>OY101429.1:47011836-48261836 GCA_956483605.1 Tuberolachnus salignus | reverse complement strand
GTGCTCGGATTGGCTTATTATATTTTATTCATTTCATTAGTACAGAATCCCTTGATAATTTATGTTATAATTTGTTAAATTCATAATTTTTCTTAAATTAAACTCCTTTATTGTATTTTTATTTTAATTATGAGTGTTATTTTTATTTTTCAGATCTGGTCATTGATGAAGATGCTTGAATTTTTAAAAAATTTTATACCGTTTCGACTTTTTTTAGTTTATAATTTTTTGTCTTGTAAATATTGCTTTTGTTTTTTCAATTCTGGATGTATAAATATTAAAAAAAAATATATCGTTTTGAAAATTTTTTAGCATGTAAGTTTATACATTTTCATTGTAAATACTCTTATGTTCATAATAGCATGTGATAATCGCAATTGTAGGCTTATTTGTTAATAAATGTTTTATAAATTTCTACTAGAAATAATACCAGTGAATTCAATTGTATCATATTGTATTATATAATATTGAATAGAAGTGATAATAAATATTTATTTATTTTTACCTACTTATATCAAATACTGGCTGATTCCGACTATTACGTTTTTACCCTTCGAAGAAGTCATCATTTGAGATTTTCCTATTTTTGATCAAAAAAAAAGTGTTTCTTATTTATTTAGGCGTACCTATTTTTCCTACGATGGACCGTCGTCTAAAGCAAGTATTTCTGGTGAAAATCGTGTCCACAGATAAAACAAAATTAAAAAAAAACCGCACTTGGTATGATAAATCGATAAGATTCATAGGCTATAGCTATATTTGGTATAAAATTTTAGGCGAAGTCTAGTACATTTTAATACTTTTTTATAACATATAATTAAATTGTTATTTTATTATTATAATTCGATACAGGTCTTATTAAACATTAATTATTCTACAGAATATGTTAATGGTCGTATTTAGTGTTATTAATTT
Source organism: Tuberolachnus salignus (assembly GCA_956483605.1). Taxonomy (NCBI): domain Eukaryota; kingdom Metazoa; phylum Arthropoda; class Insecta; order Hemiptera; family Aphididae; genus Tuberolachnus; species Tuberolachnus salignus. The sequence continues at coordinate 48,260,921 of OY101429.1, read as the reverse complement.
CAAATCTTCCTGAAACTTTTTCTACATTAAATTTATTTATTATGCGTTTTGTCTAGGTTGTATACCTAAACAAAATACATTTAAATCCTGTATGGTTAAGTTGAGAAGGTGGAAGATGGTGCCGTGACCTAAACTCTTGAACTTCTCTAAAAAAAAATAATAATGATAACTTAACACAACATTAAAATATTAAGCCAATAAAATGTAGTCGCTGGGTTACATCTTTTATCAAGAAAGTCATGTTAATTTTACTATACCCTATATTCTTATTGTAAAAATAATTTTACAGATTGTATATTTTATATTAAAAAACAAAAAAAAAAAAAAAAATAAAATCCTGTTGGCTCATTTTGATAGAATATAATTATATATGGTGACTTATTCAATTGTAATAAAAAGTTCTTTATTATTGTGTGACTTTGGTTACGCAAAATAATATCGTACATACCTACCATGACTGTTATAATTTCGACGACTTTCGTGTAGTGATTTAGTCGTCGCTGTGTTTTGATCGATATCGTGATTGGATCTCCGTCTTCGTATTTTTCATTCAAGTTTCTACAGAAATCAGAATATGATCAACGACAAGGATCAAAAAGCTGTTTTAACAGAGTAAGCATACCAAAACGCACCGCAAGCGTCTAATATTATTATAACAGTAAATCCTAAAAGGACATTTTTAATCGATTACAAAATTTACATTTTACTTAATATTATTTAACGGATATATCATTACCTTTTCATTACCATTTATTCGTATGTAGACAACGAACAAATCCAATTTAAGGAATTACTTTTTAACAAAAAAAGATATATATAGTGTGTTTTATGCTTTCCAATATTTACCTATTATTTGTAATTTTATAAATACAATTAAAAAACAGCCCGGCCCTAGGCAATTCTGTTCTGCACTACAAAAAAGATAATTTTTCATAGGGAAGGGTTAATATCATAGAATGAATTATTTTCAGAGCAATTTCTTGAGCAACTACAGTTTATAAATTATTAAACACTAAAAATTCAAATTTAACTGCAATTACAGGCATATGTGGTAGGTAGTGATGGAATAATTTATTCGTATTCTCTGAATAAAAAAAAAAAATTAATTATAATAAATTACTAATGTATTAAATCAAATTTTGTTTAATGGAAATATTTAACCCCTAATCTAGCAAATCCTAAAGTGATTGCCGATAATTGCTGCGACATTAAGCTGACGTGGGAAATTCAATAATTTTTGATGATATTTTGGGTTACTCTAATGACAAACAGTAGGAACAGTACCTGTATATATATATATTAACAGTAATAAACCTAGGGCTCCTAATGAACAAGTTGTTTTCATAATTTGTTTTGCTTCGAATAGAAATAATATAAAAATGATTCTTACTAGTGCATTATTGCATATAACTGCTTTTTTCTAAACTTTTATGGTATAGATAATGCATAGCTATGGGTTATTGAGTGCATAAAATTATTACCCTTCCTGCCAGCCATTTGAACTGCGTTTTTTGTGTGATTTACGATAATATTATTCGATTATGATTAAACTATAAATGTTGGCTAAACAAGAATATAAATAAGATATTTGTTTTATATCGTTGGTTACGCAAAATAATATCGTACATATTCTACGGTGTTTTATTTCCGACGCCTTTTGATTAGTGTTATTTAGACCTTGCAGAATTTTGACATTATTGAAATTCGGTTACTATAATTTATAGCTAGTAATTTAAGAATAGAATAATAATGTTTAACAGATATGATGATAAATCCAAAGCAGAGAAATCTATGTTAGCGGAGTAAGCATATACACCAAACTATACGCTTGCCTTATAATAATACTTCATATAGAAAACCGTTAGGTCGGACAATTGTGCTATTCTAATTTTTATTTAATAAATCTAGCTTCATCTAGTATCTTGACTACGACATTTACATATATATATATATAAGTAAATATAAGTAGTTAAATAAGGAAATTTTTATTTTAGCAACGGTACCGATTGTTGTGTAAATGTGGTCGACGATGAACTAGAAGAAGGTGAGATTGTCGACGACATTGAAGATCATGTAAATCAAGAACCGGTTAATCGACCATCTGAAACGCGGCAACACAAAGTTAACCGTTCTTGGATAATGAACGAACGCACGGTAGAAATGGTAATTTATTATTTTAATTACCAATAAAGAAGCATTTTTATAAAAATATAAATTCCGCTTGCATTTTATGGGTTTCCTATATTGATAATTACTTGACTGTCAAACTAACTACAAGATGTAGGTCCAGCTGTGGCTCTAATATTTAATTTAAACCGACCTAAACACATTAACAGCCGATTAAAACTCCATCAGTAATCCTTAATTCGTTATAATAATATTTTCGTTTTATACGTTCTTGTCAGGAACGTGGTTTTGAGTCCTACGAAGATTCACGCCACGGTCTAAAAAGACACGTTGATGACGTCGACTGGTCAGAGGACTGTACGGCACGTCATAAGAGATGTCGGTTTAATCCAACCGAAGAGATGCACAGAGTGATAAGAAATGTCAGTCCATAATAATACCACAATATTAAATTTACTTTTTTTCTTACCACATTCTTCTGATTTTATTTTTATAGGCAATGTTATATAATACAAAAAATGATACCGATGGTCATAGCGAGGGAAAAACCTACTATGGTAGCAATGTCGAGCCGGTATCGTTCCCCCGAGAATTCGGTGAATATACGTATTTTCAATCTAAATATTTATTTAGGTATTAAATATGGGATTTTAATTATCAATAATAATCGCAGCTGATGATAATGAAAAAAATAATAAATTACCTTGTTAATAAAACTTCTATACATATGACAATGTAAATACGAATTATTCGTTTTTTTTTTTTTTAACATGGAAGATTCCGTGTAACAATAGAAAATCGTATACTTGTTATTATCAATGTACACAATAAATTATAAAATGTATTCGATAGGTTTGATATATCAACCTATGATTCTAACAAGATTTTTTTCTTAATCGTTCCTTTTGGAATTCATATGAAATATATTTGCTTTGTTTGTTGATTTATATAGAAAACGAGGGATGCGGATTTCAGTATTTGAGGCACCTTCGCTCTGACCGGAAAAGAAGTGAAAATGTGGGAAATTTTCATAGAAATTATAATAGACGAGCCATTCCTTCGACGTCACGTTGTTCAGAATTTGAATCGGCTAATAACAAACAAAAGATTTTGAAGCTCTGCCGATACTATAAATCAAACCGTATATGTTATAAACAGGACCGGTGTAGGTACATGCACGGTGAATTCCCGTGCAAGTTCTACCACACTGACAAGAATTGCCATTCAGGAGATACATGCCGGTATAGCCACTCTAGGATCGATTATTGTAAAATGAAATTATTACTCATAGTAAGTCTCATTTAAAACATCTTAGTTACATTTATATATAGAAAAATATTGGTTTTAAATAACAGTATTTGTTATCATGATATAGAGTCAGAAGCCATTTTTCCTTATTCGGCGAGGAATTTAACATTAATGATTAGTCTTCGATTAGAATCTGATCGGCTCTAATGTAAGACGCTTTTGGAGGCATATTATTTGCAAAATAATTGTGTAGCTCCGGAATAAAGAAACCGAAACCTGCAGAAGATGATTAAACTAATCATTATAAATGAGAGTGGAATTTGTGTACCGTTCATTAATATAGTTCGAAATATATGCATAAACCATTTAGTAAAAAAGTCTTTAAGAACGTTTGGAAGAATATTTGAAAGCTTATTCCCAGAATTAAAGTGAAGAGAATATTAAAAAGTTCCATAAGTATGTTCACTAAGCGATGTTTTAGCACAAATTTTAAAACTTATACCATTATTTAGTTTCTCTTTTAGTAATATATTTATTCTACGCTTTTCTCTCATGGTTTCAATTGGGCATAATTATACAATAATTTCGTTGTTTTCTAGCATTCTATTTAGTTTTAATAGTATATTAGTTATTCAAATATCACAATATATATATATATATTGCAGCTGTTTACGTAAATATTATTTTATAGAATGCATTTGAAGACCTGAATCTGGGTTCTATATTTCGTATTTCGAATATATATATATTTTGAAATTTTTGTATAGATTATAGTTATTATTCACTTATAAAAAATTATCAAATAATTATAAAATTATCGTATAGATCTTCTTTATTGACTATTATTCTGTACCGTTTAATTATAATAAAAAGTTCGTTAATATTGTGTGACGATGGTTACGCAAATAATATCGTACATACTTACCACGACTGTTATATTTTGGACTACTTTCGTGTAGTTATTTAACATTCGCTGTAATTCGCTAGGTATAGGGATTAAATATTCGTATTCGTATTTTTTGTACAAGTGTAAACGTAAATCAAAAAATTTTTAACGACGACAAACTAAAAGATGTTATAGCAGAGTAAGCAAACCAAAACGTACCGTACGCCTCTTATATTATTATAACAATAAACCACAATAGGACATTTTTTAATCGATCACAAAATTCACAATCTTATTTAACGGGTATAAATATATAAAATTTCGAGTACATGTAGACAACAAAGAATCCGATTAAAGAAAAAAAAATTATCGTATTTAATTTAATATAAAAAAAATATACTTTATTGTCTGTTCGCATAATTAGCTTATTATTTGTAATTTTAAATACACAATTAAAGAGCAGTCCGGCCCAAGGCAATTCCATTCTGCACTGCAAAAATAATACATTTTTGTAGGAAATGCTTAATATCATTGAAAGTTACATTTTACATTAAAAATATAATTAATATATTCGAAATATAGCAAATTATGTATTATTTTCAACTAATTTCTTGTGCAAATATAGTTTAGAAATAATTTAACAGTAAAAAACTTTTCATTTAACAGAAATTACAACAAAATCGGGTTGGTACTGGTAGTATATTTTTTTTTGTATTCTCTGAACAATTTAAATCAAATAGTAAATTAATTAAAGTATACTAAATCAAAAATATATTTTTGTTTGTCAGTACTGCACGTTATAATTGCACTTAAAGGCTTATAGTCTTTTAATCAATTTATTTTAAAATATTACAAGTTGATTTTACTAAAATATCATCTTGTGGTTTTTTTTTAATATAATATTATTAAGAAATATTAATTTATTACTACTTACTTACATAATTCAAATTAGTCGGTTACTTATGCACATTATTACGTTTTTATCATTTGATGATGTTGATCTTTTGTTTTTTCTATTGATAAACGAATAAAAATTCGGTATACAATTTCGGGCGTAGAGCAGTCCACATAAATATTATATTTAGCATTTTACTATATATTATTTTTTTTTATAACTATCAAAATATTTAACAAAAAATTAATACTCATCAATCATCGTTTAGCGTATGCTAATGGTCTTATTTTCTCTTTTTAATCCCAAATCGTCCCGCTAAATTTCCTACTTCGAATTTACTTATGCTTTTTATTTAGATTGTATTCTCTTTAAAACAATAATAAATACAATTTTATTCAAATCCCGTATGACTCCTTTTGATAGAGTACCTTTATGTAAGGTGGCTTATTTACTTATAATAAATAGTTCATCGGATTTTTTTTTACACATATTTATAGAATGTTACTGCATATATAATGCTTACCTTACCTACCAATATATGAACAACAATATTTATGTCATAAACGTTTATAAAATTAAATTTTAATAAAATGTATATTTTAAATTCATCCAATAAGAAAATTATTATTCGATTTTGATTAATTTATAAGTGTTGCATTGACAGAAAAGTAAATAACCTATTTGTTTTATACCGTTGTTTACGCATAACAATTTTCTACATATTCTATAGTATTTAATATCCGATGTCTTTCGAATAATGTGATTTAGTGCTTGCTGTCTTTCGACATATTTTGAATTCGGTTTATATAATCCATAGGTAGTATTTTTCAAATATATTGATAATGCTTCAAGGAGAAGATGAATACTCCATAATAGCAAAAGCTATGTTAGCGGAGTAAGCATATACACCAAAACGAAACGCTTGCCCTATAATAATACTTCCCGTTGAAAACCTTTCAATGCGCACGCCACTGAATTATAATATTAACTGTAAATATATGTAGTTAAATAACCAAAAATTGTTTTTTTTTTTAGCCATGGTATTGACTGTTGTGAAAACAAGGTCGACGACGAACTTGAGGAAGGTGAGATCGTCGACGACAAAGAAGAAGAAGTAGATCAAGTGCTTGTTGGTCGAATTGCCGAACCCAAGCAACACAAAAAAAACTACTCTTGTATATTTAACGAACGCTCGGTGGAAATGGTAATACATAATTATAATTTCCAATAAGAAAGCAAGTCGAATCAAAATTTTACTACCAATTTTATTTAATGGGCGATTTTTTCGGCGTTTTTGAAGAAATTAAATGATCCAACTCTAAAACAATTTTATTGATTTAATAGTAAAAATTTAAAATGTTAAATATTTAACGTTTTACAGCAGATTTTTAAAGGCTAATTATTAAGAAATAATAATTTATTATTACTTTCATACTTGAAATTACTATGTTGGAAGTGCACGTTATTACGTTTTAACCCTTCGATGAATTTGATCTTTTTTCTTTTTATTGGCAAACGATAAAATAACTCTATCGTAACTATTTTTTCTTCGGTTCACCCTTATATTATGGAAATCATGAAGATTATATATAATGGTATTTCCACAGCACCGACACTAGACCGAATGATTACCACATGACTGTTTCCCATTTAGACGTTTGAAGCATTTGATGAAAATCGTGTCATCAGAAAAAACAATATTTATAAATCGCACTCTCAAACTTAAAAATACAAAAGTAGGTAAAGGCTGAGGAAATATTTAGTATCAAATTTCGGGCTAAAAGTGGTCCAAATTTGTTTTATTATAAAACAAATCACTACTTTTTTCATCACCATGATTTAGCATCGATTTCAGTTCTTTTAGTCATATTATTTACATAATTATTGGATTGTTAAGACGTATAAAACATATTTTTTTTTTCAACTATGGAATCGCAATCTCTAATATTATCACACATTTGGGAAAATATAATTAAATTTTCCGAGTATACCTTGATTTATGAGTTAAAATTTAGATAAAATTTAACATGTTATAACTCATAAATGGAATGAGGTATGAGTGTATATGATTTTCTAATATATCGACATTTATTTCAAAATATTCTCTATCTGTCGAAAAGAGTGGTGTTGACAATCAGAAGTCGATTCATACTATAAGTGTAAACGAAAAATGTGTGTAAAATATATATAAATAATTATAATTATATTTATAAATATTTATAAAAGATAATAATAAGATTATTAATTATTTTTTTCTTATTTATTAATAAGATCTTTTCGGATTGTGCATAGGTATCCGTTTGTTGGAATAATCAGTCGATAATTGACTGCCACGTGGTCACTGCGTTTGAAGTAACAAGTCGGAAAATAAAATTTGGCCAAATTATCGGCAACCTCAATACTATGTATCGTAATGTATCTGGTAATTCAATAGAAATTGATTGTTTAATTTTATCTACAGTAAAAATAATTTTATTTATTCGAAGAAACAGTGGAGACATAAAAGATTTATATTGGATAGAATTAAATGATTGTAAGCATACTACAAAAAAAGATGCTATTAAGATGTATTAAATGAATGATTGGATATTAATGATTAGGATTCAATAAGGATTCGATCGGTTGTAAAGAAGGAAAACAACGTAGGTAGATTATTTGTAACGGAATATTGTAGCTTCGAATAAAGAAATCGTCAATTGCACAATTAGGGTCACCTGTCCCATAATTTGAATTGCCGAATTAGACAAATGTACATTAAGGTAGTTCGAAAAAACTGCATTAATCCTAGAGTAATTTATTGTTAAGGAACTCTTAGAATAAAATTGTGGAAAAATTAAGAAAAGTTACATAAGTATGTTCATAATGTAGGGGATTAAGTGAAAATGTTCTAAATGACCCCATTATTAAAAGTAAAATAGAATTCCATATAATTCTATATTACAAATTATAATAAACATGTAAAATATTTGAATCATGTGTCACATATACAACAATATAATTGTTTAGTTCGTTCCATATGTTCATATTTTGAATCTCTAGATATTTTATGTTATAATCTCTTAAATTCATTAATTTTTTATTCAATAAACTCCTTTAATGTATTTTTATTTTAATTATTCGTGTATATTTAATTTTCAGATCTAGTCATTGATGAAGATGATTGAATATTTAAAGAATTATATAATGTTCGACTTTTTTTAGATTATAATTTTTTTTTGTAAATACTGCTTTTTTTTGTTTTAATTCTCTATGTATAAATATTAAAAAAAATATATCGTTTTGAAATTTCTTTAGCGTGTAAGTTAATAAATTATCTTTGTAAATACTGTTTTGTTCATATTTGCATGTAATAATTGCAATTGTAAGCTTGTGTGTTAATTAATGTTTCATAAATTTCTACTAGATATAGTACGAGTTTATTTAATTTAATTATCATATTGTAATATATATTTTTGAATAATAGTTATTATAAATATTTATTTATTTCTACCTACTTATATCAAATAACTAGGTGGCTGATAAGGAATATTACGTTTTTACACTTTGATGATGTTGATTCTTTGATTTTTGCTTATTTTTGAACAAAAAAAATAGTGTTTCTTCTTTATTTAGGTGTACCTATTTTTCCTAAGACTGACCGTTGTTTTAAGCAAGTATTTCTAGTGAAAATCGTGTGGACAGAGAAAACAAAAATTAAAAAAAAAAACCGCACATATAATGATAAATCGATAAGATTCTTCGGCTATGGCTATATTTAGTATAAAATTTAAAGGGAAGTCTAGTACAATTTAATACTTATAAATAACATATACCTACTTTTTTTTTTATTATCATAATTCGACAAAGGTTTTAATATACTTCAATCATCCTACTGAATATATTAATGTTTGTATTTTGTTTTTTTTAATTTCAAATCTTCCTGATATATTACCTACTTTGAATTTACTTATTATGCGTTTTATCTAGGTTGTATACCTAAACAAAATCAATTTAAATCCTGTATGGCTTGTTTTGATAAAATATAATTTTATATGGTGGCTTATTCAATTATTATCAAAAGTTCTTAATTACTGTGTGACTTTGGTTACGCAAAATAATATCGTACATACCTACCATGACTGTTATATTTTCGACGCCTTTCGTATAGTGATTTAGCCGTCGCTGTGTTTTGATCGATATCGTGATTTAATCCCCGTTTTGTATTTTACATTCAAATTTCTACAGATATCAGAAAATGTTCAACGACAAGGATCGAAAAGCTGTTTTAGCAGAGTAAGCATAAAAATACGCACTGAATGCGACTTATATTATTTTAAGAATAAACCCTAATAGGACATTTTTTAATCGATCACAAAATTTGCATTTTACTCAATATTAATTAACGGATATATAAATATACAATTTTGATGTTATCACTTATTACTCGTATGTAGACAACGAAATCATCCGATTTAAGAAAGAAAATATGATTTTTTAACAAAAAATAAATATATTTACTGTGTTTTATGATTTTCAATATTTACTTATTATTTGTAATTTTATAAATACAATAAAAAGCAGCCCGGCCTCGGCAATTCTTTTCTGCGCTGCAAAATTGATAATTTTCGGAGGGAAGGGTTAATATCATAGAATTTATTTTGAGAGTAATTTGTCGTGCAAAAACAGTTTGTTAATGATTTAACACAAAAAAAATTCTCATATAAATGAAATTACAGCCATATCGGGTGGGTTTGAATTTTTTATTCCTACTCTTTGGATAATAAATATTAAATTATAGTACACAATTATTAATTTATTAAATCCACTTAGGCTTATTTTAAATATTTGATCCCTAAACAAACAAAACCTATTGAAGCAGCCAAAAATTGCTGCAATATTAAGCTCAAACTGGAAATTCGATAATTTCTGTCGATATTTTGTGTTACTGCTGTGACAAATTATAGCGTCATCTATTTTAATTATTTACCGAATTGCGTTTAACTAAATTCTAAATAGATTTTTTGTAGGCAATTATTAATCGTTACGAACAGTAACTTTATTTGTATATATTATACGTTGATGATCCTAGGGCTAACTAATAAACGCGTTTTTACATAATTTGCTTCTGAGAATAGCATTAATAAAACAATTTTTTAAACTAGTCCATGTTTATGTATATTTTGTATTATTTAACATATAGTTCATTATAAATGAGTTATTTTTGCGCATATATCGTATAATAATAGGCAAATAATATATCTTATTTACTTTCCCAAAAATTTATACATTATTTTAGTGTATTTGTAAAAGGTTAACTTTATTTAAACTTTTGTATGATTGTATTGTTCTTAGGATTTTAACGCTGTACCATGAAATAAATTTTATCGCTTTCTTAACTACCCCGGTCAAATAATAAACTGATTATAGTGTTGCGGATATTTATAGAACATAAGTGCATATAACTACATTTTTCTTAACCTTTATTGCATATTTCATGCAAATCTATGGGTTTTTGAGAGCATAAACTTATTACTCTTCATGCCCACCATATGAACAGCGTTTTTTGTGTGATATACGATAATATTATTCGATTATGATTTAATTATAAATGTTGGCTAAACAAGAATATAAATAACATATTTGTTTTATACCGTTGGTTACGCAAATAATAATCTATATATGCTACGGTGTTTTATTTCCAATGCCTTTCGAATAGTGTGATTTAGACCTTGCAGACTTTTGACATTATTGAAATTCGGTTACTATAATTTATAGCTATTAATTGAAAGAAAGAATGATGATGCTTCACAGAGATGATGAAAAATACAAAACAGAGAAATCTATGTTAGCGGAGTAAGCATATACACCAAAACTATACGATTGCCTTATTGTATTACTTCATAATGAAAACCGTTAGGTCGGAAAATTGTGCAATTCTAATTTTTATTTAATAAATCGAGCTTCATCTTGTTTATTGAATACGTCATTTATATTCTAGATTAAATAATTTATTAAATGTCGTTTTTTTATAGCCTAAAACAACTCCTACTTACTAATGCGCATACCAATAAAATTATTAATATATATGTTAATATAAGAAGTTAAATAATGAAATTTGTTATTTTAGCAACGGTATTGATTGTTGTGTAAATATGGTCGATGACGAACTTGAAGAAGGTGAGATCGTCGACGACATAGACGATCATGTAGATCAAAAACCGGTTGATCAACCAGTTCAACCGCGTCAACACAAAATCAACCGTTCATGGATAATGAACGAATGCACGGTAGATATGGTAATTTATTATTATGATTACCAATAAGAAAGCATATTTCATAAATTTTGCAATTAATGGGTTTCGTACATTGACGATTTGATGATTACTTGACTGTAAACCTAGCTACATGTTGTAGGTCCAGCTATGGCTCTAATATTAAATTTAAACCGACCCAAATACATTAACAGCCAAATTACACTCCATAAATAATTATCAATTTGTTAATAATATTTTTTAATAATATTTTCGTCCTATATGTTCATGTCAGGATCGTGGTTTTGAGTCCTACAATGATTCACGCTACGGTCTAAAAAGACACGTTGATGACGTCGACTGGGTAGAAGACTGTATGGCACGTAATAAAAGACGTCGGTTTGAGCCATCCAAGGATATGCACAGTGTGATAAGAAATGTCAGTCGATAACAATACCACAATATTAAATTTACTTTTTTTCTTACGACATTCGTCTGATTTTATTTTTATAGGCAATGTTAGAAAATTTAGATGGTCATAGCGAGGGAAAAATCTACTATGGTGGCAATGTTGAGCCGGTATCGTTCCCCCGAGAATTCGGTAAATATACGTATTTTTAATCTAAATATTTATTTGGGTTTTAAGTATGGGATTTTAATTATCAAAAAATAATCACAGCTCAAGATAAAGATAAAAATAATAAATTACCTTATAAACTTCTATATATCATATGTAAAAACGAATTTTTTGTTATTGCTTTTTAACTTGTATGTTTCCATGTAACAATAAAAAATTTTATACTGGTTATTATTAATGTACACAATAAATTTCGACAGGTTTGATATATCAACCGATGATTGTAACAAGATTTTTTTCTATATCGTTCCTTTTGGAATTCATAACTAATAAATTTGCTTTGATTGTTGATTTATATAGAAAACGAGAGATGCGGTTTTCAGCATTTGAGGCACGTTCGCTGTGACCGGAAAAGAAGTGAAAATGTGGGAAACTATCATAGAAATAATAATAGACGCGACATACCTTCGACGTCACGTTGTTCAGAAATTGAATCGGCTAATAACAAACAAAAGATCATGAAACTATGCCGATACTATCAATCTAACCGATACTGTTATAAAAAGTACCGGTGTAGGTACATGCACGGTGAATTCCCTTGCAAGTTCTACCACACTGGCACGAATTGCCGTTTTGGAGATACATGCCGGTATAGCCATGCTGAGATCGATTATGATATAAAGAAGTTATTTCTCAAAGTAAGTCTCATTTAAAACGGAATAATTACATTTATACATTGAAAATGATTGGTTTTTATTAACAGTATTTGTTATCATGGTACAGAGTCAGAAGCAAATTATACCTTATTCGGCGAGGAAATTAACATTAATGATTAGTGTTCGATTAGAATCTGATCGGCTCTAATGTATGACGACTTTGGAGTCATATTATTTACAAAATAATTGTGTAGCTCCGGAATAATAAAATTCAAACCTGCAGAAAATAATTAAACTAATCACTATAAATGATATTGGAATTTGTGTACCGTTCATTAATATAGATCGAAATAAATGCATATACCATTTAGTAAAAAATGATTTAAGAACGTTTGGAAGAATATTTGAAAGCATATTCCCAGAATTAAAGTGAAGAAAATATTAGGAAGTTCCATAAGTATGTTCACTTATCGATGTTTTAGCACAAATTTTAAAACAAATTCCATTATTTAGTTTCTTTTTAGTAATATTTTTATTCTACGATTATCTTTCAATATAACGAGTCCAAACGCGCATGCGAATCAGTATATTAACCCAGTGGTTTTTTAACACAAAATTTAAAATCAATTTACGATTATCTCTCTTGGTTTCTTTTGATCTTTTGGGTTGATAATTCCGTGGTCTACAAGCACGGAAATATCAAGTCTATGTAGTTTTAATAGTATAAAAGATATACACACTTTAATACATATTTATATTTATGTATATATTATATGTTACGTGCAACTGTGTTTACGTAAATATTATTTTATAGAATGCATTTGATGACCACAGAACTTGTAGGTTTGTGCGAAAAAACCGCAATGTTCCATCTTTATTTGGAATGCAAATACCTGTTCCAGAGGGATTAAATGGTACTGACAACAACTACATAAATACATAGATCAAGATAATTACTAAATTTCATTTTAAATGTACTTTAATGGTTTTCAATATTTATGTTTCAGTAACTTATATTTGACATGAGACTACTTCTCCGATGTCGCAACAAGAAACAATAATTGAAGATATATCGTGAGTTTTAAGTACAATTTAAACTTAATTCATTGAATGTACATTTTTAATTGTTAAACCCGTAGAAGAATTTCATATTTCTTCTTAATTTATTTTGTTATACAAATTTTTACAAAGACTTTATTTTATTAAAACGTGTATTACATAATCCAATAATATGAAATATCATATATATATATATATTTTGTTTATATTTGTTTCATTTTCTTTTGTTGTCATTTACTCGTTTTCGCCAAAGTGCCAAGATGTACAATATACCTTACAATACTTTAATAATGGGTTTTTTCCATTAGACGTTTTTTAAATCGTTAATTTAAATCGAAATTTGTAAATTATCATTTTAGTGTATTCACAGAAGAGGTTACTTCCGCATAGATAGTATATCCATCGGCGTCCGACAATTAAAAAGAATCCAGCGGTGATGACCATGAAACGGATAGTAAGTAAATAAAATCTAATCGGTTTTTAAATTATTTGATTTATCAACTATCGTGATTTTGGTGATACAGTAAATAATGATTTTTTTTTTCCTGATGTTTTATTTTATTTTTGTTCTCGTCTGGGCTCTTAACCATATTGTGGATTTTTGATTTTTATCTAGCTACAATAATTTATAATTATTAATTTAAATAAATAATTTCTATATTTAGGAGAAATGCTTTTTAAATACCATATGATGATCTCGTACACATTAAATTTGTACAGCATTTTTAGATATTTTATGGTATTTTTGTTATTTGTTAAATTAATAATTTTTATTATTTAATAATCTTAATTGTACAAGTTAATTATCCATGTGATTTTTATTTTTCAGATCTAGTCATTGGATGAAGGGGAATCAAAATGTAAAAATTGTAAATGTAAATGTATTTTTTTTCTAGTTTGTAAGTTATTCACTTATAATTATAATAGACAATATTTTTTTGTTTGTTTATACTGATATCATAATTACCCTTGTTTTGTTCATTTCTGTATGTGTAAATAATTTAAAAAAAAACATTTTGCCTTTTTTTTAGTTTGTAAGTTTATAATGTGTGTTTGTAAATACTGTTGTTTTGTTTATATCGACATGTAAAAATTGCACTAATATACTAATTGTGTTATAATAAATGTTGGATAAATTATACTATAACAATACGAGTGCAACCATTTAAAAAAACATCTTCTAGTATTTTTTAAGGCAAATAATTTAGAAATAATAATTTATTATTACTTACATACTTGAAATTACTAAGTTGGGAGTGCACGTTATTACGTTTTAACCCTTTGATGAATAGGATCTTTTCTTTTTTTTTATTGGCAAACGATAAAATAACTCTATCGTAACTATTTTTTCTTCGGTTCACCCTTATATTATGGAAATCATGAGGATTATATGTAATGGTATTTCCACAGCACCGACACTAGACCGAATGATTACCACATGACTGTTTCCCATTTAGACGGTTGAAGCAATTGATGAAAATCGTGTCATCAGAAAAAACAATATTTATAAATCGCACTCTCAAACTTAAAAATACAAAAGTAGGTAAAGGCTGAGGAAATATTTAGTATCAAATTTCGGGCTAAAAGTGGTCCAAATTAATATTATTATATAACATATTACTACTTTTTTTTTTTTCATCACCAAAATTTAGCATCGATTTTAGTACTTTTTTTCATATTATTTACATAATTATTGGATCGTTAAAAGGTATAAAACATATTTTTTTCTTCAACTATGGAATCGCCCATTGCAATCTCTAAATTTATCACACATTTGGGAAAATATAATTAATTTCTTTACCAAATATACCTTGATATATGAGTTAAATTTAGATAAAAATTAACATTTATCGCTCTTCTCTACTCGTGTGGTGAACAATTTTTCAAAGGTATTGTTATAACTCATAAATGGAATGAGATATGAGTGTATATGATTTTCTAATATATCGACATTTCTTTCAAAATATTCTGTCGAAAATCTGTCGAAAAGAGTGGTGTTGACAATCATTAGTCGATTCATAGTATAAGTGTAAAAGAAATATATGTGTAAAATATTTGTAAATAATTATAATTATATTTATAAATATTTATAATAGATTACTTATTATTAATTTCTCATTTTTAAATATGACCTATTCGGATTGTCCATAGGTATCCGTTTGTTCGAATAATCAGTCGATAATTGACTGCCACGTAGTCACTGCGTATGACGTACCAAGTTGGAATTTAAATTTGGCCAGACTATCGGCAACCTCAATACTATGTATCGTAGTGTAACTGGTAACCCAAGAGAAATTGATTGTTTAATTTTGTCTACAGTAAGAATAACTTAATTATTTCGAAGAAACATTGGAGACATAAAAGATTTATATCGGATAGAATTAAATGATTGTAAGCATACTACAAAAAAAGATGCTATTAAGACGTATTTAGGGAATGATTGGATATTAATGATTAGGATATAATTAGGACTCGATCGGCTGTAAAGAATGAAGACGACGTAGGTAGATTATTTGTAACGGAATATTGTAGCTTCGAATAAAGAAATCGACACTTGCACAATTAGGGTCACCTGTCCCATAATTTGAATTGCGGAATTAGAGAAATGTACATTAAGGTAGTTCAAAAAAACCGCATTAATCGTAGAGTAATTTATGGTTAAGGAACTCCTAGAATAAGATTTTGGAAAAATTAAGAATATTTACATAAGGATGTTCATTATGTAGGGGATTAAGTGAGAATGTACTAAATGACACCATTATTAAAATTAAAATAGAATTCTATAAAATTCTATATTACAAATTATAATAAACATGTAATATATTTGAATCATGTGTCACATATACAACAATTTGATGTTTAGTTCCTTCTATATGTTTCATTTTTTAAATCTCTAGATATTTTATGTTAGAATCTCTTAAATTCATTAATTTTTCATTCAATAAACTCCTTTAATGTATATTTATATTAATTATTAGTGTATATTTAATTTTCAGATCTAAATTTTCAGATTTAAAGAATTATATAATGTTCGACTTTTTTTGGATTGTAATTTTTGTTTTGTAAATACTGCTTTTTTTTGTTTTAATTCTCTATGTATAAATATTAAAAAAAATATATCGTTTTGAAATTTCTTTAGCGTGTAAGTTAATAAATCATCTTTGTAAATACTGTTTTGTTCATATTTGCATGTAATAATTGCAATTGTAGGCTTGTGTGTTAATTAATGTTCCATAAATTTCTACTAGATATAGTACGAAGTTATATAATTTAATTATCATATTGTATTATATATTTTTGTATAAAAGTAATAATAAATATATTTTTATTTCTACCTACTTATATCAAATAACTAGGTGGCTGATGGAGAATATTACGTTTTTACACTTCGATGAAGTTGATTGTTTGATTTTTGCATATTTTTGAACAATAAAAATAGTGTTTCTTATTAATTTAGGCGTACCTATTTTTCCTACGATTGACCGTCGTCTAAAGCAAGTATTTCTGGTGGAAATCGTGTCCACAAAAAAAACAAAATTAAAAAAAAAAACCGCACTCATAATGATAAATCGATAAGATTCGTTGGCTATAGCTACATTTGGTATAAATTTTAAAGCGAAGTCTAGTACAATTTAATACTTATATATAACATATAACTAATTTTTTTTTTTAGTATCATAATTCGAGAATGGTTTTAATATACTTCAATCAACCTACAGAAATGTTAATAGTCGTATTTTATGTTTTTAATTTCAAATCTTCCTGAAACATTACCTACTTTGAATGTACTTATTGTGCGTTTTGTCTAGGTTGTATGCCTAAACAAAATCAATTTATATCCTGTACGGCTGGTTTTGATAAAATATAATTATATAAGGTGGCTTATTTAATTGTAATAAACAGTTCTTTATTATTGTGTGACTTTGGTTACGCTAAATAATATCGTACCTACCATGACTGTTATATTTTCGACGACTTTCGTGTAGTGATATAGCCGTCGCTGTGTTTTGATAGATATCGTGATTTTATCTCCGTTTTGTATTTTACATTCAAGTTTCTACAAAAATCAGAAAATGTTTAACGACGAGGATCTAAAAGATGTTTTAGCAGAGTAAGCACACCAAAACGCACTGCAAGCGTCTTATATTATTATAACAATAAACCCTAATAGGATTTTTTTGAATTGATCACAAAATTTCCATTTTACTCAATTTTAATGAACGGAAAAATAAATATACAATTTTAATGACAACACCTTTTACTCGTATGTAGACAACGAAAACATCCGATTTAAGAAAGTAAATATGGTTTTTCAACCAAAAAATAATATTTATAGTGTGTTTTATGCTTTTCAATATTTACTTATTATTTATAATTGTATAAATACAATTAAAAAGCCTCCCGGCCCTAGGCAATTCTGTTCTGCGCTGCAAAATAGATAATTTTCGGAGGGAAGGGTTAATATCATAGAATTTATTTGTAGAGTAATTTCTCGTGCAAATACAGTTTGTTAATGATTAAACACAAGAAAAATTCTCGTTTAACTGAAATTACAGCCATATCGGGTGGGTTGTGTTTGAATTTTTTTTCATACTCTCTCTCTTCTCTCTCTTTATAATAATAAATATAAAATTAAGTGTACACAATTATTAATTTATTAAATCCACTTTGGCTCATTTGAAATATTTAATCCCTAAACAAGCAAATCCTATAGAGGCAGCCAAAAATTGCTGCAACATTAAGCTCAAACTGGAAATTCGATAATTTCTGACGATATTTTGTGTTACTGCTGTGACAAATTATAACGTCATCTATTTTAATTATTTACCGAATTGCGTTTAACTAAATTCTAAATAGATTTTTTGTAGGCAATTATTAATCGTTACGAACAGTACCTGTATTTGTATATATTATACGTTGATGATCCTAGGGCTAACTAATAAACGCGTTTTTACATAATTTGTTTCTGAGAATAGCAATAATAAAACAATTTTTTAAACTAGTCCATGTTTATGTATATTTTGTATTATTTAACATATAGTTCATTATAAAGGAGTTATTTTTGCGCATATTTCTTATAATGTTGGGCAAATAATATATCTTATTTACTTTCCCAAAAATTTATACATTATTTTAGTGTATATTTATAAGGTTAACTTTATTTAAACTTTTGTATGATTGTATTGTTCTTAGGATTTTAACGCTGTACCATGAAGTAAATTTTATCGCATTCTTTACCACCCCGGTAAATTAATAAACTGCTTAGTTTGTTGGGGATATTTATAGAATTTTTGTGCATATAACTGCATTTTTCTAAAACTTTATTGCATATTTAATGCAAATCTATGGGTTTTTGAGTGCATAAACTTATTACCCATCCTACCCCCCATATGAACAGCGTTTTTTGTTTTATTTACGTTAATATTATTCGAATATGATTAAATTATAAATGTTGGCTTAACAGGAAAGTAAATAATATATTTGTTTATAACGTTGGTAACGCAAAATAATATCGTATATATTCTACGGTGTTTTACTTCCGATGCCTATTGAATAGTGTGATTTAGACCTCGCAGACTTTATTGAATTTCGGTTACTGTAATTCATAGCTAGTAATTTATAAATAGAATGATGATGTTTCACAGAGATGATGAAAAATCCAAAACAGAAGAATCAATGTTAGCGGAGTAAGCATATAACCAAAACGATAAGCTTGCCTTATAATAATACTTCATATAGAAAACCGTTATGTAGGACAATTGTGAAATTCTAATTTTTATTTAATAAATCGAGCTTCATCTTGTATCATGACTACGTCATTTACATTCTAGGTTAAATATTTTATTAAATGTCGTTTTTTAATAATTCATAACTACTACTTCTGTCAAATGCGCACGCTAATAAAATTATTTATGTAAATGTAAAAATTAGTAGTTAAATAATGAAATTTGTTATTTTAGCAACGGTACTGATTGTTGTGTTAATGTGGTCGGCGACGAACTTGAAGAAGGTGAGATCGTCGACGACATAGACGATCAAGTCGATCAAGTACCGGTTGATCGACCAGCTGAACCGCGGCAACATAAAATTAACCGTTCTTGGATAATGAACGATCGCACCGTAGAAATGGTAATTTATTATAAATACAAAAAGGGAAGAATATATAATAAAAATATAAATTTTCCTTGCAATTAATGGTTCCATCAATATATAGTTGTAGGTTCTATGTTGTAGAGTAATGGCTCTAAAATTAAATTTTAACCGACCCGATTTTAATCATTAATTTTTCATTATAATATTTTTGTCTTATATGATCTTGTTAGGAATATGGTTTTGAGTCCTACAATGATTCGCACTACGGTCTAAAAAGAAACGTTGATGATATCGACTGGGCAGAGGACTGCATGGCACGTAATAAAAGACGTCGGTTTAATACATCCGAAGAGATGCATAGAGTGGTAGGAAATGTCAGTCGACATTAACATTACAATTTAAAATTTACCTACATTTTTAATTCATTCGTGTGATGATTTTTTTATAGGTAAAGTTTGGTAATACAAATAATGATATCGATGCTTATACCCGGCGAGAAAGTTTCTATGAAGACAACGTCAAGCCGGTATCGTTCCCGCGAGAATTTGGTAAATATACGTATACCCATTTTCTATCTGTATATTTATTCGTTTTTTAAGTATACGGTTTTCATTATCAATAAACAATCACAGTTTAAGATAAAAAAAAAAAAAATAATTACCTCGTCAACGTGTGTATGTTATATGTAAATACGAATTTACGCTTTTGTTTTTAAGTTTTCGGATTACAATAACAAATAGTATACTGGTTATTCTCTATGTACATCAAAAATTTAGAAATGTATTTGATAAGTTACGTATGTCTAGCGGTGATTTTATCAAGATTTTTTTCTTTATCTTTTTTTTTTGGAATTCATAACAAATATATTTGCTTTGTCTGTTGATTTATATAGAAAACGAGGGATGCGATTTTCAGCATTTGAGGCACGTTCACTGTGACCGGAAACGAAGTGAAAATATGGGAAACTTTTTTAGACATAATAACAGATATGCTATACCATCGACGTCGCGTTGTTCAGAAATCGAACCGGCTAATAACATGCAAAAGATTATGAAAGTATGCCGATACTATAAATCAAACCGTTACTGTTATAAACAGGACCGGTGTAGGTACATGCACGGTGAATTCCCGTGCAAGTTCTACCACACTGACAGGAATTGCCATTCGGGAGATACATGCCGGTATAGCCACTCTAGGATCGATTATTGTAAAATGAAGTTATTGCTGAAAGTAAGTCTCATTTAAAACATCTTAGTTACATTTATATATAAAAAAAATATTGGTTTTTAATAAATTATTATAGAAAAAAATGAAAAACTTATATAAACAGGTATAGGCCTGATAACCACAGGTATACGTCGTAAAAATTAATTTATAATAAAGATTTTTCCAGTGAGTAGATCTTTATATCTAGGGTATGGAGTCAAACCCGAGCATGAAAGAGGTGGAGGGTCTAATTAGTTTGCATGTGGATATGGCCAGGTCACCTGTGATCATGTATCTCAATCAGAACCCAACTGATGTGGATTATATTATTTTTACAACTGTGACAGGAATTTTGTTAGTAATTACGAAAATACATGTGAGGATATTTGAGAGATTAATTGGATATAATTTAATAATTATAATCATGACACAGAGTCAAGACATCTAGTCTTTTATAACTTATTCAGCGAGAAATTTAAAATTAATGATTAGGCTTCGATTAGAATCTGATCAGCTCTAATGTATGACGACTTTGAAGGCATATTATTTGTAAAATAATTATGTAGCCCTAGTATAATGAAATTGTAACATACAGAAAGAGATTAAACTGACAAATGATAGTGGAATACGAGTAGCGTTCATTAATATAGTTCGAAATAAGTGCATAAACCTTTTAGTAAGAAATGGATAAAGAACGTTAGATAGAAAATTTGAAAGCTTATTCCTGGAACTAATGTAAAGACAATATAAGAAAGTTTCACAAGTATGTTCACTAAATGATATTTTTGCACAAATGTTAAAACGTTGTTTAGTTGCTTTTTTAGTAATATATTTATTCAACAACTATCTTTCATGTTTTTTTTTGTAAATTGTCATTTTAGTGTATCTACAGAAGAAGTTAATGTCGCACAAATTGTATATCCACCAGCTTCCGACAATTATGAAGAATCAAGCGATGATGATGATGAAATGGATAGTAAGTAAAACAATATACTTTGCTGTTGAAATAACATGAAATACTATCTTACACATTTTATTAGTACAAAATCACAAGATATTTAGGTTGCATTTTGTTTATGTTAAATTAATCATTTTTTGTTTATTAAACTTCTTTACTTTATATTTATTTTAATTATATGTATTTTTTTTTATTTTCAGATCTAGTTATTGATGAAGGTCTTTGAAAATTTAAAAAAAAATATAATGTTTATACTTTTTATAATATGTTTGTTTTTGCATTGTTAATACTGCTTTTTTTCGAACCTTCGATTTCTTTACTTTTGCATGTATGAGTATTAAAAAAATATTTCATTATGAAATTTTTTTTGCTTGTAAGTTTATGATTTATATTTGTGAATACTGTTTTGTTCATATTTGAAAGTAACAATTGCACTTATATGTTTATCGTTTGTTAGTGTGATTTGATTTGTTTTGGTTTATTTTGATACGCCATTTGTCGTACCAGTTAGTCATTTGGTTAAAGTGAAGTTGTAGGTTTGATGAAGCGGTTACCGGATTTTCATTAATTGACTCAATGACTTTATCGTCAGCATAATTAGCCACCATGGTTTGAGTCGAGGTGGGCTAAACAGCGACATAGATGTTGAATAAAGTTGGGGATAGGCTACTCTCTTGCGGAACGCTAGCATGGATTTTGGATATTTCTGAGTAAGCTAAACGATAGTGTACTTGGAAGTGTCGATCAGTAAAGTAAGATTTCATTAGGAGAATGGATGGCTGGGGAAGAAAGCTTTTAGGTTTGAACAGTTATTCGTCATGCTAAACTCTGTCAAACGCTTGGGAAACGTCAAGATATACACAGGTACAGTAAATTTTTTTTCCAACGAGAGCGAAATTGCATCGACAAACCTATGGGCTTGATGGATCGTACAATGTGAGGATCTGAATCCGAATAGGGTGTGCGGCAGAATATTGTTACTGACAATATATGGAGTCAATCGTTTAAGAATAACTATATCTTTCAAATATTTTAGATAAGATGGGAAAGGGACTTATTGGCTTGTTTGAGGATGGGTCGTCCAATTGTTTATCAGGTTTGAGAAATAGTACAATTTTTGGGAATTTCCAAATGATTGGGAAGTACGAGAGTCACAGGCTTGCATTAAAAATATATGTTACCAATACTAATGCTTTTTTAGGGAGGCATATAGCTACTTCTACCGTTATAAGGTCATAAACTGGCGATTTTTTTTGAGTATTTACGGATAGCTTACTTTACTTCGTTGGGCGTGAAATATTTTTCAAGAGTATTGATGGATGAGGGAAGTTCTTAACCAGCTTTTACCTCGTCAATACATTAAGGTATGAATATATTATGATGTTGTTGGAAGGTTTCCTGCAGGTGTGCTTTAAGGACTTCGGCTTTATCTTATTTTTTTGGGGGGACTGTAAACTGCTGCAATAACAATAGGAATATTATTAAGTGTGATTGAGATGGCACAGGATTGGATATGGATCTGATAGAAGTTGGTGAGAGGATGGAATTTTAAGTTAGTTTTAATAAGTGTAGCTGCCCCACCATGTGCTGTACCATCAAGATGGTTAGATTTATGTAATTAATATCCCGGGATGGAAATGTGAGAATATATGGTAAAATGAGTTTCTGTGATTAACGCGATATCTATGCGCTTGTCAGAGAGTACGGTCTGGAGCTCATTAACATGATTTTTTAGACCGTTAGCATCAAAAAGGAAAATAGATAACGAGTTATTAGTGTAGGAGTTATTCATTATTTATTTTTAGGAGTGAAGTGATAACTTGTGTCAGGAGAGCAATTAATGGGTTGATAAGAGATTTTAGTTTATCTACTAAGATTAGAGTGATCGGTGGGTTCTAAATCGACAAAGAATAGCGGGAGTGGGTGCTTGTTAGTCTTGTGCAGTACATTCGTGACTTGTCTGACTTCGAAGGGTGCAGATTGCGGATAACTACCCTCGTAGGTTTGTCTTCAGGGAGTTAATATGTGTGGAATTCAGCCTTATGTTCTTTTAAATAATGGATTAGAAGTCTAAAAGATTCGGGATTGGCGGTCTGTATTTTTATACGGTCAATGGTAGCTTTGCACATGAAATTATGAACTCCTATCAACTCAATTAAAGTTGTACAGAAGCCTAGAAATTCATTTATTTATTTCAAAAATATAGGTGGATGTGGTTTGGTTCGGATCGCGAGGTTGGACTCTTCGGTTACCATGGGCGTGTCGAAAACCGTGTCGGTAGGTTCGGTGATCTTAAGAGGTTCGTAACGATTACATGTTGAGAAAAAAAGTTTTTGGGTTTTTGGTTGAGTAGTTTTTTTAGAAAAGGGTTTGGAGGAGGTAGAACCGGATGATGAGCTTGACAGATTTCATTTACCTGTTTGGGTAGTCCAGTTAACATTTTCGGAGCTGTACGTAATGTTGATTTGGGTGCTGTGACCTGGGATGTTTATTTCATAGTTTTGTGCTTCTGTTAGGCGAGCAGGCTGTAGAGTGCTGGTGTTTATATCAGGTGTGTTATTTTTCACATTTAGTAAATGGTTTATATTTGTCTTGGGTGGCATAATTAGTGAGCGAAGGTCACGAGTCCCTGACCGGTGAACGCGATAACGTGCTGTCTGTGACGGGGCAAATGATAATTAGGTAATCGCTCGTGTCAAAATATTGGAAAACTACAATTTTAACTACGACTGAGTCAACAATAAGAAAATATTAATAATAATAATGAAAAAATATGAATTCAATTATTGACAATTAATTGCATTTGGTGTTAACAGTTAATTGAGCTAAACTTTAACCTTACGGTTTATAAAAAAGCAGAAAACAGCAGCGATTACGCAGTGCTAACATAAAGAGGTGTGCGTCGTGCACGGTGACCTATCGAACTGACTTACAATGTTAAAACGATAAGAGTCATGTGCTAGGGCTACGTTCGGTATACCATTTCGGGCGAAGTGTGTTCAAATTAACATTACTAATTTTTTATTTTTATCATCATGATGTTGATCATCAAGGTTTCAGTATTGATCAGTCATAATACAGAATATATTTATTTTATAATTAATGATTGCATTGAATATAGTTTTAAAACATATTATAATATATTTATTGATCCTCAATTTTTAATCTCCATTATCATCACACATCTATAAAAAGTGATTACGTTCATATTTACATTTATTTATGAGTCTACAACGGGTTAAATATTAACATTTATTGTCCTATCTAATAACTATGATTACTCTTGTCGATTTTTTAATTGTTTTGTCGATACATTAAAATCTAAATAACTCGAGGACGCTGGGGAACCTATGACTTTTTTTTTTTTTATTAAACTTCCGATGAATTTTTGAATTTTTTTTAAAAAATTATTTCCTTTTCGTTACGTTTAAAAAAAAAAAACCGAACACGGCCAAAAATATGTCTGTTTATATTGAAATATAATTATTTTGTCACTTGCAAACCTTAAAACTGTTAAGGGCGAAGTGGATATTATTATTTTTTATATGTTACGATAAAATAATTAATAAAATAATAGGGGAAATAACCCACCAGTAAAAATAAGTTTTAAATTAATACATCGTATGTTTGAAAATTCGATACGTCATGTGATTTTATGTTGAGATTTAAAAGACAATTTGTTAAAGATATTAATCGTAGCTTTTAACGTAGGTTAAACTAATTAACAAACTATTTTATAAACTTAACCGTAGCTCATTGTGTGCTATCATCTAATTTGGGTTTGGTAAAGCTCGTTCGAATTTAAACAAAGACGGACGCTAAGCTGCACAACGCGGCTGACGTTTTTGAGAAACTGAATTTTTTCAAAAACGTTCCTAACGGACTGATTACGACGAATCTGCAATAGTATAAAGTAAATTGAACGAGAAAATCGATAATGTCGTCTGGGGGGGTCGTGTTGTCGGCGAGTTAATATTTACAAATCTTATTTTGCGATGAATTCAACGTGGCGGATTTATTTTTACTGATAATTTTTTTAAAATTTTTTTATAAACTGTTTACCGATTATAATTCTCGCGAGCGATCATTCGAGCAAACGGAAATAGCCGATCGAAAATAATAGCTATTATTATAAATTAGCTACCACCACCCGGCCTTGACGAGTCGAATTCGCCGGTTATCCAAAATCGTCTAGCTGTCCTGCATATCGTATTTTTAAAATTCGGAGCGAAATGTAAAATATATTGGTCACATTATGACGTGTGCTTTTTCTTTAAAAAAAAAATGTTACTGTCTAAATCTAATTACATTTAATTTTTTTTTTAAATTCTATATTACTTAATTTAAAATGACAGGTCTCTGGTCTCTTCATCTTTAAGACGAGCGTAAGAAACTTAATTCCAGACTCTTTCTGTAAAGGTCACTCCTTTGTTCCAACCTAACCATACCCATCAAAATCATTTTATATAAATCTCTTCTTCAACCAATATGGGGCTCTACCAAGATAACGTTTTTTGATTAAATAATGTAGAGAAATTAGCCAGCTAAGTACATGATGTGACCTAAAAATAATAAAAAATAATTAATATACAACTATTTATACAATCATTTCTATTTTAATATTTTATTATCAATAAAAATTGACAGTTATTATATAATAACGTGTTTTAATTAAATAATGTAGAGAAATTAGCCAGCTAAGTACATGATGTGACCTAAAAATAATAAAAATTAATTAATATACAACTATTTATACAATCATTTCTATTTTAATATTTTATTATCAATAAAGATTACCAGTTATTATAAAATAACGTGTTTGGATTAAATAATGTAAACTTCAAAATATAATATATATAAAAAAGACTGGTTACATCATGCTCTTGAAATTTAAAATTAAATACTATTTCTCTTCGACTATAACATTGTTCTTTATTTATATTCACAGAAACCTCTAACAGTAATGCTACTATCCCATCAACATCACAACAGGAACCTACAGTAGAAATTATATTGCAAATACTGACTACATTTTAAATTTAACTTATTGAATGTGGGTAAATTGTTAATCGTCAAATCCTAATAAGAGTTCTACTACATTTTTACTTAATTCAAGTGTCTTTGTTTCGGTATATTTATATTTTAATATGACTGAATGGGTTTTCGGAGTAAAAAAAGAACCGCATAAAAATTTTTTTTATCACTACTATTATTGCCACCCTGTTAAATAAGTAAACTGGTTTTTTTGTTCCTCATATTTTTAAGATTTAAAAGCATAAAACTGTTTTTTTTCTGATCTTTTAGTTCTGTTTAAATTCCAATGGAATCTTTTTTGAGTGCATAATCTTATGACCCTTCCTACCCAAGACGTGATGTTTATGTTAAAAACGTTTATAACATCGAATGGCAATAAAATTTATCATTTAAATTTATCGAATAAAAAAAGTTCTATTCAATTACACATTAATTTAGGAATTCTGGCTAAACCGACAAGAAAATATCTCGTTTGTTTTTTACCTTTGGTTACCCAAAATAATTTCTTCCATATTCTATAGTGTTTTATTTCCGATGCTTTTCGATTGTGATTTAGCACTCGCTGTCTTTTGACATTATTAGAATTCATTTACAATATTTTCCAAATAAAATGTTGATATTAAACGGTGAAGATGAAAACTCCAAACTAACAAAAGTTATGTTAGCAGAGTAAGCATATATACCAAAACGAAGCGATTGTCTCATAATAATTCCTCTTATAGAAATCCATCGAATAAAATTTGCAATTCTAATTTTTATGCAATAAATTGACAATATTTCATGTATCGCGGCTAAATCATTTTCATTTCCAGATTAAATTATTTTATAAATACTCTAAAGATATTCTAAAAATGTTTAAATATATTTTTAATGCATTACATTCCCTGCACGCGCGTACGCCTCTGAAATTTAAATATATTAGTAGTTAAATATCGAAAATTGTTATTTTAGCAACTGTATTGATTGTTGTGGAACTGTTGTTGACGTCGAACTTGAAGAAGGTGAGATCGTCGACGACAATGACGATAAAGTGAATCAAGTACCGATGGATCGAATAGCTGAACCAAGGCGATACAAAATAAACCGCTCTTGGTTAATGAACGAACGCTCGGCGGAAAAGGTAATAATTATTTATTATTACCAAAAGGAAGCAAAATTAATAAAAATATAATTTCCTTTTGTATTAAATGGTTTCATCAATTCTAAATATATCACTTAACGATACATAAATACATAAAATATTTAGTTTTACTATTGTACAATCATTAAAATACCAAAAAAAAATGTTTACACGTTTTGTATTGATTTAGTCATTGGGTCTATACAAATATAAAATAAAAAGGAAAAATTCATCCCCACCTGTGCGTACAATTGCATTCAATATACGATTGGCCTTGTTTTAATATCTAAACAACAATATAAAAAAAGTGCTGAATAAAAAAAATGTTTCATAATTTGCCCCCTCACCTCTCATGACTGTTAACTGAGCTACAGTTTTGGGTCTATTGCTCGAGTACTAAATTATGGAAACATCAAACACTTTTTTACAGCCGATTAACACGCTTTTTGTTAATATTAATTAGTTTATATTATGATGCCGTTTTATATTTTCTTGTTAGGTATGTGGTCGTGAATCCTATGAAGATTTGTACCACGGCTTTAAAAGAAATGTATGTTATCTGTCGGATGACGACAACTGGTCAGAAGATTATGTAGCGCATAACAAGCGACGAAGGTTTAACACATTTCACGAAGAGCACGCCGTGGTAAGAAACTTCAGGCAACCTTTACACCGCAATATTAAATTTACATTTTTTTTTTTTGTTCTCCGTTTCTTTTTTCCTTTATTTTTTGTGGTAGGAAAGGTTCGATAAAAAGAAAAATGTTAACGATGGTTATTGCGAACCAGAAGCGTCCTATGATGATAACCATAAGCCGGTGTCATTTCCGAGAGAATTAGGTAAATATAAGTATACTTATCTGATTATTTATTTGGTTTTTATTTTTAATAAACATTCACAACTTAATAAAAAAAAACATTTAATTACCTTGCAAATTTATATATATCAAACAATATTATGAATTTCCGTTTTTGTTTTTTTTTTTTTTTTACTTCAAGTATTAGTGTAACGACAAACCATATAATGGTTATTCCCAATGTACAAAAAGTATTTTGTAATGTATTCGATAGGTTATGAAACGTGTAAAACAAGCGATTATTCTATCAAGATTTTTTCTTTTTAATCGTTCATAGGAAATTCACTTCATATATATTTGTCTTGTCTGTTGAATTATATAGAAGGCAATGGATGCGATTTTAAGAATTGGAGGCACCTTCGCAGTAACCGGAAAAGTAGTAATAATGTGGTATACCATCATAGAATTAATAACAGACGCGGCACGTCTTCAACGACGCGTTGTTCGCATATTGAACCGGCTACAAATGTGCAAAAGATTATGAAATTATGTCGATACTATCAATCAAACCGATACTGTGATAAACAAGACCGGTGTATGTACATGCACGGGGAATTTCCGTGCAAGTTTCACCACACTGGCAAGCGATGCTATTCTGGTGATAAATGCCGTTATAGCCATGATGCGATCGATCATAATAAAAAGAAATTATTGTTCAAGGTATGTCAAGATTACAATCCGCATAATTAAATAGGTTATAAATTACTTTTACGACTTTTTTATGAAATTAAAATGAAAAATATATATAAATAAGAAATAGCTACGGGTATTACATAAATAATGTTAGATTTATGTAACTACAAGTCGTACAACTTGGTGAATCGGCCCCGGGCTTTTAACAGAAAGTGGATGATTTAGTTCTAAAAATACCAGAATAACGTAAGAATAGTCAATGATAGGAAGACTATCTGCAGGGATTGAATTTTAGTGCCAATAATCAAAATAACAATAAACATAAATATATATAAAAGAAATATTTTGTTTTGTTTAATTTTGCTTCAAAAGAAAAACTATACAACAAAACAATTAAGTTATAATAAACATACATTTTTATGTTAGAAATAGTATAAGTACACACTGATTTTTTTAAGAAAAAGCGTATAGATTAAATGAAACATTTAGCATTTTAAGGAAGTTAAATTAAACTAGAAGCTGAGCCTTCAGAAAAGAAAAGTAGGATATGTGAAATGCTGTAGATAATAGCATTAAATTGAAGTTTATAAAGTGGAAAATGGTTTAATTAACGATTATAAAGTATGTTAGGTGACTGTAAATTTCCTGTACATTACTGTTAAAATTGAAAACTTAAATTATTTAATAAAATTTAGATTGTGGAACCAAGTTTTATTTAAGAATAATAGGAGTTAAATAATGTTTATTGAGGCGAAGATAACAGATATATATTTCAAGTGAGTAGACCAGTCATTAAAAATGTAACCATTAATGTGTGGAGCCGGACTGTTCTAGTATGTAAATTGGGAAAAATTAGGTTCGATGTGGATTTGGCCATGTTATCAGCAACCTCTATACTATGTATCCTAATGTAACTTTGTATCCCAAGAGAAATGGATTATTTAATTTTGTCAAAAGCAACAATAAGTTAGAAACATAGGAAACATTAAAGAGTTATATTGGTTAAAATTAAATAATTGTAAGCATACTACGGAAAAAGAGGCTATAAATACGTATTCAGGGAATGATTGAAAATTAATAATTAGGATTCAATAATGATTCGATCGGCTGTATAGAAGGAAAACAACGATGGCAGATTATTTGTGGTATATATTGGTTGTATATTAAGGAATAATATAGCTTCGGAATAAATAAATTGTCACTAGCACAATTGGGTGACACTGTTCCATAATTTTAATTATGGAATTAGACAAATGTACATTAAGGTAGTTCGAAAATACCGCATTAATCGATATACACACTTTTATAAATATATATTGTATGTTGTTTAATGATGTTAACGTAAATATTATTTTACAGAATACATTTAAAGAGCACAGTAGACCGCTCATGCGAAATAATTGCAATGTTGGTAAAAACAAATTTCCATCTTTATTAGACATGCAAATACCCGTTCCAGACAGATTGAAAGGTACTGGCAACAACTCTTGATATAGGAATATCATGATAATAAACAATACTATTTCTCTTCCACTATATCGTTGTTCTTTTTTTATATTTACAGAAACCTCTAACAGTAAAACTACTGTCCCATCAACACCACAACAGGAACCTACAGTAGAAAATATATTGTAAGTACTGTGTACAATTTAAATTTAACTTCACATATAACAATATAATGCATAATTTGTTCTATAAGTTTAATAATTTTTTATTTTTTTTTGCTTTAATTTCCTTGTCTTTGTCAAAGCGCCAAAACAAACAACGTACCCCTAACAATAATATTAGAATTATATAATAATGCTTTATTTCTATTAGATTTTTTTGAAAATAATGATAATTTGAAATAAACATTTGTTAATTATCATTTTAGTGCATCGACTGAAGAGGTAACTGCCACACCAATAGTATATCCTTCAGCGTCCGAAAACTATAAAGAATCAAGCGATGATGACGATGAAAATGATAGTAAGTTAATAAAATAATCATTTAATAAGTTTTTTATTTATTTGCTTTATTGGTGATTAATATTTTCAATAAGTGAGGAATAATATTATATTTTTAAAGAATTTATTTTTATTTTTTTTTTGTGCTCGGATTGGCTTATTATATTTTATTCATTTCATTAGTACAGAATCCCTTGATATTTTATGTTATAATTTGTTAAATTCATAATTTTTCTTAAATTAAACTCCTTTATTGTATTTTTATTTTAATTATGAGTGTTTTTTTTAATTTTCAGATCTGGTCATTGATGAAGATGCTTGAATTTTTAAAAAATTTTTATACCGTTTCGACTTTTTTTAGTTTATAAGTTTTTGTTTAGTAAATATTGCTTTTGTTTTTTCAATTCTGGATGTATAAATATTAAAAAAAAATATATCAATTTGAAAATTTTTTAGCATGTAAGTTTATACATTTTCATTGTAAATACTCTTATGTTCATAATAGCATGTGATAATCGCAATTGTAGGCTTATTTGTTAATAAATGTTTTATAAATTTCTACTAGAAATAATACCAATGAATTCAATTTAATCATATTGTATTATATAATATTGTATAGAAGTGATAATAAATATTTATTTATTTTTACCTACTTATATCAAATACTGGCTATTACGTTTTTACCCTTCGAAGAAGTCATCATTTGAGATTTTCCTATTTTTGATCAAAAAAAAAGTGTTTCTTATTTATTTAGGCGTACCTATTTTTCCTACGATGGACCGTCGTCTAAAGCATGTATTTCTGGTGAAAATCGTGTCCACAGATAAAACAAAATTAAAAAAAAACCGCACTTAGTATGATAAATCGATAAGATTCATAGGCTATAGCTATATTTGGTATAAAATTTTAGGCGAAGTCTAGTACATTTTAATACTTTTTTATAACATATAATTAAGTTGTTATTTTATTATTCTAATTCGATACAGGTTTTATTAAACATTAATAATTCTACAGAATATGTTAATGGTCGTATTTAGTGTTATTAATTTCAAATCTTCCTGAAACTTTTCCTACATTAAATTTATTTATTATGCGTTTTGTCTAGGTTGTATACCTAAACAAAATACATTTAAATCCTGTATGGTTAAGTTGAGAAGGTGGAAGATGGTGCCGTGTCCTAAACTCTTGAACTTCTCTAAAAAAAAATAATAATAATAACCTAACACAAATATTAAGCCAATAAAATGTAGTCGCTGGGTTACATCTTTTATCAAGAAAGTCATGTTAATTTTACTATAGCCTATATTCTTATTGTAAAAATAATTTTACAGATTGTATATTTTCTATTATAAAACAAAAAAAAAAAAAAAAAACCTGTTGGCTCATTTTGATAGAATATTATTATATATGGTGACTTATTCAATTGTAATAAAAAGTTCTTTATTATTGTGTGACTTTGGTTACACAAAATAATATCGTACATACCTACCATGACTGTTATAATTTCGACGACTTTCGTGTAGTGATTTAGTCGTCGCTGTGTTTTGATCGATATCGTGATTGGATCTCCGTCTTCGTATTTTCCATTCAAGTTTCTACAGAAATCAAAATATGATCAACGACAAGGATCAAAAAGCTGTTTTAACAGAGTAAGCATACCAAAACGCACCGCAAGCGTCTAATATTATTATAACAGTAAATCCTAATAGGACGTTTTTTAATCGATTACAAAATTTACATTTTACTTAATATTATTTAACGGATATATCATTTGCTTTTCATTACCATTTACTCGTATGTAGACAACGAACAAATCCAATTTAAGGAATTACTTATTGTTTTTTAACAAAAAAAGATATATATATAGTGTGTTTTATGCTTTCCAATATTTACCTATTATTTGTAATTTTATAAATACAATTAAAAAGCAGCCCGGCCCTAGGCAATTCTGTTCTCAGTTCGTGTTCACTGCCCGACCGTGCTACACGTCTGTTTCGTTATTATCGCATTTATAGCTTTCGATAGCAGTATACACCCGTACACTCAACGTGCAGGTAATATGTTTATCTGTATTCCATTAATAACACCTATTAAATAATATGCCAACAATGGGCGATAAGCCGATTTCTACTAACGATATGAACAACACCAATAATCCTTCTCAACACACACTTAACAATCAAACATTTGCAGAAATAGCTTCAAATACCATTTTACCGAAAATGAACCAAGCAATTGTTTTCAATTCTATCAATAACATTAAGCAAATTGAATATGTATTGGCAATCAGTAAAATAGTACCTGCTGAGAATATCATATTTGTTTCGCGTATTTCCAATAATAGATTTTGCGTCTTTTTTAACAGCCAAGCCGTTATGGAAAATTTACTAAAAACTCATTCATCAATTCATGTTAACGGAATAGATATTCCTATTCGAAGACTTATAAACACTTCTAAGAGAATCATTTTATCTAATGTCTACCCTACCATTCCCAATCAACTCATATTAAATGCTCTCCATCAATTAGGAATCAAAACTACGTCGCAAATTACACACATGAAAGCTGGATTCGCTACAGAGCAATTTTCACACATACTTAGTTTCAGAAGACAAATATACATAAACCAAGACAGCGCGACCAAACTACCTAATTCAATCACCGTAACCGTAGATAACACTACGTTCAGAATATTTATCACTGATGATATCGTAACGTGTTTCCAATGCCACCAAACTGGTCACTTTTCTAGCCAATGCAAAAATATACCTGATCCAATTAATGTCATTAATGAGACTGAAACCGTAACTGAAACCCTTATTGATTTATCATCAACTACAATTGAAGATAAAAACTTATCTCCCTCGTTACCTATTGTCAATACTCAAAATACTCATAATACCCTGTATAGTGATAGTGTATTAGTAGACCAAGTGGTTGACAAAGATATTATTATTTCACATGAGCAGTCAAAGAAACTTTCACTAATTGACAAACTTAAACTGACTGCTAATCATAGAACTAAAATACCGCCTCTTCAGCCAGCCAAACGTCCAGCTCCTTCAACCTCATCTGCGTCTCAGCCTTCATCACCGAAATCGTTTCAAGCATCTAACCCCCCATCAACCATGAAACCTCCTGCCAGCAATACACTTGACGGCCTAACCCAACAATCCATAAACTCCAAAGGTAATTTAAACAAAAAACCAAAAGTAAGGACCAATTCCAACTCCAGTGATACAGTACATACAAATATCGATGAATGTTTAGACTTCACTCAAGATCTGTTTGACACACACCTGGATTTTTCTTTAACCTTCGACCAATTTAGAGATTTCTTCGGAAGTGCAAAAGGTTGCTCCGATCTCGAAAATTTATGTAACAATTACGCTAGTAGCCCAGATGATATTTAAGAAATTATTTCAACAATTTATCCAAGTGAAACAGCTAAAAGCGCTAAAAATCGTCTAACCAGATTATCTAATGCACTGAAAAAAATAATTCATGACTCCAATGCCTGTCAGAACGCGGTTCCTGACGGGGATGATGATGAAACCTTCTAGTAAACCATCAACCCTTATACAAACAACATATACCAAATAAATAACTCTAACCAATCATGAACAATAACATCTTTCATATCATCCAATGGAATCCTAATGGATTCTACTCAAAAATCGACGAAATAAAACTATTAATCAACAGGTTCTCTCCAGTAGCTCTATGTATACAAGAAACCAACTTCATCGATAACAAATCTGGTTCATTAAAAAATTACGTAAACTTTTTTAAAAACAGAACCAACCATATTAGGGCTAGTGGAGGAGTGGCCACCTTTATTAATACACAATATCCCGCCGAAGAAATCACCCTTATCACAAACCTAGAAGCAGTAGCCGTAAGAATTTCTGTCAAATATAAATTAACTATTTGCAATATGTACATACCAAACTCGCAGATCCTCAGTTACACTGATATCCAAAATATTATCGACCAACTACCTACGCCTTTTATAATTCTGGGTGATTTAAATAGTCACAATATCTTGTGGGGCTGTAACGACACTGACCAAAGAGGAAGAATTATAGAAAAAATACTTGATAACAACAACAACATTAATATTCTCAACAATGGTCAAGCAACAAGAATAAGCGCTAGTACAGGAAACCTCTCGGCAATTGATCTTTCTCTTTCTTCGTCAACTATTACTCCTCATTTTGAATGGAACACAATGCCCGAGCTCTCTAGTAGTGACCATTTTCCAATTAAACTAACCTTAAAGTATACTAACCCTTGCGAAAAACACATTCGTAGTCTTAAATGGAAACTGAAAAATGCCAACTGGGATACCTACCAAGCAGAAATAGAAAAAAATATAATTAATCATTCTCTTTCCTTTTCAAATAATAAAGATGTGGATGATACTATGGAGGAACTCAGTAATTTAATTTATAACACGGCATCCAATATTTTTGAACAAAATAGTTACTCTGGTAAACGACCACCGGTACCATGGTGGAATAAAACCATCAAACATGCTATAAGGAACAAAAAAACCTGCTTCAATAAATTCAAACGCACAAATGATTTCAATCATTTTATTGAATTCAAAAAATACAAAGCATTAGTCCGGTATTTAATAAAAAACGAAAAAAAAAAATCTTGGATAAAATTTACGACAGACCTTAACAGCAAAGAGTCGACATCTAATATTTGGAAAAAAATAAGTCATTAAAGGCATTCCCACATCTCAAATAAAAATCATTTTAGCCGAAAATTCTATACTTACAGAACCTCAGGAAATAGCCCAATCAATCGGTGAACATTTTTATACTAACAGCAGTGACTCTTCATTAACCCACGATTTTCTCAAGTTTAAACTAGAAAAAGAAAATGAAATCGATACCACTACTAATTTATTACCCAATATTGGCCAAGGTGACAGATTAAATGAACCAATTACCATGCTTGAAATTGAATTATGTCTTCGTGGAAATAAAAGCAAAAGTTGTGGATCCGATAAAATTCCATTCATATTCTTACAAAACCTACCTTCTAGTGGCAAAATTATTTTACTACGTCTCTACAACCTAATTTGGGAAACAGGCTTAATCCCGATTAAATGGAAAAATGCAATCATCACACCCATACCAAAAAATAATCAAAACAGCTTCAAACCTACAGGATATCGACCAATATCGGTACTCTGTAGCATGAGTAAGTTATTAGAAAAAATCATCTACAACCGTCTAAGTTGGTACGCGACTCATCATAAACTCCTCTCACCATGCCAACATGGTTTTAGAAAACACCACTCAACCACCGACTGCCATGTAAAAATTGAAACCGAAGTCTTAGAAGCCTTTGCTAATAAACAATCAATGATACTAATAAGTCTCGATTTACAAAAGGCATACCACACTGTTTGGCGACATAGAGTAATCAATTTACTTAAGAATTGGAACATACATGGAAACATGCTAATTTTTCTAACCAACTTCCTAAACCAACGATCATTTCAAGTCAAAATTAGAGATCAAACATCTAATACATTTATGTTAGAAAATGGGGTGCCTCAAGGTTCTCCACTCAGCATTTTTTTATTTCAAACAGCAATTAACAACTTGCCCAACATCATCACAAATCCTGCAAAATCAATCATTTTTGCAGACGACACTTACATATATATTCGAGGCACGCAAATTTCTCTAATGACCAGAACACTCCAAAAATGCCTCAATGACCTGCTTGAATGGTGCTTCAAAGCCGGTTTCATTTTTTCGCCTCTAAAGACAAAATGTATTTTATTTTCAAATAAAAGGAAACTAACGAAACCAAAACTCTTTCTAGGTACATCTCGTTTACCCTTTGTAGAAGATATTTCAATACTTGGTCTCACTTTCGACAAAAAACTTTCTTGGAAATCCCATATCATGTCACTCAAAAAAAAATTCATACAAAAGTCTTAATGTCATCAAATTATTAAGTCATTGTGAATGGGGTGCTGAAGGAACCATATTATTAAAAGTATATAGAGCGCTTGTAAGATCCAAACTCGATTATGGTTCAATTTGTTATGGAAACTCAGAATCAAAGCTCTTACAAACTGTAGATACAATCCACAATGCCGGACTGAGATTTTCAATTGGAGCATTCAAGAGCAGCCCGATAGTTAGTTTGTTATCCTTGACTGGTGAACCCTCACTTCAGTACTGAAGAACTAAATTATCACTTAATTATATAGCTCGCATCTTATCTTCACCGGAAAATTCAACCATTCACTTTTTAAACAGAAAACGCTTTTCAAAAATATATGAACTCAATTCTATACGAAGAAGACCTTTAGGGTTAAGGCTACAAAAAGAGATGATGGATATCAACATTGAAATTAATGAAATATGTCAACGCGAAAGCAGTCTGATTCCCACCTGGAAACAACCAAATTACCTAGTTGACACAAGCCTATCAGAACACCTTAAAAAAGAAACACCAAATACTATTTATAATAACCTATTTAATGAACTAATACACACTTCAAATACCAGCACTCAGATCTATACTGATGCATCTAAAACCGAAATGGGCATAGGACTTGCAGTAGTACACCTCAATACAACTAAACAGTACAAACTCAATAAATTAAGCAGTATTTATTCAGCTGAATACTTAGCACTATTGAAAGGAGTTCAATTAGCCTAGATATCAATAATACTAAAATTGACATATGTTCTGACTCACTTAATGCCTTAACAAACCTACAATCAAAAACCTTATCAGAACCACTGGCTCTTTCAATTAGCAACCTTCTCTCCAAATCAAACAAAGAAATCAGATTTATATGGACCCCAGGTCACTGTTCCATAAAGGGAAATGAGATGGCAGACGAAGCGGCTAGAAATGCAGTTAATAGTCCTGACAGTGAAATTATCCCTTTTTCCTCACTCGTAGACATAAAAAGAAATATAAACAAATACTGTACTGATCTGTGGAACTCACAGTGGCATACGACCACGGAAAATAAATTCAGAGAAATTAAGCACTCTGTCGAACTCTGGCCGAAATACACTGATCTTAACAGAAAGAATGAAGTAATTCTTAATCGACTCAGAATCGGTCACACGAAACTCACTCACGGACATCTTATGGCAAAGATAGATCCACCCCTATGCCCAACATGCAATACAAACTACTCCATCAAACATATCATCATCCACTGCCCAAACTTCAACGAAGCAAGAAAAGATTTCAACATCCCAGACAACCTGTACGAAGCAATTGGTCCATTTTCAAACTTTCATAGCGTAATTCTATACTTAAAAAAAATTGAATTGTACAACAGCATATAAATATTTAATGTTGAAATTTACACCTGTAAGCTAATAACCTATGTAGTTGATGCTTAACTAATAATAAAAAAAAAAAAAAAAAAAAAAAAAAAAATTCTGTTCTGCACTACAAAAAAGATAATTTTTCAGAGGGAAGGGTTAATATCATAGAATGAATTATTTTCAGAGCAATTTCTTGAGCAACTACAGTTTATAAATTATTAAACACTAAAAATTCAAATTTAACTGCAATTACAGGCATATGTGGTAGGTAGTGATAGAATAATTTATTCGTATTCTCTGAATAAAAAAAAAAAATTAATTATAATAAATTACTAATGTATTAAATCCAATTTTGTTTAATGGAAATATTTAACCCCTAATCTAGCAAATCCTAAAGTGATTGCTGATAATTGCTGCGACATTAAGCTGACGTGGGAAATTCAATAATTTTTGATGATATTTTGGGTTACTCTAATGACAAACAGTAGGAACAGTACCTGTATATATATATTAACAGTAATAAACCTAGGGCTCCTAATGAACAAGTTGTTTTCATAATTTGTTTTGCTTCGAATAGAAATAATATAAAAATGATTCTTACTAGTGCATGGTTATGCATATTTTTTATTTTTTAGGTATATTGATCATAAAGTATATTATAATGGAGTTATTTTTGAGCATTTTTCATATAACAATAGGCAAATATTATATCTTTTTTACTTTCCTTAAAAATTTTACATTATTTTGGTGTATTAGTATCAGTATATTTAAACTTTTGTATGATTGTATTGTTTTTAGGATTTAACAATGTACAATGAAATAAATTTTATCGCTTTCTTTACTACCCCAGTCAATTTATAAACTGATTATAGTGTTGCCGATATTTATAGAACATTATTGCATATAACTGCATTTTTCTAAACTTTTATGGTATAGATAATGCATAGCTATGGGTTATTGAGTGCATAAAATTATTACCCTTCATGCCAGCCATTTGAACTGCGTTTTTTGTGTGATTTACGATAATATTATTCGATTATGATTAAACTATAAATGTTGGCTAAACAAGAATATAAATAAGATATTTGTTTTATATCGTTGGTTACGCAAAATAATATCGTACATATTCTACGGTGTTTTATTTCCGACGCCTATTGATTAGTGTTATATAGACCTTGCAGACTTTTGACATTATTGAAATTCGGTTACTATAATCTATAGCTAGTAATTTAAGAATAGAATAATAATGTTTAACAGATATGATGATAAATCCAAAGCAGAGAAATCTATGTTAGCGGAGTAAGCATATACACCAAACTATACGCTTGCCTTATAATAATACTTCATATAGAAAACCGTTAGTTCGGACAATTGTGCAATTCTAATTTTTATTTAATAAATCTAGCTTCATCTAGTATCTTGACTACGACATTTACATATATATATATATATAAGTAAATATAAGTAGTTAAATAAGGAAATTTTTATTTTAGCAACGGTACCGATTGTTGTGTAAATGTGGTCGACGATGAACTAGAAGAAGGTGAGATTGTCGACGACATTGAAGATCATGTAAATCAAGAACCGGTTAATCGACCATCTGAAACGCGGCAACACAAAGTTAACCGTTCTTGGATAATGAACGAACGCACGGTAGAAATGGTAATTTATTATTTTAATTACCAATAAAGAAGCATTTTTATAAAAATATAAATTCCGCTTGCATTTTATGGGTTTCTTATATTGATGATTACTTGACTGTCAAACTAACTACAAGATGTAGGTCCAGCTGTGGCTCTAATATTTAATTTAAACCGACATAAACACATTAACAGCCGATTAAAACTCCATCAGTAATCCTTAATTCGTTATAATAATATTTTCGTTTTATACGTTCTTGTCAGGAACGTGGTTTTGAGTCCTACGAAGATTCACGCCACGGTCTAAAAAGACACGTTGATGACGTCGACTGGTCAGAGGACTGTACGGCACGTCATAAGAGATGTCGGTTTAATCCAACCAAAGAGATGCACAGAGTGATAAGAAATGTCAGTCCATAATAATACCACAATATTAAATTTACTTTTTTTCTTACCACATTCTTCTGATTTTATTTTTATAGGCAATGTTATATAATACAAAAAATGATACCGATGGTCATAGCGAGGGAAAAACCTACTATGGTAGCAATGTCGAGCCGGTATCGTTCCCCCGAGAATTCGGTGAATATACGTATTTTCAATCTAAATATTTATTTGGGTATTAAATATGGGATTTTAATTATCAATAATAATCGCAGCTGATGATAATGAAAAAAATAATAAATTACCTTGTTAATAAAACTTCTATACATATGACAATGTAAATACGAATTATTCGTTTTTTTTTTTTTTAACATGGAAGATTCCGTGTAACAATAGAAAATCGTATACTTGTTATTATCAATGTACACAATAAATTATAAAATGTATTCGATAGGTTTGATATATCAACCTATGATTCTAACAAGATTTTTTTCTTAATCGTTCCTTTTGGAATTCATATGAAATATATTTGCTTTGTTTGTTGATTTATATAGAAAACGAGGGATGCGGATTTCAGTATTTGAGGCACCTTCGCTCTGACCGGAAAAGAAGTGAAAATGTGGGAAATTTTCATAGAAATTATAATAGACGAGCCATTCCTTCGTCGTCACGTTGTTCAGAATTTGAATCGGCTAATAACAAACAAAAGATTTTGAAGCTCTGCCGATACTATAAATCAAACCGTATATGTTATAAACAGGACCGGTGTAGGTACATGCACGGTGAATTCCCGTGCAAGTTCTACCACACTGACAAGAATTGCCATTCAGGAGATACATGCCGGTATAGCCACTCTAGGATCGATTATTGTAAAATGAAATTATTACTCATAGTAAGTCTCATTTAAAACATCTTAGTTACATTTATATATACAAAAATATTGGTTTTAAATAACAGTATTTGTTATCATGATATAGAGTCAGAAGCCATTTTTCCTTATTCGGCGAGGAATTTAACATTATTGATTAGTCTTCGATTAGAATCTGATCGACTCTAATGTATGACGCTTTTGGAGGAATATTATTTGCAAAATAATTGTGTAGCTCCGGAATAAAGAAACCGAAACCTGCAGAAGATGATTAAACTAATCATTATAAATGAGAGTGGAATTTGTGTACCGTTCATTAATATAGTTCGAAATATATGCATAAACCATTTAGTAAAAAAGTCTTTAAGAACGTTTGGAAGAATATTTGAAAGCTTATTCCCAGAATTAAAGTGAAGAGAATATTAAAAAGTTCCATAAGTATGTTCACTAAGCGATGTTTTAGTACAAATTTTAAAAATTATACCATTATTTAGTTTCTTTTTTAGTAATATATTTAATCTACGCTTTTCTCTCATGGTTTCAATTGGGCATAATTATACAATAATTTCGTTGTTTTCTAACATTCTATTTAGTTTTAATAGTATATTAGTTATTCAAATATTATAATATATATATATATTGCAGCTGTTTACGTAAATATTATTTTATAGAATGCATTTGAAGACCTGAATCTGGGTTCTATATTTCGTATTTCGAATATATATATATTTTGAAATTTTTGTATAGATTATAGTTATTATTCACTTATAAAAAATTATCAAATAATTATAAAATTATCGTATAGATCTTCTTTATTGAATATTATTCTGTACCGTTTAATTATAATAAAAAGTTCGTTAATATTGTGTGACGATAGTTACGCAAAATAATATCGTACATACTTACCACGACTGTTATATTTTCGACTACTTTCGTGTAGTTATTTAACATTCGCTGTAATTCGCTAGGTATAGGGATTAAATATTCGTATTCGTATTTTTTGTACAAGTGTAAACGTAAATCAAAAAATTTTTAACGACGACAAACTAAAAGATGTTATAGCAGAGTAAGCAAACCAAAACGTACCGTACGCCTCTTATATTATTATAACAATAAACCACAATAGGACATTTTTTAATCGATCACACAATTCACAATCTTATTTAACGGGTATAAATATATAAAATTTCGAGTACATGTAGACAACAAAGAATCCGATTAAAGAAAAAAAAATTATCGTATTTAATTTAATATAAAAAAAATATACTTTATTGTCTGTTCGCATAATTAGCTTATTATTTGTAATTTTAAATACACAATTAAAGAGCAGTCCGGCCCAAGGCAATTCCATTCTGCACTGCAAAAATAATACATTTTTGTAGGAAATGCTTAATATCATTGAAAGTTACATTTTA
Source organism: Tuberolachnus salignus (assembly GCA_956483605.1). Taxonomy (NCBI): domain Eukaryota; kingdom Metazoa; phylum Arthropoda; class Insecta; order Hemiptera; family Aphididae; genus Tuberolachnus; species Tuberolachnus salignus. Next base: position 48,217,761 of record OY101429.1, on the reverse strand, counting down.
CATTAAAAATATAATTAATATATTCGAAAAATAGCAAATTATGTATAATTTGCAACTAATTTCTTGTGCAAATATAGTTTAGAAATAATTTAACAGTAAAAAACTTTTCATTTAACAGAAATTACAACAAAATCGGGTTGGTACTGGTAGTATATTTTTTTTTGTATTCTCTGAACAATTTAAATCAAATAGTAAATTAATTAAAGTATACTAAATCAAAAATATATTTTTGTTTGTCAGTACTGCACGTTATAATTGCACTTAAAGGCTTATAGTCTTTTAATCAATTTATTTTAAAATATTACAAGTTGATTTTACTAAAATATCATCTTGTGGTTTTTTTTTAATATAATATTATTAAGAAATATTAATTTATTACTACTTACTTACATAATTCAAATTAGTCGGTTACTTATGCACATTATTACGTTTTTATCATTTGATGATGTTGATCTTTTGTTTTTTCTATTGATAAACGAATAAAAATTCGGTATACAATTTCGGGCGTAGAGCAGTCCACATAAATATTATATTTAGCATTTTACTATATATTATTTTTTTTTATAACTATCAAAATATTTAACAAAAAATTAATACTCATCAATCATCGTTTAGCGTATGCTAATGGTCTTATTTTCTCTTTTTAATCCCAAATCGTCCCGCTAAATTTCCTATGTCGAATTTACTTATGCTTTTTATTTAGATTGTATTCTCTTTAAAACAAAAATAAATACAATTTTATTCAAATCCCGTATGACTCCTTTTGATAGAGTACCTTTATGTAAGGTGGCTTATTTACTTATAATAAATAGTTCATCGGATTTTTTTTTACACATATTTATAGAATGTTACCGCATATATAATGCTTACCTTACCTACCAATATATGAACAACAATATTTATGTCATAAACGTTTATAAAATTAAATTTTAATAAAATGTATATTTTAAATTCATCCAATAAGAAAATTATTATTCGATTTTGATTAATTTATAAGTGTTGCATTGACAGAAAAGTAAATAACCTATTTGTTTTATACCGTTGTTTACGCATAACAATTTTCTAAATATTCTATAGAATTTAATTTTTTATGTCTTTCGAATAATGTGATTTAGTGCTTGCTGTCTTTCGACATATTTTGAATTCGGTTTATATAATCCATAGGTAGTATTTTTCAAATATATTGATAATGCTTCAAGGAGAAGATGAATACTCCAAAATAGCAAAAGCTATGTTAGCGGAGTAAGCATATACACCAAAACGAAACGCTTGCCTTATAATAATACTTCCCGTTGAAAACCTTTCAATGCGCACGCCACTGAATTATAATATTAACTGTAAATATATGTAGTTAAAAAACCAAAAATTGTTGTTTTTTTTTTTAGCCATGGTATTGACTGTTGTGAAAACAAGGTCGACGACGAACTTGAGGAAGGTGAGATCGTCGACGACAAAGAAGAAGAAGTAGATCAAGTGCTTGTTGGTCGAATTGCCGAACCCAAGCAACACAAAAAAAACTACTCTTGTATATTTAACGAACGCTCGGTGGAAATGGTAATACATAATTATAATTTCCAATAAGAAAGCAAGTCGAATCAAAATTTTACTACCAATTTTATTTAATAGGCGATTTTTTCGGCTTTTTTGAAGAAATTAAATGATCCAACTCTAAAACAATTTTATTGATTTAATAGTAAAAATTTAAAATGTTAAATATTTAACGTTTTACAGCAGATTTTTTAAGGCTAATTATTAAGAAATAATAATTTATTATTACTTTCATACTTGAAATTACTATGTTGGAAGTGCACGTTATTACGTTTTAACCCTTCGATGAATTGGATCTTTTTACTTTTTATTGGCAAACGATAAAATAACTCTATCGTAACTATTTTTTCTTCGGTTCACCCTTATATTATGGAAATCATGAGGATTATATATAATGGTATTTCCACAGCACCGACACTAGACTGAATGATTACCACATGACTGTTTCCCATTTAGACGTTTGAAGCAATTGATGAAAATCGTGTCATCAGAAAAAACAATATTTATAAATCGCACTCTCAAACTTAAAAATACAAAAGTAGGTAAAGGATGAGGAAATATTTAGTATCAAATTTCGGGCTAAATGTGGTCCAAATTTGTATTATTATAAAACAAATCACTACTTTTTTCATCACTATGATTTAGCATCGATTTCAGTTCTTTTAGTCATATTATTTACATAATTATTGGATTGTTAAGACGTATAAAACATATTTTTTTTTTCAACTATGGAATCGCAATCTCTAATATTATCACACATTTGAGAAAACATAATTAATTTTTTTACCGAATATACCTTGATTTATGAGTTAAAATTTAGATAAAATTTAACATGTTATAACTCATAAATGGAATGAGGTATGAGTGTATATGATTTTCTAATATATCGACATTTATTCCAAATATTCTCTATCTGTCGAAAAGAGTGGTGTTGACAATCAGAAGTCGATTCATACTATAAGTTTAAACGAAAAATGTGTGTAAAATATATATAAATAATTATAATTATATTTATAAATATTTATAAAAGATAATAATAAGATTATTAATTATTTTTTTCTTATTTATTAATAAGATCTTTTCGGATTGTCCATAGGTATCCGTTTGTTGGAATAATCAGTCGATAATTGACTGCCACGTGGTCACTGCGTTTGAAGTAACAAGTCGGAAAATAAAATTTGGCCAAATTATCGGCAACCTCAATACTATGTATCGTAATGTATCTGGTAATTCAATAGAAATTGATTGTTTAATTTTATCTACAGTAAAAAGAATTTTATTTATTCGAAGAAACAGTGGAGACATAAAAGATTTATATTGGATAGAATTAAATGATTGTATGCATACTACAAAAAAAGATGCTATTAAGATGTATTAAATGAATGATTGGATATTAATGATTAGGATTCAATAAGGATTCGATCGGTTGTAAAGAAGGAAAACAACGTAGGTAGATTATTTGTAACGGAATATTGTAGCTTCGAATAAAGAAATCGTCAATTGCACAATTAGGGTCACCTGTCCCATAATTTGAATTGCGGAATTAGACAAATGTACATTAAGGTAGTTCGAAAAAACTGCATTAATCCTAAAGTAATTTATTGTTAAGGAACTCTTAGAATAAAATTGTGGAAAAATTAAGAAAAGTTACATAAGTATGTTCATAATGTAGGGGATTAAGTGAAAATGTTCTAAATGACCCCATTATTAAAAGTAAAATAGAATTCTATATAATTCTATATTACAAATTATAATAAACATGTAAAATATTTGAATCATGTGTCACATATACAACAATATAATTGTTTAGTTCGTTCCATATGTTCATATTTTGAATCTCTAGATATTTTATGTTATAATCTCTTAAATTCATTAATTTTTTATTCAATAAACTCCTTTAATGTATTTTTATTTTAATTATTCGTGTATATTTAATTTTCAGATCTAGTCATTGATGAAGATGATTGAATATTTAAAGAATTATATAATGTTCGACTTTTTTTAGATTATAATTTTTGTTTTGTATATACTGCTTTTTTTTGTTTTAATTCTCTATGTATAAATATTAAAAAAAATATATCGTTTTGAAATTTCTTTAGCGTGTAAGTTAATAAATTATCTTTGTAAATACTGTTTTGTTCATATTTGCATGTAATAATTGCAATTGTAAGCTTGTGTGTTAATTAATGTTTCATAAATTTCTACTAGATATAGTACGAGTTTATTTAATTTAATTATTATATTGTAATATATATTTTTGAATAAAAGTTATCATAAATATTTATTTATTTCTACCTATAAGTAGGTCAAAGTATCAAATAACTAGGTGGCTGATAAAAAATATTACGTTTTTATACTTCGATGAAGTTGATTGTTTGATTTTTGCATATTTTTGAACAATAAAAATAGTGTTTCTTTTTTATTTAGGCGTACCTATTTTTCATACGACTGACCGTTGTTTTAAGCAAGTATTTCTGGTGAAAATCGTGTCCACAGACAAAACAATATTAAAAAAAAACCCCACTTACAATGTTAAATCGATAAGAGTCAAAGGCTATGGCTACATTTGGTATAAATATTAAAGCGAAGTCTAGTACAATTTAATACTTATATAAAACATATAACTAATTTTTTTTTTTTAGTATCATAATTCGACAATGGTTTTAATATACTTCAATCATCCTACTGAATATATTAATGTTTGTATTTTGTTTTTTTTAATTTCAAATCTTCCTGAAACATTACCTACTTGGAATTTACTTATTATGCGTTTTGTCTAGGTTGTATGCTTAAACAAAATAAATTTATATCCTGTACGGCTGGTTTTGAAAAAATATAATTATATAAGGTGGCTTATTCAATTGTAATAAACAGTTCTTTATTATTGTGTGACTTTGGTTACGCAAAATAATATCGTACCTACCATGACTGTTATATTTTCGACGACTTTCGTGTAGTGATATAGCCGTTGCTGTGTTTTGATCGATTTCGTGATTGTATCTCCGTTTTGTATTTTACATTCAAGTTTCTACAAAAATCAGAGAAATGTTTAACGACAAGGATCAAAAAGATGTTTTAGCAGAGTAAGCATACCATTCGCAACCCACGTGTCTTATATTATTATAACAATAAACCCAAATAGAATATTTTTTAATCGACCAAAATATTTATATTTTACTCAATTTAAATAATGGATATATATATCTATATACAATTTTGATGACATCACCTTTCACTCGTATGTAGACAACGAAAAAATCCGACTTAAGAAAGTAATTATGGTTTTTTAACCAAAAAAAAATATATATACTGTGTTAAATGCTTTTTATTATTTGCTCATTATTTGTAATTTTATAAATACAATTAAAAAGCCCTAGGAAATTCTATCTTGCGCTGCAAAATAGATAATTTTTCCGAGAGATGTGATAAAATGATAGAAAGATACATTTTACATTAATTATATAATTAAAATATTGAAAATATAGCATATTAAATTTATTTTGAGAGCAATTTCTCTTGCAAATACAGTATATAAGTGATTAAACACAAAAAAAATTCTAATTTAACTGCAATTAAAGCCATATCGGATAGGTACTGATGGAATTCATTATTCGTATTCTCTGAACAATAAAAATAAAATGAAGTATAGTAAATTACCCATGTATTAAAACCAATATGGTTCATTCGAAATATTTGACCCTTAACTAGCGAATCCTATAGTGTCTGCCAAAAATTGCTGCGACATTAGGCGCAAACTGGAAATTCGATAATAGCTGATGATATTTTGGGTTACTGTTATGGCAAATAATAACGTCTTCGATTTAAAATATTTTACGAATGGCGTTTAACCAAATTCTGAATAGATTTTTTGTAGATAATTATTTATCGTTACGAATACTACCATTTTATATATATATATTAACGTTAATGGACCTAGGGCCCCTAAAGAAAGAGTTAATTTCATAATTTGTTTTCCTAAGAATAGCAATTATATAATAATGTTTATTACTAGTGCATGTTTATGCATATTTTGTATTATTTAGGTATACTGATCATATAGTTTATTATAATGGATTTATTTTTGCACATATTTCGTATAACATTATACGACTAATATTATATCTAATTTACTTTACCGAAAAGCATCATCTAGTGTCTTGGCTACGTCATTTACATTCTAGATTAAATAATTTATTAAATGCCGTTCTTTTATAACCTAAAACTACTCCTACTTGTTCACTTCTTCATGTATAAATATTAAAAAAAAATATTTAATTTTATAATGTTTTTAGCTTGTAAGTTAATAATTTTTCCTTATAAATACGGTTTTACTCATATTAGCGTGTGATAGTTGCACTTATTTACTTATTTTGTGTTAATAAATTTTCTATAATTCTATACTAAAATAATATGAGTGCATTCAATTTAAATAACTTCGTGTATAATATTTATATACAAGTTTTAAGAAATATTAACTTATTACTATCTACTGATGGTGAACTTACTTATTTTGATTTTTGTTAAGATTGTATATTTCTTAAAAAAAGAATAATATAAAATTGTATTTAAATCCTGTATGGCTCGTATTGATAGAATATTATTTTCGCAAGGTGGCTTATTCAATAATAATAAAAAGTTCGTTATTATCGTGTAACTTTGGTTACGTAAAATAATATCGTATATATCTACCATGGCTGTTATATTTTCGACGACTTTCGTTTAGTGATTTAGCAGTCGCTATCTTTTGATAGATTTTGTCATTGAATTTCCGTCATCGTATTTTACGTTTTATCGTAAGTTTCTACCGATATCCAAACATGGTCAACCACGATGATCAAAAAGCCGTTATAGGAATGTAAGCATACCAAAGCGCTCCGCTCGCTCCTTATATTATTATAACAATAAACCCAAATAGGACATCTTTTTAAGCGATTTCAAAATTTATATTTTACTAAATGTTAATTAGCGGAAATATATATATAATTTTGATGACATCGCCCTTTATCCGTATATAAATAACGAACAAATCCAATTTAAGAAAGTTATTATTGTTTTTTAACCAAAAAAAAATATATACTGTGTTTTATGCTTTTCATTATTTTATTATTATTTGTAATTTTATAAATACAATTAAAAAGCAGACCCTAGGGAAATCTATTTGCCCTGCTAAATAAGTTATATTTTGGAGGGAAGAGTTAATATCATAGAATTTATTTTAAGAGTAATTTCTCGTGCAAATACAGTTTATAAATAATTAAACACAAAAAAATTTAATTTCATTTAAAATTTCAACAAAAAATTTCATTTAACTGAAATGAAAGCCATATTAGGAGTGTACTGTTAGAATTCTTTATTCGTAATCTCTAAACAATAAATATAAAACTAAGTATACTCAATTACTAATGTATTCAATCCAATTTGGCTTATTTGAAATATTAAACCCCTAAACAAGCGAATCCTATAGAAGCTGTCAAAAATTGCTGCGACATTGGGTTGACCCTGGAAAATCAATAATTTCTGATGATATTTTTGGTAACTGCAGTTTTAAACTATAACGTATTCGATTTAAAATATTTAACGAATAGCGTTTAACCAAATTCTGAATAGATTTTTTGTAGGTAATTATTTATCGTTACGAACAGTACCTGAATATATATATTAACGGTGATGATACTAGGGCCCCTAATAAACGCGTTGTTTTCAGAATTTGTTATGTTAGAATAGCAAAAATATTACAATTTTTAATACTAGTGCACGTTTATGCATATTTTGTATAATGTAGGTATATTTATTATATAGTTTATTATAATGAAGTTATTATTACGCATATTTCGTACAACATTAGGTATTTGCCTAAATAATACATCTTATTTACTTTCCCGAAAATTATTACATTATTTTGGCTTTTTTGTATCAGTATATTTTAACGTTTTTATGATTGTATTGGTGTTAGGATTTTAACGCTGTACCATGAAATAAATTTTATCGCATTCTTTACCATCCCAGTAAATTAATAAACTGATTATTTTGTTGCGGATATTTAAAGAATTTTAGTGAATATAACTGCATTTTTCTAAACTTTTATTGCATATGGCTTAACAGGAAAGTAAATTATATATTTGTTGAATAACGTTGGTTACGCAATATAATATCGTATATATTCTACGGTGTTTTATTCCGATGCCTTTCGAATAGTGTGATTTAGATCTTGCAGACTTTTGACATTATTGATATTTGGTTACTTTAATTCATAGCTAGTAATTTAAGAATAGAATGATGATGTTTCACAGAGATGATGAAAAATCGAAAACAGAAAAATCTATGTTAGCGGAGTAAGCATATACACCAAAACTATACGATTGCCTTATTGTAATACTTCATAAAGAAAACCGTTAGGTCAGACAATTGTGAAATTCTAATTTTTAATTAATAAATCGAGCTTCATCTTGTATATTGAATACGTCATTTATATTCTACATTAAATAATTTATTAAATGTCGTTTTTTTATAACCTAAAACAACCCCTACTTACTAATGCTCAGGCCAATAAAATTATTTATATATATGTAAATATAAGAAGTTAAATAATGAAATTTGTTATTTTAGCAACGGTATTGATTGTTGTGTAAATGTGGTCGATGACGAACTTGAAGAAGGTGAGATCGTCGACGACATAGACGATCATGTAGATCAAAAATCGGTTGATCAACCAGTTCAACCGCGTCAACACAAAATTAACCGTTCATGGATAATGAACGAATGCACGGTAGATATGGTAATTTATTATTATAATTACCAATAAGAAAGCATATTTCATAAATTTTGCTTGTAATTAATGGGTTTCGTATATTGACGATTTGATGATTACTTGACTGTAAACCTAGCTACAAGTTGTAAGTCCAGCTATGGCTCTAATATTTAATTTCAACCGACCCAAATACATTAACAGCCGATTAACACTCCATAAGTAATCATCAATTTGATATAATAATATTTTCGTCCTATATGTTCATATCAGGATCGTGGTTTTGAGTCCTACAATGATTCACGCCACGGTCTAAAAAGACACGTTGATGACGTCGACTGGGTAGAAGACTGTATGGCACATAATAAAAGATGTCGGTTTAATCCATCCAAGGATATGCACAGAGTGATAAGAAATGTCAGTCAACAAGAAAACCACAATATATAATTTACTTTTTTTCTTACGACATTCGTCTAATTTTATTTTTATAGGCAAAGTTAGATAAAACGAAAAATGATACCGATGGTCATAGCGATCGAGAAACCTACTACGGTGGCAACGTCGAGCCGAAATTGTTCCCGGGAGAATTTGGTAAATATACGTATACACATTATTAATCTAAATATTTTTTTGGGTATTATGTATGCGATTTCAATTATCAATTTTCAATTATCAATATTGAATAACAGCTGGAGATAAAAAAAAAATAATAATTTACCTTGAAAACTTCTTTAAGTCATAAATACGAAAATTTTTTTTAGTTAGAAATTTTGTTTAATTGTTAAAGTGTTTTTTTATCTTCAAGTTTCCGTGTAAAAATAAAAAAGCTTTTACTGGTCATTGTTAATGAACATCAAAAATTTAGAAATGTATTTGATAAGTTTCGTATGTCTAGAGGTGATTTTATCAAGATTTTTCTCTTTATCGTTTTTCTTGGATTTCGTAACAAATATATTTGCTTTGTCTGTTGAATTATATAGAAAACGAGGGATGCGATTTTCAGCATTTGAAGCACGTTCGCTGTGACCGGAAACGAAGTGAAAAAATGGGAAACTTTTTTAGACATAATAACAGACATGCTATACCATTGACGTCGCGTTGTTCAGAAATCGAACCGGCTTATAACATGCAAAAGATCATGAAACTATGCCGATACTATAAATCAAACCGTTACTGTTATAATCAGGACCGGTGTAGGTACATGCACGGTGAATTCCCGTGCAAGTTCTACCACACTGACAAGAATTGCCATTGGGGAGATACATGCCGGTATAGTCACTCTAGGATCGATTATTGTAAAATGAAATTATTGCTCAAAGTAAGCCTCATTTAAAAATCTTAGTTACATTTATATATAGAAAAATATTGGTTTTTAATAAATTAGTATAGAAAAAAATGAAATACTTATATCAACAGTTATAGGCCTGATAGCCACAGGTATACGTCGTAAAAATTAATTTATAATAAAGATTTTTCAAGTGAGTAGATCTTTATAACTAAGGTTTGGAATCAGACTCGAGCATGAATGAGGTGGAGGGTCTTATTAGTTTGCATGTGGATATTTATATAATTTTATATTTATTTATGGTTTTATTTCAATTAGAATTTTTTCTAACTTTATAATTTTCTTAGAATTTTTTAAATTGTCATTTTAGTGTATCTATAGAAGAAGTAACTGTCGCACAAATTGTATATCAACCAGCTTCCGACAATTATGAAGAATCAAGCGATGATGATGATGAAATGGATAGTAAGTAAAATAATATACTTTGCTGTTTAAGTAACATGAAATACTATCTTACACATTTTATAAGTACAAAATCACAAAATATTTAGGTTTTAATTTTATGTATTTTTTTTTATTTTCAGATCTAGTTATTGATGAAGGTCTTTGAAAATTTATAAAAAATATGTTGTTTATACTTTTTATAATATGTTTGTTTTTGCATTGTAAATACTGCTTTTGTTCGAACCTTCGATTTCTTCACTTTTGCATGAAATTTGTTTAGCTTGTATGTATATGATTTATATTTGTGAATACTGTTTTGTTCATATTTGCAAGTAACAATTGCACTTATATGTTTATTGTTTGTTAATAAATGTTCGATAAATTTATACTAAATGAATATGAGTGCATTCAATTAAAATGTCATATTGTTCTTTTTTTATATTGCAAATGCTCAACAAATATTAATGTAATACTTCTTACATACTTACTTAATATTACGTGTTGGCCGATGCGCAATATTACGTTTTTACTTTTCGATGATATTGATCTTTTGATTTTTATATTAATTAATGAAAAAAACAATATCTTAACAGTTTCTTAACTTTTTTTCCTTCGGTTTTCTATATTGATGTTTGGAAGAAGTGTTTCTGGTGATAATTGAGTCAACAGACAAAACAAAAATGTATAACTCATTCACAGTGTTTTTTTTATTTTTTTATTAATTAGAAATAAGTAACCTATACAAATGATTTACAATAAACTTATGCGCTAAGAGAAGACAGAACGTTAAAAATTGAATAAGAAGCCGTCCACTGCTAACACTTAACATAAATTATTTATATTAAATATATATATATTTTTTTTTTTTTGATACTGATTGGTTTTCTATATATACGAGGTGTGACAATAAAATAACTAGACTTTCTAATTATAACCTAAACTATTAACGTTATCTATAAAACGATTATTGAAATATGATTAGAAAACACTTATCTAAAAGTACTATGAACACTGATGGCATTGATTCATTTTCTTATACGTTAGTAGCCTTGTTATTAGTGCGAGTTTGACTATACTGCCGAAAAATGTTAGATATTAAAATCGAACAATATGTGTTAACATTAAACTTTTTGTTAAATTAAAAAAAAACTGCCGCGGAATCGTTTAGTATGTTATGTGAAGTTTATGGTGAAGAATGTTTATCAAGAGCTCGTGTTTTTGAATGGCACAAACAGTTTTGTAATGGAAGGGAGGACGTCGAAGACGATGATCATTCTGGACGTCCTACCACGTCTTTCTAGTGGTTCCTAGTGGGCAAACAGTCAATCAATATTATTATAAAGAGGTATTAATTAAATTAAGAGAACGTGTCAGAAAGAAGCGACCAGATCTATGGAAAAATGGCTGGGTTCTTCACCAAGACAATGCTCCAGCTCACAGTGCATTTTCAATTCAACGTTTTTTAACTGAAAAAAAAAATTTCTGTACTTCAACATCCCCCGTACTCGCCAGACCTTGCTCCTTGTGATTTCTTCTTATTCCCAAAAATTAAAAGTTTATTAAAAGGAACCCATTTTCAAACAGTTGATGACGTAAAAATGAAAACGGCAGAACTTCTAAAAGGGCTGAATGAAAGCAATTGGCAACACTGTTTTCAAGAATGACAGCTACGTATGCAACAGTGTATTGATGCTGAGGGAAGGTACTTTGAAGGTGATAATCATTAAATTATAACATTTTTAAAATAAACAACTTTTATTCAAAAAGTCTCGTTATTTTATTGTCATACCTCGTATATATATTAAATTGGAACTTGTATGAGGTCACGACACTATATTTCTTTTTAACCTGTGCCTAGGATTTCTTGGGAGAGTTAGAGTGAAGAGTTTTTTAATAAGTGGATTTTGGTGGGATAGAAGTGGCATACGGAAGCGCACATAAAAGAATTTTGCTTTTCATTGATGATTTTCATGTGGAAACCGTTATGTAATGTTAGGTTTGATACGTACGGCGGTGCATTGGAAAGTCATTAAAAGCTGGGTTTTGGAATACTTGGATTTTATTGATATTGGATTTTATTACTGAACCCCAGAGCTGTATGCCATAAGTTAAAAATGTTTCAGGAGGGTCCTGTATATTCAAAAATTGACGTTTAGATTAGTATTATTATTTCTCAATATATATGGAGTATATATATATATATGAGGACTGAGCATGCGCATACGAACATTGAGAGTCAGTCTTTTAGTTCGTAGATGATTTTTCCATGTTAGACGCTTATTGAGATTGAGTCCCAGGTATTTAAATGTGTCCGACGTGGGATTTGGAATGTTGCTTAGTATAACAGTTGGCCATACGCCCTTCTTGTAAGTAGGGTGATTTGATTTGTTTTGGTTTATTTTGGTACGCCAATTGTCATACCAGTTGGTCATTAGGTTAAGGTGAAGTTGTAGGTTTGATGAAGAGGTTACTGGATTTTCACTATTTGTCACAATAACTTTATCGTCAGCATGATCAGCCACCATGGTTTAAGGCGTAGTAGGCTAAACAGCGAAATAGATGTTGATTAAAGTTAGAGATAGGCTACTCCCTTGCGGAACCTTTGTGGTAAAACTTAATCAAATTTATATTAAAAATAAAACAAAGAAAAAGCACTTCTTATGTTTTTGATTTTCAGGGGTATTAAAATTTGTATGTATTTTATTGATTAATTTAATACTTTTTATATATTGATATATATTTTTTTTAAATGATTGTATAAACAGTTGTAGATTTATTATTTTAATTTTTTTTAGGTCACGTAATATACTCAGCAGGCTAATTACTCTTCACATGCAACATTTGAAACAATAATTATTTCTATATAATGGTAGGAACATCAGCCTATGAGTATGTGACGGTATATGTAAGCATTATATCAGAGGATTTTCGTGGTTTTATAATCTTATAAAAAAAAAAACGTTCATAGAAAACAGCAGATTCTTCTGCTAGCGTTTTGATGCCTAGTCTTTGTGTAGGGTCAGGTTAAAGACAAACGGCAGAGCATTTGTAATTTTTCGAAGTGTAATATTTTAGAATATCTGTATTTTATTTAAATTTAACGTTTTCTTCAAATCCCATAGTTGGATTCCATACGTCCATATAGGTTCCAGAAGAGATTTGTATCGAAAAATTATGAAAAATTGAAAATAATTTCACTGTGTTTTTTCACAGTTTTCCATGAGATCTTCAAATAAGATATATTAATATAAATTCATATATACGAGGACATAAAGAGTAATAAAGTATGATATGACATACCGTTGTAATTTGTTCAACACCCGATCACGAAATATTTCCCCGCGTTCGCTACTGGTAGACGCGTCTCATCCTTTCAGCCACTTTTTCGCATTATTTTGCAAAACCATCCTCTGACCCAGACCAAGTTTGTTCAAACGTGTTGCTAAAATGTCCAAACTAGACGGTACTACGACGGCGGGGTTTCAATTGAAAAGCACATATTATTATGTTTTAATAATTTTGTACCTATACCGACTAATAAATAACGAGTACGGTTTCGTGTAAACTTGCATAAACTGAGAATGATTATATAAATTAATAATGCCTGTATTACCCAAACTTAAATATTTCCATGGTATAATTAATAACGAGCACGAGTATTATTTTATTAAACGCGTCAATAAGATCTTAGTATGTTTAAATTAGAATAGCTCGTAAAATATTTTAAGACCATACATTATATACTTTAATGACAGCGACCTGTAATTGTGCTCACGTTGTATGGGCATGGCGAATATTTCGAAACTAACTATGGGAACCCGCGGTTGGAATAAAAATTTACTTACAGTGGACAGTAGCAGTGGCGGCTCGTGATGTTTAATCAAGGCAGTAGTGAATGGCAGTGTACATTTGCGGAAAACGGAATGATCATTCTGCGTCTTAACCCACCGAAACACCAAAAAAAATAATAGCCTCTCCCCCATCGCAATTCGCGTCAGAGCGAATCGAACACAGCCACGGCCACGAGTTCCGACGATCTGGTTTGGTCGTTTGGTGTACGCACGCAAACAATGTGCTGAGGCGAACTACCCTCAAAATATCTGGGGTAATGTATAAAACAAATGACCGATTATTAATTTAATAGTTATATCGTTTTATAGTGATAGTTTGTTTTATCTAGAAGTTTCACTACAAGAGTCATGCAAATAAAAATGATAGATATAAATGTGTATATTTATAAATATATATATAAACAGGGTGTGGCAGAGCCGACTGACGAGTATTGATGGTCTATAAATAACGAACAGTAAAATTATTATTCGGGCTACATTATAATTATATATTAATGCTTTATTTCTATAAGATAATTTTGAAAATATTGATAATTTGAAATAAAATTTGTAAATTATCAATTTAGTGCGTCGACTGAAGAGGTAGCAGCCACACAAATACTATATCCATAAGCGTTCGACGATTATAAAGAATCAAGCGATGATGACGATGAAAATGATAGTAAGTCAAAAAAATAAACATTTAATAAGTTTTTTAATAATTCGTTAAATGAAACCATAATTGATGATTCAGTTAGGAACAGTTTATTTATTTCTAATAAATTAATTTTTTTTTTTGTGCTAGTTATGGCTCATATTTTATACATTTTGTTAGTACAGAATCTCTTAATATTTCATGTTTTAATTTGTTAAATTATAACATAAAATTTAATTTAATTTTTCATTCAAAAAACTCCTTTAATATATATTTATTTTAATTATTCGTGATATTTTTAATTTTCCGATCTAATTTCATCGACTATTTTTAGTTTATAAGTTTTTGTTTTGTAAATATTGCGATTGTGTTGTTTAATTCTGCAAGTATAAATATTAAAAAAATATATAATTTTAAAATTTTTTAGCGTGTAAATTAATAAATTTTCTTTGTCAATACTGTATTGTTCATATAAGCAAGTAATTATTGCAATTGTAGGCTTCTGTTATGATAAATGTTTCGTAAATTTATACTAGAATTAATACAAGTGCATATAATATAAATATCATCTTGTATTATATAATTTTGTATACAAGTAATAATAAATATTAATTTTTTTTCTACCTACTTATATTAAATAACTAGGTAGCTGATGCAGACTTTACGTTTTACCCTTCGATGAAGTTGATTTATTAATTTTTTCCTATTTTTGAACAAAAAAAAAATTGTGTTTCGTAACTATTATTTATTCAATTGACCGTTGTTTAAGGCAAGTATTTCTAGTGAAAATTGTGTCGACAGACAAAACAAAATTAAGAAAAAAAACCGCACTTATAATGATAAATCGATATGATTCTTCGGTTATAGCTATATTTAGTATTAACATTTCGGCGAAGTCTAGTACAATTTAATACGTATATAATACAAAAAACTAATTTTTTTATTTAGTATCATAGTTCGACAAAGGTTTTAATATTCTTCAATCATCCTACAGAATATGTTAATTGTCGTATTTTGTGTTTTTAATTTTAAATCTTTTTAAAACATTTGCCACATTGAATTTACTTATTATGCATTTTGTTTAGGTTGTATACTTAAAGAAAATCATTTTAAATCCTGTATGGCTCGTTTTGATAGAATACAATTTTCGCAAGGTGGCTTATTCAATAATAATAAAAAGTTCGTTATTATCGTGTAACTTTGGTTACGTAAAATAATATCGTATATATCTACCATGGCTGTTATATTATCGACGACTTTCGTTTAGTGATTTAGCAGTCGCTGTGTTTAGATAGATTTTGGTATTGAATTTCCGTCGTCGTATTTTACGTTCAAGTTTCTACCGATATCAAATCATGGCCAACCATGATGATCAAAAAGCCGTTATAGGAATGTAAGCATACCAAACGCTCCACACGCTCCTTATATTATTATAACAATAAACCCAAATAGGAAGTGTTCTTAAACGATTTTATAATTTATATTTTACTAAATGTTTATTAACGGTAATATATATATAATTTTGATGACATCACCCTTTACCCGTATGTAGACAATTAAAATATCCGATTTAAGAAAATATTTATCAATGTACTATCGTTTTTAAACAAAAAAAAGTTTAGACTGATTTATCTGATCGAAATAATTGCTTATTATTTTTAATTTGCAAAATACAGATAGGTCCAGCCTAAGGCAATTTTATTTGAGGCTACAATATAGTTTTCATTTTGGAGGGAATGACGTATATAATAAAAATACCACGTTCTTATTTTTATGATTAATCCATTGATTTATGGGAAAAATTTAGATATCAGAGTTGTATTAATAATAAAGATAACAAAATATTAAATAAATGTGAAAACAAATCTTAATAATATCCAATATTATATAAAAAAATGTATTATTCATTTATAAATACATGATTGTTGATTCTACATAAAAAATTATAATTGAAAAATTTAAATTTTTTTTGTAAGCAATTTCTTATACAAATAACGTAAATACATTTTTATTCGCGTAACAAATTCCCGTTTAACAGGAATTACAGGAAAATGGGGTATGCACCGTTGTAATTTTTTTTCTTGTTTGTCCAATTTCCTTTAATTATAATATACTGAATAAAAAATTAATTATATCCAATTCAGTTAGTTCAAAATTATACGCCCCTAAACAAATGAAATTCATTGCGGCTGCCTACATTGCTGTGAAATTTAGCCAGCCCTCTATATACAATAACTTCTATTGGTATTATGGTTTATTGTAGTTACAAATTTAAATGTTTTCAAATCAATAAATTTAACCAATGGCGTTTAACCAAGTTCTGAATAATTTTTCGTTTGTTATCATTGGTCTCTACTATTAGTACCTATATAAATAAATTTATATATAATAAAAAGTTTAGGTAGCCTAACCACCCCAAGACTGTTCATCCTATGATTACGACGTTTTCATGAATTTGTTTTGCTAACAATAGCAACAATGATTGCTTTTTCGTAATGATTTTTGGGCATATTACATATAAATTGAGATAAATCTATTTTATTGTTTTACTTATATAACATTTTTACTTAATTCAAGTGTCTTTGTTTTGGTATATTTATATTTTAATATGACTGAATGGGTTTTCGGAGTAAAAAAAGAACCACATAAAAATTTTTTTTATCACTACTACTATTGCCACCCTGATAAATAAGTAAACTGATTTTTTTGTTCCTCATAATTTTAAGATTTAAAAGCATAAAACTGTTTTTTTTTTTTGATTTTTTAGTTCTGTTTAAATTCCAATGGAAGCTTTTTTGAGTGCATAATCTTATGACCCTTCCTACCCAAGACGTGATTTTTATGTTAAAAACGTTTCATAACATCGAATGGCAATAAAATTTATCATTTAAATTTATCAAATAAAAAAAATTCTATTCAATTACTTTTTTATTTAGGAATGCTGGCTTGACCGACAAGAAAATAACTCGTTTGTTTTTTACCTTTGGTTACGCAAAATAATTTCATACATATTCTTTAGTGTTTTATTTCCGATGCTTTTCGATTGTGATTTAGCACTCGTTGTCTTTTGACATTATTAGAATTCATTTACTATATTTTCAAGTTAATATTTTCCAAATAAAATGATGATATTAAACGGTGAAGATGAAAACTCCAAACTAACAAAAGTTATGTTAGCAGAGTAAGCATATATACCAAAACGAAGCGATTGTCTCATAATAATTCCTCTTATAGAAATCCATCGAATAAAATGTGCAATTCTAATTTTTATGCAATAAATTGACAATATTTCATGTATCGCGGCTAAATCATTTTCATTTCCAGATTAAATTATTTAATAAATACTCTAAAATTATTCTAAAAATGTTTAAATATATTTTTAATGCATAACATACCCTACGTATGCCTCTGAAATTTAAATATATAAGTGAATATTAGTAGCTAAATATCGAAAATTGTTATTTTAGCAATGGTATTGACTGTTGTGGAACTGTTGTTGACGTCGAACTTGAAGAAGGTGAGATCGTCGACGACAATGACGATCAAGTGAATCAAGTACCGGTGGATCGAATAGCTGAACCAAGGCGATACAAAAAAAACCGCTCTTGGTTAATGAACGAACGCTCGGCGGAAAAGGTAATAATTATTTATTATTACCAAAAGGAAGCAAATTTAATAAAAATATAATTTCCTTTTGTATTAAATGGTTTCATAAATTCTAAATATATCTCTTAACGATACATAAATACGTATAGTATTTAGTTTTACTATTGTGCAATCATGAAAAAACCAAAAAAAAATGTTTACACGTTTTTTATTGATTTAGTCATTGGGTCTATACAAGGGTGTAGCGTAAATGTAAAATAAAAAAGAAAAATACATCCCCACCTGTGCGTACAATTGTATTCAATATACGATTGGCCTTGTTTTAATATCTAAACAACAATATAAATTAAAGTGCATAGTAAAAAAAATGTTTCTTTATTTGCCCCCTCACCACTGATTACTGTTAACTTAGCCACAGTTATGGATCTATTGCTCCAGTACTAAATAATGAATACATCAAACACTTTTTTACAGCCGATTAACATGCTTTTTGTTAATATTAATTAGTTTTTATTATGATGCCGTTATATATTTTCTTGTTAGGAATGTGGTCATGAATCCTATGAAGATTTGTACCACGGCATTAAAAGAAATGTATGTTATCTGTCGGATAACGACAACTGGTCAGAAGATTGTGTAGGGCGTAACAAGCGACGAAGGATTAACACATTCGACGAAAAGCACGTCATGGTAAGAAACTTCAGGCGACCTTTACACCGCAATATTAAATTTACATTTTTTTTTTTTTGGTTCTCCGTTTCATATTTATTTTATTTTTATTGTAGGAAAGGTTCGATAAAAAGAAAACTGTTAACGATGGTTATTGCGAACGAGAAGCGTCCTATGATGATAACCATAAGCCGGTGTCATTTCCGAGAGAATTAGGTAAATATAAGTATACTTATCTGATTATTTATTTGGTTTTTATTTTTAATAAACATTCACAGCTTAATAAAAAAAAACATTTAATTACCTTGCAAATTTGTATTTATCAAACAATATTATGAATTTCCGTTTTTGTTTTTTTTTTTTTTTTACTTCAAGTATTAGTGTAACGACAAACCATATAATGGTTATTCTCAATGTACAATAACTCTTTTGAAATGTATTTGGTAGGTTATGAAACGTGTAAAAAAAGCGATTATTTGAATAAGATTTTTTTTTTTTTAGTCGTTCATAGGAAATTCACTTCAAATATATTTGTCTTGTCTGTTGAATTATATAGAAGACAATAGATGCGATTTTCAGAATTTGAGGCACGTTCGCAGTAACCGAAAAAGTAGTTATAATGTGGTATACCATCATAGAATTAATAACAGACGCGTCATGTCTTCAACGACGCGTTGTTCGGATATTGAGCCGGCTACAAATGTACAAAAGATTATGAAATTATGTCGATACTATCAATCAAACCGATACTGTGATAAACAAGACCGGTGTATGTACATGCACGGGGAATTTCCGTGCAAGTTTCATCACACTGGCAAGCGATGTTATTCAGGTGATAAATGTCGTTATAGCCATGATGCGATCGATCATAATAAAAAGAAATTATTGTTCAAGGTATGTCAAGATTACAACCCGCATAATTAAATAGGTTATAAATTACTATTACGACTTTTTTATGAAATTAAAATGAAAAATGTATATAAATAAGAAATAGCTACGGGTATTTCATAAATAATGTTAAATATATGTAACTACAAGTCGTACAACTTGGCGAATCGGCCCCGGGCTTTTAACAGAAAGTGGATGATTTAGTTCTAAAAATACCAGAATAACGTAAGAATAGTCAATGATAGGAAGACTATCTGCAGGGATTGAATTCTAGTGCCAATAATCAAAATAACAATAAACATAAATATATATAAAAGAAATATTTTTTTTTGTTTAATTTTGCTTCAAAAGAAAAACTATACAACAAAACAATTAAGTTATAATAAACATACATTTTTAATGTTAGAAATAGTATAAGTACACACTGATTTTTTTAAGAAAAAGCGTATAGATTAAATGAAACATTTAGCATTTTAAGGAAGTTAAATTAAACTAGAAGCTGAGCCTTCAGAAAAGAAAAGTAGGATATGTGAAATGCTGTAGATAATAGCATTAAATTGAAGTTTATAAAGTGGAAAATGGTTTAATTAACGATTATAAAGTATGTTAGGTGACTGTAAATTTCCTGTACATTACTGTTAAAATTGAAAACTTAAATTATTTAATAAAATTTAGATTGTGGAACCAAGTTTTATTTAAGAATAATAGGAGTTAAATAATGTTTATTGAGGCGAAGATAACAGATATATATTTCAAGTGAGTAGACCAGTCATTAAAAATGTAACCATTAATGTGTGGAGCCGGACTGTTCTAGTATGTAAATTGGGAAAAATTAGGTTCGATGTGGATTTGGCCATGTTATCAGCAACCTCTATACTATGTATCCTAATGTAACTGGTATCCCAAGAGAAATGGATTATTTAATTTTGTCAAAAGCAACAATAAGTTAGAAACATAGGAAACATTAAAGAGTTATATTGGTTAAAATTAAATAATTGTAAGCATATTACGGAAAAAGAGGCTATAAATACGTATTCAGGGAATGATTGGAAATTAATAAGGATTCAATAATGATTCGATCGGCTGTATAGAAGGAAAACAACGATGGCAGATTATTTGTGGTATATATTGGTTGTATATTAAGGAATAATATAGCTTCGGAATAAATAAAGTGTCACTAGCACAATTGGGTGACACTGTTCCATACTTTTAATTATGGAATTAGACAAATGTACATTAAGGTAGTTCGAAAATACCGCATTAATCGATATACACACTTTTATAAATATATATTGTATGTTGTTTAATGATGTTAACGTAAATATTATTTTACAGAATACATTTAAAGAGCACAGTAGACCGCTCATGCGAAATAATTGCAATGTTGGTAAAAACAAATTTCCATCTTTATTAGACATGCAAATACCCGTTCCAGACAGATTGAAAGGTACTGGCAACTACTCTTGATATTGGAATATCAAGTTAATAAACAATACCATTTCTCAACGACTATATCGTTGTTCTTTATTTATATTTACAGAAACCTGTAACAGTAAAACTATTGTCCCATCAACACCACAACAGGAGCCTACAGTAGAAAATATATTGTAAGTACTGTGTACAATTTAAATTTAACTAATTGAACGTGGGTACATTTTTAATTTTATCAATTCTTAATAAGAATTCCATATTTCTTTGATATTTAATTCTATATTACAAATTATAATAAACATATAAAATATTTAAATAATGTGTCACATATAACAATATAATGATATAATGCATAATTTGTTCTATAAGTTTAATAATTTTTTATTTTTTTTTGCTTTAATTTCCTTGTCTTTGTCAAAGCGCCAATACAAACAACGTACCCCTAACAATAATATTAGAATTATATAATAATGCTTTATTTCTATTAGATTTTTTTGAAAATAATGATAATTTGAAATAAACATTTGTTAATTATCATTTTAGTGCATCGACTGAAGAGGTAACTGCCACACCAATAGTATATCCTTCAGCGTCCGAAAACTATAAAGAATCAAGCGATGATGACGATGAAAATGATAGTAAGTTAAAAAAATAAACATTTAATAAGTTTTTTATTTATTTGATTTATTGGTGATTAAGTGAGGAATAATATTATATTTTTTCAAAGAATTTATATTTATTTTTTTTTTTGTGCTCAGATTGGCTTATTATATCTTATACATTTCGTTAGTAGAGAATTCCTTGATATTTTATGTTATAATTTGTAAATTCATAATTATTTATTAATTAAACTCCTCTATTGTATTTTTATTTTAATTATGAGTGTTATTTTTAATTTTCAGATCTGGTCATTGATGAAGATGCTTGAATTTTTAAAAAATTTTATACCGTTTCGACTTTATTTAGTTTATAATTTTTTGTCTTGTAAATATTGCTTTTGTTTTTTCAATTCTGGATGTATAAATATTAAAAAAAAATATATCGTTTTGAAAATTTTTTAGCATGTAAGTTTATACATTTTCATTGTAAATACTCTTATGTTCATAATAGCATGTGATAATCGCAATTGTAGGCTTATTTGTTAATAAATGTTTTATAAATTTCTACTAGAAATAATACCAGTGAATTCAATTGTACCATATTGTATTATATAATATTGAATAGAAGTGATAATAAATATTTATTTATTTTTACCTACTTATATCAAATACTGGCTGATTCAGACTATTACGTTTTTACCCTTCGAAGAAGTCATCATTTGAGATTTTCCTATTTTTGATCAAAAAAAAAGTGTTTCTTATTTATTTAGGCGTACCTATTTTTCCTACGATGGACCGTCGTCTAAAGCAAGTATTTCTGGTGAAAATCGTGTCCACAGATAAAACAAAATTAAAAAAAAACCGCACTTGGTATGATAAATCGATAAGATTCATAGGCTATAGCTATATTTGGTATAAAATTTTAGGCGAAGTCTAGTACATTTTAATACTTTTTTATAACATATAATTAAATTGTTATTTTATTATTATAATTCGATACAGGTTTTATTAAACATTAATAATTCTACAGAATATGTTAATGGTCGTATTTAGTGTTATTAATTTCAAATCTTCCTGAAACTTTTCCTACATTAAATTTATTTATTATGCGTTTTGTCTAGGTTGTATACCTAAACAAAATACATTTAAATCCTGTATGGTTAAGTTGAGAAGGTGGGAGATGGTGCCGTGACCTAAACTCTTGAACTTCTCTAAAAAAAAATAATAATAATAACCTAACACAAATATTAAGCCAATAAAATATAGTCGCTGGGATAAATCTTTTATCAAGAAAGTCATGTTAATTTTACTATAGCCTATATTCTTATTGTAAAAATAATTTTACAGATTGTATATTTTCTATTATAAAACAAAAAAAAAAAAAAAAAACCTGTTGGCTCATTTTGATAGAATATTATTATATATGGTGACTTATTCAATTGTAATAAAAAGTTCTTTATTATTGTGTGACTTTGGTTACACAAAATAATATCGTACATACCTACCATGACTGTTATAATTTCGACGACTTTCGTGTAGTCATTTAGTCGTCGCTGTGTTTTGATCGATATCGTGATTGGATCTCCGTCTTCGTATTTTCCATTCAAGTTTCTACAGAAATCAGAATATGATCAACGACAAGGATCAAAAAGCTGTTTTAACAGAGTAAGCATACCAAAACGCACCGCAAGCGTCTAATATTATTATAACAGTAAATCCTGATAGGACGTTTTTTAATCGATTACAAAATTTACATTTTACTTAATATTATTTAACGGATATATCATTACCTTTTCATTACCATTTACTCGTATGTAGACAACGAACAAATCCAATTTAAGGAATTACTTATTGTTTTTTAACAAAAAAAGATATATATATAGTGTGTTTTATGCTTTCCAATATTTACCTATTATTTGTAATTTTATAAATACAATTAAAAAGCAGCCCGGCCCTAGGCAATTCTGTTCTCAGTTCGTGTTCACTGCCCGACCGTGCTACACGTCTGTTTCGTTATTATCGCATTTATAGCTTTCGATAGCAGTATACACCCGTACACTCAACGTGCAGGTAATATGTTTATCTGTATTCCATTAATAACACCTATTAAATAATATGCCAACAATGGGCGATAAGCCGATTTCTACTAACGATATGAACAACACCAATAATCCTTCTCAACACACACTTAACAATCAAACATTTGCAGAAATAGCTTCAAATACCATTTTACCGAAAATGAACCAAGCAATTGTTTTCAATTCTATCAATAACATTAAGCAAATTGAATATGTATTGGCAATCAGTAAAATAGTACCTGCTGAGAATATCATATTTGTTTCGCGTATTTCCAATAATAGATTTTGCGTCTTTTTTAACAGCCAAGCCGTTATGGAAAATTTACTAAAAACTCATTCATCAATTCATGTTAACGGAATAGATATTCCTATTCGAAGACTTATAAACACTTCTAAGAGAATCATTTTATCTAATGTCTACCCTACCATTCCCAATCAACTCATATTAAATGCTCTCCATCAATTAGGAATCAAAACTACGTCGCAAATTACACACATGAAAGCTGGATTCGCTACAGAGCAATTTTCACACATACTTAGTTTCAGAAGACAAATATACATAAACCAAGACAGCGCGACCAAACTACCTAATTCAATCACCGTAACCGTAGATAACACTACGTTCAGAATATTTATCACTGATGATATCGTAACGTGTTTCCAATGCCACCAAACTGGTCACTTTTCTAGCCAATGCAAAAATATACATGATCCAATTAATGTCATTAATGAGACTGAAACCGTAACTGAAACCCTTATTGATTTATCATCAACTACAATTGAAGATAAAAACTTATCTCCCTCGTTACCTATTGTCAATACTCAAAATACTCATAATACCCTGTATAGTGATAGTGTATTAGTAGACCAAGTGGTTGGCAAAGATATTATTATTTCACATGAGCAGTCAAAGAAACTTTCACTAATTGACAAACTTAAACTGACTGCTAATCATAGAACTAAAATACCGCCTCTTCAGCCAGCCAAACGTCCAGCTCCTTCAACCTTTATGGTTTTATGCTTTCCAATATTTACCTATTATTTGTATTTTTATAAATACAATTAAAAAGCAGCCCGGCCCTAGGCAATTCTGTTCTGCACTACAAAAAAGATAATTTTTCAGAGGGAAGGGTTAATATCATAGAATGAATTATTTTCAGAGCAATTTCTTGAGCAACTACAGTTTATAAATTATTAAACACTAAAAATTCAAATTTAACTGCAATTACAGGCATATGTGGTAGGTAGTGATAGAATAATTTATTCGTATTCTCTGAATAAAAAAAAAAAATTAATTATAATAAATTACTAATGTATTAAATCCAATTTTGTTTAATGGAAATATTTAACCCCTAATCTAGCAAATCCTAAAGTGATTGCTGATAATTGCTGCGACATTAAGCTGACGTGGGAAATTCAATAATTTTTGATGATATTTTGGGTTACTCTAATGACAAACAGTAGGAACAGTACCTGTATAAATATATATTAACAGTAATAAACCTAGGGCTCCTAATGAACAAGTTGTTTTCATAATTTGTTTTGCTTCGAATAGAAATAATATAAAAATGATTCTTACTAGTGCATGGTTATGCATATTTTTTATTTTTTAGGTATATTGATCATAAAGTTTATTATAATGGAGTTATTTTTGAGCATTTTTCATATAACAATAGGCAAATATTATATCTTTTTTACTTTCCTTAAAAATTTTACATTATTTTGGTGTATTAGTATCAGTATATTTAAACTTTTGTATGATTGTATGGTTTTTAGGATTTAACAATGTACAATGAAATAAATTTTATCGTTTTCTTAACTACCCCAGTCAATTTATAAACTGATTATAGTGTTGCCGATATTTATAGAACATTATTGCATATAACTGCATTTTTCTAAACTTTTATGGTATAGATAATGCATAGCTATGAGTTATTGAGTGCATAAAATAATTACCCTTCCTGCCAGCCATTTGAACTGCGTTTTTTGTGTGATTTACGATAATATTATTCGATTATGATTAAACTATAAATGATGGCTAAACAAGAATATAAATAAGATATTTGTTTTATATCGTTGGTTACGCAAAATAATATCGTACATATTCTACGGTGTTTTATTTCCGACGCCTTTTGATTAATGTTATTTAAACCTTGCAGACTTTTGACATTATTGAAATTCGGTTACTATAATCTATAGCTAGTAATTTAAGAATAGAATAATAATGTTTAACAGATATGATGATAAATCCAAAGCAGAGAAATCTATGTTAGCGGAGTAAGCATATACACCAAACTATACGCTTGCCTTATAATAATACTTCATATAGAAAACCGTTAGGTCGGACAATTGTGCAATTCTAATTTTTATTTAATAAATCTAGCTTCATCTAGTATCTTGACTACGACATTTACATATATATATATATAAGTAAATATAAGTAGTTAAATAAGGAAATTTTTTTTTTAGCAACGGTACCGATTGTTGTGTAAATGTGGTCGACGATGAACTAGAAGAAGGTGAGATTGTCGACGACATTGAAGATCATGTAAATCAAGAACCGGTTAATCGACCAGCTGAAACGCGGCAACACAAAGTTAACCGTTCTTGGATAATGAAGGAACGCACGGTAGAAATGGTAATTTATTATTTTAATTACCAATAAAGAAGCATTTTTATAAAAATATAAAGTTCGCTTGAATTTTATGGGTTTCTTATATTGATGATTACTTGACTGTCAACCTAACTACAAGATGTAGGTCCAGCTGTGGCTCTAATATTTAATTTAAACCGACCTAAACACATTAACAGCCGATTAAAACTCCATCAGTTATCCTTAATTCGTTATAATAATATTTTCGTTTTATACGTTCTTGTCAGGAACGTGGTTTTGAGTCCTACGAAGATTCACGCCACGGTATAAAAAGACACGTTGATAACGTCGACTGGTCAGAGGACTGTACGGCACGTCATAAGAGATGTCGGTTTAATCCAACTGAAGAGATGCATAGAGTGATTAGAAATGTCAGTCCATAAAAATACCACAATAATAAATTTACTTTTTTTCTTACGACATTCTTCTGATTATATTTTTCTAGGCAATGTTATATAATACAAAAAATGATACCGATGGTCATAGCGAGGGAAAAACCTACTATGGTGGAAATGTCGCGACGGTATCGTTCCCCCGAGAATTTGGTAAATATACGTATTTTCAATCTAAATATTTATTTGGGTTTTAAATACGGGATTTTAATTATCAAAAATAATTGCAGCTGAAGATAATGAAAAAAATAATTAATTACCTTGTAAACTTCTATACATATGACAATGTAAATACGAATTTACGCTTTTGTTTTTTTATTATTAGGTTTCCGGGTTACAATAACAAATCGTATACTTGTTATTCTCAATGTACACAATAAATGTAGAAATGTATTCGATAGGTTTGATATATCAACCGATGATTCTAACAAAATTTTTTTCTATATCGTTCCTTTTGGAATTCATAACAAATAAATATGCTTTGATTGTTGATTTATATAGAAAACGAGAGATGCGGTTTTCAGCATTTGAGGAATGTTCGCTGTGACCGGAAAAGAAGTGAAAATGTGGGAAACTATCATAGAAATAATAATAGACGCGCTATACCTTCGACGTCACGTTGTTCAGAAATTGAATCGGCTAATAACAAACAAAAGATCATGAAACTATGCCGATACTATCAATCTAACCGTTACTGTTATAAAAAGTACCGGTGTAAGTACATGCACGGTGAATTCCCTTGCAAGTTCTACCACACTGGCATGAAATGCCGTTTTGGAGATACATGCCGGTATAGCCATGCTGGGATCGATAATGATATAATGAAGTTATTTCTCAAAGTAAGTCTCATTTAAAACGGCATAATTACATTTATATATTGAAATTGATTGGTTTATAATAACAGTATTTGTTATCATGATACAGAGTCAGAAGCAAATTATACCTTATTCGGCGAGGAATTTAACATTAATGATTAGTCTTCGATTAGAATCTGATCGGCTCTAATGTAAGACGCTTTTGGAGGCATATTATTTGCAAAAGAATTGTGTAGCTCCGGAATAATGAAATTGAAACCTGCAGAAAATGATTAAACTAATCATTATAAATGATAGTGGAATTTGTGTACTGTTCATTAATATAGTTCGAAATATATGCATAAACCATTTAGTAAAAAATGCTTTAAGAACGTTTGTAAGAATATTTGAAAGCATATTCCCAGAATTAAAGTGAAGAAAATATTAGGAAGTTCCATAAGTATGTTCACTTATCGATGTTTTAGCACAACGTTTAAAACTAATACCATTATTTAGTTTCTCTTTTAGTAATGTATTTATTCTACGTTTAACTCTCATGGTTTCTATTGGGCATAATTATACGATAATTTCGTGGTTTACTAGCATGCTATGTAGTTTTAATAGTATATTAGTTATTCAAACATTATTATATCTATAGTATATATATGTTGCAACTCTTTACGTAAATATTATTTTATTGAAAGCATTGAAGACCTGAATCTGGGTTCTATATTCGTATTTCGAATATATATATTTTGAAATTTTTGTATAGATTATATATAACTTATAAAAATATATCAAAGAATTAAAAAATTATCGTATAGTTCTTCATTATTGAATATTATTCTGTACCGATTAATTATAATAAAAAGTTCGTTAATATTGTGTGACGATGGTAACGCAAAATAATATCGTACTTACCTACCACGACTGTTATATTTTCGACTACTTTCGTGTAGTTATTTAACATTTGCTGTAATTTGATAGGTATCGGGATTGAATATTCATATTTGTATTTTTCGTACAAGTGTATATGTAAATTGAAAAATGTTCAACGGCGACAAACTAAAAGATGTTATGGTAGAGTAAGCAAACCAAAACGTACCGCACGCCTCTTATATTATTATAAGAATAAACCCCAATAGGACATTTTTTAATTGCTCTCAAAAATTACATTTTACTCAATACTAATAAACGTTAATATATATTTATAAACAATTTCGATGATATCACCTATACTCTTACGTAGAAAATAAAAAAAACCAATGTAGGACAGTATTTATTTTATTTTAACCAAAAAAATAAATATATACTGCGTATATGTTCGCATTATTCGACAAAGGTTTTAATATTCTTCAAACATCCTACTGATTATGTTTATGGTCTTAATTTGTTTTTTTAATCACAAATCTTACTGCTACATTTCCTATTTGAATTTACCTATTGTGCTATTTCTTCAGATTATATAATTAAAAAAAAAAAAATAAATAATAAAATTGCGTCTTATATTATTATAACAATAAACCACAATAGGACATTTTTTAATCGATCACAAAATTTACATTTTACTCATTATTATTAAACGAGTATATATATATGAAATTTCGATTACATGTAGACAACGAAGAATCCGATTAAAGAAAAAATAATTATTGTATTTAATCCAATAAAATAAAATATACTTTATTGTCTGTTCGCATTATTAGTTTATTATTTGTAATTTTAAACACACAATTAAAGAGCAGACCGGCCCAAGGCAATTCTATTCTGCACTGCAAAAATAATAAATTTTTGTAGGAAATGCTTTATATCATTGAAAGTTACATTTTACATTTAAAATATAATTAATATATTGGAAATATTGCAAATTAAGTATAATTTACAACCAATTTCTTGTGCAAATATAGTTTAGAAATAATTTAACAGTAAAAAACCTTTCATTTAACAGAAAATATAACAAAACCTGGTGGATACTAGTAGTATATTTTTTTTTGTATTCTCTGAACAATTAAAATCAAATAGTAAATTAATGAAAGTATACTAAATCAAAAATATATTATTTTTGTTAATACTGCACGTAATAATTGCACTTATGCCTTAAAGTCTTTTAATCAATTTTTTCTAATATATTACAAGTTCATTTTACTAAAATATTATCTTGCGGTTTTTTTTAAATATATTATTATTAGGAAATATTAATTTATTACTACTTACTTATATAATTCAAATTAGTAGGTTACTTATGCACATTATTACGTTTTTATCCTTTGATGATGTTGATCTTTTGTTTTTCCTATTGATAAACGAATAAAAATTCGGAATACAATTTCGGGCGAAGGGCAGTCCACATAAATATTATATTTAATATATTATAACGCCACTGAATATTAATATCAACTGTAAATATATGTAGTTTAATAGCCAAAAATTGTTGTTTTTTTTTTAGCCATGGTATTGACTGTTGTGAAAACAAGGTCGACGACGAACTTGAGGAAGGTGAGATCGTCGACGACGAAGAAGAAGAAGTAGATCAAGTTCTTGTTGGTCGAATTGCCGAACCCAAGCAATACAAAAAAAACTACTTTTGGATATTTAACGAATGCTCGGTGGAAATGGTAATACATAATTATAATTTACAATAAGCAAATCGAATCAAAATATGATTACCAATTTTATTTATTTGGTGTCGTATATGAGCGATTTTCTCGTCGTTTTTGAAGAAATTAAATGAAATAACTCTAAAACAATTTTATTGATTTTATAGTAAAAATTTAAAATGTTAAATATTTAACGTTTTACAGCAGATTAACACTCCCTTTAGTTCTCTAAAATTGGTATAATAATATTTTCGTTTTATATGTTCTTATTAGGATCGTGGTCTGGAAACCTACGAATATTCGTACAACGGCCCAAAAAGAAACATAAGTCTTCTGCCTGATGACGATGACTTAAAAAAGGACCGTGTGGCACATCATAAACGGCGTCGGTCTAATCCAACCGAGGAGAAGCACTCGGTGATGAGAAATTTCAGTCGACATTAACACTACAATATTAAATTTACTTATTTTCTAATGACAATTGTCTGATTTTTATTTTATAGGACAGGTTTGTTAATCCAAATATTAATAATGATGGTGATAGCAAGCATGATACTTTTTATGGTTACAACGTCAAGCTGGTATCGTTAACGGAAGAATTTGGTAAATATACATACACCCATCTTCAATTTGATTATTTCTCGGGTTTTAAAGTACATAGTTTTAATAGTCAATTAACAATATCAGTCGAACGATAAGTAAAAAATACCTAATTGCCTAGTAAACTTGTAGATTTCATATATAAATAATAATTTTCGTATTTTTTCTTAAAAAACATTTTTAATATTCGTGTGACAATAATACATTTTAAACCGATTTACATGTACACAAATCATTTAGAAATTTATTTAATAGGGGCTATAATTGTTTTAAAACAAGTGATAATTTTATCCATGATTTTTTATTTAAACGTTAAATTATTTAATTAATTTTTTGGAATAAATATGAGTTATATTTTTTATGTTTGTTGTTTCATATAGAAAATGAGCGAGGTAATTTTCAGCATGTGAAGAATGTTTGCTCCGACCGGAAAAGAAGTGATTATTTGGGGATAGATCACGGGTTTAGTGAGGGACGCGCCATGCCATCAACGATGCGTCATTCAGAAGTTGAACCAGCTAATAAAATAGAAAAGATCACGAAATTGATTCGATACTATCAAACAAATCGTTACTGTCCTAAACAAGACCGGTGTATGTACATGCACGGTGAATTCCCGTGCAAGTTCCACCACACTGGCAAGCGTTGCTATTCGGGCGATACATGCCGATATAGCCACGCTGAGATCGATTATTGTAAAAATAAAATATTGCTCAAAGTAAGTCCTATTTAAAACGGCATAATTACATTAATACATAGGATCTGAATGGTTTATAATAACCAAATATAGAATTAAAAATGCAAAACTTATAGAAACTAGTGAAACTAGAATTGCGGTTATTATATATAAAGAATGTTTAATACATGTAGTTGCAAGTATTACTAGTACAACTCGGTGAATCGGCCCCGTGCCATCAATAGGTAGTGAACGATTTTAAATATAAAAATTCTAATAATACTAGAATAACGTATGAATGTTAGTTGTCTATAATGTGATGGCTATGTGCAGAGTTTTGTCTCTAGTAAATTACGCCAGTGATCTAGATTATAATTTTAGTAACTATATTATAACAAATTTAATCCTTTTTTCTAATGACCTTAGAAAATAAATTATGCATCGTAAAAATGAATTTATAATAAAGATTAATTTACAATGTTGGAAATTAAACAAGTCCATACGCGCATGTGAATCAGTATATTAACCCAGTGGTGTTTTAACACGAAATTTAAAATCAATTTACGAGTATCTCTCTTGGATTCTTTGATCTTTTAGAATGATAATTCCGTGGTCTACAAGCAGTCTATGTAGTTTTAATAGTATAGTAGATATACACACTTTAATACATATATATATATTTATTTATATATTGTATGTTCTGTGCAACCGTGTTTACATAACTATTATTTTATAGAATGCATTTGAGGACCACAGTATTTGTAGGTTTGTGCGAAAAAACCGCAATGTTTCCATCTTTATTTGGAATGCAAATACCTGTTCCAGAGGGACTAAAATGTACTGGCAACAAACACATATATATAGATCAAGATAATTACTAAATTACATTTTAAATGTACTATAAAGGTTTTCAATATTTATGTTTCAGTATTTTATATTTGTCATGAGACTACTTCTTCGATGTCGCAACAAGAAACAATAATTGATGATATATCGTGAGTAGAAGTACAATTTAAACATAAATCATTGAACGTACATTTTTAATTGTTAAACCCGTATAAGAATTCCAAATTTCTTCTTTTTTATTTTGTAATACAAATTTTTATTAATACTTTATTTTATTAAAACGTGTATTACATAATCCAATAATATGAAATATCATATATATATATATATATATATTTTGTTTATATTTGTTTCATTTTCTTTTGTTGTCATTTACTCCTTTTCGCCAAAGTGCCAAGATGTACAATATACCTAACAATACGTTAATAATGGTTTTTTTATCAATAAGACGTTTTTTAAATCGTTAATTTAAATCGAGATTTGTAAATTATCATTTTAGTGTATTCATAGAAGAGGTTACTTCCGCACAAATAGTATATCCATCGGCGTCCTACAATTAAGAAGAATTCAGCGGTGATGACAATGAAAGCTAAAGTAAGTCAAAAAAATCTAATCGGTTTTAAAATTATTTGATTTATCAACTATCGTGTTTTTGGTGTTACAGTTAAAAATTTACTTTTTCCCCTATTCTTTTTCTTTATTTCTGTCCTCGTCAGGGCTCTTAACCATAATGTGGATTTTTGATTTTTATCTAGCTATAATAATTTTGATTTATTAATTTAAATAAATTATTACTACATTTAGGAGAAGTGCTCTTTAAATACTATATTATAATCTCGTACACATTCAATTTGTACAGAATTTTTAGATATTTTATGGTATTTGTGTTATTTGTTAAATGAATAATTCATATTATTTAATGAACTTGTACAATTAATATTAATTTTAATCATCCATGTGATTATTATTTTCTAGATCTAGTCATTGGAAGAAGAAGAATCAAAATATAAAAAAAAAACATTTTGCCATTTTTTTTAGTTTGTAAGTTTAAAATGTTTGTTTGTAAATACTGTTTTGTTTATATCGACATGTAAACATTGCACTAATATACTTTTTGTATTCTAATAAATGTTGGATAAATTATACTATAACAATACGAGTGCAATCATTTAAATAAACTTCTTCAGGTATTTTTTAAGGCTAATAATTTAGAAATAATAATTTATTATTACTTTCATACTTGATATTACTATGTTGGAAGTGCACGTTATTACGTTTTAACCCTTCGATGAATTGGATCTTTTTACTTTTTATTGGCAAACGATAAAATAACTCTATCGTAACTATTTTTTCTTCGGTTCACCCTTATATTATGGAAATCATGAGGATTATATATAATGGTATTTCCACAGCACCGACACTAGACCGAATGATTACCACATGACTGTTTCCCATTTAGACGTTTGAAGCAATTGATGAAAATCGTGTCATCAGAAAAAACAATATTTATAAATCGCACTCTCAAACTTAAAAATACAAAAGTAGGTAAAGGCTGAGGAAATATTTAGTATCAAATTTCGGGCTAAAAGTGGTCCAAATTTGTATTATTATAAAACAAATCACTACTTTTTTCATCACCATGATTTAGCATCGATTTCAGTTCTTTTAGTCATATTATTTACATAATTATTAGATTGTTAAGACGTATAAAACATATTTTTTTTTCAACTATAATCGCAATCTCTAATATTATCACACATTTGAGAAAATATAATTAATTTTTTTACCGAATATACCTTGATTTATGAGTTAAAATTTAGATAAAATTTAACATGTTATAACTCATAAATGGAATGAGGTATGAGTGTATATGATTTTCTAATTTATCGACATTTCTTTCAATGCATTCTCTATCTATCGAAAAGAGTGGTGTTGACAATCAGAAGTCGATTTATACTATAAGTGTAAACGAAAAATGTGTGTAAAATATATGTAAATAATTATAATTATATTTATAAATATTTATAAAAGATAATAATAAGATTATTAATTATTTTTTTCTTATTTATTAATAAGATCTTTTCGGATTGTGCATAGGTATCCGTTTGTTGGAATAATCAGTCGATAATTGACTGCGTTTGAAGTAACAAGTCGGAAAATAAAATTTGGCCAAATTATCGGCAACCTCAATACTATATATCGTAATGTATCTGGTAATTCAAGAGAAATTGATTGTTTAATTTTATCTACAGTAAAAATAATTTTATTTATTCAAAGAAACAGTGGAGATATAAAAGATTAATATTGGATAGAATCATGATTGTAAGCATACTACAAAAAAAGATGCTATTAAGATGTATTAAATGAATGATTGGATATTAATAATTAGGATTCAATAAGGATTCGATCGGTTGTAAAGAAGGAAAACAACGTAGGTAGATTATTTGTAACGGAATATTGTAGCTTCGGATAAAGAAAGCGGCGCTAGCACAATTGGGTCACCTGTCCCATAATTTGAATTGCAGAATTAGACAAATGTACATTATGGTAGTTCGAAAAAACCGCATTAATCGTGGAGTAATTTATGGTTTCGGAACTCCTAGAATGAAATTGTGGAAAAATTAAGAAAAGTTACATAAGTATGTTCATAATATAGGGGATTAAGTGAGAATGTACTAAATGACACCATCATTTAGCCCAATTTATTAAAAGTAAAATATAATTTCAGAAGTAATTCTCTTGGTTTCTCTTGGCCATAGTTATATGATAATACTGGGGTTTACAAGCGTACTATGTAGTTTTAGTTATACATTAGATATACACGCTTTTATAAATATAAAATGTAAATTGTGTGAATCTGTTAACAGTTTTATTTATTTCCAATGAAATAATTTTTTTTTTTTTTGCACGTCTTGACTCTTGATATCTTATACATTTTGTTAGTACAGAATCTCTTAATATTTTATGTTATAATCTCATAAATTCATTAATTTTTCATTTAGTAAAATCCTTTAATGTATATTTATTTTAATTATCCGTGTATATTTAATTTTCAGATCTAGTCATTGATGAAGATGCTTGAATATTTAAAGTATTATATAATGTTCGACTTTTTTAGTTTATAATTTTTGTTATGTAACTACTGCTATTGTTTTGTTTTAATTCTCTATGTATAAATATTAAAAAAAATATATCGTTCTCAAATTTCTTTTTTATGTATGTTAATAAATTTTCTTTGTAAGTAGGGTTTTGTTCATATTTGCATGTAATAATTGCAATTGTAGGCTTGTGTGTTAATAAATGTTTCAAACATTTCTAATAAATATAATACAAGTTTATTTAATTTAATTATCATATTGTATTATATATTTTTGAATAAAAGTTATTATAAATATTTATTAATTTCTACCTACTTATATCAAATAATTAGGTGGCTGATAAGGAATATTACGTTTTTACACTTCGATGATGTTGATTGTTTGATTTTTGCTTATTTTTGAACAAAAAAAATAGTGTTTCTTATTTATTTAGGTGTATCTATTTTTCCTACGACCGACCGTCGTTTAAAGCAAGTATTTCTAGTGAAAATCGTGTGGACAGAGAAAACAAAAATTAAAAAAGAAAACCGCACATATAATGATAAATCGATAAGATTCTTCGGCTATGGCTATATTTAGTATAAAATTTAAAGGGAAGTCTAGTACAAATTAATACTTATAAATAACATATACCTACTTTTTTATTTATTATCATAATTCGACAAAGGTTTTAATATACTTCAATCATCCTACAGAATATGTTAATGGTCGTATTTTGTTTTTTTTAATTTCAAATCTTCCTGAAATATAACGTACTTTGAATTTACTTGTTATGCGTTTTGTCTAGGTTGTATACCTAAACAAAATAAATTTAAATCCTGTATGGCTTGTTTTGATAAAATATAATTTTATATGGTGGCTTATTCAATTATTATCAAAAGTTCTATATTACTGTGTGACTTTGGTTACGCAAAATAATATCGTACATACCTACCATGACTGTTATATTTTCGACGCCTTTCGTGTAGTGATTTGAACCGTCGCTGTGTTTTGATCGATATCGTGATTTAATCCCCGTTTTGTATTTTACATTCAAGTTTCTACAGATATCAGAAAATGTTCAACGACAAGAATCAAAAAGCAGTTTTAGCAGAGTAAGCATATAAATACGCACCGAAAGCGACTTATATTATTATAAGAATAAACCCCAATAGGACATTTTTTAATCGATCACAAAATTTGCATTATAGTCAATATTAATTAACGGATATATAAATATACAATTTTGATGACATCACCTATTACTCGTATGCAGACAACGAAAACATCCGATTTAAGAAAGAAAATATGGTTTTTTAACAAAAAAAAAATATATATACTGTGTTTTATGATTTTTAATATTTACTTATTATTTGTTATTTTATAAATACAATAAATAGCAGCCCGGCCTAGGCAATTCTTTTCTGCGCTGCAATATTGATAATTTTCGGAGGGAAGGGGTAATATCATAGAATTTATTTTGAGAGTAATTTGTCGTGCAAAAACAGTTTGTTGATGATTTAAAACAAAACAAATTCTCATATAACTGAATTACAGCCATATCGGGTGGGTTTGAATTTTTTATTCCTTTTTTCTGGATAATAAATATTAAATTATTGTACACAATTATTAATTTATTAAATCCACTTTAGCTCATTTTAAATATTTGATCCCTAAACAAACAAAACCTATTGAGGCAGCCAAAAATTGCTGCAATATTAATCTCAAACTGGAAATTCCATAATTTCTGATGATATTTTGAGTTACTGCTATGACAAATTATAACGTCATCTATTTTAATTATTTAACGAATTGTGTTTAAATAAATTCTAAATAGATTTTTTGTAGGCAATTATTAATCGTTACGAACAGTACCTGTATATGTATATATTAACGTTGATGATCCTAGGGCCAACTAATAAACGCATTTTTATATAATTTGTTTCTGAGAATAGCAATAATAAAACAATTATTTAAACTAATCCATGTTTAAAAATATTTTGTATTATTTAAGATATAGTTCATTATAAAGAGTTATTTTTGCGCATATATCGTATAATAATAGGCAAATAATATATCTTATTTACTTTCCCAAAAATTTATACATTATTTTAGTGTATATGTATAAGGTTAACTTTATTTAAACTTTTGTATGATTGTGTTGTTCTTAGGATTTTAACGCTGTACCATGAAATAAATTTTATCGCATTATTTACCACCCCGATAAATTAATAAACTGATTATTTTGTTGTGGATATTTATAGAATTTTAGTGCATATAACTGAATTTTTCTTAACCTTTATTGCATATTTCATGCAAATCTATGGGTTTTTGAGTGCATAAACTTATTACCCTTCCTACGCCCATATGAACAGCATTTTTTGTTTTATTTACGTTAATATTAATCGATTATGATTTAATTATAAATGTTGGCTTAACAGGAAAGTAAAAAATATATTTGTTTATACTGTTGGTAACGCAAAATAATATCGTACATTTTCTACGGTGTTTTATTTCCAAAGCCTTTTGAATAGTGTGATTTAGATCTTGCAGACTTTTGATATTATTGAAATTCGGTTACTATAATTCATAGCTTTTAATTTAGAATAGAAAGATGATGTTTCACAGAGATAATGATAAATCCAAATCAGAAGAATCTATGTTAGCAGAGTAAGCATATATACCAACACGATACGCTTGCCTTATAATTATACTTCATATAGAAAACCGTTATGTAGGACAATTGTGCAATTCTGATTTTAAATTAATAAATCGAGCTTCATTTTGTATTTTGACTACGTCAATTACATTCTAGGTTAAATAATTTATTAAATTAACCTAACCTAACCTAAATGTCCTTTTTTTTATAATATATAACTACCCCTTCTATCAATTGCGCACACTAATAAAATTATTTATATATATATAAAAATTAGTAGTTAAATAATGAAATTTGTTATTTTAGCAACGGTACTGATTGTTGTGTAAATGTGGTCGACGACGAACTAGAAGAAGGTGAGATCGTCGACGACATAGACGATCATGTACATCAAGAACCGGTTGATCAACCAGTTCAACCCCGGCAACACAAAATTAACCGTTCTTGGATAATGAACGATCGCACCGTAGACATGGTAATTTATTATTATAATTACCAATAAGGAAGCATATTTAATAAAAATATAAATTCCGCTTACATTGTAAGGTTCCATAAATATGTAGTGGTAGGTCCTATGTTGTAGAGCTATGACTCTAAAACTAAATTTTAACCGACTCGAATTTAATCATTAATTTTTCATTATAATATTTTTGTTTTATATGGTCTCGTTAGGAACGTGGTTTTGAGTCCTACAAAGATTCGCCCCACGGTCTAAAAAGAAACGTTGATGACATCGACTGGGCAGAGGACTGTATGGCACGTAATAAAAGATGTCGGTTTAATCCATCCGAAGAGATGCATAGAGTGGTAGGAAATGTCAGTCGACATCAACATTACAATTTAAAATTTACCTATATTCTTAAGTCATTCGTCTGATTATTTTTTTATAGGTAATGTTTGGTAATACAAAGAATGATATCGGTTTATATACCGGGCGAGAACGTTTCTCTGAAGCCAACGTCGAGCCGGTATCGTTCCCGCGAGAATTTGGTAAATATACATAAAGCCATTTTCTATCTGTATATTTATTCGTTTTTATGTATTCGGTTTTCATTATCAATAATCAATCACAGCTTAAGATAAAAAAAAAATAAAAATTACCTCGAAAACGTGTGTATGTTATATGTAAATACGAATTTACGCTTTTGTTTTTTTTAACTTTATGTTTCCGGGTTACAATAACAAATCGTAAACTGGTTATTCTCAATGTACATAAAAAATTTAGAAATGTATTAGATAAATTTCATATATCTAGTGGTGATTTTATAAATACTTTTTTTTTTATCGTTTTTTTTGGAATTCATAACCAATATATTTGCTTTGTCTGTTGATTTATAAAGAAAACGAGGGATGCGATTTTCATTATTTGAGGCACGTTCGCAGTGACCGGAAAAGAAGAGAAAGTATGGGAAACTTTTATAGAAATAGTAACAGACAAGCTGTACCTTCGACGTTGTGTTGTTCAGAAAACGAACCGGCTAATAACATGCAAAAGATCATGAAACTCTGCCGATACTATAAATCAAACCGTATATGTTATAACCAGGACCGGTGTAAATACATGCACGGTGAATTCCCGTGCAAGTTCTACCACACTGGCAAGAATTGCCATTGGGGAGATGCATGCCGGTATAGCCACTCTAGGATCGATTATTGTAAAATGAAATTATTGCTCAAAGTAAGTCTCATTTAAAAATCTTAGTTGCATTTATATATAGAAAAATATTGGTTTTTAATAAATTAATATAGAAAAAAATGGAATTTTTATATCAACAGGTATAGGCCTGATAGCCACAGGTAAACGTCGTAAAAATTAATTTATAATAAATATTTTTCCAATGAGTAGATCTTTATAACTAGGGTATGGAATCAGACCCGAGCATGAAAGTGGTGATGGGTCAAATTAGTTTCCATGTTGATATGGCCAGCTTACCTGTGATCGTGTATCCCAATGAGAATCAATATGAAGTGGATTATATAATTTTTACTACTGTGACAGGATTTTTTTGTTAGTAATTACGAAAATACATGTGAAGATAAATGAACGATCAATTGGATATAATTTCATAGCTATAGACTTTTTCTTAGAGTCAAGACTTCCAGTGTTTTATAACTTATCCGGCGAGGAATTTAAAATTTATGATTAGGCTTCAATTAGAATCTGATCGGCTCTAATGCATGACAACTTTGAAGGCATATTATTTGTAAAATAATTATGTAACCCCGAAACAAAGAAACTGTAACATGCAGAAAGAGATTAAACTGACCTATCATTACAAATGATTACAAAGCTTCAAGGCAAGAAACGTACCCCTTACAATTTTTATATAATTTTATATTTATTTATAGTTTTATTTCAATTAGAATTTTTTTTAACTTTATAATTTCTTAGAATTTTGTAAATTGTCATTTTAGTGTATCTATAGAAGAAGTAACTGTCGCACAAATTGTATATCCACCAGCTTCCGACAATTATGAAGAATCAAGCGATGATGATGATGAAATGGATAGTAAGTAAAATAATATACTTTGCTGTTTAAGTAACATGAAATACTATCTTACACATTTTATTAGTACAAAATCACAAAATATTTAGGTTTTAATTTTATGTATTTTTTTTTATTTTCAGATCTAGTTATTGATGAAGGTCTTTGAAAATTTAAAAAAAAATATAATGTTACATATTTTATGATATGTTTGTTTTTGCATTGTAAATACTGCTTTTGTTCGAACCATTGATTTCTTCACTTTTGCATGTATGAGTATTAAATAAATATTTCATTATGAAATTTTTTTAGTTTGTAAGTTTATGATTTATATTTGTGAATACTGTTTTGTTTACATTTAAAAGTAACAATTGCACTTATATGTTTATTGTTTGTTAATAAATGGTCGATAATTTTATACTAAAATAATACGAGTGCATTCAATTATAATGTCATATTGTTTTTTCTTAATGATCCAAATGCTCAACAAATATTAATGTAATACTTCTTACATACTTACTTAATATTACGTGTTGGCCAATGCGCAATATTACGTGTTGGCCAATGCGCAATATTACGTGTTGGCCAATGCGCAATATTACGTTTTTACTTTTCGATGATATTGATCTTTTGATTTTTATATTAATTAATGAAAAAACCAATATCTTAACAGTTTCTTAACTATTTTTCCTTCGGTTTTCTATATTGATGTTTGGAAGAAGTGTTTCTGGTGAGAATTGAGTCAACAGACAAAACAAAAATGTATAACTCATTCACAGTATTTTTTTTATTTTTTTATTATTAATTAGCAACCTATACAAATGATGTACAATAAGCTTATGCGCTAAGGGAAGACAGAACGTGAAAAATTGAATAAGAAGCCGCCCACTTCAAACACTTATCATAAATTATGTATATTAAATATATTTTTTTGATACTGATTGGATTTCTATTTATATCCATATATATATATATATATATATATAATATGTATATATTAAATGGGAACTTGTATGAGGTCACGACACCATTTCTTTTTTAGCTTGCGCTTAAGTTTTCCTGGGAGAGTTAGAGAGAGGTTTTTAATAAGTGGTTTTTGGTAGGATAGTAGTCGCATACGGAAGCGCAAATAAAATAGTTCTACTTCTTCATTAATAGTTTTCATGTGGAATCCGTTATGTAATATTAGGTTTGATACGTATTCATTGGAGAGTTGTCGAGAATCTATGTTTTTAAATACTTGGATTTTATTGATATTGGATTTGTTTGCTGAACTCCAGAGCTGTATGCTATAAGTCCAAATAGGTTTCAGGAGGATCTTGTAAATTAAAAGTTTTGCTTCTAGATTAGTATTATTAATTCTCAACATACGAGTCATTGAGTGTCAGTCTTTTGGTTCGTAAATGATTTTTCCATGTTAGTCGCTTATCATGATTGAGTCCCAGGTATTTATCTGTGTTCGACGTGGGAATTGGGATGTTGCAATTGTCGAATATACGCTATTCTTAAAAGTAAATGTAGGGTGATTTGATTTGTTTTGGTTTATTTTTATACGCCAATCTTCGTACCAGTTAGTCATAAGGTTAAGGTGAAGTTGTAAGTTTGATGAAGCGGTTACCGAATTTTTACTAATTGACACAATGACTTTATTGTCAGCATAATCAGCCACCATAGTTTAAGGCGTAGTGGGCTAAACAGCGACATAGATGTTGAATAAAGTTGGGGATAGGATATTCGCTTGCGGGACGCCAGCATGGATTTTGGATATTTCTGAGTAATCTATACGTTAGTGTACTTAGAAGTGTCGATCAGTTGAGTAAGATTAATAATGGGTGGGAAAGAATGATTTTAAGTTTGAACAGTAATCCGTCATACCAAGCTCTGTCAAACGCTTGGGAAACGTCATGAAGTACACAGGTACAGTAAAGTTTTTTTTCCAACGAGAGCGGAATTGCATCAACAAACCTATGGGCTTGATGGATGATGTGATGTGAGGATCTGAATACGAATTAGGTGTTCAGCAGAATATTGTTACTGACAATATATAGAATCATTTGTTTAAGAAAAAGTCTTTAAAATATTTTATATTTGAAGGTAATGAGACTTATTGTCCTGTATAAGGATGGGTCGTCCAAGGGTTTATCAGGTTTTGAAAATAGTACAATTTTTGGGAATTTCCAAAGGATTGTGAATCACGATAGTCATAGGCTTGCATTAAAAATATATTTTACTAATACTTATGCTTTTTTAGAGAGGCATCTAGCTACTTCTACCGTTAAAAGGTCTTAATCTGGCGATTTTTTTTTTTTTGAGTATTTAAGGATAGCCTGCTTGACTTCGTTGGACGTGAAATATTTTTCAAGATGATAAGAGTGTGAGAGATGTTCTTAACCAGCTTTTACCTCGTCAATACATTGAGTTATGAATATATTACGATGTGGTTGGAATGTTTCCTGCAGGTGTGCTTTAAAGACTTCGGCTTTATCGGTATCAGACGACCCAAGTGTATGGTCAGGTTTCTTTAAAGCTGATGAAGGAGTTTAAAGGCTAAGTAACTTTTTGGTTTTCCATTAGCTACCGTCAGAATATGAAAAACTGGTTTGCTTCTGTTCGAGTGTGTTCGCTTTGCTTTTAGCTAGTGACGCACCTAATCGAAGTGTTTAATTGTATTACAAGTTTTTCTTTAAATTTATGATTTTTTTTTTTTTTTAATATAGTTTAAAATGTATTTGTATATAATTCTTCAATAGGCAAAAATTGTTTAATATTTTAACTGTAGTAAAACTTAATCAAATTTATTTTAAATATAAAACAAAAACTTCTTATTTTTTTGAATTTCAGGGGTTTTAAAATTTGTATGTATTTTATTGATTAAGTTAATATTTTTTAATTATTGATATATATATTTTAGAAATGATTGTATAAACAGTTGTACATTTAATATTTTTTTTTTTTTTTTAGGTCACGTCATATACTTAGCCGGCTAATTACTCTTCACATGCAACATTTGAAACAATCAGTCATTTCTATATAATGGTAGGAACATCTGCATATGAGTAAGTGACGGGATATGTACGCCTTATATCAGAGGATTTTTGTGGTTTTATAATCTTATAAAAAAAAAAAAAACGTTCATAGAAAACAGCAGATTCTTCTGCTAGCGTTTTGATGCCTAGGCTTTGTGTAGGGTCAGGTTAGAGACAATCGTCGGAGCTTTTGTAATTTTTCGAAGTGTAATATTTTTGAATGTCTGTATTTTTTTTAAATTTAACGTTTTCGCCGATTCCCATAGTTGGATTCCATACGTCCATATAGGTACCAGAAGAGATTTGTATCGAAAAATTATGGAAAATTGAAAATAATTTAACTGGGTTTTTTCACAATTTTCCATGAGATTTTCAAATAAGATATATTAATATAATTGCATATATACGAAAACATAAAGAGTAATAAAGTATGATATGACATACCGTTGTAAATTTGTTCAAAACCCGACCATGAAATATTTCTTTGCGTTCGCCACTGGTAGACGCGTTTTTAGCCACGTTTTTGCATTATTTTGCAAAATCATCCTCTGACCCAGACCAAATTTGTCCAAACGTGTTGCTAAAATGTCCAAAATAGACGGTACTACGTCGGCGGGGTTTCAATTGAAAAACACATATAATAATGTTTTAATATTTTTGTACCTATACCGACTAATAAATAACGAGTACGGTTTCGTGTAAACTTGCATAAACTGAGAATGATTATATAAATTAATAATGCCTTTATTACCCAAACTTAAATATTTCCACGGTATAATTAATAACGAGCACGAGTATTATTTTATTATACGCGTCAATAAGCTCTTAGTATGTTTAAATTTGAATAGCTCGTAAAATATTTTAAGACCATACATTATACACTTTAATGACAGCGATCTGTAATTGTGCTCACGCTGTATGGGCATGGCGAATATTTCGAAACTAACTATGGGAACCCGCGGTTGGAATAAAAATTTATTTACAGTGGACAGTAGCAGTGGCGGCTCGTGATTTTTATTCAAGGCAGTAGTGTATGGCAGTGTACATGTGTAGAAAACGGAAGGAGCATTTTGCGTCTAAACCCATCGAAACACCAAAAAAAATAATAGCCTGTCCCCCATCGCAATTCACGTCAGAGCGAATCGAACACAGCCACGGCCACGAGTTCCGACGATCTAGTTTGGTCGTTTGATGTACGCACGCAAACTATGTGCTGAGAT
Organism: Tuberolachnus salignus; assembly: GCA_956483605.1. NCBI lineage: Eukaryota > Metazoa > Arthropoda > Insecta > Hemiptera > Aphididae > Tuberolachnus > Tuberolachnus salignus. The sequence continues at coordinate 48,172,957 of OY101429.1, read as the reverse complement.
GAACTCCTCTCGAAATATCCGAGGAAATGTTTAAAACAAATGACTTGACTGATTATTAATTTAATAGTTATATCATTTTATAGTGATAGTTTGTTTTATCTAGAAGTTTCACTACAAGAGACATGCAAGTAAAAATGATAGATATAATTGTGTATATATGTAAATATATATATATATACAGGGTGTGGCAGAGCTGACTGACGAGTTTTGATGGGCTATAAATAACGAACAGTAAAAATATATACCTTAACCTTATGACTAACTGGTACGGAAATTGGCGTATAAAAATAAACCAAAACAAATCAAATCACCCTACATTTACTTTTAAGAATAGCGTATGGTCGACAATTTCAACATCCCATTTCCCACATCGAACACAGATAAAAACCTGGGACTCAATCATGATAAGCGTCTAACATGGAAAAATAATTTACGAAACAAAAGACTGACACGCAATGACTTTTATGATGAGAAATAATAATACTAATCTAGAAGTCAAACTTTTAATTTACAAGACTCTCCTGAAACATATTTGGACATATAGCATAGAGCTCTGGAGTTCAGCAAACAAATCCAATATCAATAAAATCCAAGTATTCAAAAACATAGATTTTCGACAACTCTCCAATGAATACGTATCAAACCTAATTACATAACGATTTCTACATGAAAACTATCAATGAAGAAGTAGAACTATTTTATGTGCGCTTCCGTATGCGACTACTATCCTACCAAAATCCACTTATTAAAAACCTCTCTCTAACTCTCCCAGGAAAACCTAAGCGCAGGCTAAAAAAGAAATGGTGTCGTGACCTCATACAAGTTCCAATTTAATATATACATATTATATATAAATATATATATATATATTACATATATATATATATATAGATATAAATAGAAATCCAATCAGTATCAAAAAAATATATTTAATATACATAATTTATGATAAGTGTTTGAAGTGGGCGGCTTCTTATTCAATTTTTCACGTTCTGTCTTCCCTTAGCGCATAAGCTTATTGTACATCATTTGTATAGGTTGCTAATTAATAATAAAAAAATAAAAAAAATACTGTGAATGAGTTATACATTTTTGTTTTGTCTGTTGACTCAATTCTCACCAGAAACACTTCTTCCAAACATCAATATAGAAAACCGAAGGAAAAAAAGTTAAGAAACTGTTAAGATATTGTTTTTTTCATTAATTAATATAAAAATCAATATCATCGAAAAGTAAAAACGTAATATTGCGCATTGGCCAACACGTAATATTAAGTAAGTATGTAAGAAGTATTATATTAATATTTGTTGAGCATTTGGATCATTAAGAAAAAACAATATGACATTATAATTGAATGCACTCGTATTATTTTAGTATAAAATTATCGAACATTTATTAACAAACAATAAACATATAAGTGCAATTGTTACTTTCAAATATGAACAAAACAGTATTTACATATATAAATCATAAACTTACAAGCTAAAAAAATTTCATAATGAAATATTTATTTAATACTCATACATGCAAAAGTGAAGAAATCGATGGTTCGAACAAAAGCTGTATTTACAATGCATAAACAAACATATTATAAAATATATAAACAATATATTTTTTTTAAAATTTTCAAAGACCTTCATCAATAACTAGATCTGAAAATAAAAAAAAATACATATTATTAAAATAAATATATAGTGAAGGAGTTTAATAAACAAAAAATTATTAATTTATCATGAACAAAATGTAACCTATATATCATGTGATTTTGTACTAATAAAATGTGTAAGATAGTATTTCATGTTATTTAAACAGCAAAGTATATTATTTTACTTACTATCCATTTCATCATCATCATCGCTTGATTCTTCATAATTGTCGGAAGCTGGTGGATATACAATTTGTGCGACAGTTACTTCTTCTATAGATACACTAAAATGACAATTTACAAAATTCTAAGAAAATTATAAAGTTAAAAAAAATTCTAATTGAAATAAAACCATAAATAAATATAAAATTATATAAAAATTGTAAGGGGTACGTTTTTTGCCTTGAGGCTTTGTCAAAAATAAGGAAATTAATGCAAAATAAAATAAAGAACAATATAAACATCGGATCTATCTTATTGCTGCATATATTATACCTCACGTTTCACTAAAATTGTATTACAGAATTAAATTAGGAATAAATATGGAATTCGTTTTGTGATATGGCCATTAAAAATGTGTACCCACTTTCAATTAGTTACATTAAAATTGTACTCAGTACTCACGAAATATCTTCAACTATAGGTTCTTGCAGTGACGCTAATGAAGTAGACTTATTACCAAAATAAGTTACTGAAAAAAAATTTTGAAACCATTAAAGTACATAGAAAATTAAGTACTTGTCTTGTTGATAGTACCTTTTAAGCCCTCTGGAACAGGTATATGCATTCGAAATAACGATGGACCATTGCTGTTTTTTCGCACCAACATACTACTGTGGTCTTCAAATGCATTCTATAATATAATATAAAACTATTAAAACCACATAGAATGCTTGTAAACCACGAAATTATTGTATATATATATGACCAAAAAAACCATAAGAGATAGTTGTTGAATAATTATATTACTAAAAAAGCAACAAAATAACGTTATTAGTTTTAACATTTGTGCTAAAAATTCATTTAGTGAACATACTTAGGTTCCCTAAGTTTCATATATTATCATCACGTTAGTTCTGAGAATAAGCTTTCAAATTTTCCTTTCAACCATTCTTAATCCATTTCATACTAAACGGTTTATGCACTTTTTTCGAACTATATTTATAAACGCTACACTAATTCCACTATTATTTGTAATTATAGGTCAGTTTAATCTCTTTCTGCATGTTACAGTTTCTTTGTTTCGGAGCTACATAATTATTTTACAAATAATATGCCTTCAAAGTTATCATACATTAGAGACGCTCAGATTCTAATCGAAGCCTAATCATTAATTATGAATTCCTCCCGAATAAGTTATAAAAGACTAGAAGTATTGACTCTGTGTCATGATTATAATTATTAAATTATATCCAATTGATCTCTCATATATCTTCACATGTATTTACGTTATTACTAACAAAATTCCAGTTACAGTTGTAAAAATTATATAATCCACTTCATATGGGTTCTTATTGGGATACATGATTACAGGTAACCTGGCCATATCCACATGGAAACTAATTTGACCCTCCACCACATTCATGCTCGGGTCTTACTCCATACCTTAGTTATAAAGATCTACTCACTGGAAAAATCTTTATTATAAATTAATTTTTACGACGTATACATGTGGCTATACCTGTTGATATAAGTTTTACATTTTCATTCTATATTAAGTTATTAAAAAGCAATATTTTTCTATATATAAATGTAACTATGATGTTTTAAAAGAGACTTACTTTGAGCAATAAACGCGACGTCGATGGTATATCATGTCTGTTATTATGTCTAAAAAAGTTTCCCATTTTTTCACATCGTTTCCGGTCACAGCGAACGTGCTTCAAATGCTGAAAATCGCATCCCTCGTTTTCTATATAAATCAACAGACAACGCAAATATATTTGTTATAAATTCCAACAAAAACGATAAAGAAAAAAATCTTGATAAAATCACCTCTAGACATACGAAACTTATCAAATACATTTCTAAATTTTTGATGTACATTAACAATAACCAGTATAAGCTTTTTTATTTTTACACGGAAACTTGAAGTTAAAAAAACACAAACCAAAGTTTCGTATTTACATATGACTTATAGAAGTTTACAAGGCAAATTATTATTTTTTTTCTTTATCTCCAGCTGTTATTAAATATTGATAATTGATAATTGATAATTGAAATCGCATACATAATACCAAAGAAATATTTAGATTAAAAATGTATATACGGATATTTACTAAATTCTCGAGGGAACAATTTCTGCTCGACGTTGCCACCATAGTAGGTTTCTCGATCGCTATGACCATCGGTATCATTCTTCGTTTTATCTAACTTTGCCTATAAAAATAAAATTAGACGAATGTCGTAAGAAAAAAAGTAAATTATATATTGTGGTGTTGTTGTTGACTGACATTTCTTATCACTCTGTGCATATCCTTGGATGGATTAAACCGACGTCTTTTATTACGTGCCATACAGTCTTCTACCCAGTCGACGTCATCAACGTGTCTTTTTAGACCGTGGCGTGAATCACTGTAGGACTCAAATCCACGTTCCTGACAAGAACATATAAGACGAAAATATTATTATAACAAATTGATGATTACTTATGGAGTGTTAATCGGCTGTTAATGTATTTGGGTCGGTTAAAATTGAATATTAGAGCCATAGCTTGACCTAGAACTTGTAGCTAGGTTTAGAGTCAAGTAATCATAAAATCGTCATTATACGAAACCCAATAATTGCAAGCAAAATTTATTAAATATGCTTTCTTATTGGTAATTATAATAATAAATTACCATATCTACCGAGCATTCGTTCATTATCCATGAACGGTTAATTTTGTGTTGACGCGGTTGAACTAGTTGATCAACCGGTTTTTGATCTACATGATCGTCTATGTCGTCGACGATCTCACCTTCTTCAAGTTCGTCATCGACAACATTTACACAACAATCAATACCGTTGCTAAAATAACAAATTTCATTATTTAACTTCTTATATTTACATATATATAAATAATTTTATTGGCCTGAGTATTAGTTAGTAGGGGTTGTTTTAGGTTATAAAAAAACGACATTTAATAAATTATTTAATGTAGAATATAAATGACGTATTCAATATATAAGATGAAGCTCGATTTATTAAATAAAAATTAGAATTTCACAATTGTCCGAGCTAACGGTTTTCATTATGGAGTATTACAATAAGGCAATCGTATAGTTTTGGTGTATATGCTTACTCTGCTAACGTAAATTTTCCTGTTTTCGATTTTTCATCATCTCTGTGAAACATCATCATTCTATTCTTAAATTACTAGCTATGAATTATAGTAACCAAATATCAATAATGTCAAAAGTCTGCAATAACTAAATCACACTATTCGAATGGCATCGGAATAAAACACCGTAGAATATGTACGATATTATTTTGCGTAACCAACGTTATACAACAAATATATAATTTACTTTCCTGTTAAGCCATATGCAATAAAAGTTTAGAAAAATGCAGTTATATTCACTAAAATTCTTTAAATATCCGCAACAAAATAATCAGTTTATTAATTTACTGGGATGGTAAAGAATGCGATAATATTTATTTCATGGTACAGCGTTAAAATCCTAAAACCAATACAATCATAAAAAAGTTAAAATATACTGATACAAATACACCAAAATAATGTATCAATTTTTAGGAAAGTAAATAAGATGTATTATTTAGGCAAATACCTTATGTTGTACGAAATATGCGTAAAAATAACTTCATTATAATAAACTGTATAATAAATATACCTACATTATACAAAATATGCATAAACGTGCACTAGTATTAAAAATTGTAATAGTATTGCTCTTCTAAACATAACAAATTCTGAAAACCAAATTATTATGGGTCCTAGGATCATCACCGTTAATATTTATATATAGGTACTGTTCGTAACGATAAATAATTGCCTACAAAAAATCTATTCAGAATTTGGTTAAATGCTATTCGTTAAATATTTTAAATCGATTACGTTATAGTTTAAAACTGCAGATACCAAAAATATCATCAGAAATTATTGAATTTCCAGGGTCAGTCCAATGTCGCAGCAATTTTTGACAGCTTCTATAGGATTCGCTTGTTTAGGGGTTTTATATTTTAAATGAGCCAAATTGGATTGAATATATTAGTAATTGAGTATACTTATATTGTTTTATATTTATTGTTTAGAGAATACGAATAAAGAATTCTAACAGTACACATCTAATATGGCTCTAATTTCAGTTAAATGAGAATTTTTTTGTGTTTAATTATTTATAAACTGTATTTGCACGAGAAATTGCTCTTAAAATAAATTCTATGATATTAACTCTTCCCTCCAAAAAATAATCTATTTAGCAGGGAAAATAGATTTCCCTAGGGTCTGCATTTTAATTGTATTTATAAAATTACAAATAATAATAAAATAATGAATAGCATATAACACAGTCTATATATTTTTTTTTGGTTAAAAAACAATAATTACTTTCTTAAATTGGATTTGTTCGTTATTTATATACGGGTAAAGGGCGATGTCATCAAAATTATATATATATTTCCGCTAATTAACATTTAGTAAAATATAAATTTTGAAATCGCTTAAAAAGATGTCCTATTTGGGTTTATTGTTATAATAATATAAGGAGCGAGCGGAGCGCTTTGGTATGCTTACATTCCTATAACGGCTTTTTGATCATCGTGGTTGACCATGTTTGGATATCAGTAGAAACTTGAACGTAAAATACGATGACGGAAATTCAATGCCAAAATCTATCTAAACATAGCGACTGCTAAATCACTACACGAAAGTCGTCGAAAATATAACAGCCATGGTAGATATATACGATATTATTTTACGTAACCAATGTTACACGATAATAACGAACTTTTTATTATTATTGAATAAGCCACCTTGCGAAAATAATATTCTATCAAAACGAGCCATACAGGATTTAAATACAATTTTATATTATTCTTTTTTTAAGAAATATACAATCTTAACAAAAATCATAATAAGTAAATTCACCATCAGTAGTAATCAGTTAATATTTCTTAACACTTGTATACAAAAATGATACATGATGTTATTGAAACTAAAAGCACTCGTATTATTTTAGTATAGAATTATCAAACATTTATTAACACAAAATATATGTATAAGTGCAACTATTACATGCTAATATGAGTAAAACAGTATATACAAGGAAAAATTATGAATATACAATCTAAAAACATTATAAAATTAAATTTTTTTTTTAAGTGCAGTATTTACAAAACAAAAACTAACAAACTAAAAAAATTCCAAACATATATATTTTTTTTCAATTTTCAAGCACCTTCATTAATGACTAGATCTGAAAATTAAAAATAAAACGTATAATTAAAATGAATATTTATTGAAGAAAAGTAATTAATGTTTAATTATTATTATTATTATTTCACAAAGACAATATATAACTTAAAATATTTAGAGAATCTGTACTAATCAAATGCGTAAGAGGTGCGACCTCATAGTAAACAGCAATTCTCCTAAATTTAGAGATGATGTATTTCTCCTAATACATCATATTATTGTAGGTAGATAAAATAGGAAAATCCACAATATGGTAAATAGCCAAAACGAGCACAATAAAAAACTGATGAAATCATTGGGAATAAATAAAATCATTCATAAACAAATCACTAATAAAATATTATTAACTTGATAATATAAATAAATAAAATGTATATTTTTTTGACTAATTATCCATTTCCTCGTCATCATTGCTTGTTTCTTTATAATTTAGTAAAATATTTATTCTACCAGTATCGCTCGTGGTTTCTTTTATTCTTAATTATTTGATAATTCGTGGTTTACAAGAATTCTATGTAGTTTTTAATAGTATAATTGATATACGAATTTTTAATATATTTTATAGAATGCATTTGAAGACCACAGTAGTAAGTTTGTGCGAAAAAACCGCGATGTTCCATCATTATTGGGCATGCCAACACCTGTTCCAGAGGGATTAAAAGGTACTATCAACAAGACAAGTACTTAATTTTCTATGTACTTTAATGGTTTCAAAATTTTTTTTCAGTAACTTATTTTGGTAATAAGTCTACTTCATTAGCGTCACTGCAAGAACCTATAGTTGAAGATATTTCGTGAGTACTGAGTACAATTTTAATGTAACTAATTGAAAGTGGGTACATTTTTAATGGCCATATCACAAAACGAATTCCATATTTATTCCTAATTTAATTCTGTAATACAATTTTAGTGAAACGTGAGGTATAATATATGCAGCAATAAGATAGATCCGATGTTTATATTGTTCTTTATTTTATTTTGCATTAATTTCCTTATTTTTGACAAAGCCTCAAGGCAAAAAACGTACCCCTTACAATTTTTATATAATTTTATATTTATTTATGGTTTTATTTCAATTAGAATTTTTTTTAACTTTATAATTTTCTTAGAATTTTGTAAATTGTCATTTTAGTGTATCTATAGAAGAAGTAACTGTCGCACAAATTGTATATCCACCAGCTTCCGACAATTATGAAGAATCAAGCGATGATGATGATGAAATGGATAGTAAGTAAAATAATATACTTTGCTGTTTAAATAACATGAAATACTATCTTACACATTTTATTAGTACAAAATCACATGATATATAGGTTACATTTTGTTCATGATAAATTAATAATTTTTTGTTTATTAAACTCCTTCACTATATATTTATTTTAATAATATGTATTTTTTTTTATTTTCAGATCTAGTTATTGATGAAGGTCTTTGAAAATTTTAAAAAAAATATATTGTTTATATATTTTATAATATGTTTGTTTATGCATTGTAAATACAGCTTTTGTTCGAACCATCGATTTCTTCACTTTTGCATGTATGAGTATTAAATAAATATTTCATTATGAAATTTTTTTAGCTTGTAAGTTTATGATTTATATATGTAAATACTGTTTTGTTCATATTTGAAAGTAACAATTGCACTTATATGTTTATTGTTTGTTAATAAATGTTCGATAATTTTATACTAAAATAATACGAGTGCATTCAATTATAATGTCATATTGTTTTTTCTTAATGATCCAAATGCTCAACAAATATTAATATAATACTTCTTACATACTTACTTAATATTACGTGTTGGCCAATGCGCAATATTACGTTTTTACTTTTCGATGATATTGATTTTTATATTAATTAATGAAAAAAACAATATCTTAACAGTTTCTTAACTTTTTTTCCTTCGGTTTTCTATATTGATGTTTGGAAGAAGTGTTTCTGGTGAGAATTGAGTCAACAGACAAAACAAAAATGTATAACTCATTCACAGTATTTTTTTTATTTTTTTATTATTAATTAGCAACCTATACAAATGATGTACAATAAGCTTATGCGCTAAGGGAAGACAGAACGTGAAAAATTGAATAAGAAGCCGCCCACTTCAAACACTTATCATAAATTATGTATATTAAATATATTTTTTTGATACTGATTGGATTTCTATTTATATCTATATATATATATATATATATATATATATATATATATGTAATATATATATATATATTTATATATAATATGTATATATTAAATTGGAACTTGTATGAGGTCACGACACCATTTCTTTTTTAGCCTGCGCTTAGGTTTTCCTGGGAGAGTTAGAGAGAGGTTTTTAATAAGTGGATTTTGGTAGGATAGTAGTCGCATACGGAAGCGCACATAAAATAGTTCTACTTCTTCATTGATAGTTTTCATGTAGAAATCGTTATGTAATTAGGTTTGATACGTATTCATTGGAGAGTTGTCGAAAATCTATGTTTTTGAATACTTGGATTTTATTGATATTGGATTTGTTTGCTGAACTCCAGAGCTCTATGCTATATGTCCAAATATGTTTCAGGAGAGTCTTGTAAATTAAAAGTTTGACTTCTAGATTAGTATTATTATTTCTCATCATAAAAGTCATTGCGTGTCAGTCTTTTGTTTCGTAAATTATTTTTCCATGTTAGACGCTTATCATGATTGAGTCCCAGGTTTTTATCTGTGTTCGATGTGGGAAATGGGATGTTGAAATTGTCGACCATACGCTATTCTTAAAAGTAAATGTAGGGTGATTTGATTTGTTTTGGTTTATTTTTATACGCCAATTTCCGTACCAGTTAGTCATAAGGTTAAGGTGAAGTTGTAGGTTTGATGAAGCGGTTACCGGATTTTTACTATTTGACACAATGACTTTATTGTCAGCATAATCAGCCACCTTGGTTTAAGGCGTAGAGGGCTAAACAGCGACACAGATGTTGAATAAAGTTGGGGATAGGATATTCGCTTGCGGGACGCCAGCATGGATTTTGGATATTTCTGAGTAAGCTATACGATAGTGTACTTAGAAGTATCGATCAGTTAAGTAAGATTAATAATGGGTGGGAAAGAATGATTTTACGTTTGAACAGTAATCTGTCATGCAATACTCTGCCAAACGCTTGGAAAACGTCAAGTAAATAGGTACAGTAAAGTTTTTTTTCAAACGAGAGCGGAATTGCACCAACAAACTTATGGGCTTGATGGATGGTACGATGTGAGGTTCTGAATTCGAATTGGGTGTTCGGCAGAATATTGCAACTGACAATATATGGAGTCATTTGTTTATGAATAAGTCTTTCAAATATTTTAGATTAGAAGGGAATGAGACTTATTGGCCTGTATGAGGATGAGTCGTCCAAGGGTATATCAGGTTTAGGAAATAGTACAATTTTTGGGAATTTATACTAGAAATAATACAAATGCATTTAATTTAAATATAATCTTGTATTATATATTTTTGTATACAAGTGATAATATGTAAAAAATTTTTTTCTACCTACATATATTAAATAACTAGGTGGCTGATGCAGACCATTACGTTTTTCCATTCGATGAAGTTGATTTATTGATTTTTTCCTATTTTTGAACAACAAAAAATGTCTTTCGCAAATATTATTTATACGATTTACCGTCATTTAAAGCAATTATTTCTAGTAAATATCGTGTCGACAGACAAAACAAAACTAAAAAAAAAAACCGCACATATAATGATAAATCGATAAGATTCATTGGCTATAGCAATATTTGGTATAAAAAATTAGGCGAAGTCTAGTACAATTTAAAACTAATATAAAACATAAAACTAATATTTTTATAAGGTATCATAATTCCACAAAGGTTTTAATATATTTCAATCATCCTACAGAATATATTAATTGTCATATTTTGTTTGTTTTATTTTTAATCTTCCTGAAACATTATCTACTTTGAATTTACTTATTATTCGTTTAGTCTAGGTTGTATATCTAAACAAAATCATTTTAAATTCTGTATGGCTCGTTTTGATAAAATATAATTTTATATGGTGGCTTATTCATTTATTATTAAAAGTTCTTTATTATTGTGTGACGTTGGTTACGCAAAATAATATCGTACATACCTACCATGACTTTTATATTTTCGACGACTTTCGTGTAGTAATTAGCAGTCGCTGTGTTTTGATCGATATCGTGATTTAATCTCCTTTTTGTATTTTACATTCAAGTTCCTACAGAAATCAGAAAATGATCAACGACGAGGATCAAAAAGCTGTTTGAGCAGAGTAAGCATACCAAAAAGCACCATAATCGTCTAAAATTATAATAACAATAAACCCTAATAAGACATTTTTTAATCGATCAAAAAATTTGCATTTTACTCAATATTAATTAACGGTTATATCTATATATATATATAAACAATTTTGATGACATCACTTTTTACTATTCTGTAGACAACGAAAAAATCCAATTTAAGAAAGTAATTATTGTATTTTAACCAAATTAAATACGTATACTGTGTTACATGCTTTTTATAATTTGCTCATAATTTGTAATTTAAGAAATACAAATCAAAAGCAGACCGGCCCTAAGAAATTCTATTCTGCGCTGCAAAACAGATAATTATTCGGAGGGAAGGGCTAATATCATAGAAAGATACATTTTACATTAAAAATATAATTAAAAAATTGAAAATATAGGAAATTAAATATATTTTGAGAGCAATTTCTTGTGCAAAAACAGTTTATAAATTATTAAACATAAAAAATGTCTAATTTAACTGAAATTACAGCCATATCAGGTAGATACTAATAGAATTCTTTATTTGTATTCACTGAACAATATAAATAAAATTAAGTATATTAATTTACCAAAGTATTAAATCTAATTTGGTTCATTCGTAATACATACCCTATAAACTAGCAAATCTTAAAGTGGCTGCCGAAAATTGCTGTGACATTATGCTGACCCGGGAATTCAATAATTTCTGATATTTTGGGTTACTGTAGTGACAAATTATAACGTCTTCGATTTATAATATTTAACGAATGGCGTATAACGAAATTCTAAATAGATTTTTTGTAGGCAATTATTTATCGTTACGAACAGTACCTGTATATGTATAATATATATATATTTATTAACGGTGATGAACCTAAGGCCTCTAATGAACTACTTGTTTTCCTGATTTGTTTTGCTTAGAATAACAATAATACAACAATGTTTATTACTAGTGCATGTATATGTTATTTTGTATTATTTAGGTATATTGATCATATAGGTTATTATAATAGAGATATTTTTGCGCATTATTCATATATTATTAGGCAAATATTATGTCTTATTTACTTTCCGGAAAAATTTTACATTATTTTAGTGTATTTGTATCAGTTTAACTTTATTTAAACTTTTGTATAATTGTATTGTTATTAGTATTTTAACACTGTACCATAAAATAAATTTTATTGCATTCTTTACCAGCCCGGTAAATTAATAAACTGATTATTTTGTTGCGGATATTTATAGAACATTAGTGCATATAACTGCATTTTTCTTAACTATTATGCATATTGAATGCATATGAATATGCATCTTTGTGATTTTGAGTGCATAAACTTATTACACTTCCTGCCTACCATATGAACAGCGTTTTTTGTGTTATTTACGTTATATTATTCGATTACGGTTTAATTATAAATGTTGGCTTAACAGGAAAGTAAAAAACATATTTGTTATATACCGTTGGTTACGCAAAATATTATCGTACTTATACGACGGTGTTTTATTTCCGATGCCTTTTGAATAGTGTGATTTAGACCTTGCAGACTTTTGACATTTTTGAAATTCGGTTACTATAATTTATAGCTAGTTATTAAAGAATAGAATGATGATGTTGCACAGAGATGATAAAAAAACCAAAACAGAAATATCTATGTTAGCGGAGTAAGCATATACACCAAAACTATACGATTGCCTTATTGTAATACTTCATAATGAAAAACGTTAGGTCGGACAATTTTGAAATTCTAATTTTTATTTAATAAATCGAGCTTCATCTTGTATATTGAATACGTCATTTTCATTCTAGATTAAATAATTTATTAAATGTCGTTATTTTATAACCTAAAACAACCCCTACTTACTAATGCGCAGGCCAATAAAATTATTTATATATATGTAAATATAAGTAGTTAAATAATGAAATTTATTATTTTAGCAACGGTATTGACTGTTGTGTAAATGTGGTCGACGACAATCTTGAAGAAGGTGAGATCGTCGATGACCTAGACGATCATGTAGATCAAGAGCCGGTTGATCAACCAGTTCAACCGCGTCAACACAAAATTAACCGTTCATGGATAATGAACGAATGCTCGGTAGATATGGTAATTTATTATTATAATTACCAATAAGAAAGCATATTTAATAAATTTTGCTTGCAATTAATGGGTTTCGTATAATGACGATTTGATGATTACTTGACTCTAAACCTAGCTACAAGTTCTAGGTCAAGCTATGGCTCTAATATTAAATTTTAACCGACCCAAATACATTAACAGCCGATTAACACTCCATAAGTAATCATCAATTTGTTATAATAATATTTTCGTCTTACATGTTCATGTCAGGAACGTGGATTTGAGTCTTACAGTGATTCACGCCACGGTCTAAAAAGACACGTTGATGACGTCGACTGGGTAGAAGACTGTATGGCACGTAATAAAAGACGTCGGTTTAATCCATCCAAGGATATGCACAGAGTGATAAGAAATGTCAGTCGACAACAACACCACAATATTAAATTTACTTTTTTTTTATGTCATTCGTATGATTTTATTTTCATAGGCAATGTTAGATAATACAAAAAATGATATCGATGGTCATAGCGAGGGAGGAACCTACTATGGTGGCAATGTCGAGCCGATATCGTTCTCCCGAGAATTTGGTAAATATACGTATTTTCAATCTAAATTTTTATTTGGGTTTTAAGTATGCCATTTTAATTTTAAAAAAATAATCACAGCTGAAGATAAAGAAAAAAATAATAAATTACCTTGTAAACTTCTATAAGTCATATGTAAATACGAAAATTTTGTTTGTGTTATTTTAACTTCAAGTTTCCGTGTAAAAATAAAAAAGCTTTTACTTGTCATTGTTAATGTACATCAAAAATTTAGAAATGTATTTGATATGTTTCGTATGTCAAGAGGTGATTTTATCAAGATTTTTCTCTTTATCGTTTTTTTTGGATTTCATAACAAATATATTTGCGTTGTCTGTTGATTTATATAGAAAACGAGGGAAGCGATTTTCAGCATTGGAAGCACGTTCGCTGTGACCGGAAACGAAGTGAAAAAATGGGAAACTTTTTTAGACATAATAACAGACATACTATACCATCGACGTCGCATTGTTCAAGAATCGAACCCGCTAATAACATGCAAAAGATCATGAAACTATGCCGATACTATAAATCAAACCGTTACTGTTATAATCAGGACCGGTGTAGGTACATGCACGGTGAATTCCCGTGCAAGTTCTACCACACTGACAAGAATTGCCACTGGGGAGATACATGCCGGTATAGCCACTCTAGGATCGATTATTGTAAAATGAAATTATTGCTCAAAGTAAGTCTCATTTAAAAATCATAGTTACATTTATATATAGAAAAATATTGGTTTTTAATAATTTAATATAGAAAAAGATGGAATACTTATATCAACAGGTATATGCCTGATAGCCACAGGTATACGTCGTAAAAATTAATTTATAATAAAAATTTTTCCAGTGAGTAGATCTTTATAACAAGGGTATGGAGTCAGACCCAAGCATGAATGAGGTGGATGGTCTTATTAGTTTGCATGTGGATAAGGCCAGGTCACCTGTGATCATGTATCTCAATGAGAACCCTAATGATGTGGATTATATAATTTTTACAACTGTGACAGGAAGTTTTTTATTTATTACGAAAATGCATGTGAAGATATATGAAAGATCAATTGGATATTATTTAATAATTATAATCATGACTCAGAGTTAAGACTCCTAGTATTTTATACTTTTTCGGCGAGGAATTTTAAATTAATGATTTGGCTTCGACTAGAATCTGATCGGCTCTAATGTATGACGACTTTGAAGGCATATTATCTGTAAAAAAATTATGTAGCCCTAGAATAATGAAATTGTAACATGCAGAAGGAGATTAAACTGACCTATCATTACAAATGATAGTGGAATAAGAGTAGCGTTCATTAATATAGTTCGAAATAAGTGCATAAACCTTTTAGTAAGAAATAGATTAAGAACGTTAGAAATAAAATTTAAAAGCTCATTCCCAGAACTAACGTAAAGATAATAAAAGATAGTTTCACAAGTATGTTCACCAAATGATGTTTTAGCACAAATGTTAAAACTAATAACGTTATTTAGTTGCTTTTTTAGTAATATATTTATTTAACAACTATCTCTCATGTTTTTTTTTTTGTAAATTGTTATTTTAGTGTATCTACAGAAGAAGTTACTGTCGCAAAAATTGTATATCCACCAGCGTCCGACAATTGTGAATAATCAAGCGATAATGATGATGAAATGGATAGTAAGTAAAATAATACACTTTGCTGTTTAAATAACATGAAATACTATCTTACATATTTTATTAGTACAAAATCACAAGATATTTAGGTTACATTTTAGCTTAAACTTCTTCACTATTTATTTATTTTGATTATATGTATTTTTTTTTATTTTCAGATCTAGTTATTGATGAAGGTCTTTGAAAATTTATAAAAAAATATAATGTTTATACTTTTTATAATATGTTTGTTTTTGCATTGTAAATACTGCTTTTATTCGAACCTTTCATTTCATCACTTTTACATGTATAAATATTAAAAAAATATTTCATTTTGACATTTTTTGCTGTATGTTTATGATTTATATTTGTGAATACTGTTTTGTTCATATTTGCAAGTAACAATTGCACTTAAATGTTTATTGTTTGTTAATAAATGTTCGATAAATTTATACTAAAATAATACGAGTGCATACAATTTAAATGTCATTGTTTTTTCATTATGATGCAAATGCTCAACAAATATTAATTTAATACTACTTACATACTTACTTAATATTACGTGCTATTATATTATTATAGATAATATTATTGTTAGGTTAACAATAATATATGTATATAATACAATGTACTATATACATATAGTAATAATTTATTATGCGTCTATTTATTATTTGTCTAGGTTGTATACGTATACAAAATTCCTATAATTCCTGTATGGCTCGTTTTGATAAAATATAATTTTATAAGGTGGCTTATTCAATTTTAATAAAAAGTTTTTTATTATTGTGTGACTTTGGTTACGCAAAATAATATCTTACATACCTACCATGACTGTTATATTTTCGACGACTTTCGTTTAGTGATTTAGCCGTAGTTGTGTTTTGATGGATTTCCAACTTCGTATTTTACATTCAAGATTCTACAGAAATTAGAAAATGTTCAACGACGAGGATCAAAAAGCTGTTTTAGCAGAGTAAGCATACTAAAATGCACCGCATGCGTCTTATATTAATATAACAATAAACCCCAATAGGACATTATTTAATCGATCACAAAATTTACATTTTGCTCAAAGTTATTAATTGGATATATTTATTTACAATTTTGATGACATTACCTTTTACTCGTATCTAGACAATGAAAAAATCCGATTTAAGGACGGAATTATTGTTTTTTAACCAAAAAAAAATATATTTATATATACAGTGGTTTATGCTTTTCATTATTTGCTTGTTATTACTTGTTATAATTTATATGTTGTAATTTTATAAATACAAATTAAAAGCAGCCCGGCCCTATGCAATTCTATCTGTGCTGCAAAATAGGTAATTATTGGGAGGGGAGGGTTAAAATCATATGAAGATTCATTTTACATTAAAAATATAATTACAATATTGAAAATATAGCATATTAAATTTTTTTTGATAGCAATTTCTCGTGCAAATACAGTTTATAAATTATTAAATACAAACAAATTTTCATTTATCGGAAATTACAGCCATATCGGGTGGTACTGTTAGAATATTTAATTCGTATTCTCTGAACAATAAATATAAAATTAGGTATACTCAATTACCAATGTATTAAATGCACGTTGGCTCATTTGAAATATTAAACCCCTAATCAAGCGAATCCTATAGAGGCTGCCAAATATTGCTGCGACCTAAAGCTCACCCTAAAAATTCAATAATTTCTGATGATATTTTGGGTTACTGCAGTGACAAATTATAACTTCATTGATTTTAAATATTTAACGAAAGGCGTTTTACCAAATTTAAAATAGATTTTTTGTAGGCAATTATTTATCGTTACGAACAGTACCTGTATATGGGTATATTAACGTTGATGATGATCCTAGGGCAAACTAAAGAACGCGATTTTTCATAATTTGTTTATGTTTAAAACTAGTGCACGTTTATGCTTATTTTGTATTATATAGGTATATTTTTCATATAGTTTATAATGGAGTTATTTTTGCGCATATCTCATATAACATTAGGCATAAATACATCTTATTTACTTTCCCGAAAAATTTTACATTATTTTAGTGTATATGTATCAGTTAATTTAAACTTTTGTATGATTGTATTGTTATAAGGATTTTAACGCTGTCCCATAGAATAAAATTTATCGCCATTTTTACCACCCCGGTTATATAAAAAACTATTTTATAATAATATAAATTATTATGTTGCGGATATTTATAGAATTCTAGTGAATGTAACTGCATTTTTCTAAACTTTTAGTGCATATTTATGGGTTTTGAGTGCATAAACTTATTACCCTTCCTACACACCCTATGAACAGCAGTTTTTGTTTTATTTACGTTAATATTAATCGATTATGATTTAATTATAAATGTTGGCTTAACAGGAAAGTAAAAAATATATTTGTTTATACTGTTGGTAACGCAAAATAATATCGTACATTTTCTACGGTGTTTTATTTCCAAAGCCTTTTGAATAGTGTGATTTAGATCTTGCAGACTTTTGATATTATTGAAATTCAGTTACTATAATTCATAGCTAGTAATTTAAGAATAGAATGATGATGTTTCACAAAGATAATGATAAATCCAAAACAGAAGAAACTATGTTAGCGGAGTAAGGAAATACAACAAAACGATACACTTGCCTTATAATAATAATTCATATAGAAAACCGTTAGGTCGGATAATTGTGCAATTCTAATTTTAATTTAATATATCGAGCTTCATCTTGTATCTTGACTACGTCATTTACATTCTAGATTAAATAATTTATTAAATGATGTTTTTTTATAACCTAAAACTACCCCTTCTAACTAATGTGCACGCCAATAAAATTATTTATATATATGTAAATATTAGTAGTAAAATAAGGAAATTTATTATTTTAGCAACGGTACTGATTGTTGTGTAAATGTGGTCGACGACGAACTTGAAGAAGGTGAGATCGTCGATGACCTAGACGATCATGTAGATCAAGAGCCGGTTGATCAACCAGTTCAACCGCGTCAACACAAAATTAACCGTTCATGGATAATGAACGAATGCTCGGTAGATATGGTAATTTATTATTTATACATTAACAGCCGATTAACACTCCATAAGTAATCATCAATTTGTTATAAAAATATTTTCGTCTTACATGTTCTTGTCAGGAACGTGGTTTTGAGTCCTACGAAGATTCACGCCACTGTCTAAAAAGACACGTTGATGACGTCGATTGGGTAGAAGACTGTATGGCACGTAATAAAAGACGTCGGATAAATCCATCTAAAGATATGCACGGAGTGATAAGAAATGTCAGTCGATAACAACACCACAATATTAAATTTACTTTTTTTTATGTCATTCGTCTGATTTTATTTTTATAGCCAATGTTAGATAATACAATAAATGATACCGATGGTCATAGCGAGAGAGGAACCTACTATGGTGGCAATGTCGTGCCGTTATCGTTCTCCCGAGAATTTGGTAAATATACGTATTTTCTATCTAAATTTTTATTTGGGTTTTAAGTATGCCATTTTAATTATCAAAAAATAATCACAGCTGAAGATAAAGAAAAAAATAATAAATTGCCGTGTAAACTTGCATATATCATATGGAAATACGAATTTTTCGTTTTCGTTTTTTTAACTTGTCTCCGTGTAACAATAAAAAATCTTATACTGGTTATTACCAATGTATACAATTTAGAAATGTATTCGATAGGTTTGATATATCAACCGAAAGATTTTTTCCTATATCGTTTCGTTTGGGATTCATAATAAATATATTTGCTTTGTTTGTTGATTTATATAGATAACGAGGGATGCGGTTTTCAGCGTTTGAGGCACGTTTGCTGTGACCAGAAAAGAAGTGAATATGTGGGAAACTTTCATATAAATAATAACAGACGAGCCATACATTCGACGTCACGTTGTTCAGAAATTGAATCGACTAATAACAAACAAAAGATCATGAAACTATGCCGATACTATCAGTCTAACCTTTACTGTTATAAACAGGACCGGTGTAGGTACATGCACAGTGAATTCCCGTGCAGGTTCTATCACACTGGCCAGAATTGTCGTTTCGGTGATACATGCCGGTATAGCCATGCTGAGTTCGATTATTATAAAAAGAAATTATTGCTCAACGTAAGTCTCATTTAAAACGGCATAATTACATTTATATATTGAAAATGATTGGTTTTTAATAACAGTATTTGTTATCATGATACAGAGCCAGAAGCCATTTAGAACTTTTTCGGCGAGGAATTTAAAATTAATGATTAGGCTTCGATTAGTATCTGATCGGCTCTAAAGTATGACGACTTTGGAGACATATTATTTGCAAAATAATTTTGTAGCTCCGGAATAAAGAAATTGAAACCTGCAGAAAATGATTAAACTAACCTATCATTATAAATGATAGTGGAATTAGTGTACCGTTCATTAATTTAGTTCGAAATAAATGCATAAACCATATAGTAAAAAATGCAATAAGAACGTTTGAAAGAATATATGAAAGCTTATTCCCAGAATTAAAGTGAAGAAAATATTAGAAATTTCCGTAAGTATGTTCACTACGCGATGTTTTAGCACAAATTTTAAAACCATTATTTAGTTTCTCTTTTAGTAATGTATTTATTCTACGATTATCTCTCATGGTTTCTATTGGGCATAATTATACGATGATTTCATGGTTCACTAGCATGCTATGTAGTTTTAATAGTATATTAGTTATACAAACATTATTATATCTATATATATATATATATATATATTGCAACTGTTTACGTAATTATTATTTTATAGAATGCATTTGAAGAACACAGTAGGTAGGTTAGGTTATTGTTGTTGACCTTGCAGTTGGTGCGAAAAACCGCAATTTTTCATTGTTATTGGGCATGCATATAGCTGTTCTAGAGGGCTTAAAAGGTACTGGCAACAAGACAAGTACAAAATTATCTATGTACTTTAATGGTTTTCAAAATTAATTTTTCAGTAACTTTTATTGGTAATGAGACTACTTTATTAACATCTCTGCATGAACCTACAGTTGAAGATATTTCATAAGTACTGAGTACAATTTTAATGTTACTAATTATAAGAGGGTACATTTTTAATGGCCAAATCCGAATACGATTTCTATATTTATTCCTTATTCAATTCTGTATCACTAATTTTAATGAAACGTGTGGTATAACATATGTAACAATAAGATAGATCTGATGTTTAAATTGTTCTCTATTTTATTTTGTATTTATTTCCTTATTTTTGCCAATGCGTAAAGGCAAAAAACGTACCCCTAACAATATTTATTTATAGTTTTATTTTAATTAGAATTTTTTCCAACTTGATTATTTGACCAGAAATTTTTTAATTGTCATTTTAGTGTATCTACAAAAGAAGTTACTGCCGCAGAAATTGTTTATCCACTAGCGTCCGACAATTATGAAGTATCTAGCGATGATGATGTTAAAATGGATAGTAAGTCAAAAAAAATATAGTTTGCTGTTTAAATAACATTACATGATATCTAACACATTTTATTAGTATAAAATCACTAGATATTTAGGTTATATTATGTTAAATTAATAATTTTTCGTCTTTTAAAATTTTAACTATATATATATTTTAATTATATGTGTTTTTTTGAATTTTCAGATTTAGTTATTGATGAAATTGTTTGAAAATTGAAAAAAAAAATATTATGTTCAGACTTCTTTAGCATGTATGATTTTGTTTTGTAAATACTGCTTTTGATTGAACACTCGATTTGTTCACTTTTGCAAGTATAAATATTAAAAAAATATTTCAATTTGACAACTTTTAAGTTTGTAAGTTAATAATTCATGTTTTTAAATACTGTTTTTATTCATATTTGCATGTAACAATTGCACTTAGATGTTAATTGTGTGTTAATAAATGTTCGATAAATTTATACTAAAATATTACGAGTGCATTTAATTAAAATGTCATATTGTTATTTTCTTTATGATGCAATTGCTCAACAAATATTAATGTATAACTTCTTACATACTTACTTAATATTACGTGTTGGCCGATGCGCAATATTACGTTTTTACTCCTCGATGATGTTGATTTTTTGATTTTTATATTGATAAATGAAAAAAAACAATAAGCGTGTCGTAACTATTTTTTCTTGGGTCTCCCTTTATTGATGTTTGGAATAAGTGTTTCTGGTGCGAAACCAGTCAACAGACAGAACAAACATTCAAAACGCACTCACAATGTTAAAACGATAAGAGTCATGTGATAGGGCCATGTTCGGTTTACAATTTCTTGGGAAGTGTGTTTAAATTAATATTAAAAACATATCAAATAATTATATAATTATCGTATAGTTCTTATTTATTGAATATTATTCTGTACCGATTAATTATAATAAAAAGTTCGTTAATATTGTGTGACGATGATAACGCAAAATAATATCGTACATACCTACTACGACTGTTATATTTTCGACTACTTTCGTGTAGTTATTTAGCTTTCGCTGTAATTCAATAGGTATCGGGAATGAATATTCGTATTCGTATTTTTCGTACAAGTGTATACGTAAATCAAAAAATGTTCAACGACGACAAACTAAAAGATGTTATAGCAGAGTAAGCAAACCAAGACGTACCGCTCGCGTTATATAATATTATAAGAATAAACCACAATAGGACATTTTTTAATTGCTCTCAAAACTTTTACTTTAAAATTTTACTCAATATTAATAAAAATTATTTATACAATTTCCATGATATCACCTTTTACTCGTATGTAGACAACGAGAATTCCAATTTAAGAAAGTAATTAATGTATTTTAACCAAAAAAAATATATATATACTTTGTTGTCTGTTCGCATTATTCGCTGATTCGACAAAGGTTTTAATATTCTTCAACCATTCTACTGAATATGTTTATGGTCTTATTTTGTTTTTTAATCCCATATCTTTCTGCTACATTTTCTACTTTGAATTTACTTATTGTGCTATTTGTTTAGATTGTATATATAAAATTAAAAAAATAATAATAAAATTGCCTCTTATATTATTATAACAATAAACCACAATAGAACATTTTTTAATCGATCGCTAAATTTACATTTTGTCCAATATTATTAAACGGGTATATATATATATAAAATTTCGATGACATGTAGACAACGAAGAATCCGATTAAAGAAAAAATAATTATCGTATTTAATCCAATAAAATATAATATACTTTATTGTCTGTTTGCATTATTAGTTTATTATTTGTAAATTTAAATACACAATTAATGAGCAGACCGGCCCTAGGCAATTCTATTCTGCAATGTTAAAATAATACATTTTTGTAGTAAATGCTTAATATCATTGAAAGTTACATTTTACATTAAAAATATAATTAATATATTGGAAATATAGCAAATTAAGTAAAATTTGAAACCAATTTCTTGTGCAAATATAGTTTAGAAATAATTTAACAGTAAAAAACTTTTCATTTAACAGAAATTACAGCAATATCTGGTGGGTACTGGTAGTATTCTTTATTTGTATTCTCTGAACAATTAAAATCTAATAGTAAATTAATTAAAGTATATTAAATCAAAAATATATTTTTGTTTGTCAATACTGCACGTAATAATTGCACTTAAAGGCTTATAGTCATTAAATCAATTTATTCTAATATATTACAAGTTCATTTTACTAAAATATCATGTTTTTTGAAAATATATTATTATTAAGAAATAATATTTTATTACTACATACATACCTAATTCAAATTAGTCGGTTACTTAAGCACATTATTACATTTTTATCATTTGATGATGTTGATCTTTTGTTTTTTCTATTGATAAACGAATAAAAATTTAGTATACAATTTCGGGCGAAGGGCAGTCCACATGAATATTATATTTAACATATTACTATATTTTTTTTTTTTTTATAACTATCATAATTCAACAAAAGATTAATATTCATCAATCATCCTTCAGCGTATGCTAATGGTCTTATTTTCTCTTTTTAATCCCAAATCTTCCCGCTAAATTTCCTACTTTGAATGTACTTATTACGCTTAAATAATCCCCAAAGGAGACTTAAGAGAAGATGGTGCCGTGACCTAAACTCTTGATATCAAAAAAAAAAAAAAAAAAATATATTTAACATAACATTAAAACATTAAACCAATAATGTGTAGTCGCTGGGTTACTTCTTTTATCAAGAAAGTCATGTCAATTTATTATAGCCTATATTCTTATTGTAAAAATAATTTTACAGATTGTATATTTTCTATTAAAAAACAAAAATAAATACAATTGTATTTAAATCCCGTATGACTCTTTTTGATAGAATACCATTATGTAAGATGGCTTATTTAATTATAATAAATAGTTTACCCGATTTTTTTTTACACATATTTATAGAATGTTACTGCATATTTAATGCTTATCTATCCCACCTACCAATATATGAACAACAATGTTTATGTCATAAAGGTTTATAAAATTAAATTTTAATAAAAAGTATATTTTAAATTCATCCAATAAGAAAATTATTATTCGATTTTGATTTAATTATAAATGTTGGCTAGACAGAAAAGTAAATAACCTATTTGTTTTATACCGTTGGTTACTCATAACAATTTTCTAAATATTCTATAGAATTTAATTTTTAATGTCTTTCGAATAATGTGATTTAGCACTTGCTGTCTTTTGACATATTTGGAATTCGGTTTATATAATCCATAGGTAGTATTTTTCAAATATATTGATAATGCATCAAGGAGAAGATGAATACTCTAAAACATCAAAAGCTATGTTAGCGGAGTAAGCATTATACACCTAAACGGAACGCTTGCCTTAATATAATACTTCCTATTGATTACCTTTCTACGCGCACGCCACTGAATTTTAATATTAAATGTAAATATTTGTAATTAAATAACCAACAATTTTTGTTTTTTTTTTTTTAGTCACGATATTGACTGTTGTGAAACTAAGGTCGACGACGAACTTGAGGAAGGTGAGGTTGTCGACGACGAAGAAGAAGAAGTAGATCAAGTGCTTGTTGGTCGAATTGCCGAACCCAAGCAATACAAAAGAAACTACTCTTGGATATTTAACGAACGCTCGGTGGAAATAGTAATAATTATTAAAATTTTCAATAAGAAAGCAAATCGAATCAAAATATATTTACCCATATTATTTAATGGGTGCCGTTTATGGGCGATTTTCTCGGCGTTGTTGAAAAAATTAAATGAACCAACTCAAAATTTAAAATGTTAAATGTTTAATGTATTACAGCAGATTAACACTCCTTTTAGTTCTATACATTTGTTTTTATAATATTTTCGTTTTATTTGTTCTTGATAGGAACGTGGTCTGGAATCCCACGATGTATGGTACCACGGCCTAAAAAGGAACATAAGTCATCTGCCGGATGACAATGACAGGACAGAGGACCGTGTGGCACATCATAAACGGCGTCGTTTTAATTTAACCGAGGAGAAGCACTCGGTGATAAGAAATGTCAGTCGACATCTATACTACAATATTAAATTTACATTTTTTCTTATGTCAATCGTCAATCCATTTTTATTTTATAGGAAAGGTTTGTTAAAACAAATAATGATAATGATGGTGATAGCAAGCATGATACTTTTTATGGTTACAACGTCAAGCCGGAAGAATTTGGTAAATATACATACACCCATATTCAATTTAATTATTTATCGGGTTTAAAAGTACATAGTTTTAATATTCAATAAACAATATCAGGTAAACGATAAGGAAAAAAAACCTTATTGCCTAACAAACTTGTATATGTCATATATAAATAATGTTTTTGTGTTTTTTTTAAAAAACCTTTTTGAGTTTTGTTTTAACAATAACCCATTTTATACTGGTGTAGATGTACACAAACCATTCAAAATTGATTTAATTATTTATTATAACTATTTAGTAGGGGCTATGATTGTTCTAATACAAGCGATAATTTATCTAGAATTTTTTTTTTTAATCGTTAAATTATTTAATTAATTTTTCGGATTATATATGAATTATAATTGCCATGTTTGTTGTTTCATATAGAAAATGAGCGAGGCGATTTTCAGCATGTGAAGAATGTTTGCTCCGACCGGAAATGTAGTGATGATTTGGGGAACTATCACCGGTTTAATGAGGGACGCGCCATGCCTTCAACAATGCGTCGTTCGGAAG
Organism: Tuberolachnus salignus; assembly: GCA_956483605.1. NCBI lineage: Eukaryota > Metazoa > Arthropoda > Insecta > Hemiptera > Aphididae > Tuberolachnus > Tuberolachnus salignus. Next base: position 48,147,136 of record OY101429.1, on the reverse strand, counting down.
TCGAACCAGCTAATATAATAGAAAAGATGATGAAATTGTGTCGATACTATGAAACAAATCGTTACTGTCATAAACAAGACCGGTGTATGTACATGCACGGTGAATTCCCGTGCAAGTTCTACCACACTGGCAAGCGTTGCTATTCGGGCGATACATGCCGATATAGCCACGCTGAAATCGATTATAATAAAAAAAAATTATTGCTTAAAGTAAGTCGTGTTTTTTTTTTTTTTTTTTTTTTTTTTTATTAGAAAAACTTACAATCTGTATTTAAAAAAAAACACAATAAGTAAATAGAATAACTTTGTACATAGAGAAAAAAAAATGACAATAACGTGGTTGCTTGACGAGGGAGGCTATCCAGTGATAGAACCCTGCAGAACGCGAAATTTAAATTAGTTTAATAGATCTCGACACCAGCGTCTTTTGAGACGGCGTGGGGGGTTTTCAGGGAGTGTAATTGAAGATAAATGCTGGATGAGAGAATTTGGATGGTGCTGTAATTTAGAGTGAAATTTTGAGTAATATTTTTTGGCTAACTGGTCAACAGTATCAAACCGGAGATCTTTGTGTAACGCTTTGTTAGATACGTACCAAGGGGCTGTAGCTATGAGACGTAGATCTATTGATTGGAAAGCTTGGATGGTGCGAGTTTGGGATGATTTTTCGCAGCCCCAGAATTGAATACCATAAGCCCATATAGGTTTTAGTAAGGATTTATATAAAGTCGATTTTGCATGAATTGATAATTTGGATTTGAATATAGGACGGAGCATGTGTAGACGGGTATTCAATGTTTTGCGTGTTGCTTTTAAGTGAGGGCCCCAAGTTAATTGTTTGTCTAGTATAATACCCAAGTATTTCATCTGTGTGGTATTGGGGATATCTTCTCCTTAAAGTTTCAGTGCGGGGGAGTCTTTTTTACGGGTTGTGAATACTACATGAGAAGATTTTTCAGGGTTAATTTTTATTCGCCACTGGGTAGCCAATGTGCTTATTAGGTCGAGATGTGTTTGGAGAGTTAGAGAGGCTTGTACGGGGTCTATATCAGAAGCCAGTATAGCTGTATCGTCGGCATATGTTGCCAGAGTTGTGTTTGTTGTTTTGGGAATATCCGATATGTATATGTTGAATAAGTCAGGGGCGAGATCACTCTCTTGCGGGATTCCGGCGTGAATTGAGAAGTAGGAAGAGGTCGAGTTCTCAAGTCTGACGGTAAATGACCTATCACTAAGATAAGAATGAGTTAATAGATAGTAAGGTGCAAGAAGGAAAAGTTTTAATTTATACAGAAGGCCGTCGTGCCACACTCGGTCGAAAGCCTGGGAAATATCTAGGAAAACACCGGGGTAGTAGTTTTTATTTTCGAATGAGATTGCTATTTTGTCCAAGATTCTGTGGATTTGGTGTACCGTGGAGTGTGGAGATCTAAAGCCAAATTGCGAGTGAGGTATAATGTTTTGAGAGTTTATTATTAGCCTTATTCTTTTTAGGATAATTTCTTCAAATAACTTTGCCAAAGTGGGAAGTAGACTTATCGGCCTATATGAAGATGTTAGATGCTTGGGTTTTTGCGGTTTATGTTTAAGTATTATTGTAGAAAACTTCCATGTTAAAGGAAAATAGGAGAGTCTCAGCATCGAGTTATAGATAAATGTAAGGAGTATTAGTGATTTCTTTGGCAGATGTTGAATTATTTTATTTGTAATTAGAAAGGTGGTATCCAGGTGATTTCCCTATTTTTAATTTATTTATTATATATTTTAGTTCATTTGGAGTTGTATGCTTTGCAGGGAGAGACATAGGCAAGGGGCTGTTGAGAAAGGTTGCAACTACATCTAAGTGCTCGGGTTCGGGGTTTATGTTTGGATGGGGAGTAAATGTTTCCGAAAGGTGGCTTCCAAAAAGGTCAGCTTTTTCTTTATCAGAGATCACTAGTTGGCCATTTGGTCCGTACAGAGGGGTAGATTGTTCCTTAATTTTGAGAATATTTTTTGTGGTTCTCCATAAGGAGCCATCTTTAATGTTAAGTGATTGATATTTCTCTTGGAAAAAATTTGATTTATGTTTTTGTATCTGTTTTTTAATTAGGTTGGTTAAATTATTTAATATACGTTTGTCAGAAGGGAGATTGTGACGTTGCCAGCGTGACCGGGCTCTGCGCTTAATTTGTATTAATTTTTGTATGTAATAGAGCAGGGAATTTTCGGTTGTTGGATTATCTGCTGGTTTATTTATTTTGAATGACGAGTTAAGATAATGATAGCGGTTTGAATTAAGGTTGTGAAGTTTTGGACTGCCTCCTCTATTTGGTCATTGGTTTTCAGTGAGATTTTCAAGTTGGTTGAGTTTTCTAGGTTTTCGGAAAATAGGTTCCAGTTGACTGGTCCTTTTTCTAGAGAAGGTCGTGGAGGATTTAGAGATATTTGGCCGTGTATTTGTAAAAGAACTGGACTGTGATCACATGCAGGGTCTACCAAGTTTTTTATAGTAAAGTTTATATGTCTGGGAATTGTGGATAAGAATAGATCTAATATATCTGGCTGTCTGTTTCGATGTGATGGCCAGTATGTTGGTCCTGGTGGGGAAATGCATGTATATTTTTTAATACGTAAAATATTTTGAAACATACGTCCACGAGTGTTTTCGACACGACAACCCCATTGGGGGTGTTTCGCGTTAAAATCACCACCAATTAGTGATGTGTTACTAACTGAGTTTAAAAATTGGTCAACTTCCTGGGAGGATATTGCCGGTCTCGGAGGACAATAGACTGCAGAAATAGTTGTAGGAATATGATTTAGGGTGATTTGTATTTTTGTGGCTTGGATGGTATTTGTCTGGAAATTAGGTAAGGGTTTACATTGTATTTTTGAAGATATTATGATAGCAGATCCGCCATGAGCAGTACCATCGGGATGATCAGTTCTGTATATTCTGTATCCAGGAAAGAAGTTTTTGGAGATTGGAGTACAGTGTGTTTCAGAGATTAACGCGATGTCAATATGTTTTTCAATGAAGAGGTTTAATAATTCGGGTTCATGTCGTTTAAGCCCATTAGTATTCCAGAGGAATATGTTGAGAGAATTTATGTTGGTTTGTCTATTTGTCATTTTTTAAAATTAATTGATTTATGACAGTTGTGAGAAGTTGAATTAAAGGAATAATTATTGATTTTACTTCTGTTATAAAAGATGAAAGTTGAGATGTTAAGTTATTTTCTGGGATTGAGTTGAGTTTATGCTGGTTTTTATTTGGAATTGTGTTTTGAGGCTGATTATGGGGAAGATTTGGGAATGCTTTATCGTCATTGAGATTAAAATTCAGCGGTTCTGAGGGTATTTTATCGACAGAAGCAACTCCCTCATTTACAGAGATAGTTGGGTTTACATTATTTTTAAACCTGGTTTTTGAGCCACTATGGAATTTTTGTAGATCTTTATGGACAGTACATCCGCGGTAGTTTGCAGGGTGATTCCCGTCGCAAAGAGCGCACGTCGGATGTTAGTCGTATTTAAAACGGCATAATTACATCAATACATAGGAACTGAATGGTTTATAATAACCAAATATAGAATTAAAAATGCAAAACTTATAGAAACTAGTAAAACTAGCAACGCTGGTATTATGCATAAAGAATGTTAAATAGATGCATTACAAGTATAACAAGTACAATTCGGTGAATCGGCCCCGGCCCGTCATCGGGTGGTGGACGATTTTAGATATAAAAATTCTAATAATAACAGAAAAACGTATGAATGTTAGTTGTCTATGATGAGAAGGCTATGTGCAGAATTTGGTCTCTATTAAATTATGCCAGTGATCTAGATTATAATATTAATAACTATTATATAACCAATTTAAGAATTTTTTCGTAATTAACATAGCAAGAATTTATGCATCGTAAAAATGAATTCATAATATAGATTAATTTACAATGTTGGAAACAGTCTATGTAGTTTTAATAGTATAATAGATATACAAACATTAATACATATATATATCTATGTATATATTGTATGCTGCGTGCAATTGTGTTTACGTAAATACTTTTTTATAGAATGCATTTGAAGACCACAGCAGTTGTAGGTTTGTGCAAAAAAACTGCAATGTTCCATCTTTATTTGGCATGCAGATACCTGTTCCAGAGGGATTAAAAGGTAGTGACAACAATACCATATAGAGCTCAAGTCAATTACTATATTACTTTTTAAATGTACTATAATGGTGTTCATTATATATTTTTCAGTAACTTATATTTGTCGTGAAACTACTTCTTCGATGTGGCAACAAGAAACAATAATTGAAGATATTTCGTGAGTACCGAGTACAGTTAAAACTTAATTTATTGAATGTACATTTATAATTGTTAAATCCGTATAAGAATTCCATTTTTCTTCTTAATTTATTTTGTAATACAAATTTTTATTAAAACTTTATTTTATTAAAACGTGTATTACATAATCCAATAATATGAAATATCAGATATATTTTGTTTATATTTGTTTCATTTTCTTTTGTTGTCATTTACTCATTTTCGCCAAAGTGCCATGACGTACAACGAATCTAACAATACTTTAATAATGGTTTTTTTTCAATTAGACGTTTTTTAAATCGTTAATTTAAATCGAAATTTGTAAATTATCATTTTAGTGTATTCACAGAAGAGGTTACTTCCGCACAAATAGTATATCCATCGGCGTCCGACAATTAAGAAGAATCCAGCGGTGATAACGATGAAACGGATAGTAAGTCAAAAAAACCTAATTGGTTTTCTAATTATTCGATTTATCAACTATCGTGTTTTTGGTGATACAGTTAAAAATGATTTTATTTTTTCCCAAATATTTTTTTTTATTTTTATCCTCGTCTGGGCTCTTAACTATATTGTGGATTTTTGATTTTTATCTAGCTACAATAATTTTGATTTATCAATTTAAATAAATTATTTCTACATTTAGGAGAAATTCTCTTTAAATACCATATTATGATCTTGTACACATTCAATTTGCACAAAATTTTTAGATATTTTATGGTATTTTTGTTATTTGTTAAATTAATAATTCATATTATTTAATGAACTTGTACAATTAATATTAATTTTAATCATCCATGTGATTTTTTTTTCAGATACTAGTCATTGAATGAAGGGGAATGAAAATGTAAAAAAAAAAAAAAAATTGAGTATATTTTTTCTAGTTTGTAAGATATTCCTTTTTGTTTGTTTATACTGATTTCGTTAGTACCCTTGTTTTGTTCATTTCTGCATGTGTAAATAATTAAAAAATAAAACATTTTGCCTTTTTTTTTTTAGTTTGTAAGTTTATAATGTGTGTTTGTAAATAGTGTTGTTTTGTTTATATTGGCATGTAAAAATTTGCACTAATATGCTTATTGTGTTATAATAAATGTTGGATAAATTATACTATAACAATACAAGTGCAATTATTTAATATAACGTCTTCTGGTATTTTTTATAAAGGAAATAATTAAGAAATAATAATTTATTACTACCTACTCACATTAAATTACTAAGTTGGAAGTGCACGTTATAAGGTATTTACCCTTTGATGAATTTTTTTATTTGCAAACGATAAAACAACTGTATATTGTAACTATTTTTTCTTCGGTTTGCCCTTATACGATGGAAATCATGAGGATAATAAATAAAGGTATTTCCACAGCACCGACACTAGACCAAATTACTACCACATGGACTCTCTCACATTTTGACGTTTGAAGCAAGTGATGAAAATCGTGTCAACACAAAAAACAATATTTATAAAACGCACTCTTAAAGTTAAAAAAAAAAAAAAATTGCTTAAGGCTAGGGGTATATTCAATATATAATTTCGGACTAAAAGTGATCCAAATTAGTGTTATTATAAAACATATTACTACTTTTATTTTTTTATCACCATGATTTAGCATCGATTTCCGTACTTTTAGACATATTATTTACATAATTATTGGATTGTTAAGACGTATAAAACCTATTTTTTTCTTCAACTATGGAATATCCAATTGCAATCTCTATTTTTATCACACATTTGTAAATATATAATTAATTTTTTTACCGAATATACTGTGATTTATGGGTTAAAATTTAGATAAAAATTAACATTTATCACCCTTCTCTACTCGTGTGGTGAAAAATTTTTCATAGATATTGTTATAACTCATAAATGTTATGAGATATGAGAGTATATGGGTTTCTTATATATCGACATTTCTATCAAAATATTCTCTATCTGTCGAAGAGTGTGGTGTTGACAATCAAAAGTCGATTCATACTATAAGGGTAAACGAAAAATGTGTGTAAAATATTTGTAAATAATTATAATTATATTTATAAATATTTATAAAAGATAATAATAAGATTATTAATTATATTTTTCTTATTTATTAATAAGACCTATTCGGATTGTCCATAGGTATCCGTTTGTTCGAATAATCAGTCGATAATTGACGGTCACGTGGTCACTGCGTATGACGTAACAATTCGTAAAATTAAATTTTAAATTTCACTTTTCAGTTGTTCGCCGACGGCCGCACGTATCGTAATGCTTAGGCTTTTTTTATTTTTTTTTTTTACGTCAAGATAGTTTGTACACTCGAACACGATAGAAAAACGTCGGGTTGCGGCGTTTTAATAACGTATTGTGAGTACTACTGTCGATTATTTCTTATTTTTTCAAAATACAAGCCCGGTGCCCGGTCAGTGCTAGAGAATTTTTGTACATTTAATGAAAAAATGTTTTATCTTAATTAATATTATTAATTAAAATTATACAACTATGCATAAAATTTTATTTAAAATTGAATATATTCTTATTATGAATAATCATTGGGTCATCCCAAGGGGGGATACGAAAGGGATGAGGTCACATCTGAAGAAGACAATAAATTAAGATTTACGTTGAGACTATTTTCTTAATGATATTTATATTATTGTGATAAAAAAAATGATCTAATCACGTGTATTAATGAATAAAATATTATGATTAAGAACCCATCATCGAAAATGAGTAGTAAATAAATACGTATTTTGGTAGATCGGTGTTTGATTTTTATCATGTCCTTTTATTGATATGTCGTTTTTTTTTTTTTATATGTAGGTTATAATATAAGGTTTAAAATTCGTTAAAAACACGAATGTTTGCAATTTTGTTGTGTTACAAATATCAGTAGGTATACCCAGTTTCTAAATTAAATTTATTAAATCGATTTATAATAAAATTATCGTATTGATTGGTTCGTTTTGATAGAATATTATCGAATAAATACTTCGTTATTATTTTGTGACGATGGTTACGCAAAAAAATATCGTACCTAACTACCTTGACTGCTATAATTTCGACGACTCCGCGAAGTGATTAAGTAGTTGTAATGTTTTGAAGAATTTTAAGATTGGATCTTTGTATTTGTTTTTTTTTTTTACGTTCAAAGTGTATGCCAAAATCAAAAAATGTTCAACGACGACGATCATAAAGCCGCGTTAGCAGAGTAAGCATAACAAAGCGCGAGCCTTATAATATTATAACAATATACCCCCCAATAGGACATTTTTTTTATCGACCATTAATTTTAAAATTTACGCAATATTATTTAACGGTAACGTACGATTTTAATTACACCTGCCCGTATATAGACTACGAGAAATCCGATTAAAATAATACCTAAGTACCTATGTACAATCGTAATTAAACAACAAAGGACAAATATCGAGTAGCCGATATCACTGTTCGAGATAATTGATTTTTAATTTTAATTCCAACGATGACAATACAGACAATACTTACTGATTTTTGTAAATGTAATCTTTACATATAGTATTAAAAATACAAAGTTTAATAGTAGTTCATGTTTTATCATATTTTCGGGTATATTAGCCTATTTCTCATATAATTGATTTTTTTTAGTGGTTTTATAGTGCATATTTTGCTTGAATTAAGAAAGTTTTATTTCTTATTTAGTTTCCCGTACGTTTTTACTTAGTTTTAATTTATTTGTATTATTGTATGGTTTTTATGAGTTTTATGGCAGTACCGCAGAAACAATACAAGGTGCGACAATAACATAACGAGACTATTTGAATAAAAGTTGTTTATTTTAAAAATGTTATAATTTAATGATGATCACCTTCAAAGTACCTTCCCTCAGCATCAATACACTGTTGCATACGTCGCTGCCATTCTTGAAAACAGTGTTGCCAATTGCTTTCATTCAGCCCTTTTAGAAGTTCTGTCGTTTTCATTTTTACGTCATCAACTGTTTGAAAATGGGAAAAGAAATAAGAAGGAAATAAGAAGAAGTCACAAGGAGCAAGGTCTGGCGAGTACGGGGGATGTTGAAGTAAAGAAATTTTTTTTTCAGTTAAAAAACGTTGAATTGAAAATGCACTGTGAGCTGGAGCATTGTCTTGGTGAAGAACCCAGCCATTTTTCCATAGATCTGGTCGCTTCTTTCTGACACGTTCTCTTAATTTAATTAATACCTCTTTATAATAATATTGATTAATTAATTTTGTCGATTTTTTCAACGTTTTCGTTTGTTGAAGACGTGGTAGGACGTCCAGAACGATCATCGTCTTCGACGTCCTCCCTTCCACTACAAAACCGTTTGTGCCATTCAAAAACACGAGCTCTTGATAAACATTCTTCACCATAAACTTCACATAACATACGAAACGATTCCGTGGCAGTTTTTTTTAATTTAACAAGAAATTTAATGTTAACACATGTTGTTCGATTTTTATATCTAACATTTTTCGGCAGTATAGTCGAACTCGCACTAATAACAAGGCTACTAACGTAAAAGAAAATGAATCGATGCCATCAGTGTTCATAGTACTTTTAGATAAGTGTTTTCTTATCATATTTCAATTATCGTTTTATAGATAACGTTAATAGTTTAGGTTATATTTAGAAAGTCTCGTTGTTTTATTGTCGCACCTTGTATAATCGCAACTACTACAACCCTGCGAAATTAATGAACTGATTGTTTTTTTTTTGCGTGTATTTTTAGAATTTCATTGCATATAATACATATTTCGAACTTTTAAGTGGATATTTTAATGAATATTTTACTAGTTGTTAGTGTATACGTTATACTATCCCTACGTATACTGATCCGGTCGGTGATGAGCCCTACTCATTGTGCGAACTGCCAAGTTTATGGCATAAATGTTAATGAAATCTAATTGCAAAAAATTGAAATTGAATTTAACTCGTTTAATTCATCTTAAACAAATATTATTTGATTACAATTCATTAAGGTATGTGTAGGCTCAACGGAAAAGTCAATAACTCGTTTGTTATATGACGTTGGTTACGCAAAATAATTTCGTTCATATTCTCTAGTGTTTTATTTTATTTCTTATGACTTTCGTTGTATTTTGTTTGTAATTGAGACTCAATATTTAACATTTTTGTTTCTGTAAAGTATTTAATAGTCAATAGGAACCCGAATCAAAATTATGTTGGATGAGGTAATGTTTAACGGAGACGATAAAAAATCCGAACCGGGAAACGTTATGTTAGCAGAGTAAGCATATATACCGTAACGAAACGCGCTCGCATTTATAATAATATTTAACATAGTACACCGGTCGATTGAATAATTTAGAAATTTTTTATTTTTATTCAATAAATCGAGATTTTTCATATAACTTGGCCGAACCGTATACATTTTAAGATTGAATTATTTTATAAATACATAAAAGTTTTTTTTTTTTTTTTCCAAAAGTCGACGGATTGGTGGGGGGGGATATACTCTAAAAGTAGTTAAATTTAAAATTGCCTATCGAAAACTGTTATTTTAGCAACAAAATTGACTGTTATGGGAACGAATTCGACGACGAACTCGAGGAAGGAGAGATCGTCGACGACGACGACGATAATGAAGTGATACAAGTGGTCGAACGAAAAACTGAACCCGAACATGACGAACAAAATCCCTCGTGTATATATAACGAATGTTCGGGGGAAAAGGTAATAATAATTATAATTAATATGATCAAGAAAGAAGCAAATCGAATAAAAATATTATATTATAATAATTATAATTTTTATAATAATATTATATTATAATAATTATAATTTTATTATAATATTATATACTACTTTTTGTATTTAATGGGATTTGGATATAGACAATTTACTACTTGGGTGTTTTTGAAAACATTAAAATTTAGCAATGCTCTTGTAACTTTTATGTATCAGGTTTACAGCTTTTTTTTTTTTTGTTGCCTGCACAAAACTATTTTTTACAGTTGAATTACACCGTCCTCCGTGAATGTAAATTTGTTATTTACAATATTTTTGTACATATTCCTATTAGAAACGTCGTGATGTTTTGTCTTACGGTCAGACAAATATGAGATTTTCGAGGTATGCCAATATATCGCATACCGAGGAAAGTTCGTACAACGATAGTATAAAACGAAAAAGCTATTATCTTACGGATGACGACGACCGTTCGGGAGACGAGATAGTAGGTTACAAGAGACGTCGGTCGGAGAAGACCAATAAAAATCATACAGTGTTGAGAAATGTGAGTCGATATCAACCAAATATAATTAAAATATTAAATATACCTTTTTTTTTTATTATTATTATTTTGGCTTGTAGGGGAGGTACACAGTTTTCTGTTATCCTTTTTTTTTGTATTTTATTATGGTGAAAATGTAGTATTTGAATTATGATTGGGGTCATTTTTTTACAGTCGAATTACGCGCCCTCTCATAATGCACATTTTTTATTATGACATTGTCGTTTTTTTATGTTCTTGTTAGGAACCCACCTACCAACATGTCAAACGTGACTTGGGTGATCTGCTGGACGACGATCACCGGTCGGAGGACGGTATGGCACGTCACAAGAAACGTCGGCTTAATACAACCCAAGAAAAAATGCACTCAGTGAGCAGAAACGTCAGTCGACATCAACACTATGGTATTGAATTTTTTTATTTTACTTTTTGTTTTAGGGATGGTTTAGTGCAACAAAAAATGATTACGACTATTATAAGGAGCTAGAAACCTTCTATAATGACTACGTTAAGCCCGTGTTCCCACAAAAATTTGCTAAATTTTCCTATACCCATATTCTATTTGATTATCAAATCGTGTTTTAAGCTAATGGATAAACCAATAAATTGCCGTAGAAACTTGTACTCGTGTATGTCTCGTATAGTCATACGAATATATATATTTTCTTTAATCTCTTTAGGTTTCGTGTTACAATAACACATCTCATACTATACTTGCTATGTTCTATATACAAAAAAACATATTTAGAAATGTATTCAGTGGGTAATGATATTGTTCGTAAAAAATCCATATCAAATTAATTGTCCTTGTTTGTTGTTAATATAGAAAACGAGAAAGGCGATTTTCAGTCATCGAGGCACAGTCAACACAGCTGGAAAAGAAATGACGAACAATGTAAACTTAGAAGTAATGATAGACGAGCGATGCCTTCGTATACGTGCCGTTCGGATGTCGAACCGACTAGAAAAATACGAAAGATGAAATTATGTAGATACTATCGAGCAAACCGCCACTGTTATAGAAAGGACCAATGTATGTACATGCACGGGGAATTTCCGTGCAAATATTACCACACAGGCATTCATTGCTATTCGGGTGATAAATGCCGTTATAACCACGCTGAGATTGATGAATGTCAGAAAAAATTATTGCTAAAGGTAAAATGTATTTTTTCAAACAACATAATTATATTTAAACACTAGCTGTCCCACACGGCGTTGCCCGTGGATTTAAACTCCCTATCCATCGTCCAACATTTATCAGTCCTATCCCGGATATTTAATCTTTCCTCTCGTTAATAATCTCTTAATAATATATATATATATAAAAAAAACCATTATTTAGTAAAAGCTACGTGTATGACTTCAATAGAGGCGAACATAATATGAAATTACAAGTTCTACGACTTGATATACCAGCCCGGGCCGTCAACGGGTAGCAGTTTATTACAGATATACAATTATAAAAATACCAGGATACCGTTACAATAGTAAATTGAGTAACGAGAATAGTGACTGTAGAGTTTCATTTCTAGTAAACTATGCCAGTGTCGTCCTAAATAATGTTAACAATTGTATATATTGCATTTACGACTTTTATACTCATTTAGGCAAAAATATTTATAGTTAAATATTAATTCCACGAGTAATTCTCACGGTTTATTTTGGTCATAATTATACGATAATACCGAGGTTCGCCCACTTGTGGTGTACTTTTGGTAGTTTATTAGATACACCAACCATATTTTCATATATCAATATCGTAAGTTGCGTACAACTGCTGACGTAAATATTATTTTATAGAATACAATTGAAGAGCACAGTAGACCGTTGGTGCGAAATAATGTTCTAAACAACAAAATTCCATCGTTATTGGACATGCGAATATCCTTTACAACGGGATTAAAAGGTACTGGCAACAAAACCATATAGAGATCAAGATAATTACCAAAATACAATTCGTCAATATACTATAATTTTATTCAAAATTTATTTTTTTCAGAATCTTATAACAGTAATGCCACTACCCCATCGACGTCGCGACCAGAACCAATAGTTGATAATATCTCGTGAGTACTGAGTACGATTTAAATTTAACTTATTTGAAAATGGGTACCCACTTTTAATCGTCATATCCGGTTAAGTATTCCATATTTTTTTAATTCTGTATTAAAAATTACATTTAAAATATTTTATAATAAAACGTGTGTTACATATATAAAACACCAGGCATATTTTGTTCTATATGTTACTTTTACTTATGGTTGCTTTTCCCTATTGGTTTTGCCACGACGACCAGACAAACAACTATTAAGGGGTACATAACAATCATATAATTTCGTATTATGGGTTTTATTTCAATATGTCGATTTCCTAAAATTGTAAACAAAATTATTAAATTATCTTTTTAGTGTATCGACAGAAGGGGTTGCAAAAACTGTCTATCCACAAGCGTTACCCGACTATTATGACGAACCAAGCGATGATGACGATGAAAAGGATAGTAAGTCAAAAAAAAAATATTTAATATTTTTATTTATTTATCGTGGTTTTTTATTTTTATCTAGCTACGATTATATGATGTGTTAAATAAATTATTTCTACATTTAAGAGAAATGCTCTTTAAATACTATGGCACGATCTCTTACACATTCAATTATAACAGAATTTTATGATATTTTACGTTAATTTTTATTCTTTGTTAAATTCATTTTTTTTTTTTTTACTATTTAATTAATTCGTACAATTAATATTAATTTTACTCATTCGTATGATTTTTAATTTTCAGATCTAGTTATTGATGAAGGTGACTGATAATTTAAAAGAAAATTGAATATTTCGACTTATTTAATTTGTAAGTTATTTACTGAGTAAATAACTTACAAATTAAAGTAGTTAGTCCCCATGTTTTGTATATTTCTGCGTGTATAAATAACTAAAAAATATAACATTTCAGCATTTTTGTAGTTTGTAAAGTTAATAGTTTTTGTTTGTAAATAACCGTTTTGTTCATATCTGCATGTAAAAGTTGCACTCATATGCCTAATGTGTTATAAAAAATATTTGATAAATTTATACTAAAATAATACGTGTACTTTGAATTCAAATAAAATCTTTTTCTATGTTTTTCTTAATTTTTTTTTTTTATTGGCAAATGAATTTGAAGGCAATTAAAATAATCTCGTAAATAATAGGTGTTTTAAGTGTAAATTTCGATGAGAATTATCATTATGACATTTCATAACATGATTAGACATAACACGACGCGAGTTTCTTGGTCCACGTGCGATTTGCAGAGGCGTGTACAATGGGTAAGCCTGGTAGGTTACGTTTAAACTATTAAAACTATTCAACTTTACGTGGTGATATACTTTCTGAAGTCCTTAAAGATTGCGAACACGTATCAGAAGATAGAAGATGGGTTGCCAAATATAAAGGTATACATTTTTTTTTTTTTTTTTTATATACATCGAATGAAGTCTTCTGGTAAAAAAAATGGCAGAAAATTTAAAAAAAAAGACTAAAAAACATCATTGTAAAACCACAAGAGACACCTCGCTCCGCTCAGAATCTAAAATATTAGACTTTGATTTCATAAACAAACATAATCAAGACGAAGCAATTTAAGTGGCCGACTGTTTATCAAGAGAACATTATGCCATTTCCTTTGAACACTATTCATCTAATGATTATTAAGAAATAATTCAGAATATTGAAACCAAAACTTCAAAATATCAGAGCGTGCTATACTATACGGCATTTTGTTAATACATTGAGCACTAATGTCGACAAGACTTACTCGTTCTCTGCAGCGGGTATAGAATACTAATGTATTTTGTATTTGTATGTTAAGACAACAATTTTCAGGTATACTAATAATATTATAATTTTTGGAAAAAAATAGAAATTACTTTCCATCTTTTCTGTTGCCTTTAGGTATTTACCGAACACAATAATTTAATATCACGTCGTTACGTTGTGAACATGTGTAGTTTACACATCGTATTACTATACGACATACGTCCAGTGTTTTTTTTTTAAAATAAATTATGTATATATAGGTATTTACAATATATTTATCAAATATAGTATTTTAGCAATTATTTCACATCTCAATCAAGATATTTTAAAATTTATTTTTATACAACAAGAGACATCTGTCTGTTGAATATTTGTTAAATATTTTAATGAAATAGAGATACTAGATGGCGCCATAAATACACATTTTTTATATATTTATTTTTCTTATATATTTACTATTGTATAATGTATAAAAACGATTTTCCAAACAAACTGCGATCGACAACAAGAGCGGTAGATATTATTCTTATGCACGCAATTTTAATCATAAATAATTATTGAAATTGATAAATCTAAACCGATTAATGTCGCCGAATAAAATACTGCAGACTACAGCGGCGATTTTAAATACACGCACTGCACAACAAATTCGAGAAACCGCACGTATAACCTGTTTGATCAAAATTAGTGAACCATCTGTGGAAAGAAAATTAACAATTAATAATTGCATTAAAATTAAATTATGTTACAAAAAAAAAATTAAAAAAAAGGACAACTAAAAATACTAATATATAGTAGATATGCAGAATGTAGATAATGCTTATCGAATCATGTGTCCGCTAATACGAAAATTAAACAACATGAGTGATGGCAATTCGAATAATGCAATTGGTACATTCAAATTTCTTCAAATTCTAGCAACATTCGACCGACCGCGTCAAATGAAAGTTAACAATAACGTGCTTACGTATTACTGTTTCTGAAGTAAATATATGAAGTTATTTATTTTTATTTGAGTACAATTTGCGATTGAATTTTCAGAATAAACATGAAATGTATTTTAAATTATGTAATCTCAACCCAAAACAATATTATACAAATAGTCGTAACTAATATTAATATAATTATTTGTTTGCATACATATTATATAATACCTATATGTATACTTGAGAATATTTAAAAAAAATTAATTTATATTAATATAAATATATATATATATAATTAATATTTCGATACCTACAATTTTGTGACTAATTTAGTAATTTTTTAGTATATCCAATGTGTTATTTTCAGTAAAGTGAATATTTCTCGTGAGGACGTTTTAAAACGAGGCGTTTTACACTTATATAGGCATATTAGCTATCTACTTATAGTTTTTTTTTTTTTAACGTTAAACATAATTCATGCGGATGAAATACGTTTACATTATACTATTACCTATACAATATAAAAAATATAAGATTTTTTTTTTTTTATGTATATGGAGGATTAAATAGCCATAATTCTGACATTCATCCGGGCTGTACATACCTCTATAGCTATATGTTATACCAACAAATATATATTATAGTATACAAGTATTATAGTACATCCTCGTACTGGATTTGTACGCGTATATATCAGATAATGTCTTATTTAACAACTAGTAATCGGTCAACTTATGATTAATAATTTTATTATTTTTATTGAAATATCACGTTTCGACGAATATTCGGTTACAGAAAAAATATAAATCTTTAAAAGCATATAATATATTCCAAAAAAACCACCGAAACCGAACACGCGTATATTATGTACAACTATATAATAAGAATACGCTATAATATTGTGTTACTTGAGCATTAATTTAATCCATAATATTGACTCGTAGCGATCGATAAAATTCAAACTTAAATTTTATGTGCCGAATATACTTCGCACCGCGGGTAGGCTACTGTTGTAGGGGGAAAGTTTGGAAAGTATTGGCTATAGGATAATAAATTATTTTATAATAAAAGTAGAGCAACGAATTCGACCGAAGCTATATATCCATTACTACAATTACTACTTACTTCTCGTACAAAGATTTAACAATTTGACACAAGATCCATCAAAAATTGTACTTATAGTACAGTTAAAAAAAAAAAAAGTTGTAAACCAGTTCAAATTTATGGTAAAATTGGTTAAAAACTGGAATAATTACAACACATTTTGTTGTTTCTAATTAATACATTTAAAATTGAATCGTATAAAAAAAAGTCTAATATCTTACTTTCTTAACTGGAGAAATTCCTTTAATAATTTAACCGCAAAACCTTTTTCACCTTCAGCTTAACATTATTGTGCCTATAATATTGGATAAAAAAAATTTTTATTTTGTCCTCGTATGTATAAAAATGTGTTATAAGTAGGTGACAACAACAGCCCATCTTACTTTAACAATATTAATCTTTCGAATAAGCTATTCCCTAAACTCAATTTTTAGTTGTCAAATTGTGTCTTTTGAAGTGAGCAAAATGCACTCTAAACCATCATAATATTAAAATGGAATGACTGTGATAACTACGGTCCCCTGGTCGTTGTCGCGGTTAGGTATTAAAATACTATATTACTTTTTTTTTTTATTTTCAGTAGAAGTACCGAAATTTCAACGCACGCTAGCGAATATCTGTGTTATATCGGCGTGATTATATTTTTGATGGCACTACCGAATGTTTGCAAGCAGATAAGTTTATTTGTGCGTAATTACGTTATCGAAACAATACGCACTCCTAAGTACAGATAAAGTTTTATTATGTGTTGCCGTAGTGTAGTAATTCCCACTATAAAATCCATACGATGCGAGAAAAGTTGCCCCGCGCGCTAAACAGTTTTTACAATCGTATCACGGACGTGGTAGCACGTCATCTAAATGATATTTGTAAACGTTTAAAATTTAATTCGAAAAAATAAACGTACATTTTTCGAATTAACAATCACAGTTTTTTATTTATATATATATAGAAACCAAGACATGTATTTGGACAAATCGCGCAGACCACAACAGTAAGAGCGCAGGCAATATTAATTTCTTAAAAAGAATATTATTATATAATACCGTAAATGAAATGTGTTTCTTAGAAAAACATAAATTACTATGGATATACTACACGAAGCCAGTTTGACTTGAATACGTTTTACGTGGCACTGCAACCGCACACAATGGCTATTTAAGCTGTCATATTAAAAAAAAAAAAAAAAAAAAAAAAAAAAAAAAAAAAAAAAAAAAAAAAAAAAAACCGACTTCCCCTAAGCGGCCTTAAACCGCCGAGCCTAGGTGACAGCCGCAATAATAATACCTTCCAGACAGATATATCAAGGAGGAAATAACGATAAACTATTAAAATATTATTCAACGGAAATTGCGCAAATTATCCAATATTAAACCACGATATAATACGTATATTTTTATTTATTTTTTTTTTTTATTGATTTTTAGACAACTAGTTGACCCGGTAATGCTTTGCTATTGCTAGATATTGCTGTTGCTAGACCATTACGTATTATTGTCCAGCCTATGTCACTATTTTTTTTTTTTTTTTAAAGGTTTTTAAAGTTCACTTTCGGCATTTTCTACTTTGTCATTTCAACCGAAATTGAATCGTTTTTTTTTTCAATTCAACGGCTAATCAACAAACATAATTTATGTCGCAATTGAATTAAGTCACAATTTCATGTCAAACAAATATTTATTTATTTTTTTTTTTTTTGCTGTAACATAATGATTTCGTTTATTACAATACACAGTTTCAAAGATAGCTCGATGACGTTTTACGTGTTTTCACTTATTACCACAGATATACAGCACAGCACAGGGATCGCACTACAATAATTAATAACAGTTTTATTTCCGTCCGTGTTACCAAGGTAACCCATAAGTTAAACAAAAGTAATTGGATTTTTGTACTAAAAATGCCCAAAACCGTGTTTTTAGGGAATGATATTAAATAGAGGGTGGATTTCAGTAGCTATAAACCACTCCAGTAGTTTTTAAGTTTATTAATCTTATACAGACAGACAGCCGTCCACTTTTATAAAAAAATAGATGTCTATTTTTTAATTTCTAAATTACTTTACACATGTCTGTTTGTTTTAAACGCGTTATTATTCTGTTTGTTGCTTTTATTCGTGATTCTAGGATTTCGTATAATCGAACCGGAATCTCGTTTTATTTTTTCTGCGTTTCGTGTTGGCGACATTCATCAGTTAGTATATAATTCTATTGCGAGTCGAGTACCGCAGGTTGAACACGGCGGAGGTTCTTCCTTGGCCGTCAAAAATTCACGGGTAAGCTTTGTGCGGCCAATTCTTAATCCATTTATAACTGTCCCGCGTTTCCTATTTGTGCAGATCGATACACTATTTGTCATATATCTCAAGTATCTTACTATCAAACAAAATTAACGAACGCGAACAACTTATTCTATTTAGGATGCTAAATCGAAGTGCAATCGAACGATTACACGAAACGGATATATATTTCATGAATTTCGATCATAAATTGTACGAGACTACGCCTTCGTAGGTGCGTGCAATGTACACACGTTTTATTCATTTCGTGATATGAAAGCCGCATTGATTTTACACTTTGTGTAATTATTAGATTATACAAATGGGTATGGAAAAATACGATAACAATTGTACATTTTTATTCGTAGGTTATCGATATAGATTTACACCGTCCCCCTAACGGACTAACGTAATTGCCATGATTTCGTGTACGTTGAATATTGAAAGAAAACTCGAATAAATCGAATAATCGGTGTCATTCTAAACAATATACGGATTTAAAACGAATTAAATTACAGCGGTATTAGAAATATTAAATATACTAAATACGATTGAGGAAAAAACAAAGTGGAAAATGTGTATGTATTATTTGAAATAATTTTTAGATAATTCAAATGGCGTTATTTTTCGATTGGTAAAAATGCTTTACGCGCAATATTATTACCGTGGTCCCCACGGCACGGAACGCGAACGGCCATTCGAAAATAATATATTACAATAATAATAATAATAATAATAATAGTACTCTGGGCCGGTATTATTTTCAAAACGCGCGCGGGCCAACGGGGAGTCGGTATCGCGACGGCGGCGACGTGTCCCCGCTCCCCCTACAACCTCGCCGACCCCGGCCGCACACTAGCGTTCCGTAATATTATTGTGTCACCGCATACGCACCGGGACGCCGCCGCGGAACACAATGGTCCGAAAGTGCGTGTCGGGCACGAAATATCGCGGCGGCGGCGGCGTCGTCGTCGTCGCCGTCGCCGTCGTCGTCGTCGTCTGGCGGAGGGAGAGAAGTGTCGTCATAAATGAAATTTGATTGAACCGCCGCCGCCGCCATGGCGGGGAGGGGGGCTTTTGTCATCGTCGTCGTCCCGCGCTGCAGTCGTTATAATATATATATATATATATATATACGACGAATATATTATATTGCGCTTCGCGTACGTATTATATAAACGTATATAATATATTTACGCGTTATATATATATATATATAATATACTATACAACATACTGACGGTCTCGTCAGTGTGTCCGCTCCGGGCCCTCCTCTCGTTACATTGACGTTAACGGCGTATATTAATAATAATAATAATAATAATATATTATAGGCACTGCCCCCGCCCCTCCACCCCCGACCCCCTGCCGAGCCGACCCCTGCCGCGCCGACCCCTGCCGCCGCCGCCGCCGCCGCCGCCGACATTTCGGGTTATTAACTCGACTAAACGCTACGGCGGCGGGAGCGCACAATCGAACGGGCGTGTGTACGGCGTTATACGTTATTATTATTCGGCCGGCGTAATAATTTGTCGCCCCGGCATCCGGCGGCGGCGGCGGCGGCGGCGACTGTAACCGTTGCCCCGTTATAAAATATTATATATTCGCCGTCGATACATTTCGTACGGAATACCTAGACAAAATATTTATCGAGAATTGTCCACACAACTAATAAAACCGTTGACTATTTTCATTATTAGATTAAAAAACAATTTCTTTTTGTTTTTTTTTTTTTTACTTTACGCCTATATATTTTGTAGACTAAAATACTGTTCGTATTGTCGTACGTTACTTCAGAAGTGTCGTGTAATGTGGATGTAATAACATATACTATACGAGTTAATCTTTTTTAATTATTTTTAAAAAACGGGACTTCCTTTACCGTGGGGCTACTAAATCGCATAGGTAATAATAACTTATTTATCATTATTTCTTAGTTATTTTTTCATCCGGATCACCGAGCAAACAACTCTAAATCGACAAAAATAATTCGATTTTCGTACCCAAAATGCCAATGACTAGCTGTGTCAGCTCCCCTTCCAGTTTATTTTCATCAAAATAAAATATCACCCATGTTAATCAGGGATAGCGTAGCTTTCTATTAGTGAATTAATTTATTAGAATAAGTTCAGTCGCTCCCTTGATTACCCCCTACATATAAACAAACTGATTTGTATCTAATCTTCATAATATTAGTTTAGACTATAGATTATTATAGTAAATTAAATCTATTATCCGTCTATTATTTCTAATAATACCCAAGCAAAAACCTTAACCAGACATAACACCTTGAACATTTTTCTTCCGGGCATTTGTTCCCCTCTGGTCATTTTTCCCTACATCAAATTTATGTAAATACTTTACAGTGACATTATCCTGAAGTCTTTATAATGAAGTAATATTTTTTCCTCAGAGTTTATATTTTAGATATTTGATAAACCTAATTTAAAATAAAATATATAATCGTAATTATAACGTAAACAATATTAATATCACCATCGTATAACTCGGCTAAAGATTTAGGCACGCTTATAAAAAAAAAATTTGGATATTAATACCGTCAAGTCTATAAAGAATATTTACGATTTTATTGCCAAAATAAAATCTCGGCTATTCAGAATTTATAATACTTCCATTCCTTAACTCGACGCGTTATGATTTTTGAAAAATAGACTTACACTAGCTAACAAATTTAATGCAAATGAAATTCATACAATTATTCAATCAACATAAATGCTATTATAAATCAAGACTTTTTCCAAAATAATTGTGTTTTATAATACACAAAAAATGAATGTTTTGTCACGTGCTCTTTTATCTGAAATGTACACGTGACATTACGAAACTAATAATATTATCAATAACTATAATTTACAATTCGCACATTACAGCTTACTTTTAACAATACTTTGATGGCATGCACATTCACCATTCATTGCGCATTTGTTTTATTCTGAAAATGAATTAGGCAAGCTGAGAATTTGGTAAAACACTAAGTCCATTTCCCCGCACTTGCTTTTTCGGAGTTTTGTAATAAAACCCGCTCCTATTAAAAAATAAGGGAGTTAGGGAAAACGAATTACAAGGTTTTGTAATTCATAGGCATTTCGTAACATTTGGATTTTTTTTTATTTGAAAATTTACAATCTGTATAATAAGCAAATGTGAAAAAAAAAACAATAATGAAGACAAACAAAAAGACACGGATAAGGGAGAATATCCAGTGATAGAACCCTTCAGATTTAAATTAAACCTAATTTATAAATTTATTTTTATTTTTATTTATTACAAAAAATCCCGACACCAGTGACTTTTATGGCGACGAAGAGGGTTTTCGGGTAGTGTAAGTGAGGATAGGTGGGATATAAAATGATTTTGATGTCGCTGTAATTGTTTGTGAAATTTAATGTAATACTGTTTGGTAAGTTGCTCAACATTTGGATTTTTATATTATGTATTAGGACTCGACGAATCTGATGGTAAAAGTTTAGGCGTTTCTATTTGAGAAAGTGTAAGTTTTATTACGCGTGCGACGCGCACCGCAAGGGTAAGCGTTTTGGAAATTGGCTCGGAACGTGTGTTCTGATAGCCCCGATTTTCATAAAACAAAAAAAAAAAAAAAAAACACCTAGTTCGTCCGGCTCGAAATATTTCGTGTTTATACGAGTGTACCATTCGAAACACACTGTACACGATATTATATATGAAATATATTTTCGATGGTGGCGGTCCCCGTTATCGCGTGTTAACGACCGTCGACGAACATCCAATTGAGATTATCATGCAAATGAAAATGTGGGCGTGGGGTCTTAAAGGGTTGTCGCCGCCGCCGCCGCCGATCCGGCATCAGGCGAAACTCATCGTCGTCGAGTACACAAAATAATATAATATCTAATATTATATCGACTTGCTGCGATTATCGTAAATACTATAGTATATTCACAATGCAATATTACAATGTATAATAATAACAATCGTATATATACCCACCACAGTAGATATCTCCGATCATTTCCTATCGCCGAGTTCAATGTCAATTCTAACGATTTATTATTATTATTATTTTTTTTTTTTTGTAATTCCGAGCTATGGTCAGTTTCATTCGAAAATACTATTTTTCATTATTTTATCTTGCAAGGGCAAAAACACGGGGCGTCTACCATGACGAGCATCTCTGTAAACAGCGAGTTTTCGTACAGTTTCAGTATAGATTGAAGTTTTTCTATTTTAATGCGATTTATGGAATACGGAAATAAATGTAATATTTTCAATCAATATTCCACGGTGCAGATTAAATATTTGTATCGATTGCAAGTGTCCTATAATCAACACGCTTAATTCAACGAAAACCGGGCCCCGTCACAATTAAAAAAAAAAAATTTAAAAAAAACCGAAGTACCTATACATTGGTCCGTGAAAAATTAAAAACGGTTTATCGATGGATTATGCGACTTGCTTATATGACAGTAGGCTATTATAAAAAGATTATTTTTTAGGACAAACTGTGCGTAAAAATGCTCCAAATTGTTCACGGGGTGTAATTTAAAAAACAGTAACTTTTCACCCAGCGGTACTTTGTATAAACAATTTTTGAAATTCCAAAAAGTTTTTCTAAAAAAACTAACAACAATTATTTATGAGTGATCGGTTTTATTTATGTTGATTTCTGGGTTACCTTGACTACAAGGATAAATAACACCAGTAACTTACCAGTATACCGAAGTCCGCTTAGAATGGTTTTTTTTTTTTTATTGCGATGATTGCAGCAATGTTGCTTTCAGAATTGGTCACTCGTATTCAACCCACTCAAACCTTATTAGCAAATAACATCCACTGGTATGCAACAATTTCCAAACTAGTTTAACTATCCAACAATATATAATTAGATTCAACAATGACCAGAATATGAAAATTTGAGAAAACACCTACCCACTAATTTCAGAAAATGCCTTTAATGAAGACAACATCACCAAAATTATGAGCATTTCACGAAAATAAACTAATATTGTAAACAGTTTTTAAAATTCTGTAAATATAGCACATAATTGTAGTCCTTAAATTTTTTGTTTCGTTACAGATGTAAACTTACATCATGTCTTACACTGTATAGACTATATACCTACAGTGTTGTATGCTATCTAGATAAAAATGTTTATCTTTTTATTTTGTCTAGATAAATGCAAATGTTATTGATTAATGTTTATAGCAGAACTAATATATAAATACTCGTATGTATTAAATATTCAATTTGTTTTTTTTTATTTGAATTTTTTAATTTAATTTATATTGTATTAAGATTTATTGTGTTATGTAATGATTTTAAAATTAATTTTCAATTCTAAATAAATAAATAAATTATTATAATTATATGTTTATATAAAGTATTTATATATATCTGAATCATAATTCATAATCGGATAGGTGGAATACATAGAAGAAAATATATTTTACTATTTCACAGATTTGGTGAAAGTCGTTAAAAACTTAAAAAGTAAACAATTCTCTCTATATGATCTAGATAAATTATTTTAGTGTTATCTATTATCTGCCATCTATACAAGGTAGGATATAGAGGGGAATTTAATATTATAACTGTTACGCAATAATCAATATTTACTAACAAGAAACGACCCTGAGCAAAGTTTGGTAAAAATGTGTGGATAAATTAAAATTGAAAATATTAGTAATTTGTAACTATAAAAATAAAAACCCAATTGATCGCGGTTATACGAATCTTAAAATACCTAAATTTGGATAACAAAAAAAAATTATAAAATTCCATAAATCTTCATCTCCCATTTCCACAATGCATCAACTAGATTCCAAACGCTTTCCGTGATGTTACACTTGAACATCAGAGCGAAATTTCCGATAGAAAAGTTTTTTACAGACGGGATAGTAATATATATTTATTTTTTTTTTTTTTAAAACTCTCGTTGTTTTATTATCGACGGGAAATGTACGATTGCGCTTTTGTAGTGTACGCGTAGGTATACTTTTAAACTTTTGTATTATGCACTTCACATAATATTATGTTTCTGTATATATAGCGAGTGGTCCGACGGACGCGTATATACGTACGTGTACAGGAACCTGGAGAGGATATTGTGAAATAATAATAAAAAATAAAAAATATATACGCGATACAAAACAGCAATAATAATATGCATACCGCCGCGGAGTATTTACGAGACGACGATGATTAAAATGCACAATAGCGGCGGCGGCGGAGACCGGATTTTTGTGTCGCGTTTATTATTATTTCCGGGCGAGGGGTCGCAGTGTCGCCGAGAGAGTTTCGTCCCGAAGCGGTGGGAGGGGGCGGCGAGAGGATCGACCGACGCCATTTTATTTACGGGCCCGCTTTTGTTAAGCGGTGGCGGCGGCGGCGGCGGCGGCGGCAGTGGTGGTGGCGGCGGCGGTCCCCCGGGGACGCGCGCGTATTCTCACGCCGCCGCCGCCGTCGACCGGCTCATTCTGTATTCTCGCCGCGACAAACGTTCGCTCGTTCCCCGGGCCGCGCACTCCATTACGGCAATGGGTTTTTCTCGCCCGCTTTGTTATGCCCTTTCGGGGCGCTTTTTATCGGCTCCGTCACATCATCCCGTCCGACAAAGTACACCGTATACTATACTCATATATCTATGTACAGTATGTTTCACTCAAATGGTTACGCGAAATATTTCACGACTTAGATTAAATTGGTTTTTTTTTTTCTCTAGAAAGACCCGGTAGGGTGACGAGAGTTCTAATGCGAAATACTCGTTCGAGTCTATTTTATAATTGTTACTCCTCGCGATAAAACATTTTTTTTTTTTTTTTTTTTTTTTTCAACGACTTAAACTATAATTTTCAATCTTTTTCAATCTTAACGATTACTCGAGATTTTTCAAAAAAAAAAAATAATAATAAATATACACGTTAACGTTATGTATGCGCAATTTTATGATTATCTTTATACAAATCGTGTTTTCCAATAAAAAAAAAAAAAATAATAAATACAATTACCGTTTAGTCAAATTTTTAGTCCTAATTTATGACCGTGCCCTAGTCCTCCGGTTTGAATTTTAAATATGGATGCCCGCAGAGAAAGCCCATGACCCCCCCCTCTACGATATTTTGGTTAATATTTATTTTTTTATCAATAAAAAATAAAAATAGTGTGTTTTACAATAATGCTATTGGTAATATCAAAAAACCAATGGCTTTTTTAATAGCTCACTAAAAATACTAAATACATTGCATTACTGTTTACTCAGCACCGTTTAAATGGTTAATCGTTAATGTACATTATTATAATAATATTTTGAAAAAAAAAAAAAAAACAAAAATATACGGTTGTAGAGACAAATTAATGCTTAATTCATATAATAATTTGAATTTACCTTTTGTTGATTTAACTAAAAGCTTTATTTATTATTATTTAATGTGCACACTACTTCAATTGTTCACTGTATTTTAAAGATACGTAATACGAACAATTTTATTTGATTTCGGTTTGTATTAAACGTACGGTAATATTTAGATAAAATTATGTAGTTTTACATATCAATAAATCTTGAAAACTCTTTGATTTTGGGCCCTCTTTCTTCGTTTAATATTTCTGCAAGATTGATTTTAAACTGTTATCTCATAAGCGACAGGTATAATATATTCGATATAGGTTACGTATTTCATAATGTTTTGAAAATCATCGTTTTTCGAACATGCGATGATTTTTATAACGAAAAAATGGGTTGCTTTTTAAAAACCAAAGGTAGACATGTGTTTCTAGTCTATACGAAATAAAGATAACATTTTGAAAATATTGCAATATTATTTGTAAATACGATCATTAAACGTTTCTTATTTATAACGATTTGAAAAAAACCAAAATCAAATTTACTCAAAATATATGGTTAATATTCATTTAATCGCTGGTTTGTGATAAGGACTGAGAATTTAATGCATTCGTGTGTTTTTATGCCTGTTTTAAACTTTTGAATGTGAAATTAATTTCATTAAAATGCGTTTCATAATTCTGCCGATTCAAGTACAAAATTTGAAAGTGAATATTTTCAAATAATTTTACGTATTTAAGGATATTTTTGTAATGTTGAAATGATTTTGGTTTTTTATTATAATTATTAAGGTTCGAATGGTTTTTATCGTTCATTACGTACGGTGGCAATGTGATGATTCGATATATACATAGATATTCATATAGTGTAATGATTTAATAATTTTAAACAAGAAATTATACAGTATTGTTTTGCGTACAATTTTAGGTAATTTTGTTTTTATAGAGATGCGTATTTCTCCCGTTTTTCAGTGCATTCAACTCATATAGTGAATTCTGATAAAATAATTATCACCGTCCGTATGTGTGTATATTGTATATTACAATGTAACATGTAATAACATACATAAACACGATGCGCAGTGTCATAAAAACTGAAATAATAATAATTTTACGTAATTTCAGTTTTTTCTGGGTATACGAGCTTTTAGGCAGGCCAATTATAGCATTTCACTATTACTACAAGATAGTAGTAGTAGTTATGAGGTTTAAAAACCACTTAAAATTCCCAGTATTTTTCTACTTATTTTACCCTTTAAAAAAAAAAAAAATTAATTTAGCCTTTTCTCAATTTTTAAAATTATTTATGTGGTTTTAAAATAATATTATCGTTTGTAACCCAAAAACTATAACCCAAATCAATGGTAGTTTTATATAAGTCCATATAATTTCGTTTAAATTATAGTGACATAAAAATAATTGTATAACCATTCTATAACGAAAATTATCGAACATAATATTACTATATAGTCGCGGTTTTTTTATTTTCATATATTTCACGAATGATTTTATTCTAACAAACATTTTATAATATTTGTACATATTTGTTTTATGTAAAACATCTATAGTGTCAACCGCTGTTCATTAAAGTTATGCGCTTTATTTGTTGTACTTTCGAAATAATTTCAGTTGTTCGTTATGAAATTAAGTAAACGCTCGAATGATTTCCCGAATTTATTATATTCGGACCGCAACAGTCAAAATCCGAAATATCCAGAGTTTACTACAATATTCCTATCGAAACTGAAAATTTTTGATTCATATATATTTTAATAACAAGATAAATTTTCATTGTGCGAAACCGGCTTTTAAATTTCTAGGTGTTGGAGATTATATCCAGTGTTTTAATTGTAATATAATTGTACGGGATTAGCTTTTGAACATAAATTTTAATAAGAAAAACTTATTGTATGATATATAGACATCATTCCAACAATCGTATTACGAAAAACAGGCGCGTAATCCAATACTATGTCCGATACAATTTTTGGAAAGGGGGCCAAATGTAGTTATCGACACTTCAAAACAAAACGGTTCAGCAACAGCTTCTTCAGTCAATATATGTCTGGAAAAAGAAGCTTCAGAAAATTGATAAAGGTATATCAGTATATTGTCGTTTAATGATTGAGTTGTAGAATATATACACTTAACTAGAGAAATAAGAACACTTGTGTACAAATATTTTAAGTATTATTTAAATTTGTAAATCCCTGAAAAAATATTTTGAAATAAAAACGATTTTGGTGAAAATGTTGTTTTAATTAAAAAAAAAAAATATTGTAAAATTAAAAAGAGCTAAAATAGGTAAATGACACGGGGAATTTCGTATGATTGAACATACAAATTACTACTACTTATGTATAGGTTAGGTAACCTCTCTGTTTTCCTATTGCAATTATAATTCATATAAACTAATGCGCTTTTCAAATCGCTAGCGATTGAAAGAATTAATAGCTTACAATCGATTAAATGTTTATCCGAAAGATAAATATTTAATTAACTTGAAATTATTTATCTAGATAAGATATAACGTAAGCAGATAGTTCTATCCAGATAAATCCGGGCGCATGTTATTATTTATATGCTCCGGTAAACCATTCTGGAAGGGGGGGGGGGGAGAAACACGGACGAGTCGGGGAAAATTTAAAATGGAATTTCAGTGGCAACCACGGAAAAGTATATTACGGTCCGTACGCGACAGAGTTTTATGTGAGCATACGCGTTTTAACCATGTACATATATGACGTACAAGGAGATATTATATATATATATATATATATATATATATTATTATGTAGACGTCGGTCGGGATTATTTTTAGGGGAGAGGACCGAGGGGTGGACGGTATAAGTGTGGCGACGGCGGCAGTACGGCCGGGATTTATAATATAATAATAATATTATATATATTGACGCGGCGGAGAAGAGCTCGGCGGGCCATCAAGAGGCTCTTGAGAAAACGGAGGTAGGCGCGCATGTGGGAGACGCTTTTGACGTTGACGCCACCGACTAACGCTGCACTCCAGTGTATTACGGTGGTGGTAGCGGCGGTACAGTAATACGGTACACGAACACTATACGTTATTTTTTTTTTTTATATATATATATATAATATATACATATAATGTACAGGGTGATTTTTATTATTTATTTTGCTGTTGTTGTCGTTATCCAGCGATTTTCACGGGACATTTTATGGAGGAAATCGATTTCCGTTTTGGCGGGTTTTAATGTTTTTCGTTGTGGAATGGTTTCGTTTAACCGTTTGTTTGAACGCTATATTTTTTCGAATATTCACCTCAACTCCTAATCGTACTTCTATTTCTGTCCCTACCCCAAACGACGAGTATCGATCACCGTTTCCAACGATTTTATTTTTTATAAAAAATTCCGATACGGGTAACACTATATTACGATTTCATATCTATTTTTATGGACGACGGCTCTGTCCTACGTCTTCAATTGAATTTTTTAACTGTTATCATTTGCAAATGGTATTAATCCTGTATTTATTGTTGTATGCATATCAACGTTTTTAGAAGAATATATTGTAAATCTGGTTTGAAATGTAGTAGTGGTATTCATTTGTAAATCAAAATTCGCGTGAGAATACAATAATACGTTGAAAGTATTGAAAATATAAACTAACATTCTCTAAATTATATATCGACTGAAAAAAACTCAAATCAATTTTAAATCTCCGCGTATAACCGTGTAGGTAAAATATGAGCGATAAAAAAAAAAATCACCCTGTATATTATAACTGAGCCACAGATTTTTAACAGCTTCCGAGGGCGATTCGACTACCGTGCAGCAGTAGCACCGACGTTCCCCCATCGCGTGCGTTTCGCTAATGAGCGGTACGTGCAAGGGGCTTAAAACCCGACTATATACCCGCCTGCAGTAAATGTATACATGTATTCGGGGGGCAAAATGGCCGAGATTTTTACGCGATACGATTATTATTATGGGAGGGTTTTTTTTTTTTTTTTTTTTTACCATCCGATTTCACTCCCTCGTGAATCTCCGGGGCATTGCGCGCACCATCGCCGCCGAACGCTATTCCGAATAATCGCGTGTTCGTCACTTAAAAATGACACTTTTTTTTCATCTCTCTCCCTCTCTCTCTCACTCGTTTTTTTTTTTTTTTTTTACAGCGTCTAGATACTCCCGACGGCGACGGCAACTTAACGGGCGTACGTAAGACGTGGTTTATTTTCTAATTGAATTTGCATCATTTTATAATGTTATAAATGGCGGGGGAGAGAGTATTATATTTACGTGCTCGTAGTAAATTTGTCGTACGCAATAACTCGTCCCGTTAACTGCATTAATTTTTTACGCATATATTATTATATTCTGCGTACCGACCTGTCGGAAAACGTCATTACGCGCATTGTGAAATTGAAACATAATATTGCGGGATAATAGAAGAAAAAAAAAGATTTTTCAAACTTTTGACATTTAGGGGAATATTTAAGCGTGGTCGGTAACGAGTTTTCTCGGGATACCCATCAACCAGTCACGTATATTATATTTATGTTCTTTTTATAGACGGGGAAATTATTCACGGTCTTTTTTTTTTTTTGTAGGTGGTTAAGAAGTTAAGTTTAAAACTTTGCAGCTCCAATATTACAATAACATATTGTACTGTTCAAAAAAAAAAAAAACATAACAAAACCATATAAAAATGTTTTGCTGGTAAATTTTTATAGACGATTTTTATGGGAGAAGGGATGGGAACTTTGATTGCTACACCCCCTCCCCAACTCGAAAACTGTGCCTAATTGTGCTTATATGTATATAATAGGTTGGTGCTAATTTATATGGGCTGCAATTTATGTTCTAAATTTCCTTTACAGTACATATCTACTTATATTGATCTATATAGTAAATAAAAAAATATCTGCAAAATTCGGTATCGATTACTCGACGTTTACTCTCGGCTCAAGGAGGTTGAAAATTGAGAAATAAGGGTTGTTTTTTTTTTTTTTTTAAATTTTAATACGAAATATTAAAATTACAAAAATATTAGAAGGTACTGTAAAAAAAAAAAAAAATTGAAAAATAAGGACCACTCTAATATATATATATATACGAGTATTTTTATTGAAATATAGTCGATCTGAGCGGTTAGAATTTATTTAAAAACCATAACTTTATTTTATATATATATATATACACATACGGTGTTCACGCATCCGTAACGTATGCTTGGTAACCATTCGGTAACCGCTATATATAACCACATTCAACCGCATATTTATTCTTGGAACGTACCGGCGACGGTGTTTGTCGAATCGGACGTACGATCTTAAGTATTGTCCCGTGTACCTAAAAATATACAATAATAATAATAATCACAGTAATACTACGGATATAATATTATATATATACATATATTTAACCTTAATATACGGGGGCAGCTGCTGTGCATATACGACGCAGTATTACTGTATATATATATTATTGGATCACGCTGCGGTCTAAAATACGAGTCTCGTGACGTATAGTATTAATTTTTCTGACACATTAGTGCGTATAGTCCGACCGTAGGAGACGAGAGATCGTATTAAAAAAAAAAAACTATATATATATATACAGTAGTCATTCGATAATTCGATAAAACTCCATAAATCGAACTAAACGCTTAGTCCTCCTGAGAAAACCTCTATAATTAGAAGAAAATACATGTATTCCGGTCCCCTCGATAATTCGAAATGTCTGTCGGTGGGACACACTCTACAATTCGAACTTTTTTCAGGAACCTCTATAATTCGAATTTCTTTAAATGCGATTATAAGTATGTTCATATGTACATACAATAGTCACTCGATAATTCGAGGAGGTTGAAGTTCTGCCTAGCACACGGAACAGACTTGAAGTTACTGTATCGTTTAAAGAATTTGTTCACTTTGTTGATAATGTCATCAAAGCCTACCTAAATGCTGGTACTTTAACCGACGAGGAAATTATACATTGTACTACAGCCAATCAACACAATTCCGGCAATGATGACGAGGAAGAGGAGACGGAGGTTTCTGTCGTATCGTTGAAAGAAGCAAAATGTTTTATGTCAGTATTGCGTCAATTTTTTTGAGCAATCTGAAATGGACGAAAAAAGGTGCGATACAATTTTCAATGTTACCAGTAAGCTAGATAACGCTATGGACCAGATTGTGGCCGACAATGTAACACGAAAAAAGATAACAGATTTCTATAATATGTAGAACATAATAATATAATAAATAAATGTCGATTAATAAATGTAATATGTACAATTTGTCATCTCTCTGTAATTCGAATTAATTGTTTTCCCACTCGATTATTCGAACACTCGGTAAATCTATAAATCCTCTATAAATCGCATTTTTAGCTCGGTCCCATGAATTTCGAATTAACGAGTGTCTACCGTATATGTCGTCGGGCATTATATACCACCGCCAACGCTCGGCAGTGGCAGTAGCGCGGCAGCGTCTCGGAATAACAACCCAAAAACACAACGCGACAATAATCGTACGACAAAGACACGTGTCCTCCCGGCCCCCTCCCCGCCTGTACCCGTACGGCTGTGCGTATTACGACACTACGGTCTCGGCTCCTCGACGGGTACCCAACCTCCTTGTACGCTGCTTAATTCGATAACGTTATCATCTCCAGTTTCCGTCCGATTTTATTCTATACAGTGTAATATATTATATTTTACCCGCCGCGGAACACGTCGCCGGCGTACTTTATACACTATTATTATTAAAATAACAATACGAAAACGGGAACGTATTTTGAATGGACCCTGCAGCGTATATATATATATATATACACACAGACACACACAGAAAGAGAGTGATAGAGAATCGCTCGTATACGGACGACACAATGCATCGGTTCACGGATTTATCAGTGACGGTGGTATTGTGGACATCTACCGATTGCTTCTGTATAGAAATGCGGT
Source organism: Tuberolachnus salignus (assembly GCA_956483605.1). NCBI lineage: Eukaryota > Metazoa > Arthropoda > Insecta > Hemiptera > Aphididae > Tuberolachnus > Tuberolachnus salignus. The sequence goes on along the minus strand of OY101429.1, from coordinate 48,114,186 downwards.
TTTCCACCTATTCCCCTCCCGGTCACCCCGAAACCCAACCCGACCCGGACCCGCCTAAGCCGCACGGTGACTACCGCGGGGCCAGAGAATAAGAATCAATTTTTGTACCGCGTTTTTATAATACACTCGTGTAAATATATATATATATATATATATAGAAATATGTGGTCTTGCAGCAGCATCGGTTGTATACGTGCAGTATAACATAAGGTGACAACACCGATTACGATCGCGAGCACACATAATAATATTATTATAATACATTATATCGACCGTGTATAATATAATAATAATAATAATAATAATAATAATAATATTATACTCTCTTATACGACACCGGGGAATAAGAATGACATTTTAATGTAACCGGATATTTCACCGCCGTAGTTGTCCGCCATCAGACGGTTGACAAATCGCCCACATGCGCGGGGATCGGGATAACGAGATTTCGGATTTTTTCTTTTCCCCGTCCCCGTTTCTCACTCGGTCCATTATCAGTAGGTTTTTTTTTTCTTTTTAATAGTGTTACAGTCGCGAGTGAAACGCGAAACTTTTGTATTTCGCGAAATATAACGCTTACACGTACAGGTATATTTATCAGGTAGACACCCGGTACGCGCATAATAATATTATAACTAAATGGCCACGCTCGAAATATTTTTATAACGTTATACGACAGCGATGTATAAAATAATATTATAATCCCATTCACAAAATTAATACTACATATCTTATTCGCGTGTTCAATAAACTCTATAAATTCGGAAACGCGCCGTCATAATATCGGTTTACACATAATTTCATATATACTTGCATACTTCGTACCGCCATTGGTGAGAAGTTGGAAAAGCGGGATATAGAAGTGGAATTTAATTTATATCTGTATGCATTGGTAAATCATTGCTAACGTAAAACGTTTCTGAGCAAAGTCCGGTTAATCAAGTTTAAAGTTCCGTAATTATTACGATTTACGTCATAATTTGCATTTTAAACGCTTATAAAAAAAAAAAAAATTCATTGCGTTTATTCTTTTTTTTTTTTTTGATTACTAAGCACAATTTACTTATGACAAAACTTGTGAAAAATTGTCAATGTCTAGTAGAAAAGTTGTTAACTTATTGAAAAAAAAAAACAGCACACATCATAGTAAAACTAATACTAAAAAATACATGTAAAATACAAAAGAAATAAAATATATTTTTTTAATAACTTTTACTAAAAACGGTTAAAAGAAATCATTTCTTAATCACAACAAAATAATATGTGAAACGAAAATGTCTATTCCATATAGGTACACACTAAAAAATCTTTTTGATTATCAACAAATTTTGTAAAATTCAATAAAATATTCTAAATGTATTAACGCCAGACAGTGGCCTGCATTCGGCCAAAAGTCCTATTCTTAAAAAAAATTAAACAATTTTAACATTGCGTGATAGATTATTTCACAAGTTTTGAGGGAAAATTGAAAATATGAGATTAGATGTTAATTATCAAATGGTTTTGATAAGAAATTTAAACATTTTTATCGAATACTAGCTGCCATTACCCAGCCTTGCTCGAGTCAAGTATGTTGGTCTAGCTGTCCCGCACGGCTTTGCCTGTGCACAGTATTAAACAAAAATCTTTTTAAAATTCAAAGCGATGTGTAGATTGTACTGGTTTTATAATTTTTTTTTCCTGTCTAAATCTAATTACATTTATTTTTAAATTTTATATTACTTTTAAATATTGCTTGATTTAAAATTTAAAATTTTACGTTTCAATTGGCATTAAATATTTTTGGATACATTACGTTAAGTGTCTCACCTTGGGAGGGAGGGCAGCACAAATAGATTTTGTTTGCATAAGACACGTGACAGAGTCACGTACAATTGTCCATGGGAAAAACATTGGAGAGTTAGGTCTAATTCAATGTTTGGCCCTGTGCCTTATTTATGGTCATTGAAAATATTATCGACCACCCAATGTATCGACCGAACTGGAATTGCTTCACTTTATTTTGAGAGCCAAAACTAAATATAACTTTATATTATTTTTTCGGAGGAGGTCTACCGATTTAACGTTACCAGGGTAACCAAACGCATCGATTTCGTAATATTATTGTTTACTATATTTGGTATTCATAGAAAAACAATAAATGTTTTTTTTTAAAAAAAGGAGCTTCAAATTTCCGACTTTTCCGGTGGATTTTCCAATAATTTTCTTTCATACAAATATACGAACCTTGTCCTGCTAATTACGAACACAATAATAAAAAAATCAGCCAAATTGGTCGAGCAGTTCTCAAGTGATGATCTTACACGCATGCGGCAATTGATTTTTATATATATAGTTTTCAAATTATTAAAAATGTCAACTCATTTTATTCACTCGAAATAATTTATTAAAGCTTATATTTTTCCATTTACAGCTTACACTTATTATATTGTTTTACATAGAATTACAAGATACTTAATCATGCATAGATTATAACGAAAAACCCAAGTCTTCTTGTGTTTTTTTTTTTTTTTTTTTTTTTTTTTTTTTTTTTTTTTTTTTTTTTTTTTTTTTTGGTTTTAAAAAATATTACTAAAAACTACGTATTCAAATATTTAATGAATACATGTTATAGTAATGGTTCAAGTTATAAACATTACATTTTATAGCAATTTGTCTATTACATTATTTGATCAATTTGGAGCGACGCTTTAGGAAAAGAATTGAATATTTATTTTAGGATAATTATAAGTACATTATAACCGAGGCTTGAATTTGAAAAAAAATATATATGTAATTTTACGTTATTAAAAAATTTAATTTTTTTTATTTTTAGTCACATTGAAAATACAAAATCTTACTATGAATTATGTTTGGTGAAACAAAAGTTTTAGGAGGCATTTTTCGATATTTTGACATTATTTTCAAGAAGGCCATACGGGGTGAAAAATTGGATTCTTGATTCTTGTATTGTCATCGAAAATAATATGATTGTACGCAAAATTTCAAGTTGACCGGTCTACGGGAAATGGACCATAAGTGGATCACAAGTTTAAAGAATACTTTTTGAACAAGTTACGCAATACTCATAGTAAAAAATAAATTAACATTTTTTTGGTGTAAAAATCAAAAACGTCCGATAAAAATATATACATTTCTAATCAAACCGTTCTATATATCATTTGATAATCAACATATCGGTATCATATTTTCCATTTACCCTCAAAATATTCCAATAAAAAAATAATCAACCGTAAAATTGCGGATATTTGGGTGGCCTAGAACCGTTGGATTCGGTGATTCTGGCGTACCTTTCAGACTAACGGTTTTTATTGTGTTTTCAAGTCTGTGCTTTATAAAACGTTCTTATAATTGCGTTACAGAAATCCCGAAGATTACAACAGAGATGAATTCGGTAGCCGAAATAGGACGGATATCTTTATAATATTACAATATACGTAATATTATATTATTCGTTTTATTAGTAGCCCGTGAGGCTTTTTGAATTATTCATTATGTAAGGACGTATTATATTATAACAGGTACCCGCCAGCTACTGCCTAGCGGCTACTTTGATGTATTTTAAATGGATATACCAATATGAATTAATTATAGTAGGTTTAAATGATATTACGTACGATAAGTGTACAGAGCAGAGTGTAATAGCCAATACCTATCTACATTATATACTATAATGTATAGTGATTTAAATTTCAATATTTAACATATAATATACTCACTGGAGATTATAAGTGATAATAACTTATAAGTCTATTACTCTCCGTTCAGGTTTTTTAAAGCTTTTTATTTTTTATATAATATGCGTAGTAGTTATTTCATAATAAATAGTTTGTTATGGCCGGATTGACTTGAACAGATTGAAATGGGATTTTTTTTGTTTAGAAAGATCAGAGGTAAAAAAATATCGTATATTTTGATCCTATTTTTAAAAATGTTCACCGGATGTTGCGGTGTACGCGTGCGCAATAAAACTAACATTTTCTTAAACGGTAATGGTTTCTTTTTATCAACATGATCGAACAGTACTGTTTTATCAAAATGTCCAAGCCAGTTGATTACAAATATGATTTTTTTCTCGACTATGCATGAGTATTTTGAGTAATAGCGATACAGCTATTATATTGATTAAGATGTGTGTTATATTTTTTTCTCGGTTATTAAAAATTATTTAATTTGTACACGCGACACCTTAAAACATGCGAAATTTCTAGTCGGCTGTTCGTCGGTTGAAATAACATTTTTTCGAAATTCTCAACAGTTCACCTAAGTTCTCTAGGTCCTTTTTTATTTATTTATTTTCTCGGAAAACATTTTTTTTTTTTCGGTTAACAAAAACGCTCAGGAATTTGTCACATCGTATTTTGAAAGACGATGGTTTTTCCCGCACGAATATTGTTTAAACGTAATAAATAATCTTCTAAAATTAATTACAATCATAATTCGAATGTAACAAATGTATGTAACATGTATACAATGTAGTGTACGTGCATCGACTGTGTCCAACGGTTATACTTGATCAAATATTTTATTTTCAAGGTATAACGCGTCGTGTTTAATACTTACTTATTGCTCTGCTTGTATACTCGCGGCAATCCAATAATATTATTATGCAATAGCAACAGAAATAGAACCTACTCGAGTCAACTCTAGTGGTTTTCGAGTATATCGATAGGTATTGGGTTTAATAGGTGTCTACACATCGCCGCGATGCGTTTTACGCCGATTACATGTGTAACTATGTATATATATATATATATATATATTTTTTTTTTTCATTTATAGAGCACATATTATTATACTAATATTTATTGTAATAACATTAATGGATCCTGTTTCTCCACTTCGCCGCCGCGGTGAATGCACGGCAAGCACGCGTATATATTATGTACAATGGCAGCCGACTATATACGTGTACGTACATGTATAGGACGTAGGTATATAAACCGAAAAAATAAACTCGGGCAAACTTCATTCCGCCTTGTGCAAACAACTCTGTCTGGTTAAATTACACGGTAAGAATGTATGTAATTTGTCCGATGGGAAATGTAAAACCGGGGGACTACTATTAAAAAAAAAAAAATAAAAATAATAATAAAAAAAAATATTCATTATATATATATATGAAAAAAAAAAAAAAAAGGAGAGAGAAAACGAGAAAACGGGGTTGCGGAGACGCCCTATACGAAAATTAATTATACGTTTTCCCCCTGCTCTCCCTTATATTTCTTTCTTTTTTATTTTTTTTTTTGCGTGTACTCATCTGACAATTGACGTCAATGGGGTCATCGGTTATAATAACGTTTCCGCGGTTGGGCGGGACGCGGGGAGTTGTGTGTGTGTGTGCGTGGTGGGACGGAGAGTGTAGGGAAAAAATCGAGGGTTGGCATTTTCCCGCCCTTTTGTATTATGTCACGAACACTGAATTGGCCGCCATTAAAGGGGGGAGTCACGCGGATAGAAATTAACCGTTATACTACGTGCTGTGCGTTATATAATAATAATAATAATAATAATAATAATAATAATAATAATGAAAAACCTCTGGACGACGACGACGACGACGACGACGCCGACGAGTTGTTAACCCCGGGGCACGATAATAATATAACCATCGAGCGCGATTGTTAGTTTCCGCTTATATACCTATACACGTGTATATATATATATATATATATATATATTTATAATAATATTGCATTGTGCTGTATACGGAGTAGTGGTGCTGCTGCTGCTACTGCTGCTTGGTACCTATAATATTATTATAATATAACGCGCGAGCCGTATTCGCTGAATACGCCACTCGAGCCGCGAACAAATGGTACACGCGTGAGTATGTATACTTTGTAAGTCAGACAAGAGAGTAAGAGAGAGATATACATATATTTATATATATATATATATATATATATATATATATATATATATATATATATATATATAGAGAGAGAGAGAGAGATAGAGAGAGATTTAGCACGTATAGACGTGCTTGTAAATAAACTCGGTGCCCCCGGGAGTTTTAAAGTTACTCATCTTTACGAATATATAAAATGATAGCGTTTGTTTGTATGTTCGGGGTAAACTCCGAAACTACTTATTGGATCGTCTTGCAGTTCTTTTCTTTAAATTAAAGAGGATATCGCCGAGGAGGTTTTGGGCATAAATTTAGCGCGCTAAAGTTAATTAATAATTAGTTATTATCTATATACGAATATATAAAATGATAGCGTTTGTTTGTATGTTTGGGGTAAATTCCGCAACTATTTTAACCGATTCGGCTGAAATTTTCATATTTTATTAACCTGTTTATGACACAGGCTATTCAACAGTTTAAAAATTGTTAATAATAAAACACCAACAAACAATTTTTAAATTCAGAGTGACTGCTGCGAGTCGTAATGCGGTATGCGCGTCATACCGCACCCTACACTAATGACCATGCCACCATAATGATCATATCACGGGCGAAGATAAGATAAGGTAATGTTAGATACTTTCCGTACCATGTTATTTCAACAATTTTATTATCATAGGTTTATATATTAGGTACTAATATTGATATATATTATACAGCGCAACTATTAAAAATCGGCGATGATACCTATCGGAATAAAGATGGTTACCATCACTATAGATACTATATCAAGCTTATATCTTGACATCCAAAACTTACTGCAAAAGCCGTATACTTGGCTCTGCGAAAGAGCTATTCTCACGCCACTTAACAGTTCCGCTGATGCATTGAATGACTCCATTTCAGAGATGTTCGAGAGTGCCGGCTGCTGAAGCAACGAATTTTCCAACCGAGTTTCTTAATTCATTAGATCCCCCTGGATTTCCACGGTACAAGTTGCGATTGAAAATAGGAACTCCGATTATGTTGCTTCGAAATCATAACCCTCCCGGATTGTGCAACGGAACGCGGTTGCAAGTTACGGTTTTCCGTATTAATATGATCGAAGCTACAATTCTTACGGGTCCAGCTGCCGGGGAGCTTGCTTTTATTCCAAGAATGTCTTTGATTCCTTCAGACTTGACGGTTGAATTCAAAAGAGTGCAATTTCCAGTTAGAGTTTCTTTCGCAGTCACCATCAATAAGTCGCAATGGCAGACATTGACATGTGTGGGAGTTGATCTGCGCGAAGATTGTTTTTCGCACGGTCAGCCTTACCTCTCTCCGGAACCGGAAATCCCGTGAATCAATTCATTTTACTGCCGACGACGGGTAGAACAAAAAATATTGTGTATACAGAAGTTTTGTAAATTTCATTTTTTTTTTTTAATAAGGTGACATTTTTTTTTGCTTAGGATACAGTATATTAATAAAAAAAATATTCGAATAATTTCTGCGTATTCTAGATTTATTTGCAACCTACTCCTACCTGTGATTGCTCACACTCACGCTCGGGCGGAGCCGAAGTATTTATATATATGACTATATGTGTATATTGTAATATAAGCATCGGCAAGGGTGAAATTATTTTCAAACGATTTCGACAGACGCGTACACCGGGATTTATTATACTTTACTGCTGCCAGCGATCGTATTAATTAAAGTTATCCTCGCAGTACGCCCGTCGCGTCGTCCGGTCCTTTTTCCAATATACCCGCCGGCAGTGTTGCTTACGTACGGACCATTAAAATGTATCTAAATATATAAAAATAATACTAAACATCTATCCGGATTTAGATAAATGACGAACTAAATTAAAATTATCTAGATACTAGATAAAACAAAAAATAAATAACCAACATTTATCGAGATAAATAAAAAAAATTAAAAAAACAGTTACATTTGTCGAAAACGATTGACGATTGGATTTTAAAATTGACAAACTAAATTATAATAATAATAATAATAATAAGTTCAGTCCTGAATTCAGGATTAATTATAAATTATTTAATTTTTAAATTTAATTTTTAATTTTCCACTAATAAATGCCTTGAAAAAACTACACAGAACAATTTTAGTTAAGTGACATTTTCATCTAATATATATATTTAGATAACCTGACATTATTTATTTAGATAAGATAAACAATAATTAAAAATGTATCTAGATAAATCACTGCTCTACTGTAATATTTTGTCAATCAAGTTTATAGTAATATTTGAAGAAAAAAAACGTTATAACCGACCGTGTTGACGTTCAAAATTTAAAACTATTTTTTTAATGAACTACAATAGTTCTGTTAAAAGTAATTTTCGAAATTTAAAACTTGTTCAAACTTTTTTAACTTCAGATAAAGATCCTGAGTTTAGCCACATGCTACTAGCAAGGAATATATTGGTTTTACTATGTGTGTTATTTATTTTTAGTTTTTGGGTCTCTGAACTAATTTTCTACACCAGAAATCTTACTGCAATCAAAGAACCAAAGAAAAACTTTATTGTTGAATTACGTATCTAGTTGGTGTATTGAGGAGGTAAATTTTTTTCTGGTTTCCTTGTAGTTTCCTTAACAATGGGAAAAAATTGGGTAAATTGGAAATGTTTACTTACGCAATAGCATTTTTCTGTTATTTTCGGTTAAAAATAATCGCAGAGACCGGAATTAACACTTAATACTAAGAAACTATTACTATAGTAATATAAGTTATTACTCATTTCTAGACGCGATAAAATTTAAAAAATATTCTGACATTTTTTTTTACTATTTATACTTTATAGCTATTAGAAATTGTAAGCAAATATGGTTGAAAATTTGTCACAAGGTTCATCGTAAGTTGTTGTTTTGGTCATATACAAATATAAAAAATCCATAGACACGGTTTTTTTAATTTTTTATTTACTAAGCTTTTGAAGTTCAGGTTTTAATAAAAAATCGTATACATTTCGACAATTTACTATTTTCCGGTTTATGCGGTCTTTTTTATTGGCTCCATAAGAATTCGAGAAGATAATATTCATAATAACGAGAATTAATACAATTTTCAATTTAAAATTTAAAATTTAATTTATAAAAACATTTTGAACTCGACTTAGCTCAGAATTGATTTTTGTTAGCATTGCAATGGTATATCATCGTTCCTTACAACAGATATAAATTTAATTCCTCTATAATAAGAGTTGTGATTTTTTTGAAAATATTTATGTATTAAACGCAGGGGTTTATTCCGAAAATTTCAAATTATATTCATTTTAAACTTGAAACCTTTACTTTACTGTGGGAGGGGGGAGGTAATTTATACGACGATACCTACCCACTAATTTTAATGAGTGGAAAATGGATAATGTGCACTGTCTGTTTAATTTTCAAACTAAAAGAAATTGGAAACTAATATACGCTCAGAATCTAAAAAGTAAAATAGAAAATGTGTTTTAGACGTTTGTCTTATTTTATATTATATATTGATCGAATACTGCGGCAACCCATCTCAAAAGTGTTTCTTATGAAATGTCACTGTATACAATTATACACCTTTTGTTGGGATTTAAACCGTCAAAAATATAACATGTAAAAAAAAAAAAAAAAGAATAATAACCGTCAGATGGAAAATTTGTTTAGCAGATTTATAAAATAATGACGTTAAGTCGACAAAGAAATAGGTGTTGTAGATGAATACAGTGAAAGTGGCTTTTTACAAAATTCAGAGATATACCTAATATTTAAATAATATGCAATCAGGTATCAAATTTGTATTATTTAAAAATATGATTTTTTTCTATCAGGCATTTTTCAAGATGAAAAAAATTATACGAGTTAAAACTGCCTGAAAAAAAAAATAGTTTTATTCGTATCTGGTATTAAAAATAGTTTTTTTTTTTAATTAAAGAAAATGTAAGTTTTATTGTAAGGATTAACGTTTTGAAAATAGGCTCAACGTACGTATTTTTGTTCCACCGATCACCGTAAAAAAAATTCCATTTCAAAATTAAGTTAGATAAACTTTACAATAAAACATACATTTTTTAAAATAAAACTGTTTTTAATACCACATACGAATAAAACTATTCTGTATCTGGTTGAAATATTTCGTGTCACTGTTTGAGTGAAACACACGAGTGTATGGATATAAATTGATATTGTTGTTTACATTGAAAACAAATTTAAACGACTAGAAAATACAAATCACACGTATAGGTTTTTGTTTAACAAAGTCTAATTGGCTTAATTTATTAAAAAATATTGTTAAAGTGCGCATACATTTTTAATTGTTCATCAATAAAAAAAAACCCCAAATTTAAATTGAACCAATTATAATTATTACACTGACGTATATTTCTATTACAGCTAGCTGTTGAGTACAGTTGAGATAATAATTATCCGTACATCCTATGTATATATAAGATAAAACTGCATTGTTATTTTATATGGTTATTATTGGTCTTTATCCTGACGAATACTATGAAAAAAATAATATAGCATGCTCGCATAATCCACAATATTTTGTATTTGAACAATATACTGATGGTTTGATGAAAATCAAAACCGTATTTGATCGAGAACATTCAACGCTATACAGAAACCATTTTTTTTTAAAATTATTTTGTTTCTAATATATTGTTAATAATTACGTTTTATTCGATTACGACAACCGTGTTCCTATTGCTGTGTCTCGTTGTGGCGATATATAAATTAATTTATGAATCGAAAATTACGTTAAAATACCTTCGCTATCGTTAATTTTCGATACATACATATGTACGTTCTTACTGAATAGTAGTTGAGTGGAACCACAATACTAATTTATTTGAGCTTATACACAATTAATAAATTCGAATTAAGGACGTTCTGGGTAAAAATATTCAAATTATAGAGCGTTTCTCGCCGTCTCGCGAATTTATTATTTTCGATTTATCGAGAGGGACTGAAATACATGTGTTTAGTTCGATTTATAGAGGTTTTCGAATTATCGAGAGTCTACTCGATTTACTATATATACTAGGGTTGAAACGTATAAAACACGTATTATATACGTTTTATATATTATAAAAATAAAATTCCTAATGAACAAAAACACATTTATAACTTAAACTAACGATAAAATAGGGGAATACAAATTATAAATAGGCAATTGTGGTGCTATGATTATCTTATCACGGGCGTATTTATAAATTATTGCACTCGTGATATTTTCGCAACAATTTTATATTATTAAATTATACACGAAAAATAAGAGTAAATTATACTATTTAATATTATAGTAATACAGTGTTCTAGTTTGTCGTCTTGTTCTAGTCGCGCGGAGTACACAAACACATATAAATATATTATTAACACAATTTAAAAATATAATTTGTATGTAATTTTAATTATAAAAAAAAAAAATAATATTTTTTTATTTTCTATTTAGGTTCTCGAACGAATGAGAAAAGAAAATTGCAAATAAATAGACATTTTTTTATCATTTTTATAATGTACTAGCTGACCCGGCAATGCTTTGTTATTGTTAAGTATTGCTGTTGCTGGATCGTTATGTATTTTTGTCCTGTCCATGTTACCATTAAAAAAAAAAAAAAAATTAGTTGCAAAGTGGGTAGTCCAACTTCGGCAGACTAAAAATGTTCTACTTTATCATTTCAACCGCTAATCAACAAAAATAATTTAAATTACAATTGATTTAAGTCAGAATTTCATGTAAAACAAATTTTTATTTATTTATTTATTTATTTTTTTTTTTGCTGTGGCATAATCATTTCGTTAATTACAATACACTGATTCAAAGATAGCTCGATGACGTTTTACGTGTATTCACTTATAGATACACAACATAGCACAGGGATCGCACTACAATAATTAATAGCAGTTTTTATTTCCATCCGTGTCACCAAAGTAACCCATAAATCAAAAAAAAAAAAAAAAAAAATAGATTTTTGTACTAAAAATACTTGAAACTAAATTTTAGTGAATGGTATTTAATAGGGAGTGGATATCAATAACTATAAACCGCACAACGTGGAACCTTTTGCGAAAAACCGCGTACAAATCTCTCGAGTAGTTTTTGACTCTATTAATCATATACTCGTACATACACAGTTATATATATATATATATAAATATAGTTTATAAATAAATGTATTATTATAAAATTATAAAAAAAAATCTAACAAACATATATCTGAAACATGAAGTACTTTTAAAGAATGCATTTCAAAAACAAAAACATACATGTTTTATACATAAGATACGTTTTATACGTTTATATTATCAACCCTGCTATACACCATCACGCGTCAAATATTTCGTAAATCGAACTTATTTAATATGAGAGATAAGCGCGTACCGTGGATATGATAATACGTTCGTCTACAATAAAAGTACGGTGATAATACAAATTTTACAAAAAAAAAAAAAACAAACAAAAAATTCCTATAACTTTTGCAATATAATAGGTATCGTATGTTCGTAATATTTAATCGGTTGAAATATACACCGGGTCCGGACTGGATCGACTCACGTCCCCGTCGGTATTATCGTATATTGTTAATACATTTTATACAGGCAAGGATAAAAAAAAAAAAAAAATAATAAAAAAAATAAAACCGCGAATTCGGCACAAACGGAGTTGTTTGGCTGCTCGGTTAATCCCGTATACGTGCAAAGCCGATTTTGACGACGGGAACGTCCATTTTTATAATATTTTTGTTAAACGATCAACTATCAACTATTGTAAATTCACATTTTTTTAAAAAAAAAAAAACTTTCTGAATGTAGCTAAGAACTAATAAGTTTAACAAAGACGTGTTTCGCCCCTTCCCCCCCCCCGAAAAATACTTTTTCAATTAGTAAAACTTGTCCGATTTTTTTTCATTACGTAGGTACCGTAAAAGATGCGGATTTTTCTACCGATGGTATTTATTTAAAAAAAAAAAAAAAAACATTCGGATTGAATTGAGGTTTATTCAGGAAGATCGAGTGTACCAAAATGTATACATTCTAAGTGCCGACTTTCAAAATTTTAACCCGCGCGATAAACTTACATTTTATCAAATAAAAAATTGTCTATTTTTAACATAAGATTTGAATGGTCCTAATTATTTCCATATCTCAAAAATCGTCTAAAATTTATTACAAAAAAAATATACGAATTTTTTCTCGATTTCTTAATAAAAAAAAACTAAAACGCGTGACTTAAAACGAGTTGATAAATTCGACAACTAATTATAGTTATCATAAAGTTACGCATACCATACGGTTTAAATATGTTTTTTAATCTACTTTAGACGTTATTAAAAGATCTACTGTTACTAGTTAAATTTGTTTGGGAAATTTTTTTTAAAAAATAGTACCGTGTGAAGCCGGTGATAAAAAAAAAAAAAAGAATAAAATGTAAAATGTTTTATTCCGGATGCATCGTTCACCGCAAGAGTTAAAATGCCAAAAATATGCTCAAAACGTGTACTTCGAGATTTTTATGAAAAAAAAAAAAAAAAAAAATGAACTCCATTTAAATCGATAAACTCCGTCCGGTCCATAGGCGTAATCACGAGGGTGGGAGGAGGGGATATGGGGAATAAACCGTGAACATTTTACGTTGTTATTATTTATTTAATAATAAATATTATAAATTAAAATTACGTTTATTAGACGGATATAAGAAAAAAAAAAAAAAATGATTACCTTTTGTTACGATAACACGACGTGGAACGTTATTTAATCATTCGACACCGCACTGACAAGAACGGGAATAACACGGAGTTAGTCGACTAGTGTCACTGACATAGACCTTGTGCTAGCCGATAGTACGAGGTTTTATTGTCAGCGCAGCCGGCCCACGAAGGAAACGATAGACATTGTTTTTTAGTATAAATGAAATAAACTTTTATCGTATAAAAAACCGGGCAATTTTTCCGGGATGGATGGATGGGGGGGGGGAGAAACTACCGTGCGCGGCTCATGTTAAAAACAATGAATATATATATATATATATATATATATATATATATACCCTTTTCTCAAACCGATGAAAATTCCTGTCTACGCCGCCGTAGAAAATACTCGGCCGCGCGGCGACGAGTGAAACACTCCGTAAACATAAAACTACAACAAATATAATATTATATTATATTGTATTATGCATACGAATGATATCGAAACCGACGCTGCTCGGGCATACGTATAGAGGTGGGTACTGCCCGTACACATGACTATAATATAAAATAATAACGATACTCTTGTATACTCTTTACACTATAATATTATATATGTATATGTATGCCTATACGTCTCCATCGCCGTAAACCATCTACCCGTACCGATGACAGCCGAACGGTAATTACCGACGGCGGCGGACGCGGGACCGTGCCTCGGTATGGACCACGGTAGCCGGGCAAGAAACCCGCGGCGTACACCGGGTGTTATGACAGCCCGAGTTTCGGTGCACAGTCATCGCGGCTAATGACTCCGGGTGGCGTCTTATTCGTCTCTCCGGCGGCGGCGGCGGCGGCGGCGTCGTCGTCGTCGCCGTCGCCACGACCTAACCACTCACTCTCTCTCTCCTCGTTCGCCATCGCCCGGCCGCATTAATAATAATATAAAAAAAAAAAAAATATTATATCCGTTGTTTATCCTCTTTATACTCTTTATTCACGCCCGTCTATACCTATACCACACCGTCGTCCGCTGTATGCGCACTGCAACTGTACGGGTAGTGATGTATTACACACAGTATATACGTATATACCTATTATCTACACGTGTATCGCGGACGTCGCGTTTCGAGTGACGGCGGACGAGGAAAGAGATACGAACCAGAGAGGAAACCGTATTAAAAAAAAAAAAAAAAAAACAAAAAAAACAATAATAATAATAATATAAAAAAAAATCCCGAAAATATTTCTGGGCTACTGCTGAACGGGCGCCGACGCGCTACTGCGGCACAACCGCCTCCGACTCTGCCCCGCCACCGTAGCCGTCGTCGAACTCCGCTACCATTATTATGTTACGCGTTCACAAAAGTGGATTTTTAATATTTTTATTATACCGTTCCGGTTGTTCGGATCGTATTATTATAACGATGTTATACGGTGTATAATAGACAAAAATACGAGAATATTCGACAGATAATACTCAACAAATATACCAGTACGTGTATAATATTTATGCGAGGTATAAGTTGACGAACGTTACTAACTCGGGCGTAGTTAAATCGATTGACAAAAAAAAAAAAAAATGTCTTCACGTTAATATCGTTTTATATGAACTCATAGTTAAATTAACTCATTATTATATAACTTAACTTATATATATATATGTATATGATAATGTTTTTTTTGTAAAATTGCTATTGTCATCATAGTGAAAACGATAATAGTTTGTCGTTTTATTGAAACTATAGACAATCAAATTTTAAACGCACGATTGGTTTATTCCAAAAGTATTATCGAACAATTCTTATTTGAAACTCAAAACTCTACATACACTATTGAGTAATAAAAAAAAAAAACATAAATAATAATATATATATAAATACATTAATCTATTCGAATAGTGTATTATTGTGTTAGTGTACATCTACTAGAATATAGATTGTAAGTTTAATATTAAATAAAAAATTAATAAAAACTGAAATTTATTTCAAAAATAATTCGATTTAATACAAATCAATGCTAAAATAAAAGTTAAAATTGAATCATAACTTTGTAACTCGTTAATCGGGCGCGTATACAAACAGAATTACTGCAGCGAGCTGATCTCTACTGGAACAGTGACTGTCTGCCCAAAAAAACTACACGTTCATTTTTCGAAACTATTCAAAAAATGTTTATATTAATAATCATTTTGAATTTTTTTTTAAATCAAACAAAATTTGATTAATCGATATGAATCGAATCATTACTGTTTTTATCGTTTCGGCTAAAACATATAATACTCTCTTATCGATAAATTATTGATCTAGTAATTTTTTAGAAAATATTTCTCCGGTACGTATAGATTTGGAAAGGTTTTTTTTTTTGTCAAACCGAGAAAATATCTCATCGGAATGTCGGAAACACAAATCATAAGCATATCCGAATCAAATATGTAACCGTTAAAATAAATTCCGACAAAATAATTTACGATTATAAATGGGCCTCCGTTTAAAATGGGTTTTTTTTTTTTTTTTTTTATATATACATTATACTCGTACTTTTGCGACTACGATGATAAAGATAAAGATAATTTAACTAGAGTCTTATTATTTTTTTTTTTTTTTTACAGTTTCAATTATATTGTATCACACGTATAGCTTTGGGACCGGTGAAAATATTCGTTACACTGTACTGTCGTTATAAAATATAATATCGCCGAAATCGTCGGACGGGGAAAAAAACGAGTCATTCCTTTTCCTATACGTCACTAGATTTTTTTGCTCGTTTATTATTTCCGCGTGTAATTGAGTCAATTATTATCGTGACAGCATTCCGTGTACAGCATTCCCGAGATATATAATTTATTATTTTGTTAATTTGTGCGCCCCTCCTCCCCAGTTTCAAAATGAGGGCAACATTTTGACCAGCACGGGCCATATTATAATATAAACGAAAAAAATAAAAGCCAGTCATAAAGCCCGACATTTCGACTGGTTTGAAAATCGTCACTCGGCTTCTTGTACCGGATAATCAGTGTTCACCACCGATAATAAGGCGAACGAGTTATTATAACTTAAAATGTTTCCGTATAACGATATAACAAATTCTTTTTAAAACCAATCTGGTTTTACCTTTATTAATTTCGAGAGACATTTTTTTCTCCCGTACATGTTGAAAATATCTGCCTCGCCTTTGCCTTATTCGGTCCTAGAGGCGCCACTGGAATAGGAACTTACGTATACATCATTCACTGGTGATTTTTCTAACCTGCTATATCTCGTGTATAAACTTACATTCACCCTTATGATACGTGACACGGAAATCACGTGCAGGGGCACCGGAACAAGGGGGTAACGGGGTCTTTCACACACACGATAAAATATTTGGGTTCAAGTTATCCCATAAAATTTGTATGTTGAATATTGAAGCAAAACTTGAAACAATTGAATTAGAGAACATCGTTGACTTTGTAAACATTATGGAAAAATGATTTAAGGATTTTCCAAATTTTCTTATTTTTTTTTACCATTAAATGATCATCATAATGATAAGACTTTTCCTTTAATCTACTGCCCGATATCCATTTAAGGGGAAAGGCTACGACTGTTTTTGCGTTATTTATGAACGTCTGAAAAAATCTTGGTGCCTACAGTAGTCCGATTTTAAAAATGATAATATGTTTGAAGTCACGAACAAGTTTACTTTTCATCGGTTGGAGCACTTTTTAAATTTTATCAAATTTGTTTATGAATTTGTCAATTTTCAATGGTAAATAAATAAATAAAAAAAAAAATGCTGATATCATAAATATGCTTCGACCGATGCAAAGTAAACTTGTTTATAAACTCATACATATATTTACATTTTTTTTTTTTTTTTTTTTTAAATCGAACCACAGTAAGTAATTCAATTTTTTTCAGACGTCATTAGATCTTTTTGATAAAAATTTCATGGAGTTGGCAGAGGCCTTAAACCAAAAATATAATTAAAATAAATTTTTTTTGTAAAATACTGACACATAAAATCGAAACAATAATAAAAAACAACCGTTGTATTATTTTATTGGAGCCGTTTTAATGTATTTCAGCTATCCGCTAAAAAAAAATGAAAAAGTATTTCTGAAATAATTTTTAGGTTATTAAACTACGTTAATTTCCTCAAGCGTTTAAAAATTATATTGTTCAGTCCCCACTGGCCACGTGTGTCAGGTTGGTACGTACGTACACCAAGATTTATTCCAAAACTGTTGAAAAATTCTATTTTATCTTTTTGTAACGGACACGTCCGGACAGCGGTGTCGTGTACCATCATACTATAAAGGTTTGTCGTTTTTTTTATATAGTTTTGTTATCAAACCCGGAGAAACGTTATTATATTATTATTATTATTATCTTTGACCGGAGAGTGCCCGTGTAGACAGAGCGGGTTACAAAAAAAAAAAAAAAAAATGTTCGGCCGGCCGTCTAGCAGTCCGAATGAAACGTATTTTTAATTTTTTTTTATTACTTTTATTATTATTATTTTTTTTTTTTTTTTATTAAATGCGTACAACACAGATTTATACACACGTCCATTATAATATTTCTACTGTAACCGTATACGGCCGAGAGTCTATCCGCGCGGGACGATTATTCGGAGCTGTCTCTCGAGGACTCTCGATAACACACCGTACACTTGTATATAATATATTATTATAATAACGTATCATACGCTGCCTGTGTAATAAGTGTTATAAATAATTTATTTTCGTATATATATACGAATGTTAAGGTATAAATCTCAAGGTCGTGAGCGTCAATGTCGAAACCCGAAGGCTAGGTCATCGTCTAAACACGATGCGCCGGAGCAGAAAGAGTACGATGAGAGGCAAATAAGAAGAACTTAAAGAAGAATATCATAAAGATTTATTCTATACATATATAAAATATACGCTGTGAACTGTGGCGTGTAAAATAATTCTTTTTTTTTTTTTTTGTACAGGGCTATGCATCCCCCTTTTACGAACGTATCAGTCATAAATTGTTATTGCAGTTATTACTTACTCCGAAATCGCTAAAAATGTATGGTTCCACATTCTAATGAGGCCCGCGACAACCAATATAACCGCGAAAATTGCAGTGTGAACCACAACGGATGACACCAGCGACAAAAATACCGAAGACTTCGATATCAGATCAAGGTTATTGTCCTCTAATAATTTTCTTGTAAATTATCAACAGTAGGTTGTTCTTTAAATTTCAATATAATTTTTTACACTCCCTTTAGCTAGTTCGTATACAGGAAAAAAAATGAACTTCAATGCATTTCGGGTCAATCGGATAATGTAAACCTCTGTGCACTTTGTGGTTTGGACTAATTACATTTTTAAATTTGTATACTAACCAATGGTGCTTAACTAGAAATATGTTTTAAAATTCCCAACAGTTCACAACAATCTTAATGCTTTTTTGATTTTTTTTTTTTTTCGGATAACACTTTGTTAGTTAGAAAAAATTGTTTCAAATTTTTCACATTGTATCTCAAAAATGTTCACCCGATGGTATTTTATTTTCTCAACAGTTTATCGAAATATTAACAAAACATACAACAAATGACGATGACCAATTTATATTGGTTTTGTTTTTGTTGATTTACTGGTTACCATGACTATATACAAGATAAACAAATACGACTAATACCAGTTTACAAATCAACTTCCACTCAAAATCGTTTTTCGATTGCAATGATTGATCACATCTGAAAGTGTTCCTTCAGCATACATAACTAAAATACTCTGCATCCTAGAGAGAGATAGAGGATTAAAATGTTTTAATATGACGTATCTTGTCAAATCAGGTGACACGAGTAACCACTGATATACTCAGGCCCGGATTAAGAGAGGGACAGGAGAGGGGCACGTCTCTGGGGCTCACTCATGTTAAGGGTCCACAGACAAAAATTGAAAATACTAAATTCCATTGCCCTAGTTACTGTTAAACATATAAAAATAATAAAAATTAGAAATAAATTTAAAACAATTTTTATTGTAAATTAAATAATTAAGAAGGTTTTTGTCAAGATTTTAGTCATACAGGGCGTGAGTTGTCTCGATGGTTGACCTTAACCATTGACCTTAATGAACTATAAGAAATAAGTAGTTTTTATATAATCTGACTGTAGATTATTTGTTATACAATTCAAAAATATTATTTTAAGATGTATTTTTATGATGAGATTGAGTTTGGTTGGGCCAATTTTTACTATTTACTCCGGGGCCTGGACACACTGAATATTCCAACGTTTAATTTCCAATGTTCCCCAACAAATTTCAAGTCGGCTCGGTTCGCCCTGTGCGCACGCCTGTACATAGAGTGTATTACAACTATAATAAAAAACGATATTTATACCAGATGTGGCCATTATATAACGAGACATTCAATATAAAAACTTTTTATTAACAATTTATAATAATTAACCATTTCGCCCCCTCTATATACTCCCGTTCGTGTTTGACGCGTCGTTCTATTCGTATTTTCCATTGGTCGAAACTGTGGGAAATCGTTTCCTTGTAATGCCTTTAATACCTCTGCCGATTATGTTTTTACAGCTTCAACCTATTTAAAATGTGTGTCTTTTAACGCGCATTTTAATTTTTCAAAAGAGCCAAATGTCGCACGGAGCGAGATCTGGTGAATATTGGTGGCTGTTGTAGTACCGTGGTTCGATTTTTGGCCAGAAACTTTTGTTCCCGAGAGACGTTTTCAGGCACCATTTGAACGCAGACTTTTGCGTTATGTTCAATTTTGATCGTGCGAAATTCTTATTGCTAAATGCTATCATTGTAATGCTCAGTCGCCGATATTTTCGTTACTATGTAATTTATTTTCGAAATGTTATCGTCGGTTTTCGAGGAACACGGACAATTCGTCTTCGACTTTATTACGACCATTAATACATAAATCGTCTGTACCACTAAAAAACCACGCGATCGCGACATAACAGCGACGTTCGATTTCAGCAATCGTTTGTCAACAAGCGAAAAACGTCCGTAGCAGACACACCGAGTTTTACTAGAATATTCATAGTAAATACGCCGCTCGATATTACTCGCCCGGCACAGGTAAAATGTATGTAAAAAGTCAATTAAAACGCGCGTGTACTATGGAACGGACACCGCCGGTATTGTTCGGCGCAGTGATTTTTCCATAGGTAATAAATGTACCGAAATTTCGTCGTCGACCGCACGCGGCCCTATCGCCAACTCGATCAGTCCCGTCGTTTAATAGCCGCACCTCGAATATTCGTTTTTGATTTCTCTGTTCTCTATATAGGTCTATACCGAAATTATACACGTGTACATGTACATGTATACGACACGGAGATTTAAGTGAATAATCGGAGGCGCCCGATCAACGCGTGCATGTAAATAACAAGTTTACACGCCGTCGCCGGCGCCGCGTAATGACGTACGACAACGGCTACCGTAATATAATCGTGTAAAATAGAAAACTTTATAAGACCGTAAAAAAAAATAAAAAAAAAAAAAACAAAAAAAATGAGTTAATTATAATAATATAGGTCCGTGGGCGCGTATCGTGTTACGCCGGCGGATTTTCAATTACGGCCGAATCACGACGAATCGGGTTGTCGTATAGTATTTCGGTGAACGACATTATAATAAAAAAATCATTAATATTATGATACACTCGTGTACCACAGGTACGTATACTTGTAGGTTTTTGGAAACTCGTGTGTTGTCCACGACGCGAACAGTTATCAGTTTTTTTTTTTTTTTTTTTTTTTTTATCGTCTCTCGTGGGGTATTATATCGTTCTCCGTACAGTAATCGGTGATGTGTACATAAATCCGGATTATCCGGATATCCAATAAATCCGGATTTTTGAAATTCCAAAATCCCAAATTTGTGTACGACCGTACAGATTTCTGGTATTTTTTTACATTTTAAAATCAAATACTCGTGTGATTTGTGTTTACATTATAAAGCGAATTAAATAATTTTGTTAATTTCAAAGCGTGCTAACATATTTTTATGAGTAAAACAACATTTGCCGGGTCAGCCAGTAATATACTATATAAATTACAGTGTAATATGCATGTTGTTTTTTGTTGTAATCGTTTTTTTTTTTTTTTAATAAATATCTATTTTAATAATTATTAAAACGTATTTAATGCTATTGACAATAAGATAATAATAATTGTTTTCTGAGATATGAATTTAAGAATATAAAATCACAATTTTAAAAAACGAAATTTGGATTCAGATAAATATACGGATTTTTAAATCCGAAATCCAGATTTACTATAAATGTCGGATTTTGAATTTCGGCAAATCCGCATTTTTTCCATCACTAATAGCAATAATTAGAGCTGTGAGATGGGTCGAAAAGGAATCACGTAACAACAGATTAAATCGTAAAACTTTTATTTTGCACTTTTTGACGTTTTAAATTTATTTTTGATCATTTTTTACTTCCTAGTTTGTTTTATTTGTTTATCGAATTCCGTCATTTAACATTTTTACATACATATTATTTATTTTTAATTAAAATGTTTATCCGTATAAAACCATTACGAACATTAAAATACGAATTTTTTTTTATCAATAAGACGATAATTTTATTGAATTGCGATTTTCAGTGCGTTTAAAAAAAAAAAAATGTCAAGTGCATTTTTCAATGTTTTTACCGCATTAAATTCCCAGGCTCCAGTAACAATATTATTTAGACATAATAATATCGGTCTGTACAACACGACGATGACAGACAGAAAAACGATGTAATCGTTTTTAAAATTATTATTATTATTATTATTTTTTTTTATATCATTTATTTCATGGTAATTTGTCGTTACATACGAACAGAATATTATGACGTTAAACACGGACGACGAATACTAAAATAATATTAAAAACGCAATTTGTTTTATCGTTTCACGTAATAAAAGACTCGGAAAGTGTGAGTGGGGGAAGGAGGAGAGGAAAAGAAAAAAAAAAAAAAGGTTTTTTCTTTAAAACGTCTCCTCTCGTGCAATATAATAATGACAAATGGCATTCGCGCGTAATATTATTACGCAGCGAGACGATCCTGGCGGCCGAGAACACCGCAGAAAGTCAACCGGGTCAATAATGGCGTAGACAGTCATAATAATAATAATAATAAAAATAAAAATAGTAATAGTAATAGTAATAATAGTAATAATAACGATAATAATGATAATTTCTGGGGTGGCGGTAATATGCGGGGCTCGATTATAGGCGTTCCGTGTCTGTCGGAAGGCCGGCCCCCATCCATCGCCCGGCGAGACCGGCCGTTTCCCCGACGCGGCGGACAGATCGCGCACCGATTACCGATACCGGAAAGATTCGTATTATTTACGTTTGTGCAGGCCAGACGGTGCCGGCCAAACGGTCCGCGGGACATTTAAATCGGACAGAATTTAATAATATTGTTACGGACTCTGTCCTAACATCGCGCACTGATCGGGCAACAACAAGTAACGCTGGACTTGTGGACACAGACGCTGTGCCCGTGATTCGGTATACGGGTTTAGAGTCAAGACAAGGCCGAAAAACCGCCATGACGTACCGCCTCACTCAGCTATTCACGGGGCACGGACGCTTCAATCGGGCGATCTCACTGCGGATTTCCCAGTGAGGAGAACGAGGTGGATGACGACGCTCTCCATACCCTGATGCTCTGCGAGGCTTTTGACGGGGATACGGGGCGCCAGGTCCGGAGGATCGGTCCGTTCGAACCGGGCGACTTGGTGTCGCTCGTACTGGAGTCCCCGGACCACTGGGAAGCCGCGGTCGACTTCGCTGAGGCCGTCATCGCTGAGAAGGAGTCGGAAGAACGGCAGCGCCAAGCCCTCGACGTCGCCGGCGTGCGCTTTTTGCAAGCGCATCGCCGCCGTCGTTGATCGCGGCTTCGCAGTCGCTAGACCGCCGGCCGGGAGTCCGGCAGGAATTTCCTCCCCTACAACCTGCGAGGGCAGCAAGTGGAATTCGGCCTGGCTACTGCCCATTCCCACCGTAGGGCACGAATACGTTGTATTTATATATTTGTGAGCCCGCCCCGCTTAGGGGAAAACGTGATTTTCTACTAATTTATTGTATTTTTCATTTTTTCAATAAATGATGGCGACCCGCCTCCCGAAGTAGTGCCTCACGGTGTTAACAAGAGGCGGGCGTATTGCCGGATTGAAACCAAAAAAAAACAAAAAAAAAAAGGCCGAAAAGCCGAGTAGAATACGAATTTGAAGCGCGTATGAATTGCTCGGGCAATTAGCGAACAGGGCACGAACGACAAAAAAACATCTGTTAACTGAGCGAGCCGGTTGAAAAAGCACAACGGGCTGGAACCGGCCCGCGGGCCGTACGTTGAAGCCCCTGTCTTAAATTATACGCACGTTTTACGGTAATTTCTCCATTATTAAATCCAGAAACGAATACAAATTAATCAAACATAACACAATTACGATTGATCGATCGGTCAATCGATCACTGCTTGAATGCATTTAGATTCTTAACGTAGCGAGGAATGCATTGGGTTTTTGTTTTTACTATTGTGTGTTTTTCACCGTCCACGAACAACTTTTCGTCCGGAAATCTTGCTTCGACCGTCGACATCGGGCGTGATTTCTGGTAGGAAACCTTCCCTTCAAGTTGGAGCATTGGGGTCATTCGTTGATTGTCCTTGATAATTGTGGGAGAAGACGGGTATACGATTTTTTTAATTTCAATTTGGTTAATAATAATCGCAGAGACCCGAAATTAACATCAAACACTTGTTTAGCCTTGTTTGTACGCGGTAAAAATTACAAAATATTCCGGCAATCGTAAAACTCTGCATGGTAATTTTAAATTTGTCATTTTTATCTGGTTATATTCGAATACTACAATTTTCTGGGCCAACAGAAATACACGGAACTTCGACGCACGGTTAATCTTAAGTTGACCTAACGATAAAAAGGAAAACAGTCGAATGTAATATGGGTAATTTTTTTTATAAGCGTTTAAAGTGCAAATTTGTATGGAAATCGTAAATATCGTGGCATTTCAAAACACGATTTACCGAATTTCGCACATCGTTCAGAATCGTATTTCGTTAGTAACGATTTAACGTTGGGTACAAATATAAATTGAATTCCTCAATTTACTTACCAACACTATCCTTAAGTACTTATATTTAAACTGGAAATTTCTAGTATTATTCAACTAAAATTGTACAACAACAAAAATTATATAATATATATATTGCACAATGTTGTTGGTGTTTTATTGAGTATTCGTTTCTAACAAAAATTTTGCTAAAATTTGAATTCTTTACTCTTGAAAAAATATCGCTCTACTAAACACGGTTTAGATAAATGTAAAAAACAAAACAATTAAAACCAATAATATTTTGTTTTGAGATAGTTTACCGTTTGGAAATTACTTATTTTACTCGAGAAACGTATAATAATATATTTTGTTTTGTTTTTTATTTTTAAAATCGTATTGTATATTTAACAAAACGGCAGACAGGGGTTTTTTTTTAAAATAAAAAAACTCCCCTTCACATTATAAAACGGAAACTCACTTCTGCGAGGTCTGTCTTTTTACGTGTATCTGTAGGCGAGGGATCGGTTTTATTTAAATCTGTGGGAAAAAGAAACCGTGTGTTTTTGATGGAAAAAAAAAAGAGAATCGATGTACCTCGAGTGCAATCGCCGTGAGACGGTGCTGTCTGTTTTTTCTATCATTTTACCGCCGTCGTATCAGCCGTTGGCATACTTACAGTCCCTGTCCGAGTTCGACCCTTGGTTCATAGCCGATAATGCTCTTTAGAAGTTAGTGTACAAAAGTGTAAGCATAAAAACCTACCGGTCCACGAAAAATCATGAGGTTTTGCGTATTAATGTACAGGACCGTTTGGGCCGAACTCGGTTAGCGTCTGTAAATACGCTGGCCGTCGCACGTCTAAAAAATTGACATTTCCGGGTTCTAATAGGCTCATCCGTTTTTTTACATACTTATCAAAACGCACGACGTACCGTTGTGAACAGAGACATCTCAAGATCATGCGAGGTCCCAGGGCCCAACATATTTCGAGGCCTATATACATAAATTGCATAATTAGTTTTCATTATAATCTACAAGATAAAATTCCGCAAATGTTTTACAGCGGACGTATATAGTTTGTGTCTGTAAACTTTTGAACCGGGAAAACAAAATCCAAACAATTTTTGTTGATTGATTCGTATGATTTGTCACGATTTTTTTTAACTGAGTTATTTATGTATCTATAATATAATTGGATATAATAGTAAAATTGGGAATTAAGTTTCTATTTTGAATTTTTCTCTACCAGAAAACGATGTGCTTTCATTAGTGTAAAATTTAGAATCGAATTGTATTAATTGTATACAAAGTTAATTTTAATACTTTTCGTCTGAGATTTATTTTAAAATAATTTGAAGAAAATAAAATGTTAAATTATGGTAGGTATTTTGTAAATTTAGGACTCTTAAAATTCCGGGCCTATGCCTTAAGAAGGTTGTGAACGACTTTTTGAAATACCTATTGTTTGGCGTTGGCTCGTTTCAGCACTATGCAGTTTTTGTCACCTTTAGCAGTCTTATTTTTTAATAAAAAATTCGACGACCTTTGCTCCTAAAAAATGAATAAAACTTCTACAGAATTGCATTCAAAATAATATTATTTTGCATTAAAACAGACAGAATAATATCAACTGAACTTCAAAACTGTCGGCGCTAAAGTGGGTCGATGTTTTTGTGCTTTGACTATTTAATTACAGCATACAATACTATTCGAACAAATAGAGGTTTACAGCCATTAGTGTCACGTCAGACGATATTTTCAACTTATTTAAATTGTATTATATTACACGCACTTGTTGCGTGTCCAGCAATTGCCAATGGGAGAGGATCCAGTAGCTGGAAATCCGAATAATCTAAAGTCATCTACTGTCCTAACACGACAATGTGAATTTTAAGACCGGATCTAAAAATGCCAATTTATATTTATCAAATCAAAATTTCCCTTATAACTTGGCTGAAATATCACGTATATATATATATTTCAAGATTACATTGCTAAATAAACACCCGTGAAATGTTGTGATTTTATTCTAAAGGGAGCGAGGATATAACCCTTAACTCGCCCACCCCCCACAGATGGGCACACCATCCAGAGCAGTGTTTCTTAACTTTTTTTTTTTTATATCACGGAACATCGAACAATAATATTTTTTTTTTGCATGCGGAACCCCTATGAAAATTATCTTTGAAAAGAAGAGTACACAAAATATGGCGTTGAACGGCGACATTAGCATTGCACTAAAATACTATTTTGATAAAAGCACTTTCCCCCTAAGTGATCTTTGCGGGACACAGGTTAAGAAACACTGATCCAGAGACACGAGCTATATATATATATATTCGTCGAGATTTTCTTTTAGCACGCTAAAATAATACTTTTGCCGCGCGAATTTATTTTTTATTATATCCGTGGGCCAGATAGAGTAAATCGTGTTGGCCAAACCCGATGAACCGCCCTCAAAAAAAAAAAAAAAAAAACACACAAGTCGTATACAGGCCGGTGCAACGTACTCGTCGGATTGTTGCATCGGGATAGGCATTTATATATATATATATATATATATATAAATGTTCGCGCGGCGTGCGCCTAAATACAAGACAGAGGAGATTGAAACTTGAAATCAAAGAGGGTTTACCGCCCTCTGTATTATATGTGTACTGTGTGCGAATAACACGCGCGCGACATCGTGACATGCTATTCTCGCGGGGCGCAAACGAGCAAACATCACGACGGGTAGGAAAAGTTATTTCGGATGATTGATGATAATAAACGGCGGGTCGTGTACGTATGCAAACGATCGAGCGACGACGCTACGCCGAATTATAATAAATCCATTTTTTTTTTTGTTTCCTTCCTTCTTCTTCTTCTTCTTTTTCTTTCCCGTTTTCAAAGGGACCCGCGATCCCGCAAACGCCGCCGTTTATATCGCTGATTGATAGACGGCGCGGCTCTCTCGCGTACACAAAGGAGAAATAATAATAATAAAAAAAAAAAAAAAAAAATAATAAAAAAACAAAATGAATATTGTGCACATGCGGCGCAATCGAATCAAACGACCGGCGCCGCGCCCGAAAAATTGCCGTCGTTTTATTTTTTTTCTTATTCGCCATATGCTTGGGAACCCGGGAGACGTTCGAAATCCCGACGGGAAATATTTTTTTCCTCAATTCTATACTCCACGAGTTTCTTTGTTTTACGATTTTTTTTTTTTTTTTTCGTGAACCATATTGATATCTCTCTATAACAATTTTTGAATTGCCATTTCGGAACGAGATGACAACAGGAACGTCACTATTGGTTTTGGTTTGTTTAACAGTACGTAGGCGTGTACACGGTGGCAACTTTAAAAAGGTCACGTCCAAAGTACGACTGCGACGTTCGATTTTGGCAATATATTACTCCGTATATTTAACAACAAAAATGTTTTTAATTTACGGTAATAATCTTTTGCGAGAATATTCTCAAGGAATAGAGAATATTCGGTAATTTTAATTTTTTTTTTTCACCATTTACGTAAGAGGCTCAAAAAAAAAAAAATCTAAGTCCAGATTACCTATATGTGTTTCTGTTAAAAATTATTAAAAAAAAAACCGACTAATTATTATTTTTTGAGCACTATTTTTGACGAAGTCTGCGCTATCGATGAACGGGCTTATGAATACTATAATATCACGGTAAACCATTTACAATTGTACTAAAATCTTCGTACCGTAAAAAATGTACTAAAAATAAATTCGCTTTGAAATCAAACCAATTTTTCGTATTATTCGTACAGGTGTATGTTTTACGACAAAAAAAGAAATAATAATAATAACAGGTATACAGGTCGAATAGGTTTCGCGTACGAAAATTGAATTTGTTAACAATATATAGGCTGGTGTGCGTTTAACACGGCATTGCACATTTTAGGATTACGGTATTTCGAATCGAATAAAACAAATATTTAAATGTTATTGTTATTACTATTAGTGTTCGTTGGAGGTGATTGGGTTGCGAAATCTGTGTAA
Source organism: Tuberolachnus salignus (assembly GCA_956483605.1). Taxonomy (NCBI): domain Eukaryota; kingdom Metazoa; phylum Arthropoda; class Insecta; order Hemiptera; family Aphididae; genus Tuberolachnus; species Tuberolachnus salignus. The sequence goes on along the minus strand of OY101429.1, from coordinate 48,085,566 downwards.
ATAAGGGGCGCACAAATACAACGCGCTCGCTTTCGTTTCGAAATTATTACGATATCCAACGAGGTAGTGTATCGTTTTTTTTTTTACCTTTTTTTTTTCGTACGGTATTTTGTATATTTGTATTTTATGTTTAACCAAAAAAAAAAAAATCGCAGTGCAATCGCGGTTATACAGTATAATATCACGTCTGTAAACGTGCAACGTGCAATTTCGGGCTCAAACGACCGAATATTTAAAAACGAAAAAGAAATAAGGCGGACACCGTCGACCGTATAATAAACCCGTGTCATATGAGATTGGCAAATTGGTCGAATTCCGACACCGGCCAAACCGCCACTGCGATTTATCGTTTGTAAAACACACCGACGAGTTTGAAACAATATTGTCCGCCCCCCACAATGGGCGGTGACCGAAACCGTAATAATCGACGTGCTCGGCATTGTTCCCGTGTGGATTTACCAACTGATTCACAGTAATGTACGCAATTTAATTATTATTTTATTATATTTCCTATGGAAATAATTCGCGGGTTCTTTGTCCTTGGTTTTTTTTTTTTTTTTTTTTTTTTTAATTCAACACAGCGTGTGTTATATACGCGTAAGTAAATTATAATACGAGGTCTGTTCAAAAAGTACCAGGACAAATGTTATTACGGTTAATCTATCGGTCGGTGTCTATACGTTTTATCTCCAAATTCAACAGCTCGTGCGCTAGAATTTCGACATTTCGATATGGACAAATTAAATATTGTCTATTTGTGGATTAACTGCGGCGACACGGACGAAATACAAAAGAAGTCGTTATTATTTAAAAAAAAAACAAAACAAAAACGGATAAATGAATTGGCACGGGCAACGCCAGACTGCAGCCGCTAGTTAATTATAAAATATTTAACAACAAAAAAAATAGCCCGCCGTATAAAAGCGTAAAGTTTGTCCGGTCGCCGCACGCCGGGTCTGCGAAATAAATCGAATATTAAAAATTTTACTGTCCCGTCAAGTTATTGCTGTAGTGTATATTATTTTTAACGGCATTATCGGGCGCAATATTATCACCGAAACGTCGACAATGAGGACATAATTCACGCGGCGGCCGACGACGAAAACCGCAATAGATGACCCTTGGCCACCGTCTTGACCGCAAACGCAGTCGCGACCGAATACAACGGTAATAGTATTTTTTTATATTATACCTCGGTTAACCGATTCCCGTGACGACCATTTAAGTAGGTTTTTTTATTTTTTTTTTTTTTTTGTTCCTACCCTCCCCACCCCCCGTGAAACCGAGAGAACCAATCGGGGAGAAAAAACAATTAAAATGTGACAATACGAGATGTGGCTATTAAACAACGGGACTTACATTACGTAACATTCTTATGGGCTTTTTAACATTTTTCATAGAGAAAAACTGACGGGAACCTTGACAAATGTTTCAAATACATAGTGTACATCGGCACTGGATGAAAATCTTAATTTTTAATGGTACCGTTTAGATGGATATTTACTATTCGTCGCACAGATGAAACAATGAATTGGCATAGAACGAAGTTGGGGTTTTTTTTTAAATTTTTTTATTGAAATACCAAAATATGACACTTTAAGCCAAATTAAAACATTTTATACCTTGCGGCGGTCATTGTTGTTGAGACTTGTCTACAAAATATTTTTTTGTTATCTGTTATCTCATCTAGATAATAATTTTGGAATCTATCTGAAGTTTATCTAGATAAAATATACATACAAAAGATTAATATTTAAATGTTTTGCCCAAAGTAGAACATATTAAATACTTGACCGTATTGTTTTACTTTTAGTTTAAAACTCGAAGTTACTACCTAGTGATTTACACAATTTGTTTAAACGTTTACATTTTTATCTCTAAAAAATTGATCTATTATTATATCTAAATAAATTTCACATATCTCTTATTTGGTATCTTATAATTATACCTTACATAATTAAACCTAACCTAACCTTAAGTATTTGCTATCTGTTTTTAGATGATTTTGGATCATTTTATATTTATATCTAGACAAATTATACTTATCCGTGTCTCAAACACAACTTGCGGTGCGCACCCGCAATAATACTTACATTTTCTTTTTAAACGGAAACATCTATCTGCCTAAAAAAAAAAAAAAATGTAAAAAAATATAAACCCTAATTTAGATCCAAAGATATTATATTTCGTCTTACCGTATGAACGAAACACACGGTAGTGTCGTAATAATTTAACCAATTTATTGCTTTTCCTAGCTATAATCTCAGAACAAAAAGAAAAAAAAAACGATTTTAAAATACAGCCACTTATTAGGAACACGGATAATTGATACAATCGCGTTATTGTAACGAAATGTCTCGGGGCGGGCGTATAATAAAACATTGAAAATCAATCGGATCATTGAAACAACACGTCGGTTATTTGAAACAATAATTTGCCGGCCAAGGTCGACGAAATCATGCGATTACCAATTTACTATAATTACAATGTTCCTAATCTTATCGGCGAGAACACAGCCTCCTTGAAAAATCACAACCGATCTCTCGGTAGTTATTGTATGGAGATTGGATTGACGTGAACTCACACCCTCGAAATTACAAGCGTTCCAACAGCAGAGGCGATCTGCAATGCGATTATGAATGATGGCGTAGAAGAAGACCACGTCGAGAGACGACCATTAAACAAGACAATTTCGGAATCTCATAGTGTCCTCAGGAATGCGGTCCAGCACCGTGCGGATGAAAAAATGTTTGAGCGGCATTACTCTTATGAGAGCGAGCATGGTCATTAAGTTACTCGAAGCAAAAAACCGGACATCGATAGACACATTTTTTACATTACATATACAATATACATACATAATATAGAATGTAATAAATATATATGCATGTACGATATAATATGTATTTTGTAATAAGTACAAAAAAAAAACCCCCCCAAATAAGGTATTTCAACATCATACCTGTAAATTAAAGTTTCATCAGCTGTTATAATATTTTTTTTTTAAAGTCTAGGTCAGTTTCTGCTCTTTCAAAAAGTTCTTGAGAGATGGTCTTTCGATTTTATTTTTGTTCATTGGTTAAGAAACGAGGTTAATATTTCTTGGCAAGAACCATAAGATATTCCGACGTCTTCTGCAACTTCTCTGCTAGTCAATCGACGATTGTTTTGAATAATTTCACGAACACGAGCAACAGTTTCATTTGTTTTACTGGTCGAGGGTCTACCAGATCGTTCGTTATCCTAAACGGATGTTCTACTTTCCTTAAACCGTCGAAACCACTCAAAACACGTTGTCCGAGACTTCTGTCTCCAAAACCCTGCTGCAAAAGTTCAAAAGTTTCACTAGAACTTTTCGATAATTTAAAACAAAATTGTACGCACACACGTTGTTCTTGTATTGCTTCCATTACGAAAATCGCCGCATGACTGAAACGTGTTTTCGTAAAAATGCCATAAAATAAAAATAAATATTGTTATCGATTTCAAACCAACGCTCAAATCGTCGTTAAAAGTTACTTTATCGAATGAAATTATCGGGGTTTCGTTATCTTAATTGATATAAATATTATTAACACAGTCCGGGTATATTTTGATCACACCTCGTATCTGGTCATCACAACAAAATCGTCGATCTAATTTATCAATATCCAAACAGGCACTAAAATTACATAAATATTATACGATTATGATTAAAAATTAAATCAATTTTCGGCCATAAATATGGCCAATGACCATGTTCTCCCTCCTCCCCCAACTAAGCCATTTTATACGTTTATATAAATATTTATACCGATGACGATTGTAGTAAGCTTACTTCGCTTGCTCTCGGTGATACGTGCTTACTACGCACGGATTCTAAATATATTGCGACGCCACACCACGAGTCACAGTATACACTCCGGTTTCAGGAGTTGGCGAAATGAACGGTTGCACAATAGAAATAAAAACACACTCTGTTCATAAGAATTACTTTAATAACGAAACGTAAATCGACTCGAAGTCGTACGACTAATACTTTTAAGGTTTATCACAATAATACTTAATAGTTTTGTGGACGGAACTTTCATGTGGTCTGCCCGAGATATAAGTCACAGCGTACGCTTGAGAATACTTCGGAATGGACACCAGGGGCTCGCGGCGATGTCGCCTCTAGTGCAAACACACGAGTATGCGTCCGAAAGGTTTGGGTGTAGGATCAAAACTGTCTCTGTCAAGGTGTAAAACCGCCCTCTTGTTTATACGGTGTTACTAGAATTGTACGTGCTTGCTCAAGGACCCTCGATAAGGAAAATAGTACAATTTCGCGGATAATACTTATTCCCTCGACTGGCTGTACGGAATTCGTAAACCGTGTCCTTTTGCATAACCCGACACTACGTGTTGGGCTCACTACACACTATATACCGTAAAATACGGTTTGTGGGTAAGTCTGTAAAACGTACACTTATATACGTAAGTTTATACTGCGAAAACAACCGAGTAAATATGCATTTGGTTTAAATATTATTATAGGTTTACGTGTTGAATTGAGTGGCTTTAATCATGTGTGTGTGTGTACTACTTATTAGTTGGTTGCGCAATCGTGTTTACTGCGGTCTGTACGAATAATTTTAAAAGCTCGACGCCACAGATAGATAATTGTGTTACGTGTTTATGTTAATCACGACGTTTATTAAATATATTCGGATTACATTTAAATAATTCTCAACAAAAGCGGGAAAATGCTTTCGAAATAACCGTCGCAACGCAACCCTAAAACAAATAATGCCCATAAACAATATTATACATATTATTATTATAATAATTCTTGTTTTAAATGTTGTTCGAGCGAAGAACAAGAGTAGCGTGGAAAATTACAAACAAATTGTTTTCTTTACTATTGTTTGTTATAAGTTAGGTTTTTGAAAAAAAAAAAAAAGAAAAACGTAACTAAGTAATAAAAAAATACACCTTCCCGTAGCTTCTAAGATACCAAACTATTCTACTTCTAGTTATAACTTTGAAAAATAACTGAATGTGTTAATATTTGTCAGAAAATAGTTTGCATCGTGCACTATTAGGAACATCTGCAGTCAATATTATAGTCATTTTTTGGAACTATTGTCGATAATATAAAAAGCCGATTAAAACATGTTATTTATTGACTATTATATTATATTAAAATAACATAGCAGAAACAAAACAGCTGGCCCGATATTTTCCCCGATATTCGGCGTTTTCCCTCATTGCGTGCGCGGTTTTTTGCGATAGAGCTGGTTTTATTTATTGTATAGTAGAAAATTAAAAACTCAAATAAGTTGGTGTACAATTATAATTTTGTATTATCTATCTATCTATCTATTTATATCTTTATATCTATCTATTCTGTCCTATATAAATAAAATTAAATGTCGCTATTTATGGCATGCATGGTCTTGTAAATTGCACGTCCGATTTACTTGAAGTTTAACATAAACATTCTGTTGGGCTTGAGAAATGTCAGTATCCTCAAACAGAATCGCCTTGGATGCCTTCCCGAATCAGCAGGCCATCCAAATTTGATACAAATTGCAGTTCAAAGTCATTTTGTTAATCGAGATCACTTTTGTATGGTGAAAATATGTAAAACGTCAACCTATGAACTAAACAAAATAAATACAAAAACTGAATTATACTCTAAACTAATGCATAAATTGGAATCGCGTGCGACGTGTTTAACTTATATGGACGGTATAAAGTTTATGGACCACGTGGCCTATCTGGCCGTGCCATTTGTTCCGCTTGTTGTGCCACCGCACAAACACATGCGAATAACATTAGGAATGTCTTCCTGACATTTCAGATATGCGGCAAATGTACACGTCTATAACAGTACGGTTTTCGTTAAAAATATTTTATATATTTATCGAGCGAATATATAAATATAATAATACACATACATTATTATTGTCATCGACTGATCTTTGATAAACGCCTGATAAAATCTGACTCACTGAAAAAAAAAAAAAATGATTGTATATAAAATTGAATTACTATAAATAAAATAGTATATTTGATTCGTACCTGTTCAGTTGATCGGCGTCGGTATTGCGGGGTGCCAGTTTAGCGTCAACTGCTTTCGTATTCTCGATTGCATATATTACAAAAAAAAAAAAATAAAAAAATCGAGTACAGTGTTAATAATACTATTACATAGCTAAGAATATATTCACCTATCGGCCAGTTGTTAATACTCAATTAATACGTCAACGTAAAAAAATCAACGATAAATATCGATTTTTTTTTGTCAAAATCTAATCAAGTCGTTAGTAGTCTCCACTGTAATTCTCCAGGTATAAAACATATTATTCACGAATCTATTAATTTTTTTTTTTTTTGAATTGATATTCGTTAATGTTTTCTTTATTTAGTCGATTATTTCAACTGTTCAATATAATTTTTTTTGTTTAATATCAATTATATATATATATATTATTTTATATATTTCGCGTATTTAAATGATATTGAGTGCATATTGCGTACGTATTTAGTGCATATGATTCCGGGCCCTAATAATAAATATTATCGTCTGGCCGAGATGGTCGATGGATTTTCGTCCACGGTCACAGGACGGAATGTCACGCGGTCGGAAAGAGCAGTGTATCGGATCGCGGCGTGTACATTGTACATTATATGTATATACAGGGTGGGCGTAGCAATCGCTGGGAGATCGTCGAACAACGAAAACAACCACGACCATTGTCGAGATACGCGAGAAACACTTTGGATGAAAAAAAAAATAAAAAAAAAAAACATAATATATAAATAATATCGCGAGAGTTGGTTTCCTTTTTTTATTCTTTGTTTCTTTCTGTTCGCCGCCCATATAACATAATAATTTATAATATATATATATATATATATATTGAATATCGCGTAGTATATTATACCCATAACATACAACGCTGCTTCGCTGCTGTATTTCATTTATTATTATTTTTATTTTTTTTTTCCATGATGAATTGCCGCTCGCACGCCTCTCCGTTGTCCGGTCGCCGCGCTTCCTGTGTTTCGGCAACACCTACCGCCGCACGACGATGTGCATATAGTAATAAATCTTCCCGAGACCCCGGTAAATTACAATATTATCGCGCCCGTTATAATATACGTAAATTATATTATTATTATTATTACTATTATTACCATTGCTATTAAATATATAGGCGGTACGCGTATAATAATACCGTACCCTTTTCGTTTTATCACGTGATACCATCGGCGCCTCTAGGATTGCCTACACTGGTATTACTACTACGTATTACTTATTATTATTATTATTATTATCGCTATCGTATCGTTTCCGTATTATTTATACGCGGAGAAAAAAATTATATCAGACAATAGCGTTTAATTTAAAATACGCGCGCGAGCCGGTTCGTTCACCCGAACGCCTGTAAATAATAATCGTAATAATATTTTATACGTACCTGGTAGTGTCGACCGTCGTACGCGTTACGTTGTAATATTACAAGTTTAGTGGGAATCCGTGCGAATTGTTCGCACAGAATTAACAAGAACAACGAAACAAAAAACGAAAGAAAGAAAAAAAACCAATACTATATAAACTATATAGTAAAAAATGGCAATGGCGAGCAGATTATAATCCGATGTATTTCAAACGGTTTGTTACGTGCAAGCTACTTAATAATTTCATCATTTTCGTTTTCATTCGGTCAACACAAAACCCATTATCCTCTTACGAGTTAAGTTCGTATTCGTTTGTTCGAACATAGACACGAAGTTCAAATGTTCTTCGAAGACTACCCTTTTCGACTTTCATCGAAATTTAACGATCACGAATGACTTTAAAGACTTGTATACCGACGGTTTTTCTTTTTTAAATTAAACTAGCTGAATATGACCCTTTAGATCAGTGTAGTGACAATATTCCAAGTAACTGATAAGAGTCTTTTGTTTAAAAAAAAAATAGAATTTTGGAAGCCGTGTAGTGAGAACAATCGACCTAAGAAGTTTTTGAAACACCGCATGATTTCTCTCCGAGACTGATCTTAACTTATCGCAAAATATTAAAGAACAAGTTATTCAACATTTGAATGGACTCAAGACAGTTTTCGAAAATAAACTTTCCTGCACGTGGAAGAGAAAACTACTGGATTGCGTTCCCTTTCAGTGAAAACCATTGCCAATATACAGCTTTATCGGTCCGAGAGAAACATAGAGATACGTAGATTGAACTGAATGTGGATTCTTCTTTTGAGGCAACATTTAAAAAGAAATCCCTTATCACTTTCTAGACTGGCGTGAAAGAAGAATATCCTGAGCTTTTATACAAATCATTCAATGTTCTACTACCGTTCGCGAGTACTGTATCGGCGGAGAAGGCTTTTTCGTCATACACGTTCATTAAAAATAAGTACCGTGATCGATTTTCTGTAAGTTCAGGCTTACGGATTTACTTATCATCGGTTGATCCTGATATCAACAAATTAAGTTCAACCGAAAAACCTCACGGATCGTATTAAAATTCAATTGTTGTAATTATTATTCATTTTTACATTATATTGCGTATGGCTGATTAAAATAAATAAATATTTCCAAATTGTCGGTTACTAAACTTTGTCCGTACATCTATTGACTATTCTATGTGAAAACTAATTGAATTGACAGCTGGAGGAGTATGTAAAGCAGTGGTGAGAGGTCATATGGTACGTGAATGAACTTTTTGGTCGAGAAACGCTGCTATATAGGATCGAATTTTCCTCCGCCTATTTCGTATTACAGATGATAATATCCCGCCCCTCGTATAATAGTGTCACAATTTAATAAATCCTATTTATTTATTTAGTTATTACTATCGAAACATGCAGTAATTCATAATATTTCTTTAACTCAAATGTCTCAATTATATGTTTGCTCATAATAAATAAATATACTTTCCAGCGAGAATATAGACACTTTGAAGGCGTGGCTTTTTTCGGATTGAACAAAACGTTGTCAAAACAATCATTAAAGCCAGTATAAAGTCGTATCTAAAAAATAACGGTTTTTTTTAGATATATTTATATATAAGTGACATAATACAATTTTAAAAGAGGTGCAATATATTCCATGTAAAACAATATAAATAACTGAATACTAAAATATTACAATACCTAGAAATATTTCATATTAAACTATATACTAGAACTATACTATTTTTAAAAAAAAATTGTGTGGGGCGGGCGTTGAGAGTTGACGCCCCCAAATAGACACAGTTTAGCACCGCAGAAATGCTTAAAAATTTGTCACAACGTAAGTTTGTCCTTTGTAGTAAAAAAAACATGGTTTTAAGTACAATTTTATGAGAAAATCCATTAAAAACACGATCAATTGTTATTTGCAAATTTACAAATTAAAGTTCAGAATTGTTTTTTGTTTGCATACAAACTTGTAGAGTATAAATTAAATTACATTAACTTTATATATATTCTACATTTCCAAAATTTCACCTATAACAGTGGCCTAATTACTAATAGTAGTATCACTATTCTGTACGAGGGGTGTTTGGCAACGATATAAAAAAAAACACCTGAAATGGACTGGCTTTTTAATACCTTTACGTTTAAACTGAGAAAATAATTATTTCGAATAAAAACAAATTCGTGTAAGACACTCATCGAGTGGTTTAGTATTTTTTGTATACAATACGTTTTACAAATGACTTCGTTCGTTTTGAGGGGACAACAAAAAAAAAAAAAAAAAAGAAAAGGAAAAAAAAAAGGATTTGTAATTTTGTCTGCACGGAATAAAATACTAGAAACGGTTTATTTTTTCAACTCGCAATTAATTTCTCGTGTAAATAATTCATTTAAATACGTCGTCGTATAAATTCAGGAGCGGCTCAATTAAGCCCCGCTGAGGTCTCATTTGAATACGGAAAATAATTGACTGCAGCGACGCAGCGTCGTATTTTATATACATTATGTACTTATATAAATAAAAATGGTAATGAGATGTTGATTTTCTTTGTGATTTTTTTGACCTGTGATAAATCTACAGAAAAAAAAAACGATTTGTCTCGAAAACGTAGTGAAGGAGACCTGTTCTTAAGCGTATCGAAACTGATGGCCAAATAAAATTGTTCGATTGGCAATATTCATCTGATCAATATTCTATTCAATTGGTTTTTGATCGAAAGCCGGTATCGATTAGTGATATGGGAAGAATCCGGAGTTTTGGATTCCGACATTTGAAATCCGACATTTATTGTAAATCAGGATTTCGGATTTTTAAATCCGGTTCTTTTATCTGAATCTAAACTTTGGTTATTAAAATTGTACTAAAATAGTAAAATTAATTTCTCATAAAATTATTATTATTATTATTATCTTATTGTTAATAGCATTAAATGTGTAAAACATTAAATACGTTTTTACAATTCAAAAATATCACAAATAAAAATTTATTTTATTTTTTTAAAAATCATACATAATACACTTTAATTTATATAATATAAAGCTTATTTACTAGCTGACCCGGCAAACGTTGTTTTACTCATAAAAATACAATATTTTGGATTTTGGCATTGGAAACATACCATTGCGGATTTCGCAATCCGGGTTTATTTCACATCACTAGTTTCGATACGTTATTGAGAATAAACCTCCAGAATTCAATTAAAGCTATGATAGTCGATAGGTATACATATTTTTTTCCATTCCGAGACACCGATATTTATACGTATATACAAAACCAGCCTAAGTAAACAGTTTCAATGCGAAAACGATTGCGGAATTGTCGTCAATCGCAACAACGGTGGAACACGATCGGGTTTCAAGCCTGTTGGATTTTTTGTCGTATTATAATATTTTATTATATTCAGGCAGTTAGTAGCGATTTCACAAAATTGTTGCGGTGCACTCTGACGCCGCATACGTAATTTATCTATGTGTTTAACGGGTAGGAAATTAAAGTCTTATAGTACGCGTATACGCACACAAGCTCCTTTTTTTATAAGAAATACGTGCCTACAGAAAAAAAAAAAAAAAAAAAAACTTGTACTCGTCAACACAAACGATTTAATAATAATAGGTAATCCTATGATTATAGGGAGACGAGACTTGTATATCCAATATCCAAAATGAGAAATTTGCAAACGAGAACAATTTATTTATATTTATATATTTGCTATTTAGTTTTTTTTTTTTTTTTTTAATTATTATTTTCAAATTCTATTGCTTTTGCATGGCTCAAAAATCAGATTAGGTTGCCAGAAATCACTGACGTTGCCCGGGGAAGTGAGATTCTTCAACCATCATAATATTCTTCTTCTTCCCACACTTTTTCCCCTTCGATCATTCCTTGTAATACACGCTGAGTTATTTTTTTATCGTTGGCTATTCCTTATGGTACCGATCTATTCTAGTTTCCGAGCTTTCATTATTGTTAAATGTTCCTTTTCTTTTCCCATCATTTCCGGTACTCTTCGATTAGTAATACAATCTGTCCATGAAATTCTTAGCATACGCCTATACAGCCACATTTCAAAAGCTATAGTTGTCTTGCATAATAACTCTGTTAGTATCCACCTTACGACTCCATATAGTAATATGGAAAATACTAAGCACTTCAAGAGTCTGATTTTTGTACCAAAATACAGATCGTGGCACGTGAATACATTGCCCACTCGTTGTGCAGGTATAATCGTACCGGGGGCCATAATCACGGGAGATTTTTCTATGTGATATTTTTCTATATTTTAAAATCAAAAAGTGGACGGAAATTAAATAATAGAATTAATGTAATTATACAATAAGATAAGATAGAATTATGTCCATGGTTTTTTCGTTATCAACTACCGCGGTCTGTTCTGTGGTTACTAATTCACTATACCATATAAACACATTTATGTTATTATACACACGTAAGTCCACGGAATCACGATATTTCCCAAGCAATTCAAATATTACATTATGTTTACGTAATGAAACGAAAGTATCTTGTATTTATATTATATTTATCGTATACTGGAATATCCGTCCAAAACGGTCGATTAATAACATAAATAATAATATCCGAAACGTATTTGACATCTATAGGCTATTTTCGCACAATATGGAAATGGACAACAATATGAATGCGTGTAGAATGTTGCATGGACACATAACGAAATATTATCGAAAACCATCGACAACCCTAGCGAGAGTGAAGACGGACCACAATAAGAGGGGTGGCAGTTGCAATTCAACAAGCTAAACGCGCATTAGAATCATCGAGAAATTTTCTCGATATTCCATAGTACAGGTATCAGGCGCTTTTTTTGCCTTGTCGAAAGGCATTCGAGGACACCGTTGAAGATAATTAAAGCAATTAATACCAACCGTTAATGGGAGATTTTTCAAAAAAATTGTATTTATTTAAATATTGTAGTTTGTAAATATATAATCTATTAGTATTTTAAGCATTCGAATTATTTACCAGTTTTTCGATTTTTCTGGAAAATCGTCAATAAAACCCGAGGTCGGCGTACGTTTTCCTGTTCCCGTTGCGGTTCGACATGACGAGAGTTCGGTGTATAATATTATTTGTCGCCGAAAACGAAACGACGACGACGACGACGACGACGGGCGTTATTAAATCTGGCATATAAAACCCCGGCGGTCCTTACGCACACGTATTTGTACATTACACATAAATATAATAATACAATGTCTTTGCGAACGTTATATACATGTGCGAAAGGGTTAAATGCCGTAAACCCGAGGCCATATCTAAAGCACACGAGCACCGCTCATACGTCGCAGAATCCCTCCGGATTTTCGCCCCCGCGCAACGTCAATATAATCGTCGCGAAATGAACACGTACACAAGCCCAAGAGGTTATTATTATTATTATTATTATTATTATTAATATTAACCTCGAAACCCTCCGCGCGAGCGTGTGCGTGTTTGCTGTAGGAATAATACGCACGCGGGTTTACTACGATTTGTCCGGAGGATGTTCCCCAAGTGTTCGTATTTAGGGAGGGGAAAAAAAATGAAAAAAAAAAAAAATGAAGACGGACGAGCGGGTTTTAGTCTAGGGACAGTGTCCGTGCACAGATGACTTTAAAAACCGTCTGGACGAGATAACGGTTAGATTGACAATTTAACTAGACACGAGATAATATTGAAACAACACGCATTTAGATCATTATCTAAATAAAAAAACAACAAGATATTCGTTTAGTTTTTAGGTTGGGGGGCTAGGTGCCTTTTGCAGAAAAAAATAAAATAGTAAAATATTATTTTTTTTCACCTATTTGATAACGATAGTGATTACGATTTCCCGTCGTTTTTTGAATGTTTCACTAGTGTTTAATTACTATTTGTTAATTCAATTTTATAACGAATAATATCGATGAATCATTCATTTTTATGTTATAAATGTGATTATATATAATTATTTTAGTTTAATATATCAAAGGTAAAAAAATAAACACGAAGCAAGATAGAATATAATTTCATTATGGACACTTTTAGTACAATGTAACTGTTAGGTATAACATAAATTACATTGTTTAATTAGTAATATCAAAAATCAACTAAAACATCTCGAAGCAGAGCAAAATCGTTTTTTCCGTTTTTCGTCTTTCGTATTTAAAATTGAACGCCCACAACATTACTGAGTACAATGATATATTATCGTATTTTAATTTAGACAAAATTTTAAACAAAAGAAGTTAGGATTTTTTTTTTCTAATATTATTAAACAGCTCTATAGATTGTCCGTATTTGTCGGACCAATTCAATTTTCGGATTAATAATAAATGTACAAGAAATCAATACTGTTTTTTAATAAATAATATTTCTAATACTTGCAATTAATTCTAACATCATAATCCCAGGTAATCCTCCGAGAAGGCTAAATAGAAACTGGTGTCGAGACTTAGCTTAAATTAAAACCATAAAAATAGAAAAAAATATCAATTCAAAAGTGTTACTGGCTGGGTAATTTCTTTAAATCTTCTTTACCATGTCAAAAATGTATATCACCAACCATGCTAATTGTAAACAAATTTTTACAATTTGTAGGTATTCGAATAAATATTAAGAAAAAAAATAAAAAAATAATATTTCTAAAAATTATTTACAATCATCACCTACGAGATGACCATAGGAAATACTACCGGAAGTAAATTTTAGTCGATTATAAAGTACGGTTTTATCATTTTGTTACGATTTGTTAATATTTATTATATTGATGAATAATTTAATTTATAATATGGTTTGTACCATAGATTTAATGCAAATCATTTGACTACACACTGTATTTTTATATATAGATTATTTTGTAAATAGAGTATACTCCGTCAATAAACAATAACAATATATTTAAATATCAATTAAATATTAAATATGATTAAAAGAATTAATGAATTAATACAATAAATAACGAATTTTAATATTTAGTTTAATCAGTAGAGTACAAAATGATCTTATTTCTTTTTTTTTTTATAGCTAGATAAAAAGTTTACGATTGTTTATCTTTGTCTAAATAATTAAATTTCATGTATCTTTTATCACCATCTAGATAATTAATATCTATGATAATTTGCCTATATAGAACACTGCTTCTAATCCATTTGTCTACGTCATTAGGGGTAAAAGTTAAAAAATATACAAAAAAAATAAAAATATTAAACTAGATATAAGAAAACAGTACGGGCAACTGCTGGATGTCAAACACTATGTTTTATTGATAATTTTCAAAACAGACTAAAATCGAAAAATCTTCCTATAAAAAAAAAAAAAAAAAAACGCCCGCAATTCTCATTCGGACGGAATTCGACGGGCAGAAGAAAAAAATGATATTTTCAATTGCCATTCGAGTGAAACGACACGCAATGTAATTTATACAATGTCATATAACTGTAACACGACATACGCCGGTCACAATTCCACGCAACCGTCGAAACCCCGCTCCTTATTTAATACAATAATTGAACCACGGGGGATCGATCCTCAACTTTACACACTCGCCCGTACACGATGTATATTTTCGACTATATTCGGAAAATGTCAACCGGAAACATATATAATATTATTGCGCAATGAGATTATTTATTAAGATAAAAAAATATAATGTATCGTACACCACATGGTTGTATAATAATATATACGTAACGTGTACAGTAGAATAGTAGTTTGAGTTGGAGTTGTAGGTACTACTCCAAAACTCCAAACATCAACACGTGACACCATTAGCAGGGAGGTCCTCCTATCAGCAAAAATAGTCGATCCTTAAAACAATCCCGACCACGAGTTTGACTTTATAAACCGTTAAAATATCGTATATCGTGTTACATATATCCAGAATTATTTGTTAAAGGCATGAGGTGCTATCCATAAAGAATATTGATGTAAGAATTCAAAAGAAATTTAAATTTAAAACACGCAATTCGCAATTCAAATTAAGATTAATTAATATATAGACAAAATCGACGATTACGAATAACTATAATCTATACTCGATAATTTAAATACACATGAAATTAATATACCAACAGTTATATAAAACTAAATTTTAATTATATAAATTTAAAGAAGCGGCTGCTCTAACACGAAGGAGTTATTCATGTTTTGACCCATCCTTTACTTCCGTCGATGGATCGTTCTTCAAATTTTCCACAAACAGCTCCGGGTAAAATTTAAATTTGCTAACGTCGTCATTGTTCATCATCGTCGTCACTATATCGCCGTGCAAAGCCAGTAATATGGATCTAAATTTAGGTGGAGGTGGATGCGGAATTGCAAGCCGATTAATAACTATTGCAGGGTTTTCAATGAGAGACGTAGGCGAGAACGTTAGTACCGGAGCTACAATATTAGAACTAGGGAGCTGTAACTGTGAATTCCAAGAAAACACTAAAATTTCATCCAATAACAAAAGAGACAGCTCTTTTGGATTCAAGTTAGGTAGCAACGGTTTCGGTATCATCGTGTTCATATTAAGTCCCTGGAATGTCGTCAATAAAGTTTTAAGTTTCGAAAAAGGTAGTAGATTCGGAATTGTAAACTGATAACTGTCAGGGATCATAATGAGAGTTGTTGGCGAGACCGATAGACCTGTTGCTACGGTTTCCAACCAAAAGAGCTGTAGCTGTGTAATCAAAGGAAACAATAATGCTCTGTCCATTAATACAAGATATAGCTCTTTTAGAATCGAATAAGGTAGCAAGGTTTTCGGTAATAACGTTGTCACTCTACATCCATGCGATGACGTCAATAGGGTATTAAATTTCATAGATGGTGGAAGAAGTGGGATTGATAGTTGATAACTTATTAATGCAGGGTTCCTTATAAGAGACGTTGGCGAAAACGATAGTACTGGTGCTACGGTTTTCATCCTCAGAATCTGAACCTCTCTAATTGTAGATAAAACTAAATTTATGTCCGTTAACACGAGAGACAACACTTTTGGAATCAAGTTAGGTAGCGAATGTATCGGTTTCACCGTGGTCACTTTATATCCTTTTACATTCGTAAATAGGGTTTTAAATTTCAAAGAGGGTAGTGAATGCCGAATTGATATTTGATTAGTAAGACTTACAGGGTTCCTTATAAAAGCTGTTGGCGATAACGATAGTACCGGTGTTACGGTTTTCATCCTCAGAATCTGAAACTCTTTAATCGTAGAGAAAACTAAATTTGTGTCCGTTAACACAAGAGACAACTCTTTTGGAATTATGTTAGGTACTAAAAGTTTAGGTAAACTCGTCATCCCATTATGGCTTTGGGATGTCGGCAGTAAGGGTTCAAATTTTGAAGTAGGTGGTGGAAGAGGGATTGATAAATTATTACTAATTAATGTAGGGTTCCTTATAACAGACGTTGGCGAAAACGATAGTACTGGTGCTACGGTTTTCATCCTCAGAATCTGAAACTCTCTAATTGAAGATAAAACTAAATTTGTGTCCGTTAACACGAGAGACAACTCTTTTGGAATTATGTTAGGTACTAAAAGTTTTGGTAAAATCGTCATCACATTATGGCTTTGGAATGTCAGCAATAGGGTTTCAAATTTTAAGGTAGGTGGAGGAAGAGGGATTGATACATTATTACTAATTAATGCAGGGTTCCTTAAAAGAGACGTTGGCGAAAAGGATAGTACCGGTGCTATGGTTTGCATCCTCAGAATCTGAAACTCTCTAATTGTAAATAAAACTAAATTTGTGTCCGTTAACACGAGAGACAACTCTTTTGGAATTATGTTAGGTACTAAAAGTTTAGGTAAACTTGTCATCACATTATTGCTTTGGAATGTCGGCAGTAGGGTTTCAAATTTTAAAGTAGGTGGAGGAAGAGGGATTGATACATTATTACTAATTAATGCAGGGTTCCTTAAAAGAGACGTTGGCGAAAAGGATAGTACCCGTGCTACGGTTTTCATCCTCAGAAGCTGAAACTCTCTAATTGTAGATAAAACTAAATTTGTGTCCGTTAACATGAGAGACAACTCTTTTGGAATCAAGTTAGGCAGCGAATGTATCGGTTTCACCGTGGTCACTTTATATCCTTTTACTTCCGTCAATAGGGTTTTAAATTTCAAAGAGGGTAGTGAATGCCGAATTGTTATTTGATTAGTAAGACTTACAGGGTTCCTTATTAAAGCTGTTGGCGATAACGATAGTACCGGTGTTACGGTTTTCATCCTCAGGATCTGAAACTCTCTAGTTGTAAATAAAACTAAATTTGTGTCCGTTAACACGAGAGACAACTCTTTAGGAATTATGTTAGGTACTAAAAGTTTAGGTAAACTCGTCATCACATTATGGCTTTGGAATGTCGGCAGTAAGGTTTCAAATTTTGATGTAGGTGGAGGAAGAGGTATTGATAGATTATTACATATTAATGTTGGGTTCCTTATAAGAGACGTTGGCGAAAACGATAGTACTGGTGCTACGGTTTTCATCCTCAGAATCTGAAACTCTCTAATTGTAGATAAAACTAAATTTGTGTCTGTTAACACGAGAGACAACTCTTTTGGAATCAAGTTAGGTAGCGAATGTATCGGTTTCACCGTGGTAACTTTATATCCTTTTACTTCCGTCAATAGGGTTTTAAATTTCAAAGAGGGTAGTGAATGCCGAATTGTTATTTGATTAGTAAGACTTACAGGGTTCCTTATTAAAGCTGTTGGCGATAACGATAGTACCGGTGTTACGGTTTTCATCCTCAGAATCTGAAACTCTCTAGTTGTAAATAAAACTAAATTTGTGTCCGTTAACACGAGAGACAAATCTTTTGGAATTATGTTAGGTACTAAAAGTTTTGGTAAAATCGTCATCACATTATGGCTTTGGAATGTCACCCGTAGGGTTTCAAATTTCGAAGTAGGTGGAGGAAGTGGGATTGATAGAATATTACTAATTAATGCAGGGTTCCTTATAAGAGACGTTGGCGAAAACGATAGTACTGGTGCTACGGTTTTCATCCTCAGAATCTGAAACTCTTTAATGGTAGAGAAAACTAAATTTGTGTCCGTTAACACAAGAGACAACTCTTTTGGAATTATGTTAGGTACTAAAATTTTAGGTAAACTCGTCATCACATTATAGCTTTGGAATGTCGGCAGTAAGGTTTCAAATTTTGATGTAGGTGGAGGAAGAGGTATTGATAGATTATTACTAATTAATGTAGGGTTCCTTATAAGAGACGTTGGCGATAACGATAGTACCGGTGCTACGGTTTTCATCCTCAGAATCTGAAACTCTCTAATTGTAAATAAAACTAAATTTGTGTCCGTTAACACGAGAGACAACTCTTTTGGAATTATGTTAGGTACTAAAAGGTTTGGTAAAATCGTCATCACATTATGGCTTTGGAATGTCGGCAGTAGGGTTTCAAATTTTAAAGTAGGTGGAGGAAGAGGGATTGATACATTATTACTAATTAATGCAGGGTTCCTTAAAAGAGACGTTGGCGAAAAGGATAGTACCGGTGCTATGGTTTGCATCCTCAGAATCTGAAACTCTCTAATTGTAAATAAAACTAAATTTGTGTCCGTTAACACGAGAGACAACTCTTTTGGAATTATGTTAGGTACTAAAAGTTTAGGTAAACTTGTCATCACATTATTGCTTTGGAATGTCGGCAGTAGGGTTTCAAATTTTAAAGTAGGTGGAGGAAGAGGGATTGATACATTATTACTAATTAATGCAGGGTTCCTTAAAAGAGACGTTGGCGAAAATGATAGTACCCGTGCTACGGTTTTCATCCTCAGAAGCTGAAACTCTCTAATTGTAGATAAAACTAAATTTGTGTCCGTTAACATGAGAGACAACTCTTTTGGAATCAAGTTAGGCAGCGAATGTATCGGTTTCACCGTGGTCACTTTATATCCTTTTACTTCCGTCAATAGGGTTTTAAATTTCAAAGAGGGTAGTGAATGCCGAATTGTTATTTGATTAGTAAGACTTACAGGGTTCCTTATTAAAGCTGTTGGCGATAACGAAGGTACCGGTGTTACGGTTTTCATCCTCAGAATCTGAAACTCTCTAGTTGTAAATAAAACTAAATTTGTGTCCGTTAACACGAGAGACAAATCTTTTGGAATTATGTTAGGTACTAAAAGTTTTGGTAAAATCGTCATCACATTATGGCTTTGGAATGTCAGCAATAGGGTTTCAAATTTTAAGGTAGGTGGAGGAAGAGGGATTGATACATTATTACATATTAATGTAGGGTTCCTTATAAGAGACGTTGGCGAAAACGATAGTACTGGTGCTACGGTTTTCATCCTCAGAATCTGAAACTCTCTAATTGTAGATAAAACTAAATTTGTGTCTGTTAACACGAGAGACAACTCTTTTGGAATCAAGTTAGGTAGCGAATGTATCGGTTTCACCGTGGTAACTTTATATCCTTTTACTTCCGTCAATAGGGTTTTAAATTTCAAAGAGGGTAGTGAATGCCGAACTGTTATTTGATTAGTAAGACTTACAGGGTTCCTTATTAAAGCTGTTGGCGATAACGATAGTACCGGTGTTACGGTTTTCATCCTCAGAATCTGAAACTCTCTAGTTGTAAATAAAACTAAATTTGTGTCCGTTAACACGAGAGACAAATCTTTTGGAATTATGTTAGGTACTAAAGGTTTTGGTAAAATCGTCATCACATTATGGCTTTGGAATGTCAGCCTTAGGGTTTCAAATTTCGAAGTAGGTGGAGGAAGTGGGATTGATAGAATATTACTAATTAATGCAGGGTTCCTTATAAGAGACGTTGGCGAAAACGATAGTACTGGTGCTACGGTTTTCATCCTCAGAATCTGAAACTCTTTAATGGTAGAGAAAACTAAATTTGTGTCCGTTAACACAAGAGACAACTCTTTTGGAATTATGTTAGGTACTAAAAGTTTAGGTAAACTCGTCATCACATTATGGCTTTGGAATGTCGGCAGTAAGGTTTCAAATTTTGATGTAGGTGGAGGAAGAGGTATTGATAGATTATTACTAATTAATGTAGGGTTCCTTATAAGAGACGTTGGCGATAACGATAGTACCGGTGCTACGGTTTTCATCCTCAGAATCTGAAACTCTCTAATTGTAAATAAAACTAAATTTGTGTCCGTTAACACGAGAGACAACTCTTTTGGAATTATGTTAGGTACTAAAAGTTTAGGTAAACTTGTCATCACATTATTGCTTTGGAATGTCGGCAGTAGGGTTTCAAATTTTAAAGTAGGTGGAGGAAGAGGGATTGATACATTATTACTAATTAATGCAGGGTTCCTTAAAAGAGACGTTGGCAAAAAGGATTGTACCGGTGCTACGGTTTTCATCCTCAGAAGCTGAAACTCTCTAATTGTAGATAAAACTAAATTTGTGTCCGTTAACATGAGAGACAACTCTTTTGGAATCAAGTTAGGCAGCGAATGTATCGGTTTCACCGTGGTCACTTTATATCCCTTTACTTCCGTCAATAGGGTTTTAAATTTCAAAGAGGGTAGTGAATGCCGAATTGTTATTTGATTAGTAAGACTTACAGGGTTCCTTATTAAAGCTGTTGGCGATAACGATAGTACCGGTGTTACGGTTTTCATCCTCAGAATCTGAAACTCTCTAGTTGTAAATAAAACTAAATTTGTGTCCGTTAACACGAGAGACAACTCTTTAGGAATTATGTTAGGTACTAAAAGTTTAGGTAAACTCGTCATCACATTATTGCTTTGGAATGTCGGCAGTAGGGTTTCAAATTTTAAAGTAGGTGGAGGAAGAGGGATTGATACATTATTACTAATTAATGCAGGGTTCCTTAAAAGAGACGTTGGCGAAAAGGATAGTACCCGTGCTACGGTTTTCATCCTCAGAAGCTGAAACTCTCTAATTGAAGATAAAACTAAATTTGTGTCCGTTAACACGAGAGACAACTCTTTTGGAATTATGTTAGGTACTAAAAGTTTTGGTAAAATCGTCATCACATTATGGCTTTGGAATGTCAGCAATAGGGTTTCAAATTTTAAGGTAGGTGGAGGAAGAGGGATTGATACATTATTACTAATTAATGCAGGGTTCCTTAAAAGAGACGTTGGCGAAAAGGATAGTACCGGTGCTATGGTTTGCATCCTCAGAATCTGAAACTCTCTAATTGTAAATAAAACTAAATTTGTGTCCGTTAACACGAGAGACAACTCTTTTGGAATTATGTTAGGTACTAAAAGTTTAGGTAAACTTGTCATCACATTATTGCTTTGGAATGTCGGCAGTAGGGTTTCAAATTTTAAAGTAGGTGGAGGAAGAGGGATTGATACATTATTACTAATTAATGCAGGGTTCCTTAAAAGAGACGTTGGCGAAAAGGATAGTACCCGTGCTACGGTTTTCATCCTCAGAAGCTGAAACTCTCTAATTGTAGATAAAACTAAATTTGTGTCCGTTAACATGAGAGACAACTCTTTTGGAATCAAGTTAGGCAGCGAATGTATCGGTTTCACCGTGGTCACTTTATATCCTTTTACTTCCGTCAATAGGGTTTTAAATTTCAAAGAGGGTAGTGAATGCCGAATTGTTATTTGATTAGTAAGACTTACAGGGTTCCTTATTAAAGCTGTTGGCGATAACGATAGTACCGGTGTTACGGTTTTCATCCTCAGGATCTGAAACTCTCTAGTTGTAAATAAAACTAAATTTGTGTCCGTTAACACGAGAGACAACTCTTTAGGAATTATGTTAGGTACTAAAAGTTTAGGTAAACTCGTCATCACATTATGGCTTTGGAATGTCGGCAGTAAGGTTTCAAATTTTGATGTAGGTGGAGGAAGAGGTATTGATAGATTATTACATATTAATGTTGGGTTCCTTATAAGAGACGTTGGCGAAAACGATAGTACTGGTGCTACGGTTTTCATCCTCAGAATCTGAAACTCTCTAATTGTAGATAAAACTAAATTTGTGTCTGTTAACACGAGAGACAACTCTTTTGGAATCAAGTTAGGTAGCGAATGTATCGGTTTCACCGTGGTAACTTTATATCCTTTTACTTCCGTCAATAGGGTTTTAAATTTCAAAGAGGGTAGTGAATGCCGAATTGTTATTTGATTAGTAAGACTTACAGGGTTCCTTATTAAAGCTGTTGGCGATAACGATAGTACCGGTGTTACGGTTTTCATCCTCAGAATCTGAAACTCTCTAGTTGTAAATAAAACTAAATTTGTGTCCGTTAACACGAGAGACAAATCTTTTGGAATTATGTTAGGTACTAAAAGTTTTGGTAAAATCGTCATCACATTATGGCTTTGGAATGTCACCCTTAGGGTTTCAAATTTCGAAGTAGGTGGAGGAAGTGGGATTGATAGAATATTACTAATTAATGCAGGGTTCCTTATAAGAGACGTTGGCGAAAACGATAGTACTGGTGCTACGGTTTTCATCCTCAGAATCTGAAACTCTTTAATGGTAGAGAAAACTAAATTTGTGTCCGTTAACACAAGAGACAACTCTTTTGGAATTATGTTAGGTACTAAAATTTTAGGTAAACTCGTCATCACATTATAGCTTTGGAATGTCGGCAGTAAGGTTTCAAATTTTGATGTAGGTGGAGGAAGAGGTATTGATAGATTATTACTAATTAATGTAGGGTTCCTTATAAGAGACGTTGGCGATAACGATAGTACCGGTGCTACGGTTTTCATCCTCAGAATCTGAAACTCTCTAATTGTAAATAAAACTAAATTTGTGTCCGTTAACACGAGAGACAACTCTTTTGGAATTATGTTAGGTACTAAAAGGTTTGGTAAAATCGTCATCACATTATGGCTTTGGAATGTCGGCAGTAGGGTTTCAAATTTTAAAGTAGGTGGAGGAAGAGGGATTGATACATTATTACTAATTAATGCAGGGTTCCTTAAAAGAGACGTTGGCGAAAAGGATAGTACCGGTGCTATGGTTTGCATCCTCAGAATCTGAAACTCTCTAATTGTAAATAAAACTAAATTTGTGTCCGTTAACACGAGAGACAACTCTTTTGGAATTATGTTAGGTACTAAAAGGTTTGGTAAAATCGTCATCACATTATGGCTTTGGAATGTCGGCAGTAGGGTTTCAAATTTTAAAGTAGGTGGAGGAAGAGGGATTGATACATTATTACTAATTAATGCAGGGTTCCTTAAAAGAGACGTTGGCGAAAAGGATAGTACCGGTGCTACGGTTTGCATCCTCAGAATCTGAAACTCTCTAATTGTAAATAAAACTAAATTTGTGTCCGTTAACACGAGAGACAACTCTTTTGGAATCAAGTTAGGCAGCGAATGTATCGGTTTCACCGTGGTCACTTTATATCCTTTTACTTCCGTCAATAGGGTTTTAAATTTCAAAGAGGGTAGTGAATGCCGAATTGTTATTTGATTAGTAAGACTTACAGGGTTCCTTATTAAAGCTGTTGGCGATAACGAAGGTACCGGTGTTACGGTTTTCATCCTCAGAATCTGAAACTCTCTAGTTGTAAATAAAACTAAATTTGTGTCCGTTAACACGAGAGACAAATCTTTTGGAATTATGTTAGGTACTAAAAGTTTTGGTAAAATCGTCATCACATTATGGCTTTGGAATGTCAGCAATAGGGTTTCAAATTTTAAGGTAGGTGGAGGAAGAGGGATTGATACATTATTACATATTAATGTAGGGTTCCTTATAAGAGACGTTGGCGAAAACGATAGTACTGGTGCTACGGTTTTCATCCTCAGAATCTGAAACTCTCTAATTGTAGATAAAACTAAATTTGTGTCTGTTAACACGAGAGACAACTCTTTTGGAATCAAGTTAGGTAGCGAATGTATCGGTTTCACCGTGGTAACTTTATATCCTTTTACTTCCGTCAATAGGGTTTTAAATTTCAAAGAGGGTAGTGAATGCCGAACTGTTATTTGATTAGTAAGACTTACAGGGTTCCTTATTAAAGCTGTTGGCGATAACGATAGTACCGGTGTTACGGTTTTCATCCTCAGAATCTGAAACTCTCTAGTTGTAAATAAAACTAAATTTGTGTCCGTTAACACGAGAGACAAATCTTTTGGAATTATGTTAGGTACTAAAGGTTTTGGTAAAATCGTCATCACATTATGGCTTTGGAATGTCAGCCTTAGGGTTTCAAATTTCGAAGTAGGTGGAGGAAGTGGGATTGATAGAATATTACTAATTAATGCAGGGTTCCTTATAAGAGACGTTGGCGAAAACGATAGTACTGGTGCTACGGTTTTCATCCTCAGAATCTGAAACTCTTTAATGGTAGAGAAAACTAAATTTGTGTCCGTTAACACAAGAGACAACTCTTTTGGAATTATGTTAGGTACTAAAAGTTTAGGTAAACTCGTCATCACATTATGGCTTTGGAATGTCGGCAGTAAGGTTTCAAATTTTGATGTAGGTGGAGGAAGAGGTATTGATAGATTATTACTAATTAATGTAGGGTTCCTTATAAGAGACGTTGGCGATAACGATAGTACCGGTGCTACGGTTTTCATCCTCAGAATCTGAAACTCTCTAATTGTAAATAAAACTAAATTTGTGTCCGTTAACACGAGAGACAACTCTTTTGGAATTATGTTAGGTACTAAAAGTTTAGGTAAACTTGTCATCACATTATTGCTTTGGAATGTCGGCAGTAGGGTTTCAAATTTTAAAGTAGGTGGAGGAAGAGGGATTGATACATTATTACTAATTAATGCAGGGTTCCTTAAAAGAGACGTTGGCAAAAAGGATTGTACCGGTGCTACGGTTTTCATCCTCAGAAGCTGAAACTCTCTAATTGTAGATAAAACTAAATTTGTGTCCGTTAACATGAGAGACAACTCTTTTGGAATCAAGTTAGGCAGCGAATGTATCGGTTTCACCGTGGTCACTTTATATCCCTTTACTTCCGTCAATAGGGTTTTAAATTTCAAAGAGGGTAGTGAATGCCGAATTGTTATTTGATTAGTAAGACTTACAGGGTTCCTTATTAAAGCTGTTGGCGATAACGATAGTACCGGTGTTACGGTTTTCATCCTCAGAATCTGAAACTCTCTAGTTGTAAATAAAACTAAATTTGTGTCCGTTAACACGAGAGACAACTCTTTAGGAATTATGTTAGGTACTAAAAGTTTAGGTAAACTCGTCATCACATTATGGCTTTGGAATGTCGGCAGTAAGGTTTCAAATTTTGATGTAGGTGGAGGAAGAGGTATTGATAGATTATTACATATTAATGTAGGGTTCCTTATAAGAGACGTTGGCGAAAACGATAGTACTGGTGCTACGGTTTTCATCCTCAGAATCTGAAACTCTCTAATTGTAGATAAAACTAAATTTGTGTCTGTTAATACGAGAGACAACTCTTTTGGAATCAAGTTAGGTAGCGAATGTATCGGTTTCACCGTGGTAACTTTATATCCTTTTACTTCCGTCAATAGGGTTTTAAATTTCAAAGAGGGTAGTGAATGCCGAATTGTTATTTGATTAGTAAGACTTACAGGGTTCCTTATTAAAGCTGTTGGCGATAACGATAGTACCGGTGTTACGGTTTTCATCCTCAGAATCTGAAACTCTCTAGTTGTAAAAAAAACTAAATTTGTGTCCGTTAACACGAGAGACAAATCTTTTGGATTTATGTTAGGTACTAAAAGTTTTGGTAAAATCGTCATCACATTATGGCTTTGGAATGTCGGCAGTAAGGGTTCAAATTTTGAAGTAGGTGGTGGAAGAGGGATTGATAGACTATTACTAATTAATGCAGGGTTCCTTATAAGAGACGTTGGCGAAAACGATAGTACTGGTGCTACGGTTTTCATCCTCAGAATCTGAAACTCTCTAGTTGTAAATAAAACTAAATTTGTGTCCGTTAACACGAGAGACAAATCTTTTGGAATTATGTTAGGTACTAAAGGTTTTGGTAAAATCGTCATCACATTATGGCTTTGGAATGTCAGCCTTAGGGTTTCAAATTTCGAAGTAGGTGGAGGAAGTGGGATTGATAGAATATTACTAATTAATGCAGGGTTCCTTATAAGAGACGTTGGCGAAAACGATAGTACTGGTGCTACGGTTTTCATCCTCAGAATCTGAAACTCTTTAATGGTAGAGAAAACTAAATTTGTGTCCGTTAACACAAGAGACAACTCTTTTGGAATTATGTTAGGTACTAAAAGTTTAGGTAAACTCGTCATCACATTATGGCTTTGGAATGTCGGCAGTAAGGTTTCAAATTTTGATGTAGGTGGAGGAAGAGGTATTGATAGATTATTACTAATTAATGTAGGGTTCCTTATAAGAGACGTTGGCGATAACGATAGTACCGGTGCTACGGTTTTCATCCTCAGAATCTGAAACTCTCTAATTGTAAATAAAACTAAATTTGTGTCCGTTAACACGAGAGACAACTCTTTTGGAATTATGTTAGGTACTAAAAGGTTTGGTAAAATCGTCATCACATTATGGCTTTGGAATGTCGGCAGTAGGGTTTCAAATTTTAAAGTAGGTGGAGGAAGAGGGATTGATACATTATTACTAATTAATGCAGGGTTCCTTAAAAGAGACGTTGGCGAAAAGGATAGTACCGGTGCTACGGTTTGCATCCTCAGAATCTGAAACTCTCTAATTGTAAATAAAACTAAATTTGTGTCCGTTAACACGAGAGACAACTCTTTTGGAATTATGTTAGGTACTAAAAGTTTAGGTAAACTTGTCATCACATTATTGCTTTGGAATGTCGGCAGTAGGGTTTCAAATTTTAAAGTAGGTGGAGGAAGAGGGATTGATACATTATTACTAATTAATGCAGGGTTCCTTAAAAGAGACGTTGGCAAAAAGGATTGTACCGGTGCTACGGTTTTCATCCTCAGAAGCTGAAACTCTCTAATTGTAGATAAAACTAAATTTGTGTCCGTTAACATGAGAGACAACTCTTTTGGAATCAAGTTAGGCAGCGAATGTATCGGTTTCACCGTGGTCACTTTATATCCTTTTACTTCCGTCAATAGGGTTTTAAATTTCAAAGAGGGTAGTGAATGCCGAATTGTTATTTGATTAGTAAGACTTACAGGGTTCCTTATTAAAGCTGTTGGCGATAACGATAGTACCGGTGTTACGGTTTTCATCCTCAGAATCTGAAACTCTCTAGTTGTAAATAAAACTAAATTTGTGTCCGTTAACACGAGAGACAAATCTTTTGGAATTATGTTAGGTACTAAAGGTTTTGGTAAAATCGTCATCACATTATGGCTTTGGAATGTCAGCCTTAGGGTTTCAAATTTCGAAGTAGGTGGAGGAAGTGGGATTGATAGAATATTACTAATTAATGCAGGGTTCCTTATAAGAGACGTTGGCGAAAACGATAGTACTGGTGCTACGGTTTTCATCCTCAGAATCTGAAACTCTTTAATGGTAGAGAAAACTAAATTTGTGTCCGTTAACACAAGAGACAACTCTTTTGGAATTATGTTAGGTACTAAAAGTTTAGGTAAACTCGTCATCACATTATGGCTTTGGAATGTCGGCAGTAAGGTTTCAAATTTTGATGTAGGTGGAGGAAGAGGTATTGATAGATTATTACTAATTAATGTAGGGTTCCTTATAAGAGACGTTGGCGATAACGATAGTACCGGTGCTACGGTTTTCATCCTCAGAATCTGAAACTCTCTAATTGTAAATAAAACTAAATTTGTGTCCGTTAACACGAGAGACAACTCTTTTGGAATTATGTTAGGTACTAAAAGGTTTGGTAATATCGTCATCACATTATGGCTTTGGAATGTCGGCAGTAGGGTTTCAAATTTTAAAGTAGGTGGAGGAAGAGGGATTGATACATTATTACTAATTAATGCAGGGTTCCTTAAAAGAGACGTTGGCGAAAAGGATAGTACCGGTGCTACGGTTTGCATCCTCAGAATCTGAAACTCTCTAATTGTAAATAAAACTAAATTTGTGTCCGTTAACACGAGAGACAACTCTTTTGGAATTATGTTAGGTACTAAAAGTTTAGGTAAACTTGTCATCACATTATTGCTTTGGAATGTCGGCAGTAGGGTTTCAAATTTTAAAGTAGGTGGAGGAAGAGGGATTGATACATTATTACTAATTAATGCAGGGTTCCTTAAAAGAGACGTTGGCAAAAAGGATTGTACCGGTGCTACGGTTTTCATCCTCAGAAGCTGAAACTCTCTAATTGTAGATAAAACTAAATTTGTGTCCGTTAACATGAGAGACAACTCTTTTGGAATCAAGTTAGGCAGCGAATGTATCGGTTTCACCGTGGTCACTTTATATCCTTTTACTTCCGTCAATAGGGTTTTAAATTTCAAAGAGGGTAGTGAATGCCGAATTGTTATTTGATTAGTAAGACTTACAGGGTTCCTTATTAAAGCTGTTGGCGATAACGATAGTACCGGTGTTACGGTTTTCATCCTCAGAATCTGAAACTCTCTAGTTGTAAATAAAACTAAATTTGTGTCCGTTAACACGAGAGACAACTCTTTAGGAATTATGTTAGGTACTAAAAGTTTAGGTAAACTCGTCATCACATTATGGCTTTGGAATGTCGGCAGTAAGGTTTCAAATTTTGATGTAGGTGGAGGAAGAGGTATTGATAGATTATTACATATTAATGTAGGGTTCCTTATAAGAGACGTTGGCGAAAACGATAGTACTGGTGCTACGGTTTTCATCCTCAGAATCTGAAACTCTCTAATTGTAGATAAAACTAAATTTGTGTCCGTTAACACGAGAGACAACTCTTTTGGAATCAAGTTAGGTAGCGAATGTATCGGTTTCACCGTGGTCACTTTATATCCTTTTACTTCCGTCAATAGGGTTTTAAATTTCAAAGAGGGTAGTGAATGCCGAATTGTTATTTGATTAGTAAGTCTTAAAGGGTTCCTTATGAAAGCTGTTGGCGATAACGATAGTACCGGTGCTACGGTTTTCATCCTCAGAATCTGAAACTCTCTAATTGTAAATAAAACTAAATTTGTGTCCGATAACACGAGAGACAACTCTTTTGGAATTATGTTAGGTACTAAGAGTTTAGGTAAACTCGTCATCCCATTATGGCTTTGGGATGTCGGCAGTAAGGGTTCAAATTTTGAAGTAGGTGGTAGAAGAGGGATTGATAGATTATTACTAATTAATGTAGGGTTCCTTATAACAGACGATGGCGATAACGATAGTACCGGTGCTACGGTTTTCATCCTCAGAATCTGAAACTCTCTAATTGTAAATAAAACTAAATTTGTGTCCGTTATCACGAGAGACAACTCTTTTGGAATTATGTTAGGTACTAAAAGGTTTGGTAAAATCGTCATCACATTATGGCTTTGGAATGTCGACAGTAGGGTTTCAAATTTTAAAGTAGGTGGAGGAAGAGGGATTGATACATTATTACTAATTAATGCAGGGTTCCTTAAAAGAGACGTTGGCGAAAAGGATAGTACCGGTGCTACGGTTTGCATCCTCAGAATCTGAAACTCTCTAATTGTAAATAAAACCAAATTTGTGTCCGTTAACACGAGAGACAACTCTTTTGGAATTATGTTAGGTACTAAAAGTTTAGGTAAACTTAACATCATATTATTGCTTTGGAATGTCGGCAGTAGGGTTTCAAATTTCGAAGTAGGTGGAGGAAGTGGGATTGAAAGATTATTACTAATTAATGCAGGGTTCCTTATAAGAGACGTTGGCGAAAACGATAGTACTGGTGCTACGGTTTTCATCCTCAGAAGCTGAAACTCTCTAATTGTAGATAAAACTAAATTTGTCTCCGTTAACACGAGAGACAACTCTTTTGGAATTATGTTAGGTACTAAAAGTTTTGGTAAAATCGTCATCACATTATGGCTTTGGAATGTCGGCAGTAAGGGTTCAAATTTTGAAGTAGGTGGTGGAAGAGGGATTGATAGACTATTACTAATTAATGCAGGGTTCCTTATAAGAGACGTTGGCGAAAACGATAGTACTGGTGCTACGGTTTTCATCCTCAGAAGCTGAAACTCTCTAATTGTAGATAAAACTAAATTTGTGTCCGTTAACACGAGAGACAACTCTTTTGGAATCAAGTTAGGTAGCGAATGTATCGGTTTCACCGTGGTCACTTTATATCCTTTTACTTCCGTCAATAGGGTTTTAAATTTCAAAGAGGGTAGTGAATGCCGAATTGTTATTTGATTAGTAAGTCTTACAGGGTTCCTTATGAAAGCTGTTGGCGATAACGATAGTACCGGTGCTACGGTTTTCATCCTCAGAATCTGAAACTCTCTAATTGTAAATAAAACTAAATTTGTGTCCGTTAACACGAGAGACAACTCTTTTGGAATTATGTTAGGTACTAAAAGGTTTGGTAAAATCGTCATCACATTATGGCTTTGGAATGTCGGCAGTAGGGTTTCAAATTTTAAAGTAGGTGGAGGAAGAGGGATTGATACATTATTACTAATTAATGCAGGGTTCCTTAAAAGAGACGTTGGCGAAAAGGATAGTACCGGTGCTACGGTTTGCATCCTCAGAATCTGAAACTCTCTAATTGTAAATAAAACTAAATTTGTGTCCGTTAACACGAGAGACAACTCTTTTGGAATTATGTTAGGTACTAAAAGTTTAGGTAAACTTGTCATCACATTATTGCTTTGGAATGTCGGCAGTAGGGTTTCAAATTTTAAAGTAGGTGGAGGAAGAGGGATTGATACATTATTACTAATTAATGCAGGGTTCCTTAAAAGAGACGTTGGCAAAAAGGATTGTACCGGTGCTACGGTTTTCATCCTCAGAAGCTGAAACTCTCTAATTGTAGATAAAACTAAATTTGTGTCCGTTAACATGAGAGACAACTCTTTTGGAATCAAGTTAGGCAGCGAATGTATCGGTTTCACCGTGGTCACTTTATATCCTTTTACTTCCGTCAATAGGGTTTTAAATTTCAAAGAGGGTAGTGAATGCCGAATTGTTATTTGATTAGTAAGACTTACAGGGTTCCTTATTAAAGCTGTTGGCGATAACGATAGTACCGGTGTTACGGTTTTCATCCTCAGAATATGAAACTCTCTAGTTGTAAATAAAACTAAATTTGTGTCCGTTAACACGAGAGACAACTCTTTAGGAATTATGTTAGGTACTAAAAGTTTAGGTAAACTCGTCATCACATTATGGCTTTGGAATGTCGGCAGTAAGGTTTCAAATTTTGATGTAGGTGGAGGAAGAGGTATTGATAGATTATTACATATTAATGTAGGGTTCCTTATAAGAGACGTTAGCGAAAACGATAGTACTGGTGCTACGGTTTTCATCCTCAGAATCTGAAACTCTCTAATTGTAGATAAAACTAAATTTGTGTCTGTTAATACGAGAGACAACTCTTTTGGAATCAAGTTAGGTAGCGAATGTATCGGTTTCACCGTGGTAACTTTATATCCTTTTACTTCCGTCAATAGGGTTTTAAATTTCAAAGAGGGTAGTGAATGCCGAATTGTTATTTGATTAGTAAGACTTACAGGGTTCCTTATTAAAGCTGTTGGCGATAACGATAGTACCGGTGTTACGGTTTTCATCCTCAGAATCTGAAACTCTCTAGTTGTAAAAAAAACTAAATTTGTCTCCGTTAACACGAGAGACAACTCTTTTGGAATTATGTTAGGTACTAAAAGTTTTGGTAAAATCGTCATCACATTATGGCTTTGGAATGTCGGCAGTAAGGGTTCAAATTTTGAAGTAGGTGGTGGAAGAGGGATTGATAGTCTATTACTAATTAATGCAGGGTTCCTTATAAGAGACGTTGGCGAAAACGATAGTACTGGTGCTACGGTTTTCATCCTCAGAAGCTGAAACTCTCTAATTGTAGATAAAACTAAATTTGTGTCCGTTAACACGAGAGACAACTCTTTTGGAATCAAGTTAGGTAGCGAATGTATCGGTTTCACCGTGGTCACTTTATATCCTTTTACTTCCGTCAATAGGGTTTTAAATTTCAAAGAGGGTAGTGAATGCCGAATTGTTATTTGATTAGTAAGTCTTACAGGGTTCCTTATGAAAGCTGTTGGCGATAACGATAGTACCGGTGCTACGGTTTTCATCCTCAGAATCTGAAACTCTCTAATTGTAAATAAAACTAAATTTGTGTCCGTTAACACGAGAGACAACTCTTTTGGAATTATGTTAGGTACTAAAAGGTTTGGTAAAATCGTCATCACATTATGGCTTTGGAATGTCGGCAGTAGGGTTTCAAATTTTAAAGTAGGTGGAGGAAGAGGGATTGATACATTATTACTAATTAATGCAGGGTTCCTTAAAAGAGACGTTGGCGAAAAGGATAGTACCGGTGCTACGGTTTGCATCCTCAGAATCTGAAACTCTCTAATTGTAAATAAAACTAAATTTGTGTCCGTTAACACGAGAGACAACTCTTTTGGAATTATGTTAGGTACTAAAAGTTTAGGTAAACTTGTCATCACATTATTGCTTTGGAATGTCGGCAGTAGGGTTTCAAATTTTAAAGTAGGTGGAGGAAGAGGGATTGATACATTATTACTAATTAATGCAGGGTTCCTTAAAAGAGACGTTGGCAAAAAGGATTGTACCGGTGCTACGGTTTTCATCCTCAGAAGCTGAAACTCTCTAATTGTAGATAAAACTAAATTTGTGTCCGTTAACATGAGAGACAACTCTTTTGGAATCAAGTTAGGCAGCAAATGTATCGGTTTCACCGTGGTCACTTTATATCCTTTTACTTCCGTCAATAGGGTTTTAAATTTCAAAGAGGGTAGTGAATGCCGAATTGTTATTTGATTAGTAAGACTTACAGGGTTCCTTATTAAAGCTGTTGGCGATAACGATAGTACCGGTGTTACGGTTTTCATCCTCAGAATATGAAACTCTCTAGTTGTAAATAAAACTAAATTTGTGTCCGTTAACACGAGAGACAACTCTTTAGGAATTATGTTAGGTACTAAAAGTTTAGGTAAACTCGTCATCACATTATGGCTTTGGAATGTCGGCAGTAAGGTTTCAAATTTTGATGTAGGTGGAGGAAGAGGTATTGATAGATTATTACATATTAATGTAGGGTTCCTTATAAGAGACGTTGGCGAAAACGATAGTACTGGTGCTACGGTTTTCATCCTCAGAATCTGAAACTCTCTAATTGTAGATAAAACTAAATTTGTGTCTGTTAATACGAGAGACAACTCTTTTGGAATCAAGTTAGGTAGCGAATGTATCGGTTTCACCGTGGTAACTTTATATCCTTTTACTTCCGTCAATAGGGTTTTAAATTTCAAAGAGGGTAGTGAATGCCGAATTGTTATTTGATTAGTAAGACTTACAGGGTTCCTTATTAAAGCTGTTGGCGATAACGATAGTACCGGTGTTACGGTTTTCATCCTCAGAATCTGAAACTCTCTAGTTGTAAAAAAAACTAAATTTGTGTCCGTTAACACGAGAGACAAATCTTTTGGAATTATGTTAGGTACTAAAAGTTTAGGTAAACTCGTCATCCCATTATGGCTTTGGGATGTCGGCAGTAAGGGTTCAAATTTTGAAGTAGGTGGTAGAAGAGGGATTGATAGATTATTACTAATTAATGTAGGGTTCCTTATAACAGACGTTGGCGATAACGATAGTACCGGTGCTACGGTTTTCATCCTCAGAATCTGAAACTCTCTAATTGTAAATAAAACTAAATTTGTGTCCGTTATCACGAGAGACAACTCTTTTGGAATTATGTTAGGTACTAAAAGGTTTGGTAAAATCGTCATCACATTATGGCTTTGGAATGTCGACAGTAGGGTTTCAAATTTTAAAGTAGGTGGAGGAAGAGGGATTGATACATTATTACTAATTAATGCAGGGTTCCTTAAAAGAGACGTTGGCGAAAAGGATAGTACCGGTGCTACGGTTTGCATCCTCAGAATCTGAAACTCTCTAATTGTAAATAAAACCAAATTTGTGTCCGTTAACACGAGAGACAACTCTTTTGGAATTATGTTAGGTACTAAAAGTTTAGGTAAACTTAACATCATATTATTGCTTTGGAATGTCGGCAGTAAGGGTTCAAATTTTGAAGTAGGTGGTGGAAGAGGGATTGATAGACTATTACTAATTAATGCAGGGTTCCTTATAAGAGACGTTGGCGAAAACGATAGTACTGGTGCTACGGTTTTCATCCTCAGAAGCTGAAACTCTCTAATTGTAGATAAAACTAAATTTGTGTCCGTTAACACGAGAGACAACTCTTTTGGAATCAAGTTAGGTAGCGAATGTATCGGTTTCACCGTGGTCACTTTATATCCTTTTACTTCCGTCAATAGGGTTTTAAATTTCAAAGAGGGTAGTGAATGCCGAATTGTTATTTGATTAGTAAGTCTTACAGGGTTCCTTATGAAAGCTGTTGGCGATAACGATAGTACCGGTGCTACGGTTTTCATCCTCAGAATCTGAAACTCTCTAATTGTAAATAAAACTAAATTTGTGTCCGTTAACACGAGAGACAACACTTTTGGAATTATGTTAGGTACTAAAAGTTTAGGTAAACTTGTCATCACATTATTGCTTTGGAATGTCGGCAGTAGGGTTTCAAATTTCGAAGTAGGTGGAGGAAGTGGGATTGATAGATTATTACTAATTAATGCAGGGTTCCTTATAAGAGACGTTGGCGAAAACGATAGTACTGGTGCTACGGTTTTCATCCTCAGAATCTGAAACTCTTTAATGGTAGAGAAAACTAAATTTGTGTCCGTTAACACAAGAGACAACTCTTTTGGAATTATGTTAGGTACTAAAAGTATAGGTAAACTCGTCATCACATTATGGCTTTGGAATGTCGGCAGTAAGGTTTCAAATTTTGATGTAGGTGGAGGAAGAGGTATTGATAGATTATTACTAATTAATGTAGTGTTCCTTATAAGAGACGTTGGCGAAAACGATAGTACTGGTGCTACGGTTTTCATCCTCAGAATCTGAAACTCTCTAATTGTAGATAAAACTAAATTTGTGTCCGTTAACACGAGAGACAACTCTTTTGGAATCAAGTTAGGTAGCGAATGTATCGATTTCACCGTGGTCACTTTATATCCTTTTACTTCCGTCAATAGGGTTTTAAATTTCAAAGAGGGTAGTGAATGCCGAATTGTTATTTGATTAGTAAGACTTACAGGGTTCCTTATTAAAGCTGTTGGCGATAACGATAGTACCGGTGTTACGGTTTTCATCCTCAGAATCTGAAACTCTCTAGTTGTAAATAAAACTAAATTTGTGTCCGTTAACACAAGAGACAACTCTTTTGGAATTATGTTAGGTACTAAAAGTTTAGGTAAACTCGTCATCACATTATGGCTTTGGAATGTCGGCAGTAAGGTTTCAAATTTTGATGTAGGTGGAGGAAGAGGTATTGATAGATTATTACTAATTAATGTAGGGTTCCTTATAAGAGACGTTGGCGAAAACGATAGTACCGGTGCTACGGTTTTCATCCTCAGAATCTGAAACTCTCTAATTGTAGATAAAACTAAATTTCTGTCCGTTATCTCGGGAGACATCTCCTTTAGAATCGTGTCATTTTGCGAAGGATTCAGTAACATTGTCGTCACTTTATATCCTTGCAATGACGTCGATTGAGTTTTAAATTTAGAAGATGGTGGTGAAAGCCGAATTTTTAGCTGATTACTGACTATTGCACGGCGTTTAATGGGAGACGTTGACGAAATCACCTGAAACGATGTTCTATCCATTTCCACGACCGGCAGCTCCATAGGAATTGTCGTCGCCATTTGATCGTCAGTTGTTTCAATAGCTGCCGCTAGTGGCATTAACGGTGCAGCAATGATTGCCATTATTTTCTCTAATTCAGCCGTCAATATCTTATTTTGCTTGATGACCTCACCTGAAAAATTATGTGTTTTTTTTCAAGTTTATCATTTATTTTTGTTATGTTCATTATTAAAAATATTTTTTACTTAGTTGCTGGTCTCTCCTCTGATATGCAGCCATAAGTTCTTCTATTACTCCTACGATCTCATCGTCATCTATATCTAATTATGCAAGAATGTTGGTATAGCTCCAATTACCGAAATTATTATAGAATAAAAAAATAATTTACCTTCGTCGTATAACAAATCGTTATTCATTTCAGAATATGCACATTCCTCATTATTTCTTATCGGTTTTCTTTGCATAATTGCTACGATGTAAATACACACATTGTAATTATTGGTATATTTATGGAATAATTTGTATTTGCTTTTATTTTTACGATGCCTATTGTTAATACTAATTGAGTTTTATATCTTATTAAATATAAATTAAAATACATTTTTTTTTTAGCGCAACGAAATGCACTATTTTGAAAATGCAAAAAATTGACAAAGTTGTTTATTTTTGTGATGTTTTTGTCATTGTGTTTTTTATTATTTATGTAAAATTGTATTATTATTTAACTCGATATATTATAAATTAAATATTAGTTTAACGTTACAGAGTATAAATTAATAGACCAGTAAAATTTATTTATGATATTACATATTTCTATATAGCTATTTTTTTTTTTTATATTTAATGTCTCTTTAAATAATATTATTGATCATTGTCGTGGGACAATCAGTTATATTTAAAATAGATACGTAGTGATATCATTTATATTTTTAAACGATGATATTTAGTGCTTCGTTATACTACGTCTGGTTTATTTTGTCTGTAAAATTGTTGATAATTAAATTTTATTCCATTAAAATTTTGTTAAAATTAAATTTTTTCAAGACAATATTAATAATTAGAGGTGAACGTTAAGATTTAATATAATTTTAATACAATCAATTTAGTAAGTTTTTCAATTCGATCATTTCACTACATTATTTATAACCCGGGCTTGAAAATTGCAGCACTAAAAATGTTAATATTATGCCTTTCAATATGCACTCTCAATAACATATAAATAAACACTATGAAAGACGAAATTAAATAAAATCCATTTTTTAAAGAACTTTTTAGTAATTTTAATTTTAAAGATTTTAAATTATTCCAATGCTAATTTTATTAGCATTGGAATATTTAGTATATAAAATTTGGCAATTTTACAAAATAATATAAATGAAATCAATTATGAAAATACTAGAACCGAATCCATCGACATAAGTAAGGAGACGATTCGATAAATTTGTGTAACTTTAGGAATTATTAAATCAATACACACAAATAAGTAAATACAAAACCATACGCTGATTTTAGCGTAATCCACGTAAATACAAATCCTTATCAAATTATCCGATGTTATTGCATTCCGCCGATGCGACCGACAAAATTTCTAAAATAATCAAATTATGGGAAACGAACGGAATAAGAATGACGATAACAACGGTTTATGGCCTCGTATGCCCAAGGTGAGAAAAATTCTCTATACGCGACCAAATAATTTAATTATTTTTTATGTAGTTTTTCATTATGGATAATATCCTATCTGCTTGGCCTGATGAAGCTTGACGATGATTTCGACCCCCATATATCAAGTGGTCCTCCTCCTCGTAATTGTTGAACTTCACAAAGAAATATAGTATTACACCTTGCTAGCATAAAATCGGTAGCAATAAATGCTAAAAGTATATTTCGATTTAGAGAACTTTTTTTCCCCAACGACGGTTTTTACGAGAATTTACTACTTGTTTCAATATATATATTTGGTGAAAATTCGTGATAGTTATCAAAGAGATATTTTTCGTGATGTAATGTATGAAAGCCGTTTTTACCATTTACATTTTGCTTTATGATTTGATTACATAAACGATAGAAATTACGAAAAAAAAAATAAAAATTGACAATTGGGCATCAACTAATTAGAACGTTTTTTGATTCTTAAATCATTGCACATAATTTTATATGCCAGGAGAATATTGTACAATCGATGAAATGTTACATTACAATCGAGGTCTTCCGGGAAGATCTTAATTCTGTCATCGCATAGTCAACAAACCTAAAAAATATAGTATAACGATTTTCGCTTTGGTAGATACGCGTATATACAGACAATATGGAAATTTATGCAGGCAATCAACCTATTAAACCGTTTTATTACAGAATAGTAGTGAAGATAATGTGCACTGAGATAATCAAATTACAAGCACCGAATGTACTGTTGTGTAATAAAACTCGTTACCTAATTTTCTTCCAAATTGCCAAGCTCCGTAGGCCATCCTTTGTAAATGAAATACGGTCGATTTTCCAGAGGAGAGCATGCGTCTTAAAAACGATATGACCGCCGAAAAAACCATTTTTCTTGATCGGTTTCGGAAATACAATAATATATAAAATAATTGAAATATATTGAAATCAATAGAAACGATATAAACGTAAACTGAAATTCGTCTGTCAACATATACTGTTGTTGAATTATTGGTAATCGAAATTGGTAACCATGGTTAAATATTATTATGTTTATATACGACCAACATCATTTCTTTTTTGTTAAAAATATTATATTGATGGAACGCTAAACATGTGTATGCGTGTGGTGTTATTTATTATCATATTCCCGGTCATGTTCCACGTTAAAACCTAAAGATTTTAATACGAAAATTCAAGAAGAAAACAATTATTTTCTTCTTCTTTTTTTGCAATTAGAATAATAATAACGCTCGATTATTCAATGTTGTATTATTCAATGTAATGTTTATGGACTGTACAAATTATATAATAAATAAGTTTCAGTACCTTTTAACAATTGACATTTAAAAAAAAAAAAATAAAAAAAAATGAGAGAATCTCTTACCACGAGACCGAAGGAGTACAAAACAAAAAAGACGCGACTAACGACGGGTTAAGAATGAAAATTCCCAAAATAGCTCTAAAAATTCAAAATATTCCAAAAATCGCAACAACAAACAAATGCGTATACGACATCATTTTTTGTATGTAATGAAGTAATGTGTTACTCAATATGATCTAGACATTTCAAAAAAAAAAATTAAAATAATAACCATTCGCTAAAACTTCCGAGCCCTGTTTACACTACTGACGTTAATCAAATTAAAATGCACCGATTGTAATGTTGTGTAATATAACTCGATACCTAATTTTTTTGCAAACTGCCAAGCTCCGTAGGCCATCCTTGGTAAATGAAATACGGTCGATTTTCCACAGGAGAGCAGGCGTCTTAAAAACGATACGACCGCCGAAAAAACCATTTTTCTTGATCGGGTTTGGATATACAATATAATATAAAATAATTGAAATATATT
Source organism: Tuberolachnus salignus (assembly GCA_956483605.1). NCBI lineage: Eukaryota > Metazoa > Arthropoda > Insecta > Hemiptera > Aphididae > Tuberolachnus > Tuberolachnus salignus. The sequence continues at coordinate 48,045,890 of OY101429.1, read as the reverse complement.
AAAGTCAATAGAAACGATATAAACGTAAACTGAAATTCGTCTGTCTAACAAATACGGTTTTTGAATCTTTGTTAATCGAAATTGGTAACCATGATTAAATACTATTATGTTTTATATACGACCAACGTCATTTATTTTTCGTTAAAAATATTATATTGGTGGACCACTAACTTTGCGTATGCGTAATGTGTTATTTATTATCATATTCCCATCCATATTCCACGTTAAAACTCCAGAATACTTATCGTTGACATTTTCCGTTGTAAACTTAATTCAATCTATGGTATTCATTTTTTGTAACTTATTATTTCAATTCGACATGTTCGTATTTTTTTTTAATTTTAGATTTACGCGCATATATTTTATCATTTTATTCATTCGTTACCTACACTTTATATTAGTACAACGATATCGTACACATACGTCAAACTATCTACAGATGCGTACGCACGTGGTATGCTCGGTTGCGGTGTGCGGCTTCGTGTAAAGGGCCCAGATTATTCTCTCTAAAAACTTACGATCATTATAGTAACAAAAATGAACGACACATTCTCATGTTCTCGAGTTGTTATCAAACGACCCTGGTGATTCCCAGTCAAATCTAGCGTTTACAGTGTTTGCAAATTGCGATGACAGGTATCATCGCATCATAGATTTGAGTACAGAAATAGTTATGCTTAATAATCGGGTAGTTATTATTTATCCATATCAGTTATCATACCTATTTGTAATTGGCGGATGGCAACTGTATGTTTCAGAGCTCATTGAATATCCGAATCGTACAATAGGAGCACTAGTCATCGGTGAATTTTTTTAATTTTTTTTTTAATTCTCAATCGACTGTGCATTAAAAAAAAATGTCAGGGGCTCGAACTTTCTAAAAGAGATACTCTGCGGGTAGTCAATAGTAATATAATGCATCGTTTAATAGACTTAAGCAAATGTTTTGCTGAAAATAGTAACCCTTTTTGGGGGACACGATGACAAAATGGTAGGTATTTCTAAAGGATTATTTTAGTAATGAGTAATGTTTCTAGAAGTATGGCTGAATATTAAAAATTGATCTCCTACATAATTGTCCGAAATATTCAAATTGTTAAAATAATCATATCCATAATTATTAATTCCGTTCGCAATGTATTTTAACAAAATATTGCAGGTATATCGGAAAATTACTATTATTGCTGACGAGGGCAACTTTCATTACTTATTTCCTTAGACGAAAATGAAAACCAAACACTAGAGCTATTAATTGGACATAGAAAAATGTATTCAGTAAATGCACAGTATATTTTCAATTTACGTACAAAAGTAATTTATTGCCAATCAATTATTTCTATTTGTATTGATCGTGCTGTTACTGTTTTTATAATTTCTATCGAATTTTAATTAATTTAAAAACTGATTTTGTTACAAAATTATCAAAAAAAAAAAAAAAAAATTATAAATTAATTGTAAATATATTATACAATATTTTAGTGATTTTTAATAAAATAAAAAAAAACTAATTTTATTTCTCCGACAAATTATCATAATTTATAAGTTCATCAAAATATTGTTGGAAATAATTTATTAGTATTAAACGTTGAAAGTAGTATGAGTAATACTTAACTAAACATGTACTCATCTTTTTTTTAATGTAATGGAAAAAATTATTATTGATAATATTAAATGTTGGAGTTTTTTTTGGTATTTTTTGTGGGGAGAGAATTATGACCGAATAATTTTCCATCTTACAAACGATAAACAAGGTCGGACTGGGCTGTTATTAAACTCAGAGCGGTCGGACTTTAAAAAGACTATAAACTAATATGGTAGGTCATAAATTTCTAAAAATAAAAAAACATTCTACAACCATACGCCATTTCCTGTAATTTTAATACGCAAATTCAAGAAGAAAACATATAATTTCTTCTTCTTTTTTTGCAATAACAATAATAATAATGTGAACGCTCCATTATTCAAATTGAAATGTGTATGGACTTTGTATAAAAACAATAAAAATACTGAAATATATTTAGTTTATAAGTGCTCGTAACAGAACAGTGAATAGAAATTATATAATGAGTTTCGGTACTTAAAAAAAAAAAAAAGTGAGAAAAACTCTTACCACGAGACCGAGAGAGTATAAAAAAAAAAGACGTGACCAACGACGGTTAAGACACAAAATTAGCAAAATAGCACTAAAAATCCAAAATATTCAAAAAACCGAAACAATAAAAAAATGCGTGTATGACATCATTTTGAGTATGTAATGAAATTATGTGTTACTCAATATGATCTAGGCATTACCAAAAAAAAAAGTAAAAATTACCATTTGCTACAACTTCCGAGCCCTGTTTAGACTACTGACGTTAATTAAATTAAAATGCACCGATTATAATGTTGTGTAATAGAATTCTATACCTGATTTTTTTGCAAACTGCCAAGCTCCGTAGGCCATCCTTGGTAAAAGAAAAACAGTAGATTTTCCACAGGAGAGCAGGCGTCTTAAAAACGATATGACCGCAGAAAAAACCATTATTCTTGATCGGATTCAAAAGTATAATATAATAAAAACTAATTAAAATATACTATAGTCAATAGAAACGATATAAACGTAAACTGATATTCATCTGTCTATCAGATACTGTTGTTGAATCTTTGTTAATCAAAATTGGTAACCATGGTTAAATATTTTTTTGTTTTGTATCGACCAACGTCATTTATTTTATTGATAGAACGCTAAACTTGCGTATGCGTGTTGTGTTATTTATTATCATTTTCCCGATCATGTTCCACGTTAAAACACATAAAAGCTTTCCTTTGACATTTTCCGTTGTTAATTTAATACAATCTATGGTTATCATTTTTTGTAACTTATTATTTTAATTCGACATGTTCGTGTTTTTTTTTATTTTTCGATTTATGAGGATACATTTTATTTATTTATTCATTCGTTACCCGCACTTTGTATTAGTACAACGAAATCGTACACGTACGTCACACTTTCTACATATGCGTGCGCACGTGGTATTCTTGGTTGTGGTGTGCGGCTTCGTGTAAAGGGCCTAGTTTTTTTCTCTCTAAAGACATAAGATCATTATTTTAATGAAAATGAACGAGTCATTTTATTGTTCTCGAGTTGTTATCAAACAACCCTGGTGATTCTCAGTCAAATCTAGCATTTTCAGTGTATGCAAATTGCGATGGCATTTATCATCGCATCGCAGATTTGAGTACAGCAATAGTTATGCTTAATAATCGGGTAGTTTTTATTTATCCGTATCATTTATCATTCCTATTTGTATTTGGCGGACGGCCAGTTTTTATTTGGGAATTTTATTGTAAGGAGGGAATTTTGCCCGAATAAATTTTCCATCTCACAATCGATAAGCAGGGTTGGACTGGGTTGATTTTTAAACTCAGAGGTTGTCCTGCTTAAAAGGATTTAATGGAATCAATCTTCTACTTTTTTTTTTTGGTGTAATTCATAACACTACACTCAATCATAAACGCCGGGCTTTAAAAATATCATGGGAAAGCTCACTATTCTATATATTTTTGTACTATTAAACAATTTAAGCAGAAAATTTGATATGGGTATACTCGTATAGTGGTTACTGGCTTGTAGCCATGTGCTCCGTTTTTATTTTCCTTAAATTGTCCGTAATTCAATTACTACCTCTTATAATGTTAAAAATAAAACTAATATTTTGTGTGTAGTACGTGGCCAGATATTAACGATTTTTTAAATAAAAACCACGGGGGGACTGAGCCCAGTATTATAAATCAAATGGTGGGCTTTGCCTCCCCCCCTGACTATGTATACAACGATCTAAATAGTGGGCCGATGTTCAAATATTACCTCGGACTGGACCAGATCCCCAGTCCGACCATGACCTTCGTTATGTTTATTATATAAATTATACCGTTTTATACAAATAGAAAAATTACATAAATAAATAAATTACATATTTGTACAACGGAGTCTAGGAAATAATGACCATTGGTAAAATGTCCACGTGTTATCAAAATTGCAACCGTTTTTAAATTAAATTATCTTGATTGTAAACTTTTAATACATTTCCTTTTGGTGTAAAATATAATATTGTAATATGATATCCAATATCCAATAACATATAATAATCCAATTAGGTGATGTCTCAGTCTAATAGGTTTTTATTAAATTTTAGTATATTCCAGTGCTATAAAACAAAAAAAAAAAGAATAGAGGTATTTTAAAATGGGATTGCAGATATAGTATGCTGTTTTTGGGACGGGATTTTTTAAAATTTCCTTTCAGTGTTTTTATTCAATTCACAGTCTTATATGATTTCATTTAAATATGACTGTGAGAATGATAAAAGAACTGCTAACAATGGTGCGCCTCGGGCAAAAATTAGTCGGACGCCATCTAAAAATCAATGGAGTTTTATAGAGGGGGGGAAATAATTCTAGTTTATTTCCATGAAAATCTAATCCACGATTTATAATTAATATCACGTTACAGGTAATGTGACGACTTAATATGATAACTATTATAGTAATTATGATAAAACGATGTTTTCATAGGAAAAAAAAAACACATAAATTAATTTATTTAATTTTTCCCAGATACCTCTTCATTCTATTTGACAGATGTTGTCTGATATTTTCGTACGTTCTTCCAGGGGGTTCACTGGTTAATTAGTTAAACGATTGTTTGTATTATTGCTTATATTTTTGTAGATTATAAGCCCTTAGTTTAATCGGGTATTATAAGATTCAAGAAACATTTGAAGAACTGATTGCAAGAAAATCGTCAATATATAATGTATTTTTTGAGTATTGTAGAAATTCTTTATTTTTTTTAGTTTTATAAAAATAGTGTTTTTGAACTTATCTAACTCATTTACACGGGCACTGTCTACCTATATATAGTCTATACGTATAATGTATATTTTTTTAACCAAAGTTCGTATTTTAATGAACTTGAAACAACTAGATAAAAAAAAAACGGGGAACATACATAATATTATTGCGTAATGAGATTTTTATTATGATAAAAAAATGTAATGTATCGTACACTGTATGGTCGTATAATATATACGTAACGTGTAACGTAGAATAGTAGTTGGAGATGAAGTTGTAGGTACTACTCCGAAACTCCGAACGACAATACGTGGCACCGTTATCAGAGACTTCCTCTTATCAATAAAAATAGTCGATCCTTAAAATAATACCGAAAACGATATTGACTTTATAAACCGTTAAAATATCGTATATCGTGTTACATATATCCAGAATAATTCGTTATAGGCTTAAGGTGCTATCAATAAAGAATATTGTTGTGAGAATTCAAAAGAAATTTAAATTTAAAACACGCAATTCGCAATTCAAATTAAGATAAATAAATATTTAGACAAAAACGTCAATTACGAATAACTATAATCTATACTCGACAATTTATATACACATGACATAAATATACCAAAAATTATATAAAACTAATTTTTAATTATATAAATTTAAAGACGCGGCTGCTCTAACACGAAGGAGTTATTCATGTTTTGACACATCCTTTACTTCCGTCGATGGTTCGTTCTTCAAATTTTCCGCAAACAGCTCCGGGTAAAATTCAAATTTACTAACGTCGTCATTGTTCATCATCGTCATCACTATATCGCCGTGCAAAGCCAGTAATATGGATCTAAATTTAGGTGGAGGTGGATGCGGAATTGCAAGCCGATTAATAACTATTGCAGGGTTTTCAATGAGAGACGTAGGCGAGAACGTTAGTACCGGAGCTACAATATTAGATCTAGGGAGCTGTAACTGTCTAATCCAAGAAAACACTAATGTTCTATCCAATAACACAAGCGACAGCTCTTTTAGAATCAAGTTAGGTAGCAACAGTTTCGGTATCATCGTGGCCACATTAAGTCCTTGGAATGTCGGCAATAGGGTTTTAAGTTTCGAAAAAGGTAGTAGATTCGGAATTGTAAGCTGATAACTGTCAGCGATCTTAATGAGAGTTGTTGGAGAGACCGATAGACCTGTTACTACGGTTTCCAACCAAGAGAGCTGTAGCTGTGTCATCAAAGGAAACAATAATGCTCTGTCCATTAATACAAGATATAGCTCTTTTAGAATCGAATAAGGTAGCAAGGTTTCCGGTAATAACGTCGTCACTCTACATCCATGCAATGACGTCGATAGGTTATTAAAATTCAAAGATGGTGAAAGAAGAGGGATTGATAATTGATAACTTATTAATGCAGGGCTCCTTATAAAAGACGTTGGGGAAAACGATAGTACCGGTGCTACAATTTTCATCCTCAGAAGCTGAAACTCTTTAATCGTAGATAAAACTAAGTTTGTGTCCGTTAACACGAGAGACAACTCTTTTGGAATCAAGTTAGGTAGCGAATGTATCGGTTTCACAGTGGTCACTTTAAATCCTTTCAATGTCGTCAATAGGCTTTTAAATTTTAAAGAAGGAAGTGAATGCCAAATTGTTATTTGATAAGTAATTATTACAGGGTTCCTTATAAGAGCTGTTAACGATAAAGATAATACCGGTGATACGGTTTCCATCCTCAGAAGCTGAAAGTCTCTAATCGTAGGCAAAACTAAATTTGCATTCGTTAACACGAGAGACAACTCTTTTGGAATTATGTTAGGTACTAAAAGTTTAGGTAAACTCGTCATCACATTATGGCTTTGGAATGTCAGCCTTAGGGTTTCAAATTTCGAAGTAGGTGGAGGAAGTGGGATTGATAGATTATTACTAATTAATGCAGGGTTCCTTATAAGAGACGTTGGCGAAAACGATAGTACTGGTGCTACGGTTTTCATCCTCAGAATCTGAAACTCTCTAATTGTAAATAAAACTAAATTTGTGTCCGTTAACACGAGAGACAACTCTTTTGGAATTATGTTAGGTACTAAAAGTTTAGGTAAACTTGTCATCACATTATGGCTTTGGAATGTCGGCAGTAGGGTTTCAAATTTCGAAGTAGGTGGAGGAAGTGGGATTGATAGATTATTACTAATTAATGCAGGGTTCCTTATAAGAGACGTTTGCGAAAACGATAGTACCGGTGGTACGGTTTTCATCCTCAGAATCTGAAACTCTCTAATTGTAGATAAAACTAAATTTGTGTCCGTTAACACGAGAGACAAATCTTTTGGAATTATGTTAGGTACTAAAAGTTTAGGTATACTCGTCATCACATTATGGCTTTGGAATGTCGGCAGTAAGGTTTCAAATTTTGAAGTAGGTGGAGGAAGAGTGATTGATAGATTATTACTTATTAATGCAGGGTTCCTTAATGGAGACGTTGGCGAAAACGATAGTACCGGTGCTACGGATTTCATCCTCAGAAGCTGAAACTCTCTAATTTTAGATAAAACTAAATTTGTGTCCGTTAACACGAGAGACAACTCTTTTGGAATTATGTTAGGTACTAAAAGTTTAGGTAAACTTGTCATCACATTATGGCTTTGGAATGTCGGCAGTAAGGTTTCAAATTTTGATGTAGGTGGAGGAAGAGGTATTGATAGATTATTACTAATTAATGTAGGGTTCCTTATAAGAGACGTTGGCGAAAACGATAGTACTGGTGCTACGGTTTTCATCCTCAGAATCTGAAACTCTCTAATTGTAGATAAAACTAAATTTGTGTCCGTTAACACGAGAGACAACTCTTTTGGAATCAAGTTAGGTAGCGAATGTATCGGTTTCACCGTGGTCACTTTATATCCTTTTACTTCCGTCAATATGGTTTTAAATTTCAAAGAGGGTAGTGAATGCCGAATTGTTATTTGATTAGTAAGACTTACAGGGTTCCTTATTAAAGCTGTTGGCGATAACGATAGTACCGGTGTTACGGTTTTCATCCTCAGAATCTGAAACTCTCTAATTGTAAATAAAACTAAATTTGTGTCCGTTAACACGAGAGACAACTCTTTTGGAATTATGTTAGGTACTAAAAGTTTAGGTAAACTTGTCATCACATTATGGCTTTGGAATGTCGGCAGTAGGGTTTCAAATTTCGAAGTAGGTGGAGGAAGTGGGATTGATAGATTATTACTAATTAATGCAGGGTTCCTTATAAGAGACGTTTGCGAAAACGATAGTACCGGTGGTACGGTTTTCATCCTCAGAATCTGAAACTCTCTAATTGTAGATAAAACTAAATTTGTGTCCGTTAACACGAGAGACAACTCTTTTGGAATTAAGTTAGGTACTAAAAGTTTAGGTAAACTCGTCATCACATTATGGCTTTGGAATGTCAGCAATAGGGTTTCAAATTTTAAAGTAGGTGGAGGAAGAGGGATTGATACATTATTACTAATTAATGCAGGGTTCCTTAAAAGAGACGTTGGCGAAAACGATAGTACCGGTGCTACGGTTTTCATCCTCAGAAGCTGAAACTCTCTAATTGTAGATAAAACTAAATTTGTGTCCGTTAACACTAGAGACAACTCTTTTGGAATTATGTTAGGTACTAAAATTTTAGGTAAACTCGTCATCACATTATGGCTTTGGAATGTCAGCCTTAGGGTTTCAAATTTAGAAGTAGGTGGAGGAAGTGGGTTTGATAGACTATTACTAATTAATGCAGGGTTCCTTATAAGAGACGTTGGCGAAAACGATAGTACCGGTGCTACGGTTTTCTTCCTCAGAATCTGAAACTCTCTAATTGTAGATAAAACTAAATTTGTGTCCGTTAACACTAGAGACAACTCTTTTGGAATTATGTTAGGTACTAAAAGTTTAGGTAAACTCGTCATCACATTATGGCTTTGGAATGTCAGCCTTAGGGTTTCAAATTTCGAAGTAGGTGGAGGAAGTGGGATTGATAGATTATTACTAATTAATGCAGGGTTCCTTATAAGAGACGTTGGCGAAAACGATAGTACTGGTGCTACGGTTTTCATCCTCAGAATCTGAAACTCTCTAATTGTAAATAAAACTAAATTTGTGTCCGTTAACACGAGAGACAACTCTTTTGGAATTATGTTAGGTACTAAAAGTTTAGGTAAACTTGTCATCACATTATGGCTTTGGAATGTCGGCAGTAGGGTTTCAAATTTCGAAGTAGGTGGAGGAAGTGGGATTGATAGATTATTACTAATTAATGCAGGGTTCCTTATAAGAGACGTTTGCGAAAACGATAGTACCGGTGGTACGGTTTTCATCCTCAGAATCTGAAACTCTCTAATTGTAGATAAAACTAAATTTGTGTCCGTTAACACGAGAGACAAATCTTTTGGAATTATGTTAGGTACTAAAAGTTTAGGTATACTCGTCATCACATTATGGCTTTGGAATGTCGGCAGTAAGGTTTCAAATTTTGAAGTAGGTGGAGGAAGAGTGATTGATAGATTATTACTTATTAATGCAGGGTTCCTTAATGGAGACGTTGGCGAAAACGATAGTACCGGTGCTACGGATTTCATCCTCAGAAGCTGAAACTCTCTAATTTTAGATAAAACTAAATTTGTGTCCGTTAACACGAGAGACAACTCTTTTGGAATTATGTTAGGTACTAAAAGTTTAGGTAAACTTGTCATCACATTATGGCTTTGGAATGTCGGCAGTAAGGTTTCAAATTTTGATGTAGGTGGAGGAAGAGGTATTGATAGATTATTACTAATTAATGTAGGGTTCCTTATAAGAGACGTTGGCGAAAACGATAGTACTGGTGCTACGGTTTTCATCCTCAGAATCTGAAACTCTCTAATTGTAGATAAAACTAAATTTGTGTCCGTTAACACGAGAGACAACTCTTTTGGAATCAAGTTAGGTAGCGAATGTATCGGTTTCACCGTGGTCACTTTATATCCTTTTACTTCCGTCAATAGGGTTTTAAATTTCAAAGAGGGTAGTGAATGCCGAATTGTTATTTGATTAGTAAGACTTACAGGGTTCCTTATTAAAGCTGTTGGCGATAACGATAGTACCGGTGTTACGGTTTTCATCCTCAGAATCTGAAACTCTCTAATTGTAAATAAAACTAAATTTGTGTCCGTTAACACGAGAGACAACTCTTTTGGAATTATGTTAGGTACTAAAAGTTTAGGTAAACTTGTCATCACATTATGGCTTTGGAATGTCGGCAGTAGGGTTTCAAATTTCGAAGTAGGTGGAGGAAGTGGGATTGATAGATTATTACTAATTAATGCAGGGTTCCTTATAAGAGACGTTTGCGAAAACGATAGTACCGGTGGTACGGTTTTCATCCTCAGAATCTGAAACTCTCTAATTGTAGATAAAACTAAATTTGTGTCCGTTAACACGAGAGACAACTCTTTTGGAATTAAGTTAGGTACTAAAAGTTTAGGTAAACTCGTCATCACATTATGGCTTTGGAATGTCAGCAATAGGGTTTCAAATTTTAAAGTAGGTGGAGGAAGAGGGATTGATACATTATTACTAATTAATGCAGGGTTCCTTAAAAGAGACGTTGGCGAAAACGATAGTACCGGTGCTACGGTTTTCATCCTCAGAAGCTGAAACTCTCTAATTGTAGATAAAACTAAATTTGTGTCCGTTAACACTAGAGACAACTCTTTTGGAATTATGTTAGGTACTAAAATTTTAGGTAAACTCGTCATCACATTATGGCTTTGGAATGTCAGCCTTAGGGTTTCAAATTTAGAAGTAGGTGGAGGAAGTGGGTTTGATAGACTATTACTAATTAATGCAGGGTTCCTTATAAGAGACGTTGGCGAAAACGATAGTACCGGTGCTACGGTTTTCTTCCTCAGAATCTGAAACTCTCTAATTGTAGATAAAACTAAATTTGTGTCCGTTAACACTAGAGACAACTCTTTTGGAATTATGTTAGGTACTAAAAGTTTAGGTAAACTCGTCATCACATTATGGCTTTGGAATGTCGGCAGTAAGGTTTCAAATTTTGATGTAGGTGGAGGAAGAGGGATTGATAGATTATTACTAATTAATGCAGGGTTCCTTATAAGAGACGTTGGCGAAAACGATAGTACTGGTGCAACGGTTTTCATCCTCAGAATCTGAAACTCTCTAATTGTAGATAAAACTAAATTTGTGTCCGTTAACACGAGAGACAACTCTTTTGGAATCAAGTTAGGCAGCGAATGTATCGGTTTCACGGTGGTCACTTTATATCCTTTTACTTCCGTCATTAGGGTTTTAAATTTCAAAGAGGGTAGTGAATGCCGAATTGTTATTTGATTAGTAAGTCTTACAGGGTTCCTTATGAAAGCTGTTGGTGATAACGATAGTACCGGTGCTACGGTTTTCATCCTCAGAATCTGAAACTCTCTAATTGTAAATAAAACTAAATTTGTGTCCGTTAACACGAGAGACAACTCTTTTGGAATTATGTTAGGTACTAAAAGTTTAGGTAAACTTGTCATCACATTATTGCTTTGGAATGTCGGCAGTAGGGTTTCAAATTTCGAAGTAGGTGGAGGAAGTGGGATTGATAGATTATTACTAATTAATGCAGTGTTCCTTATAAGAGACGTTGGCGAAAACGATAGTACTGGTGCTACGGTTTTCATCCTCAGAATCTGAAACTCTTTAATGGTAGAGAAAACTAAATTTGTGTCCGTTAACACAAGAGACAACTCTTTTGGAATTATGTTAGGTACTAAAAGTTTAGGTAAACTCGTCATCACATTATGGCTTTGGAATGTGGGCAGTAAGGTTTCAAATTTTGATGTAGGTGGAGGAAGAGGTATTGATAGATTATTACTAATTAATGTAGGGTTCCTTATAAGAGACGTTGGCGAAAACGATAGTACTGGTGCTACGGTTTTCATCCTCAGAATCTGAAACTCTCTAATTGTAGATAAAACTAAATTTGTGTCCGTTAACACGAGAGACAACTCTTTTGGAATCAAGTTAGGTAGCGAATGTATCGGTTTTACCGTGGTCACTTTATATCCTTTTACTTCCGTCAATAGGGTTTTAAATTTCAAAGAGGGTAGTGAATGCCGAATTGTTATTTGATTAGTAAGACTTACAGGGTTCCTTATTAAAGCTGTTGGCGATAACGATAGTACCGGTGTTACGGTTTTCATCCTCAGAATCTGAAACTCTCTAATTGTAAATAAAACTAAATTTGTGTCCGTTAACACGAGAGACAACTCTTTTGGAATTATGTTAGGTACTAAAAGTTTAGGTAAAATTGTCATCACATAATTGCTTTGGAATGTCGGCAGTAGGGTTTCAAATTTCGAAGTAGGTGGAGGAAGTGGGATTGATAGATTATTACTAATTAATGCAGGGTTCCTTATAAGAGATGTTGGCGAAAACGATAGTACTGGTGCTACGGTTTTCATCCTCAGAATCTGAAACTCTTTAATGGTAGAGAAAACTAAATTTGTGTCCGTTAACACAAGAGACAACTCTTTTGGAATTATGTTAGGTACTAAAAGTTTAGGTAAACTCGTCATCACATTATGGCTTTGGAATGTCGGCAGTAAGGTTTCAAATTTTGATGTAGGTGGAGGAAGAGGTATTGATAGATTATTACTAATTAATGTAGGGTTCCTTATAAGAGACGTTGGCGAAAACGATAGTACTGGTGCTACGGTTTTCATCCTCAGAATCTGAAACTCTCTAATTGTAGATAAAACTAAATTTGTGTCCGTTAACACGAGAGACAACTCTTTTGGAATCAAGTTAGGTAGCGAATGTATCGGTTTCACCGTGGTCACTTTATATCCTTTTACTTCCGTCAATAGGGTTTTAAATTTCAAAGAGGGTAGTGAATGCCGAATTGTTATTTGATTAGTAAGACTTACAGGGTTCCTTATTAAAGCTGTTGGCGATAACGATAGTACCGGTGTTACGGTTTTCATCCTCAGAATCTGAAACTCTCTAGTTGTAAATAAAACTAAATTTGTGTCCGTTAACACAAGAGACAACTCTTTTGGAATTATGTTAGGTACTAAAAGTTTAGGTAAACTCGTCATCACATTATGGCTTTGGAATGTCGGCAGTAAGGTTTCAAATTTTGATGTAGGTGGAGGAAGAGGTATTGATAGATTATTACTAATTAATGTAGGGTTCCTTATAAGAGACGTTGGCGAAAACGATAGTACTGGTGCTACGGTTTTCATCCTCAGAATCTGAAACTCTCTAATTGTAGATAAAACTAAATTTCTGTCCGTTATCTCGAGAGACATCTCCTTTAGAATCATGTCATTTTGCGAAGGATTCAGTAACATTGTCGTCACTTTATATCCTTGCAATGACGTCGATTGAGTTTTAAATTTAGAAGATGGTGGTGAAAGCCGAATTTTTAGCTGATTACTGACTATTGCACGGCGTTTAATGGGAGACGTTGACGAAATCACCTGAAACGATGTTCTATCCATTTCCACGACCGGCAGCTCTATAGGAATTGTCGTCGCCATTTGATCGTCAGTTGTTTCAATAGCTGCCGCTAGTGGCATTAACGGTGCAGCAATGATTGCCATTATTTTCTCTAATTCAGCCGTCAATATCTTATTTTGCTTGATGACCTCACCTGAAAAATTATGTGTTTTTTTTCAAGTTTATCATTTATTTTTGTTATGTTCATTATTAAAAATATTTTTTACTTAGTTGCTGGTCTTTCCTCTGATATGCAGCCATAAGTTCTTCTATTACTCCTACGATCTCATCGTCATCTATATCTAATTATGCAAGAATGTTGGTATAGCTCCAATTACCGAAATTATTATAGAATAAAAAAATAATTTACCTTCGTCGTATAACAAATCGTTATTCATTTCAGAATATGCACATTCCTCATTATTCCTTATCGGTTTTCTTTGCATAATTGCTACGATGTAAATACACACATTGTAATTATTGGTATATTTATGGAATAATTTGTATTTGCTTTTATTTTTACGATGCCTATTGTTAATACTAATTGAGTTTTATATCTTATTAAATATAAATTAAAATACATTTTTTTTTTAGCGCAACGAAATGCACTATTTTGAAAATGCAAAAAATTGACAAAGTTGTTTATTTTTGTGATGTTTTTGTCATTGTGTTTTTTATTATTTATGTAAAATTGTATTATTATTTAACTCGATATATTATAAATTAAATATTAGTTTAACGTTACAGAGTATAAATTAATAGACCAGTAAAATTTATTTATGATATTACATATTTCTATATAGTTTTTTTTTTTTTTTATATTTAATGTCTCTTTAAATAATATTATTGATCATTGTCGTGGGACAATCAGTTATATTTAAAATAGATACGTAGTGATATCATTTATATTTTTAAACGATGATATTTAGTGCTTCGTTATACTACGTCTGGTTTATTTCGTCGGTAAAATTGTTGATAATTAAATTTTATTCCATTAAAATTTTGTTAAAATTAAATTTTTTCAAGACAATATTAATAATTAGAGGTGAACGTTAAGATTTAATATAATTTTAATACAATCAATTTAGTAAGTTTTTCAATTCGATCATTTCACTACATTATTTATAACCCGGGCTTGAAAATTGCAGCACTAAAAATGTTAATATTATGCCTTTCAATATGCACTCTCAATAACATATAAATAAACACTATGAAAGACGAAATTAAATAAAATCCATTTTTTAAAGAACTTTTTAGTAATTTTAATTTTAAAGATTTTAAATTATTCCAATGCTAATTTTATTAGCATTGGAATATTTAGTATATAAAATTTGGCAATTTTACAAAATAATATAAATGAAATCAATTATGAAAATACTAGAACCGAATCCATCGACATAAGTAAGGAGACGATTCGATAAATTTGTGTAACTTTAGGAATTATTAAATCAATACACACAAATAAGTAAATACAAAACCATACGCTGATTTTAGCGTAATCCACGTAAATACAAATCCTTATCAAATTATCCGATGTTATTGCATTCCGCCGATGCGACCGACAAAATTTCTAAAATAATCAAATTATGGGAAACGAACGGAATAAGAATGACGATAACAACGGTTTATGGCCTCGTATGCCCAAGGTGAGAAAAATTCTCTATACGCGACCAAATAATTTAATTATTTTTTATGTAGTTTTTCATTATGGATAATATCCTATCTGCTTGGCCTGATGAAGCTTGACGATGATTTCGACCCCCATATATCAAGTGGTCCTCCTCCTCGTAATTGTTGAACTTCACAAAGAAATATAGTATTACACCTTGCTAGCATAAAATCGGTAGCAATAAATGCTAAAAGTATATTTCGATTTAGAGAACTTTTTTTCCCCAACGACGGTTTTTACGAGAATTTACTACTTGTTTCAATATATATATTTGGTGAAAATTCGTGATAGTTATCAAAGAGATATTTTTCGTGATGTAATGTATGAAAGCCGTTTTTACCATTTACATTTTGCTTTATGATTTGATTACATAAACGATAGAAATTACGAAAAAAAAAATAAAAATTGACAATTGGGCATCAACTAATTAGAACGTTTTTTGATTCTTAAATCATTGCACATAATTTTATATGCCAGGAGAATATTGTACAATCGATGAAATGTTACATTACAATCGAGGTCTTCCGGGAAGATCTTAATTCTGTCATCGCATAGTCAACAAACCTAAAAAATATAGTATAACGATTTTCGCTTTGGTAGATACGCGTATATACAGACAATATGGAAATTTATGCAGGCAATCAACCTATTAAACCGTTTTATTACAGAATAGTAGTGAAGATAATGTGCACTGAGATAATCAAATTACAAGCACCGAATGTACTGTTGTGTAATAAAACTCGTTACCTAATTTTCTTCCAAATTGCCAAGCTCCGTAGGCCATCCTTTGTAAATGAAATACGGTCGATTTTCCAGAGGAGAGCATGCGTCTTAAAAACGATATGACCGCCGAAAAAACCATTTTTCTTGATCGGTTTCGGAAATACAATAATATATAAAATAATTGAAATATATTGAAATCAATAGAAACGATATAAACGTAAACTGAAATTCGTCTGTCAACATATACTGTTGTTGAATTATTGGTAATCGAAATTGGTAACCATGGTTAAATATTATTATGTTTATATACGACCAACATCATTTCTTTTTTGTTAAAAATATTATATTGATGGAACGCTAAACATGTGTATGCGTGTGGTGTTATTTATTATCATATTCCCGGTCATGTTCCACGTTAAAACCTAAAGATTTTAATACGAAAATTCAAGAAGAAAACAATTATTTTCTTCTTCTTTTTTTGCAATTAGAATAATAATAACGCTCGATTATTCAATGTTGTATTATTCAATGTAATGTTTATGGACTGTACAAATTATATAATAAATAAGTTTCAGTACCTTTTAACAATTGACATTTAAAAAAAAAAAAATAAAAAAAAATGAGAGAATCTCTTACCACGAGACCGAAGGAGTACAAAACAAAAAAGACGCGACTAACGACGGGTTAAGAATGAAAATTCCCAAAATAGCTCTAAAAATTCAAAATATTCCAAAAATCGCAACAACAAACAAATGCGTATACGACATCATTTTTTGTATGTAATGAAGTAATGTGTTACTCAATATGATCTAGACATTTCAAAAAAAAAAATTAAAATAATAACCATTCGCTAAAACTTCCGAGCCCTGTTTACACTACTGACGTTAATCAAATTAAAATGCACCGATTGTAATGTTGTGTAATATAACTCGATACCTAATTTTTTTGCAAACTGCCAAGCTCCGTAGGCCATCCTTGGTAAATGAAATACGGTCGATTTTCCACAGGAGAGCAGGCGTCTTAAAAACGATACGACCGCCGAAAAAACCATTTTTCTTGATCGGGTTTGGATATACAATATAATATAAAATAATTGAAATATATTAAAGTCAATAGAAACGATATAAACGTAAACTGAAATTCGTCTGTCTAACAAATACGGTTTTTGAATCTTTGTTAATCGAAATTGGTAACCATGATTAAATACTATTATGTTTTATATACGACCAACGTCATTTATTTTTCGTTAAAAATATTATATTGGTGGACCACTAACTTTGCGTATGCGTAATGTGTTATTTATTATCATATTCCCATCCATATTCCACGTTAAAACTCCAGAATACTTATCGTTGACATTTTCCGTTGTAAACTTAATTCAATCTATGGTATTCATTTTTTGTAACTTATTATTTCAATTCGACATGTTCGTATTTTTTTTTAATTTTAGATTTACGCGCATATATTTTATCATTTTATTCATTCGTTACCTACACTTTATATTAGTACAACGATATCGTACACATACGTCAAACTATCTACAGATGCGTACGCACGTGGTATGCTCGGTTGCGGTGTGCGGCTTCGTGTAAAGGGCCCAGATTATTCTCTCTAAAAACTTACGATCATTATAGTAACAAAAATGAACGACACATTCTCATGTTCTCGAGTTGTTATCAAACGACCCTGGTGATTCCCAGTCAAATCTAGCGTTTACAGTGTTTGCAAATTGCGATGACAGGTATCATCGCATCATAGATTTGAGTACAGAAATAGTTATGCTTAATAATCGGGTAGTTATTATTTATCCATATCAGTTATCATACCTATTTGTAATTGGCGGATGGCAACTGTATGTTTCAGAGCTCATTGAATATCCGAATCGTACAATAGGAGCACTAGTCATCGGTGAATTTTTTTAATTTTTTTTTTAATTCTCAATCGACTGTGCATTAAAAAAAAATGTCAGGGGCTCGAACTTTCTAAAAGAGATACTCTGCGGGTAGTCAATAGTAATATAATGCATCGTTTAATAGACTTAAGCAAATGTTTTGCTGAAAATAGTAACCCTTTTTGGGGGACACGATGACAAAATGGTAGGTATTTCTAAAGGATTATTTTAGTAATGAGTAATGTTTCTAGAAGTATGGCTGAATATTAAAAATTGATCTCCTACATAATTGTCCGAAATATTCAAATTGTTAAAATAATCATATCCATAATTATTAATTCCGTTCGCAATGTATTTTAACAAAATATTGCAGGTATATCGGAAAATTACTATTATTGCTGACGAGGGCAACTTTCATTACTTATTTCCTTAGACGAAAATGAAAACCAAACACTAGAGCTATTAATTGGACATAGAAAAATGTATTCAGTAAATGCACAGTATATTTTCAATTTACGTACAAAAGTAATTTATTGCCAATCAATTATTTCTATTTGTATTGATCGTGCTGTTACTGTTTTTATAATTTCTATCGAATTTTAATTAATTTAAAAACTGATTTTGTTACAAAATTATCAAAAAAAAAAAAAAAAAATTATAAATTAATTGTAAATATATTATACAATATTTTAGTGATTTTTAATAAAATAAAAAAAAACTAATTTTATTTCTCCGACAAATTATCATAATTTATAAGTTCATCAAAATATTGTTGGAAATAATTTATTAGTATTAAACGTTGAAAGTAGTATGAGTAATACTTAACTAAACATGTACTCATCTTTTTTTTAATGTAATGGAAAAAATTATTATTGATAATATTAAATGTTGGAGTTTTTTTTGGTATTTTTTGTGGGGAGAGAATTATGACCGAATAATTTTCCATCTTACAAACGATAAACAAGGTCGGACTGGGCTGTTATTAAACTCAGAGCGGTCGGACTTTAAAAAGACTATAAACTAATATGGTAGGTCATAAATTTCTAAAAATAAAAAAACATTCTACAACCATACGCCATTTCCTGTAATTTTAATACGCAAATTCAAGAAGAAAACATATAATTTCTTCTTCTTTTTTTGCAATAACAATAATAATAATGTGAACGCTCCATTATTCAAATTGAAATGTGTATGGACTTTGTATAAAAACAATAAAAATACTGAAATATATTTAGTTTATAAGTGCTCGTAACAGAACAGTGAATAGAAATTATATAATGAGTTTCGGTACTTAAAAAAAAAAAAAAGTGAGAAAAACTCTTACCACGAGACCGAGAGAGTATAAAAAAAAAAGACGTGACCAACGACGGTTAAGACACAAAATTAGCAAAATAGCACTAAAAATCCAAAATATTCAAAAAACCGAAACAATAAAAAAATGCGTGTATGACATCATTTTGAGTATGTAATGAAATTATGTGTTACTCAATATGATCTAGGCATTACCAAAAAAAAAAGTAAAAATTACCATTTGCTACAACTTCCGAGCCCTGTTTAGACTACTGACGTTAATTAAATTAAAATGCACCGATTATAATGTTGTGTAATAGAATTCTATACCTGATTTTTTTGCAAACTGCCAAGCTCCGTAGGCCATCCTTGGTAAAAGAAAAACAGTAGATTTTCCACAGGAGAGCAGGCGTCTTAAAAACGATATGACCGCAGAAAAAACCATTATTCTTGATCGGATTCAAAAGTATAATATAATAAAAACTAATTAAAATATACTATAGTCAATAGAAACGATATAAACGTAAACTGATATTCATCTGTCTATCAGATACTGTTGTTGAATCTTTGTTAATCAAAATTGGTAACCATGGTTAAATATTTTTTTGTTTTGTATCGACCAACGTCATTTATTTTATTGATAGAACGCTAAACTTGCGTATGCGTGTTGTGTTATTTATTATCATTTTCCCGATCATGTTCCACGTTAAAACACATAAAAGCTTTCCTTTGACATTTTCCGTTGTTAATTTAATACAATCTATGGTTATCATTTTTTGTAACTTATTATTTTAATTCGACATGTTCGTGTTTTTTTTTATTTTTCGATTTATGAGGATACATTTTATTTATTTATTCATTCGTTACCCGCACTTTGTATTAGTACAACGAAATCGTACACGTACGTCACACTTTCTACATATGCGTGCGCACGTGGTATTCTTGGTTGTGGTGTGCGGCTTCGTGTAAAGGGCCTAGTTTTTTTCTCTCTAAAGACATAAGATCATTATTTTAATGAAAATGAACGAGTCATTTTATT
Organism: Tuberolachnus salignus; assembly: GCA_956483605.1. NCBI lineage: Eukaryota > Metazoa > Arthropoda > Insecta > Hemiptera > Aphididae > Tuberolachnus > Tuberolachnus salignus. Next base: position 48,025,939 of record OY101429.1, on the reverse strand, counting down.
GTTCTCGAGTTGTTATCAAACAACCCTGGTGATTCTCAGTCAAATCTAGCATTTTCAGTGTATGCAAATTGCGATGGCATTTATCATCGCATCGCAGATTTGAGTACAGCAATAGTTATGCTTAATAATCGGGTAGTTTTTATTTATCCGTATCATTTATCATTCCTATTTGTATTTGGCGGACGGCCAGTTTTTATTTGGGAATTTTATTGTAAGGAGGGAATTTTGCCCGAATAAATTTTCCATCTCACAATCGATAAGCAGGGTTGGACTGGGTTGATTTTTAAACTCAGAGGTTGTCCTGCTTAAAAGGATTTAATGGAATCAATCTTCTACTTTTTTTTTTTGGTGTAATTCATAACACTACACTCAATCATAAACGCCGGGCTTTAAAAATATCATGGGAAAGCTCACTATTCTATATATTTTTGTACTATTAAACAATTTAAGCAGAAAATTTGATATGGGTATACTCGTATAGTGGTTACTGGCTTGTAGCCATGTGCTCCGTTTTTATTTTCCTTAAATTGTCCGTAATTCAATTACTACCTCTTATAATGTTAAAAATAAAACTAATATTTTGTGTGTAGTACGTGGCCAGATATTAACGATTTTTTAAATAAAAACCACGGGGGGACTGAGCCCAGTATTATAAATCAAATGGTGGGCTTTGCCTCCCCCCCTGACTATGTATACAACGATCTAAATAGTGGGCCGATGTTCAAATATTACCTCGGACTGGACCAGATCCCCAGTCCGACCATGACCTTCGTTATGTTTATTATATAAATTATACCGTTTTATACAAATAGAAAAATTACATAAATAAATAAATTACATATTTGTACAACGGAGTCTAGGAAATAATGACCATTGGTAAAATGTCCACGTGTTATCAAAATTGCAACCGTTTTTAAATTAAATTATCTTGATTGTAAACTTTTAATACATTTCCTTTTGGTGTAAAATATAATATTGTAATATGATATCCAATATCCAATAACATATAATAATCCAATTAGGTGATGTCTCAGTCTAATAGGTTTTTATTAAATTTTAGTATATTCCAGTGCTATAAAACAAAAAAAAAAAGAATAGAGGTATTTTAAAATGGGATTGCAGATATAGTATGCTGTTTTTGGGACGGGATTTTTTAAAATTTCCTTTCAGTGTTTTTATTCAATTCACAGTCTTATATGATTTCATTTAAATATGACTGTGAGAATGATAAAAGAACTGCTAACAATGGTGCGCCTCGGGCAAAAATTAGTCGGACGCCATCTAAAAATCAATGGAGTTTTATAGAGGGGGGGAAATAATTCTAGTTTATTTCCATGAAAATCTAATCCACGATTTATAATTAATATCACGTTACAGGTAATGTGACGACTTAATATGATAACTATTATAGTAATTATGATAAAACGATGTTTTCATAGGAAAAAAAAAACACATAAATTAATTTATTTAATTTTTCCCAGATACCTCTTCATTCTATTTGACAGATGTTGTCTGATATTTTCGTACGTTCTTCCAGGGGGTTCACTGGTTAATTAGTTAAACGATTGTTTGTATTATTGCTTATATTTTTGTAGATTATAAGCCCTTAGTTTAATCGGGTATTATAAGATTCAAGAAACATTTGAAGAACTGATTGCAAGAAAATCGTCAATATATAATGTATTTTTTGAGTATTGTAGAAATTCTTTATTTTTTTTAGTTTTATAAAAATAGTGTTTTTGAACTTATCTAACTCATTTACACGGGCACTGTCTACCTATATATAGTCTATACGTATAATGTATATTTTTTTAACCAAAGTTCGTATTTTAATGAACTTGAAACAACTAGATAAAAAAAAAACGGGGAACATACATAATATTATTGCGTAATGAGATTTTTATTATGATAAAAAAATGTAATGTATCGTACACTGTATGGTCGTATAATATATACGTAACGTGTAACGTAGAATAGTAGTTGGAGATGAAGTTGTAGGTACTACTCCGAAACTCCGAACGACAATACGTGGCACCGTTATCAGAGACTTCCTCTTATCAATAAAAATAGTCGATCCTTAAAATAATACCGAAAACGATATTGACTTTATAAACCGTTAAAATATCGTATATCGTGTTACATATATCCAGAATAATTCGTTATAGGCTTAAGGTGCTATCAATAAAGAATATTGTTGTGAGAATTCAAAAGAAATTTAAATTTAAAACACGCAATTCGCAATTCAAATTAAGATAAATAAATATTTAGACAAAAACGTCAATTACGAATAACTATAATCTATACTCGACAATTTATATACACATGACATAAATATACCAAAAATTATATAAAACTAATTTTTAATTATATAAATTTAAAGACGCGGCTGCTCTAACACGAAGGAGTTATTCATGTTTTGACACATCCTTTACTTCCGTCGATGGTTCGTTCTTCAAATTTTCCGCAAACAGCTCCGGGTAAAATTCAAATTTACTAACGTCGTCATTGTTCATCATCGTCATCACTATATCGCCGTGCAAAGCCAGTAATATGGATCTAAATTTAGGTGGAGGTGGATGCGGAATTGCAAGCCGATTAATAACTATTGCAGGGTTTTCAATGAGAGACGTAGGCGAGAACGTTAGTACCGGAGCTACAATATTAGATCTAGGGAGCTGTAACTGTCTAATCCAAGAAAACACTAATGTTCTATCCAATAACACAAGCGACAGCTCTTTTAGAATCAAGTTAGGTAGCAACAGTTTCGGTATCATCGTGGCCACATTAAGTCCTTGGAATGTCGGCAATAGGGTTTTAAGTTTCGAAAAAGGTAGTAGATTCGGAATTGTAAGCTGATAACTGTCAGCGATCTTAATGAGAGTTGTTGGAGAGACCGATAGACCTGTTACTACGGTTTCCAACCAAGAGAGCTGTAGCTGTGTCATCAAAGGAAACAATAATGCTCTGTCCATTAATACAAGATATAGCTCTTTTAGAATCGAATAAGGTAGCAAGGTTTCCGGTAATAACGTCGTCACTCTACATCCATGCAATGACGTCGATAGGTTATTAAAATTCAAAGATGGTGAAAGAAGAGGGATTGATAATTGATAACTTATTAATGCAGGGCTCCTTATAAAAGACGTTGGGGAAAACGATAGTACCGGTGCTACAATTTTCATCCTCAGAAGCTGAAACTCTTTAATCGTAGATAAAACTAAGTTTGTGTCCGTTAACACGAGAGACAACTCTTTTGAAATCAAGTTAGGTAGCGAATGTATCGGTTTCACAGTGGTCACTTTAAATCCTTTCAATGTCGTCAATAGGCTTTTAAATTTTAAAGAAGGAAGTGAATGCCAAATTGTTATTTGATAAGTAATTATTACAGGGTTCCTTATGAGAGCTGTTAACGATAAAGATAATACCGGTGATACGGTTTCCATCCTCAGAAGCTGAAAGTCTCTAATCGTAGGCAAAACTAAATTTGCATTCGTTAACACGAGAGACAACTCTTTTGGAATTATGTTAGGTACTAAAAGTTTAGGTAAACTCGTCATCACATTATGGCTTTGGAATGTCAGCCTTAGGGTTTCAAATTTCGAAGTAGGTGGAGGAAGTGGGATTGATAGATTATTACTAATTAATGCAGGGTTCCTTATAAGAGACGTTGGCGAAAACGATAGTACTGGTGCTACGGTTTTCATCCTCAGAATCTGAAACTCTCTAATTGTAAATAAAACTAAATTTGTGTCCGTTAACACGAGAGACAACTCTTTTGGAATTATGTTAGGTACTAAAAGTTTAGGTAAACTTGTCATCACATTATGGCTTTGGAATGTCGGCAGTAGGGTTTCAAATTTCGAAGTAGGTGGAGGAAGTGGGATTGATAGATTATTACTAATTAATGCAGGGTTCCTTATAAGAGACGTTTGCGAAAACGATAGTACCGGTGGTACGGTTTTCATCCTCAGAATCTGAAACTCTCTAATTGTAGATAAAACTAAATTTGTGTCCGTTAACACGAGAGACAAATCTTTTGGAATTATGTTAGGTACTAAAAGTTTAGGTATACTCGTCATCACATTATGGCTTTGGAATGTCGGCAGTAAGGTTTCAAATTTTGAAGTAGGTGGAGGAAGAGTGATTGATAGATTATTACTTATTAATGCAGGGTTCCTTAATGGAGACGTTGGCGAAAACGATAGTACCGGTGCTACGGATTTCATCCTCAGAAGCTGAAACTCTCTAATTTTAGATAAAACTAAATTTGTGTCCGTTAACACAAGAGACACCTCTTTTGGAATTATGTTAGGTACTAAAAGTTTTGGTAAAATCGTCATCACATTATGGCTTTGGAATGTCGGCAGTAAGGTTTCAAATTTTGATGTAGGTGGAGGAAGAGGTATTGATAGATTATTACTAATTAATGTAGGGCTCCTTATAAAAGACGTTGGTGAAAACGATAGTACTGGTGCTACGGTTTTCATCCTCAGAATCTGAAACTCTCTAATTGTAGATAAAACTAAATTTGTGTCCGTTAACACGAGAGACAACTCTTTTGGAATCAAGTTAGGTAGCGAATGTATCGGTTTCACCGTGGTCACTTTATATCCTTTTACTTCCGTCAATAGGGTTTTAAATTTCAAAGAGGGTAGTGAATGCCGAATTGTTATTTGATTAGTAAGTCTTACAGGGTTCCTTATGAAAGCTGTTGGCGATAACGATAGTACCGGTGCTACGGTTTTCATCCTCAGAATCTGAAACTCTCTAGTTGTAAATAAAACTAAATTTGTGTCCGTTAACACAAGAGACAACTCTTTTGGAATAATGTTAGGTACTAAAAGTTTATGTAAACTCGTCATCACATTATGGCTTTGGAATATCAGCCTTAGGGTTTCAAATTTCGAAGTAGGTGGAGGAAGTGGGATTGATAGATTATTACTAATTAATGCAGGGTTCCTTATAAGAGACATTGGCGAAAACAATAGTACCGGTGCTACGGTTTTCATCCTCAGAATCTGAAACACTTTAATCGTAGAGAAAACTAAATTTGTGTCCGTTAACACAAGAGACAACTCTTTTGGAATTATGTTAGGTACTAAAAGTTTTGGTAAAATCGTCATCACATTATGGCTTTGGAATGTCGGCAGTAGGGTTTCAAATTTCGAAGTAGGTGGAGGAAGTGGGATTGATAGATTATTACTAATTAATGCAGGGTTCCTTATAAAAGACGTTTGCGAAAACGATAGTACCGGTGGTACGGTTTTCATCCTCAGAAGCTGAAACTCTCTAATTGTATATAAAATTAAATTTGTGTCCGTTAACACGAGAGACAACTCTTTTGGAATTATGTTAGGTACTAAAAGTTTAGGTAAACTCGTCATCACATTATGGCTTTGGAATTTCAGCCTTAGGGTTTCAAATTTCGAAGTAGGTGGAGGAAGTGGGATTGATAGATTATTACTAATTAATGCAGGGTTCCTTATAAGAGACGTTGGCGAAAACGATAGTACTGGTGCTACGGTTTTCATCCTCAGAATCTGAAACTCTTCAATCGTAGAGCAAACTAAATTTGTGTCCGTTAACACAAGAGACAACTCTTTTGGAATTATGTTAGGTACTAAAAGTTTAGGTAAACTCGTCATCACATTATGGCTTTGGAATGTCGGCAGTAAGGTTTCAAATTTTGATGTAGGTGGAGGAAGAGGGATTAATAGATTATTACTAATTAATGTATGGTTCCTTATAAGAGACGTTGGCGAAAACGATAGTACTGGTGATACGGTTTTCATCCTCAGAATCTGAAACTCTCTAATTGTAGATAAAACTAAATTTGTGTCCGTTAACACGAGAGACAACTCTTTTGGAATCAAGTTAGGTAGCGAATGTATCGGTTTCACCGTGGTCACATTATGGCTTTGGATTGTCGGCAGTAAGGTTTCAAATTTTGAAGTAGGTGGAGGAAGAGGGATTGATAGACTATTACTAATTAATGCAGGGTTCCTTATAAGAGACGTTGGCGAAAACAATAGTATCGGTGCTACGGTTTTGATCCTCAGAATCTGAAACTCTCTAGTTGTAAATAAAACTAAATTTGTGTCCGTTAACACGAGAGACAACTCTTTTGGAATTATGTTAGGTACTAAAAGTTTTGTTAAAATCGTCATCACATTATGGCTTTGGAATGTCGGCAGTAAGGGTTCAAATTTTGAAGTAGGTGGAGGAAGAGGGATTGATAGACTATTACTAATTATTACAGGATTCCTTATGGGAGCTGTTGGCGATAACGATAATACAGGTGCTACAATTTTCATCCTCAGAAGCTGAAACTCCTTAATCGTAGATAAAACTAAATTTGTGTTCGTTAAAACGAGAGACAACTCTTTTGGAATTATGTTATGTACTAAAAGTTTTGGTAAAATCGTCATCACATTAAGGCCTTGGAATGTCGGCAATAAGGTTTCAAATTTCGAAGTAGGTGGAGAAAGAGGGATTGATAGATTATTACTAATTAATGCAGGGTTTCTTATGAGAGCTGTTGGCGATAACAATAGTACAGGTGCTACAGTTTCCATCCTCAGAAGCTGAAACTCTTTAATCGTAGATAAAACTAAATTTGTGTCCATTAAAACGAGAGAAAACTCTTTTGGAATTATGTTAGGTACTATAAGTTTTGTTAAAATCGTCATCACATTGTTGCCTTGGAATGTCGTAAGTAGGGTTTTAAATTTTGAAGTAGTTGGAGAAAGAGGGATTGATAGATTATTACTAATTATTACAGGATTCCTTATGGGAGCTGTTGGCGATAACGATAATACAGGTGCTACAATTTTCATCCTCAGAAGCTGAAACTCTCTAATCGTAGACAAAATTAAATTTGCATTCGCAAACACGAGAGACAACTCGTTTGGAATCAAGTTGGGTAGCGAATGTATCGGTTTCACCGTGGTCACTTTATATCCTTTCAATTTCGTCAATAGGGGTTTAAATTTCAAAGAGGGTAGTGAATGCCGAACTGTTATTTGATAAGTAATTATTAGAGGTTTCCTTATGAGAGCTGATGGCGGTAACGGTTGTACCGGTGCTACGGTGTTTATCCTCAGAAGCTGAAACTCCTTAATCGTAGATAAAACTAAATTTGTGTCCGTTAACACAAGAGACAACTCTTTTGGAATTATGTGATGTACTAAAAGTTTTGGTAATATCGTCATCACATTAAGGCCTTGGAATGTCGGCAAAAGGGTTTCAAATTTCGAAGTAGGTGGAGGAAGAGGGATTGATAGATTATTACTGATTAATGCAGGGTTCCTTATTAGAGACGTTGGCGAATACGATAGTACCGGTGCTACGGTTTTCATTCTCAGAAGCTGAAACTCATTAATCGTAGAAAAAACTAAATTTGCATTCGTTAACACTAGAGGCAACTCTTTTGGAATCAAGTTAGTTAGCGAATGTATCGGTTTCACAGTGGCCACTTTATATCCTTTCAATGTCGTCAATAGGCTTTTAAATTTTAAAGAGGGATGTGAATGCCGAATTGTTAATTGATTAGTAATTATGACAGGGTTCCTTATGAGAGCTGTTAGCGATAACGATAGTACCGGTGCTACGGTTTTCATTCTCAGAAGCTGAAACTCCTTAATCGTAGAAAAACCTAAATTTGCATTCGTTAACACAAGAGACAACTCTTTTGGAATTATGTGATGTACTAAAAGTTTTGGTAATATCGTCATCACATTAAGGCCTTGGAATGTCGGCAAAAGGGTTTCAAATTTCGAAGTAGGTGGAGGAAGAGGGATTGATAGATTATTACTAATTAATGCAGGGTTCCTTATAAGAGACGTTGGCGAAAACGATAGTACTGGTGCTACGGATTTCATCCTAAAAAGCTGAAACTCTCTAATCGTAGACAAAACTAAATATGCATTCGTTAACACTAGAGGCAACTCTTTTGGAATCAAGTTAGTTAGCGAATGTATCGGTTTCACCGTGGTCACTTTATATACTTTCAATTTCGTAAATAGGGATTTAAATTTCAATGAGAGCAGTGAATGCCGAATTGTTATTTGATTAGTAATTATTACAGGGTTCCTTAAGAGAGCTGTTAACGATAACGATAATACCGGTGATACGGTTTCCATCCTCAGAAGCTGAAACTCTCTAATCGTAGGCAAAACTAAATTTGCATTCGTTAACAAAAGAGACAACTCTTTTGGAATTATGCTAGGTACTAAAAGTTTTGGTAAACTCGTCATCACATTTTGGCCTTGGAACGTCGGTGGTAGTGTTTCAAATTTCGAAGTAGGTGGAGGAAGAGGTATTGATAGATTATTACTAATTAATGAAGGGTTCCTTATGAGAGCTGTTGGCGATAACGATAGTACAGGTGCTACAGTTTCCATCCTCAGAAGCTGAAACTCTTTAATCGTAGATAAAACAATGTTTGTGTCCGTTAACACAAGAGACAAATCTTTTGAAATTATGCTAGGTACTAAGAGTTTTGGTAAACTCGTCATCACATTATGGCCTTGGAATTTCGGTAGTAGTGTTTCAAATTTCGAAGTAGGTGGAGGAAGAGGGATTGATAGATTATTACTGATTAATGCAGGGTTCCTTATTAGAGACGTTGGCGAATACGATAGTACCGGTGCTACGGTTTTCATTCTCAAAAGCTGAAACTCATTAATCGTAGATAAAACTATGTTTGTGTCCGTTAACACGAGAGACAACTCTTTTGGAATCACGTTAGGTAGCGAATGTATTAGTTTCACAGTGGTCACTTTATATCCTTTCAATGTCTTCAATAGGCTTTTAAATTTTAAAGAGTGATGTGAATGCCGAATTGTTAATTGAATACTAATTAATGAAGGGTTCCTTATGAGAGCTGTTGGCGATAACGATAGTACAGGTGCTACAGCTTCCATCCTCAGAAGCTGAAACTCTTTAATCGTAGATAAAACTATGTTTGTGTCCGTTAACACGAGAGACAACTCGTTTGGAATCAAGTTAGGTAGCGAATGTATCGGTTTCACAGTGGTCACTTTATATCCTTTCAAATTCGTCAATAGGGTTTTAAATTTTAAAGAGGGAACTGAATGCCGAATTGTTATTTGATTAGTAATTATTACAGGGTTCCTTATGAGAGCTGTTAGCGATAACGATAGTACCGGTGCTACGGTTTTCGTCCTCAGAAGCTGAAACTCTTTAATCGTAGATAAAATTAAATTTGTGTCTGTTAACACAAGAGACAACTCTTTTGGAATTATGCTAGGTACTAAGAGTTTTGGTAAACTCGTCATCACATTATGGCCTTGGAATTTCGGTAGTAGGGTTTCAAATTTCGAAGTAGGTGGAGGAAGAGGGATTGATAGATTATTACTAATTAATGCAGGGTTCCTTATTAGAGACGTTGGCGAATACGATAGTACCGGTGCTACGGTTTTCATTCTCAGAAGCTGAAACTCATTAATCGTAGATAAAACTAAATTTGCATTCGTTAACACGAGAGGCAACTCTTTTGGAATCAAGTTAGTTAGCGAATGTATCGGTTTCACAGTGGCCACTTTATATCCTTTCAATGTCGTCAATAGGCTTTTAAATTTTAAAGAGGGATGTGAATGCCGAATTGTTAATTGATTAGTAATTATGACAGGGTTCCTTATGAGAGCTGTTGGCGATAAAGATAGTACCGGTGCTACGGTTTTCATCCTCAGAAGCTGAAACTCTTTAATCGTATATAAAATTAAATTTGTGTCTGTTAACACGAGAGACAAATCTTTTGGAATTATGCTAGGTACTAAAGTTTTTGGTAAACTCGTCATCACATTTTGGCCTTGGAACGTCGGTAGTAGTGTTTCAAATGTCGAAGTAGGTGGAGGAAGAGGGATTGATAGATTATTACTAATTAATGCAGGGTTCCTAATAAGAGACGTTGGCGGAAACGATAGTACCGGTGCTACGGTTTTCATTCTCAGAAGCTGAAACTCATTAATCGTAGAAAAAACTAAATTTGCATTCGTTAACACTAGAGGCAACTCTTTTGGAATCAAGTTAGTTAGCGAATGTATCGGTTTCACAGTGGCCACTTTATATACTTTCAATGTCGTCAATAGGCTTTTAAATTTTAAAGAGGGATGTGAATGCCGAATAGTTAATTGATTAGTAATTATGACAGGGTTCCTTATGAGAGCTGTTAGCGATAACGATAGTACCGGTGCTACGGTTTTCATTCTCAGAAGCTGAAACTCCTTAATCGTAGAAAAACCTAAATTTGTGTCCGTTAACACAAGAGAAAACTCTTTTGGAATTATGTGATGTACTAAAAGTTTTGGTAATATCGTCATCACATTAAGGCCTTGGAATGTCGGCAAAAGGGTTTCAAATTTCGAAGTAGGTGGAGGAAGAGGGATTGATAGATTATTACTAATTAATGCAGGGTTCCTTATAAGAGACGTTGGCGAAAACGATAGTACTGGTGCTACGGATTTCATCCTAAAAAGCTGAAACTCTCTAATCGTAGACAAAACTAAATTTGCATTCGTTAACACTAGAGGCAACTCTTTTGGAATCAAGTTAGTAAGCGAATGTATCGGTTTCACCGTGGTCACTTTATATACTTTCAATATCGTAAATAGGGATTTAAATTTCAAAGAGGGCAGTGAATGCCGAATTGTTATTTGATTAGTAATTATTACAGGGTTCCTTAAGAGAGCTGTTAACGATAACGATAATACCGGTGATACGGTTTCCATCCTCAGAAGCTGAAACTCTCTAATCGTAGGCAAAACTAAATTTGCATTCGTTAACACAAGAGACAACTCTTTTGGAATTATGTGATGTACTAAAAGTTTTGGTAATATCGTCATCACATTAAGGCCTTGGAATGTCGGCAAAAGGGTTTCAAATTTCGAAGTAGGTGGAGGAAGAGGGATTGATAGATTATTACTAATTAATGCAGGGTTCCTTATAAGAGACGTTGGCGAAAACGATAGTACTGGTGCTACGGATTTCATCCTAAAAAGCTGAAACTCTCTAATCGTAGACAAAACTAAATATGCATTCGTTAACACTAGAGGCAACTCTTTTGGAATCAAGTTAGTTAGCGAATGTATCGGTTTCACCGTGGTCACTTTATATCCTTTCAATGTCGTCAATAGGCTTTTAAATTTTAAAGAGGGATGTGAATGCCGAATTGTTAATTGATTAGTAATTATGACAGGGTTCCTTATGAGAGCTGTTGGCGATAAAGATAGTACCGGTGCTACGGTTTTCATCCTCAGAAGCTGAAACTCTTTAATCGTATATAAAATTAAATTTGTGTCTGTTAACACGAGAGACAAATCTTTTGGAATTATGCTAGGTACTAAAGTTTTTGGTAAACTCGTCATCACATTTTGGCCTTGGAACGTCGGTAGTAGTGTTTCAAATGTCGAAGTAGGTGGAGGAAGAGGGATTGATAGATTATTACTAATTAATGCAGGGTTCCTAATAAGAGACGTTGGCGGAAACGATAGTACCGGTGCTACGGTTTTCATCCTCAGAAGCTGAAACTCTTTAATCGTAGATAAAACTATGTTTGTGTCCGTTAACACGAGAGACAAATCTTTTGAAATTATGCGAGGTACTAAGAGTTTTGGTAAACTCGTCATCACATTATGGCCTTGGAATTTCGGTAGTAGTGTTTCAAATTTCGAAGTAGTTGGAGAAAGAGGGATTGATAGATTATTACTAATTATTACAGGATTCCTTATGGGAGCTGTTGGCGATAACGATAATACAGGTGCTACAATTTTCATCCTCAGAAGCTGAAACTCTCTAATCGTAGACAAAATTAAATTTGCATTCGCAAACACGAGAGACAACTCGTTTGGAATCAAGTTGGGTAGCGAATGTATCGGTTTCACCGTGGTCACTTTATATCCTTTCAATTTCGTCAATAGGGGTTTAAATTTCAAAGAGGGTAGTGAATGCCGAACTGTTATTTGATAAGTAATTATTAGAGGTTTCCTTATGAGAGCTGATGGCGGTAACGGTTGTACCGGTGCTACGGTGTTTATCCTCAGAAGCTGAAACTCCTTAATCGTAGATAAAACTAAATTTGTGTCCGTTAACACAAGAGACAACTCTTTTGGAATTATGTGATGTACTAAAAGTTTTGGTAATATCGTCATCACATTAAGGCCTTGGAATGTCGGCAAAAGGGTTTCAAATTTCGAAGTAGGTGGAGGAAGAGGGATTGATAGATTATTACTGATTAATGCAGGGTTCCTTATTAGAGACGTTGGCGAATACGATAGTACCGGTGCTACGGTTTTCATTCTCAGAAGCTGAAACTCATTAATCGTAGAAAAAACTAAATTTGCATTCGTTAACACTAGAGGCAACTCTTTTGGAATCAAGTTAGTTAGCGAATGTATCGGTTTCACAGTGGCCACTTTATATCCTTTCAATGTCGTCAATAGGCTTTTAAATTTTAAAGAGGGATGTGAATGCCGAATTGTTAATTGATTAGTAATTATGACAGGGTTCCTTAAGAGAGCTGTTAACGATAACGATAATACCGGTGATACGGTTTCCATCCTCAGAAGCTGAAACTCTCTAATCGTAGGCAAAACTAAATTTGCATTCGTTAACACAAGAGACAACTCTTTTGGAATTATGTGATGTACTAAAAGTTTTGGTAATATCGTCATCACATTAAGGCCTTGGAATGTCGGCAAAAGGGTTTCAAATTTCGAAGTAGGTGGAGGAAGAGGGATTGATAGATTATTACTAATTAATGCAGGGTTCCTTATAAGAGACGTTGGCGAAAACGATAGTACTGGTGCTACGGATTTCATCCTAAAAAGCTGAAACTCTCTAATCGTAGACAAAACTAAATATGCATTCGTTAACACTAGAGGCAACTCTTTTGGAATCAAGTTAGTTAGCGAATGTATCGGTTTCACCGTGGTCACTTTATATCCTTTCAATGTCGTCAATAGGCTTTTAAATTTTAAAGAGGGATGTGAATGCCGAATTGTTAATTGATTAGTAATTATGACAGGGTTCCTTATGAGAGCTGTTGGCGATAAAGATAGTACCGGTGCTACGGTTTTCATCCTCAGAAGCTGAAACTCTTTAATCGTATATAAAATTAAATTTGTGTCTGTTAACACGAGAGACAAATCTTTTGGAATTATGCTAGGTACTAAAGTTTTTGATAAACTCGTCATCACATTTTGGCCTTGGAACGTCGGTAGTAGTGTTTCAAATGTCAAAGTAGGTGGAGGAAGAGGGATTGATAGATTATTACTAATTAATGCAGGGTTCCTAATAAGAGACGTTGGCGGAAACGATAGTACCGGTGCTACGGTTTTCATCCTCAGAAGCTGAAACTCTTTAATCGTAGATAAAACTATGTTTGTGTCCGTTAACACGAGAGACAAATCTTTTGAAATTATGCGAGGTACTAAGAGTTTTGGTAAACTCGTCATCACATTATGGCCTTGGAATTTCGGTAGTAGTGTTTCAAATTTCGAAGTAGTTGGAGAAAGAGGGATTGATAGATTATTACTAATTATTACAGGATTCCTTATGGGAGCTGTTGGCGATAACGATAATACAGGTGCTACAATTTTCATCCTCAGAAGCTGAAACTCTCTAATCGTAGACAAAATTAAATTTGCATTCGCAAACACGAGAGACAACTCGTTTGGAATCAAGTTGGGTAGCGAATGTATCGGTTTCACCGTGGTCACTTTATATCCTTTCAATTTCGTCAATAGGGGTTTAAATTTCAAAGAGGGTAGTGAATGCCGAACTGTTATTTGATAAGTAATTATTAGAGGTTTCCTTATGAGAGCTGATGGCGGTAACGGTTGTACCGGTGCTACGGTGTTTATCCTCAGAAGCTGAAACTCCTTAATCGTAGATAAAACTAAATTTGTGTCCGTTAACACAAGAGACAACTCTTTTGGAATTATGTGATGTACTAAAAGTTTTGGTAATATCGTCATCACATTAAGGCCTTGGAATGTCGGCAAAAGGGTTTCAAATTTCGAAGTAGGTGGAGGAAGAGGGATTGATAGATTATTACTGATTAATGCAGGGTTCCTTATTAGAGACGTTGGCGAATACGATAGTACCGGTGCTACGGTTTTCATTCTCAGAAGCTGAAACTCATTAATCGTAGAAAAAACTAAATTTGCATTCGTTAACACTAGAGGCAACTCTTTTGGAATCAAGTTAGTTAGCGAATGTATCGGTTTCACAGTGGCCACTTTATATCCTTTCAATGTCGTCAATAGGCTTTTAAATTTTAAAGAGGGATGTGAATGCCGAATTGTTAATTGATTAGTAATTATGACAGGGTTCCTTATGAGAGCTGTTAGCGATAACGATAGTACCGGTGCTACGGTTTTCATTCTCAGAAGCTGAAACTCCTTAATCGTAGAAAAACCTAAATTTGTGTCCGTTAACACAAGAGAAAACTCTTTTGGAATTATGTGATGTACTAAAAGTTTTGGTAATATCGTCATCACATTAAGGCCTTGGAATGTCGGCAAAAGGGTTTCAAATTTCGAAGTAGGTGGAGGAAGAGGGATTGATAGATTATTACTAATTAATGCAGGGTTCCTTATAAGAGACGTTGGCGAAAACGATAGTACTGGTGCTACGGATTTCATCCTAAAAAGCTGAAACTCTCTAATCGTAGACAAAACTAAATTTGCATTCGTTAACACTAGAGGCAACTCTTTTGGAATCAAGTTAGTAAGCGAATGTATCGGTTTCACCGTGGTCACTTTATATACTTTCAATATCGTAAATAGGGATTTAAATTTCAAAGAGGGCAGTGAATGCCGAATTGTTATTTGATTAGTAATTATTACAGGGTTCCTTAAGAGAGCTGTTAACGATAACGATAATACCGGTGATACGGTTTCCATCCTCAGAAGCTGAAACTCTCTAATCGTAGGCAAAACTAAATTTGCATTCGTTAACACAAGAGACAACTCTTTTGGAATTATGTGATGTACTAAAAGTTTTGGTAATATCGTCATCACATTAAGGCCTTGGAATGTCGGCAAAAGGGTTTCAAATTTCGAAGTAGGTGGAGGAAGAGGGATTGATAGATTATTACTAATTAATGCAGGGTTCCTTATAAGAGACGTTGGCGAAAACGATAGTACTGGTGCTACGGATTTCATCCTAAAAAGCTGAAACTCTCTAATCGTAGACAAAACAATGTTTGTGTCCGTTAACACAAGAGACAAATCTTTTGAAATTATGCTAGGTACTAAGAGTTTTGGTAAACTCGTCATCACATTATGGCCTTGGAATTTCGGTAGTAGTGTTTCAAATTTCGAAGTAGGTGGAGGAAGAGGGATTGATAGATTATTACTGATTAATGCAGGGTTCCTTATTAGAGACGTTGGCGAATACGATAGTACCGGTGCTACGGTTTTCATTCTCAAAAGCTGAAACTCATTAATCGTAGATAAAACTATGTTTGTGTCCGTTAACACGAGAGACAACTCTTTTGGAATCACGTTAGGTAGCGAATGTATTAGTTTCACAGTGGTCACTTTATATCCTTTCAATGTCTTCAATAGGCTTTTAAATTTTAAAGAGTGATGTGAATGCCGAATTGTTAATTGAATACTAATTAATGAAGGGTTCCTTATGAGAGCTGTTGGCGATAACGATAGTACAGGTGCTACAGCTTCCATCCTCAGAAGCTGAAACTCTTTAATCGTAGATAAAACTATGTTTGTGTCCGTTAACACGAGAGACAACTCGTTTGGAATCAAGTTAGGTAGCGAATGTATCGGTTTCACAGTGGTCACTTTATATCCTTTCAAATTCGTCAATAGGGTTTTAAATTTTAAAGAGGGAACTGAATGCCGAATTGTTATTTGATTAGTAATTATTACAGGGTTCCTTATGAGAGCTGTTAGCGATAACGATAGTACCGGTGCTACGGTTTTCGTCCTCAGAAGCTGAAACTCTTTAATCGTAGATAAAATTAAATTTGTGTCTGTTAACACAAGAGACAACTCTTTTGGAATTATGCTAGGTACTAAGAGTTTTGGTAAACTCGTCATCACATTATGGCCTTGGAATTTCGGTAGTAGGGTTTCAAATTTCGAAGTAGGTGGAGGAAGAGGGATTGATAGATTATTACTAATTAATGCAGGGTTCCTTATTAGAGACGTTGGCGAATACGATAGTACCGGTGCTACGGTTTTCATTCTCAGAAGCTGAAACTCATTAATCGTAGATAAAACTAAATTTGCATTCGTTAACACGAGAGGCAACTCTTTTGGAATCAAGTTAGTTAGCGAATGTATCGGTTTCACAGTGGCCACTTTATATCCTTTCAATGTCGTCAATAGGCTTTTAAATTTTAAAGAGGGATGTGAATGCCGAATTGTTAATTGATTAGTAATTATGACAGGGTTCCTTATGAGAGCTGTTGGCGATAAAGATAGTACCGGTGCTACGGTTTTCATCCTCAGAAGCTGAAACTCTTTAATCGTATATAAAATTAAATTTGTGTCTGTTAACACGAGAGACAAATCTTTTGGAATTATGCTAGGTACTAAAGTTTTTGGTAAACTCGTCATCACATTTTGGCCTTGGAACGTCGGTAGTAGTGTTTCAAATGTCGAAGTAGGTGGAGGAAGAGGGATTGATAGATTATTACTAATTAATGCAGGGTTCCTAATAAGAGACGTTGGCGGAAACGATAGTACCGGTGCTACGGTTTTCATCCTCAGAAGCTGAAACTCTTTAATCGTAGATAAAACTATGTTTGTGTCCGTTAACACGAGAGACAAATCTTTTGAAATTATGCGAGGTACTAAGAGTTTTGGTAAACTCGTCATCACATTATGGCCTTGGAATTTCGGTAGTAGTGTTTCAAATTTCGAAGTAGGTGGAGGAAGAGGGATTGATAGATTATTACTGATTAATGCAGGGTTCCTTATTAGAGACGTTGGCGAATACGATAGTACCGGTGCTACGGTTTTCATTCTCAGAAGCTGAAACTCATTAATCGTAGAAAAAACTAAATTTGCATTCGTTAACACTAGAGGCAACTCTTTTGGAATCAAGTTAGTTAGCGAATGTATCGGTTTCACAGTGGCCACTTTATATCCTTTCAATGTCGTCAATAGGCTTTTAAATTTTAAAGAGGGATGTGAATGCCGAATTGTTAATTGATTAGTAATTATGACAGGGTTCCTTATGAGAGCTGTTAGCGATAACGATAGTACCGGTGCTACGGTTTTCATTCTCAGAAGCTGAAACTCCTTAATCGTAGAAAAACCTAAATTTGTGTCCGTTAACACAAGAGAAAACTCTTTTGGAATTATGTGATGTACTAAAAGTTTTGGTAATATCGTCATCACATTAAGGCCTTGGAATGTCGGCAAAAGGGTTTCAAATTTCGAAGTAGGTGGAGGAAGAGGGATTGATAGATTATTACTAATTAATGCAGGGTTCCTTATAAGAGACGTTGGCGAAAACGATAGTACTGGTGCTACGGATTTCATCCTAAAAAGCTGAAACTCTCTAATCGTAGACAAAACTAAATTTGCATTCGTTAACACTAGAGGCAACTCTTTTGGAATCAAGTTAGTTAGCGAATGTATCGGTTTCACCGTGGTCACTTTATATACTTTCAATATCGTAAATAGGGATTTAAATTTCAAAGAGGGCAGTGAATGCCGAATTGTTATTTGATTAGTAATTATTACAGGGTTCCTTAAGAGAGCTGTTAACGATAACGATAATACCGGTGATACGGTTTCCATCCTCAGAAGCTGAAACTCTCTAATCGTAGGCAAAACTAAATTTGCATTCGTTAACACAAGAGACAACTCTTTTGGAATTATGTGATGTACTAAAAGTTTTGGTAATATCGTCATCACATTAAGGCATTGGAATGTCGGCAAAAGGGTTTCAAATTTCGAAGTAGGTGGAGGAAGAGGGATTGATAGATTATTACTAATTAATGCAGGGTTCCTTATAAGAGACGTTGGCGAAAACGATAGTACTGGTGCTACGGATTTCATCCTAAAAAGCTGAAACTCTCTAATCGTAGACAAAACTAAATTTGCATTCGTTAACACGAGAGGCAACTCTTTTGGAATCAAGTTAGTTAGCGAATGTATCGGTTCCACAGTGGTCACTTTATATCCTTTTAATGTCGTAAATAGGGATATAAATTTCAAAGAGGGCAGTGAATGCCGAATTGTTATTTGATTAGTAATTATTACAGGGTTCCTTATGAGAGCTGTTAACGATAACGATAATACCGGTGATACGGTTTCCATCCTCAGAAGCTGAAACTCTCTAATCGTAGGCAAAACTAAATTTGCATTCGTTAACACAAGAGACAACTCTTTTGGAATTATGCTAGGTACTAAGAGTTTTGGTAAACTCGTCATGACATTATGGCCTTGGAATTTCGGGAGTAGGGTTTTAAATTTCGAAGTAGGTGGAGGAAGAAAGATTGATAGATTATTACTAATTAATGCAGAGTTCCTTATAAGAGACGTTGGCGAAAACGATAGTACTGGTGCTACGGTTTTCATCCTCACAAGCTGAAACTCTTTAATCGTAGATAAAATTAAATTTGTGTCCGTTAACACGAGAGACAACTCTTTTGGAATCAAGTTAGGTAGCGAATGTATCGGTTTCACAGTGGTCACTTTATATCCTTTCATTGTCGTCAATAGGCTTTTAAATTTTAAAGAGGGATGTGAATGCCGAATTGTTAATTGATTAGTAATTATGACAGGGTTCCTTATGAGAGCTGTTGGCGATAAAGATAGTACCGGTGCTACGGTTTTCATCCTCAGAAGCTGAAACTCTTTAATCGTATATAAAATTAAATTTGTGTCTGTTAACACGAGAGACAAATCTTTTGAAATTATGCTAGGTACTAAGAGTTTTGGTAAACTCGTCATCACATTATGGCCTTGGAATTTCGGTAGTAGGGTTTCAAATTTCGATGTATGTGGAGGAAATGGGACTGATAACTTATTACCAAATAATACAGTGCGTTTAATTAGAGACATTGGCGTGAATACCTGTACCGGTGCTACAAATATTGACTTCGGAAGCTGTAGCTGTGTAAACAAAATTGTAACTTTGGATTTATCCGTAAGCACGAAAGACAGCCCTTCCGAAATCGATTTAAATAGCGACGGATTTGGTATCACCGTGGTAACTATATATTCTTGAAACGTTGTCAATAGTATATTAAATTTCGAAGATGGTAGAGGAAGCGGAATTGTTAGTTGATTACTATTTATTACAAGGCTTCTTATGAGAGACGTTGGCGAAAACGATAATGCCTGTGTTTCGGTTTTCAACTTTAGAAGCTGAAGCTCATTAATCGTAGACAAAACTAATTTTTCATTCGTTAACACGAGAGACAACTCCTTTGGAATCAAGTTATTTTGCGACGGATTCAGTAACATTGTCGTCACTTTATATCCTTGCAATGACGTCAATAGAGTATTAAATTTAGAAGATGGTGGTGAAAGCGGAATTTTTAGCTGATTACTGACTATTGCACGGCGTTTAATGGGAGACGTTGACGAAATCACCTGAAACGATGTTCTATCCATTTCCACGACCGGCAGCTCCATACGAATTGTCGTCGCCATTTGATCGTCAGTTGTTTCAATAGCTGCCGCTAGTGGCATTAACGGTGCAGCAATGATTGCCATTATTTTCTCTAATTCAGCCGTCAATATCTTATTTTGCTTGATGACCTCACCTGAAAAATTATGTGTTTTTTTTCAAGTTTATCATTTATTTTTGTTATGTTCATTATTAAAAATATTTTTTACTTAGTTGCTGGTCCTTCCTCTGATATGCAGCCATAAGTTCTTCTATTACTCCTACGATCTCATCGTCATCTATATCTAATTATGCAAGAATGGTGGTATAGCTCCATTTACCGAATTTATTATAGAATAAAATAATAATTTACCTTCGTCGTATAACAAATCGTTATTCATTTCAGAGTATGCACATTCCTCATTATTCTTTATCGGTTTTTTTTGCATAATTGCTAAGAAGTAAATACACACATTGTAATTATTGTTATATTTATGGAATATATTGAATTTTATTTTATTTTTCTGATGCCTATTGTTATTACTAAGTGAGTTTTATATCTTATTAAATTTGAATTAAAATACATTTTTTGTCTAACGCAATGAAATGCATTATTTTGAAAATGCAAAAAATACCATATTGACAATGTTGTTTATTTTTGTCATATTTTTGTCATTGTGTTTTTTATTATTTATGTAAAAATGTATTATTATTTAACTCGATATATTATAAAATAAATATTAGTTTAACGTTACAGAGTATAAATTAAGAGACCAGTAAAATTTATTTATGATATTACATATTTCTATATAGCTATTTTTTTTTTTTATATTTAATGTCTCTTTAAATTATATTATTGATCATTGTCGTGGGACAATCAGTTATATTTAAAATAGATACGTAGTGATATCATTTATATTTTTAAACGATGATATTTAGTGCTTCGTTATACTACGTCTGGTTTATTTTGTCTGTAAAATTGTTGATAATTAAATTTTATTCCATTAAAATTTTGTTAAAATTAAATTTTTTCAAGACAATATTAATAATTAGAGGTGAACGTTAAGATTTAATATAATTTTAATACAATCAATTTAGTAAGTTTTTCAATTCGATCATTTCACTACATTATTTATAACCCGGGCTTGAAAATTGCAGCACTAAAAATGTTAATATTATGCCTTTCAATATGCACTCTCAATAACACATAAATAAACACTATGAAAGACGAAATTAAATAAAATCCATTTTTTAAAGAACTTTTTAGTAATTTTAATTTTAAAGATTTTAAATTATTCCAATGCTAATTTTATTAGCATTGGAATATTTAGTATATAAAATTTGGCAATTTTACAAAATAATATAAATGAAATCAATTATGAAAATACTAGAACCGAATCCATCGACATAAGTAAGGAGACGATTCGATAAATTTGTGTAACTTTAGGAATTATTAAATCAATACACACAAATAAGTAGATACAAAACCATACGCTGATTTTAGCGTAATCCACGTAAATACAAATCCTTATCAAATTATCCGATGTTATTGCATTCCGCCGATGCGACCGACAAAATTTCTAAAATAATCAAATTATGGGAAACGAACGGAATAAGAATGACGATAACAACGGTTTATGGCCTCGTATGCCCAAGGTGAGAAAAATTCTCTATACGCGACCAAATAATTTAATTATTTTTAATGTAGTTTTTCATTATGGATAATAACCTATCTGCTTAGCTTGATGAAGCTTGACGATGTAAGAAGATTTCGACCCTTTATACATGACAGCGAGAGAGAAGTATTAATCGATAATCCAAAAAATCGTGATGAATTTGTTGAAAATAATAATGAGTCCAAAATGCCTTGTTCTGACGATTCTAGTAATGTAATATTATCAAGTGATCCTCCTCCTCGTAATGGTAGAACTCCACAAGAAAATATAGTATTACACCTTGCTGGCATAAATTTGGTAGCAATAAATGCTAAAAATATAATTCGATTTAGGGAACTTTTTTACCCCAACGACGGTTTTTACGAGAATTTACTACTTGTGTCAATATATATATTTGGCGAAAATTCGTGATAATTATCAAAGAGATATTTTTCGTGATGTAATGTCTGAAAGCCGTTTTTACCTTTTACTTCGTGCTTTATGATTTGATTATGTACACGCTGGAAATTACGAGAAAAAAAAAATTAAAGATTTGGCACCAACCAATTAGAACGTTTTTTGATGAATTCCTTAACCATGTTAGAGTGCTTTCGGGGAAGATCCTAATACTGTTAGTGTACCTAACATAGTCAACAAACCTAAAAAATATGGTATTACAATTTCCGCTAACGTAGATTCGTGTGTATATAGTAAATGTGGAATCTTATGCAGACAAACAACTTATTAAACCGTTTTATTACTGAATACTATTGAAGCTAGTGTGCACTGAGATTATCAAATTACAAGCACCGAATGTAATGTTGTGTAACATTACTGAATACCTGATTTTTTTGCAAATTTCCAAGCTCTGTAGGCCATCCTCGGTAAAAGAAATACGGTCGATTTTCCACAGGAGAGCAGGCGTCTTAAAAACGATATGACCGCTGAAAAAACCATTTTTCTTGATGGGATTCGAAAATACAATATTATATAAAATAATTGAAATATATTGAAATCAATAGAAACGGTATAAACGTAAACTGAAATTCGTCTGTCTAACATAGACTGTTGTTGAATTATTGGTAATCGAAATTGGTAACCATGGTTAAATATTATTATGTTTTATATACGACCAACATCATTTCTTTTTTGTTAAAAATATTATATTGATGGAATGCTAAACATGCGTATGCGTGTGGTGTTAGTTATTATCATATTCCCGGTCATGTTCCACGTAAAACCTAAAAATTTAAATACGAAAATTCAAGAATAAAACAATTGTTTTCTTCTTCTTTTTTTGAAATAAGAATAATAATAACGCTTGATTATTCAATTTGTAATGTGTATGTACTTTGTATAAAAATAATTCAAATACTGAAATATATTTAGTTTATAAGTGCTTGTAACAGAACAGTGAATAGAAATTATATAATAAATGAGTTGCGGTACCTTAAAACAATTGACATTTAAAAAAAATAAAAAAAAAAAAAGTGAGAGAATCTCTTAACACAAGACCGAAGGAGTACAAAACAAAAAAGACGCGACTAACGACGGGTTAAGAATCAAAATTCGCATAATAGCTCTAAAAATTAAAAATATTCCAAAAACCGCAATAACAAACAAATGCGTATATGACATCCTTTTGAGTATGTAATGAAATTGTGTTACGCAATATGATCAAGGCATTTCCAAAAAAAAAATAAAAAAATTACTATTCGCTACAACTTCCGAGCCCCGTTTAGACCAATGAAGGTAATCAAATTACAATACACCGATTGTAATGTTGTGTAATATTACTGGATACCTGATTTTTTTGCAAACTGCCAAGCTCTGTAGGCCATCCTCGGTAAAAGAAATACGGTCGATTTTCCACAGGAGAGCAGGCGTCTTAAAAACGATATGACCGCTGAAAAAACCATTTTTCTTGATGGGATTCGAAAATACAATATAATATAAAATAATTGAAATATATTAAAGTCAATAGAAACGGTATAAACGTAAACTGAAATTCGACTGTCTAACAGATACTGTTGTTGAATATTTGTTAATCGAAATTGGTATCCATGGTTAAATATTTTTATGTTTTATATACGACCAATGTCATTTCTTTTTCTACATATGTTAGGGGCTCGAACTTTTAAAAAGGGAATCTCGGCGTGTAGTCAATAGTTATATAATGCATCGTTTAATAGACTTAAGCATATGTTTTGCTAAAAATGGTAACCCTTTTTGATTTTAAACTCAGAGGTTGTCGTGTATATGAGGATTTAAAGCAATCGATCTTTTTTTTTTTCTTTTCTTTTTGGTGTTTATGGAGAATACAAAACAATATACTCAATCATAGAGCCCTGGTTTTTAAAATATCATGGAAAGCTCACTATTTTCAATATTCTTGTACAGTGGTTACTGGCTCTTAGCCATATTCTCCGTTATTTTCCATAAATTGTCCGTTATTCAATTACTACCTCGTATAGTGTTAAAATTATAGCTAATATTTTGTGTGAAGTACGTGGCCAGATATCAACGTTTTTTTAAATAAGAACTACGGGGGGACTGGGCCCAGTCTTATAAAACTAATGGGGGCTTCGGTCCCCCCCAACCAACGTATACAACGAACAGAATAGAGGGCCGATGTTAAAATATTACCTTGGACTGGACCGGATTCTCAGTCCGACCATGACCACCGGGTTCATTATGATGAAGCATCATAGAATACGGTTTTTTAAACCGGTGCGTTATGATATGTTATCGACTATAGATAGTTTTTTTCGTATACTATATACTGCATTATATGGACCCGATAGAATATACCGTTAAAAGATATAATGATATTCATGATGTTATAAGTTCTGTGTATTATAATTTGTTGAAATTGTTAATCATTACACAGTCACATTATTAACGACATTGTCACGGCGGTTTTTTTTTTTTTTTAAAATATTATACAAAAGAAATATGTACATATGGTAGAAAAAAAAATAATAGTTAACAATAACGAATATATATAAAAAAAAAAAAAAAAACTTATGACTAATATTGCGCTGTTTGTCGGGTACGTACGTAGGAACGGTTATGACAATGGCCAACTAGAAAGAAAAAAAAAAAAGAGAAAAACTTAAACGATTACTATGGTTAATTAAAACGAACTTGCATTACCTAAAAAGTATTATACTAAAAGCAAAACGGTTCCCAATCCGATTGTTTAATTATTCAATATTATGACCGCGAATCAGTATTTGTATTGATCTCGTTAAATATGTATTTTACATAACACATTATAATAATTTTTCTAATTCACATCGTCAACATTATTAGTGTTTAATGATATATATAAAAAAAAAAAAAAAAAACATTAGAAATTAACCTGGGAGAATAAAAAAAATGACGGACTATTCGTCTCATCGGCTCAAAAAAAAAAAAAAATCCCTAAAACTTGATTTATCTTGAGGGCGTTAAGATAATTATAATATTAATAGAAATAAAACAATAAAACAAATGTGAAAAAAAAAAAAAAATTTGAAAGTCGCAAGAAAAATTAATAGGTCGTCGTTTGCAGCAGGTCGCGGCGGTTGTCGTCGTTTTCCGTCACTGGCCGGCAACGTCGTCGGCGGAATTTAGCGTCGGTTGTGTCCGGCGATGTGCGCGCTCGGTGGTTGTCCCGGCACGACGGCCATCATCTCGGCGGCGCGCATGTCGCCCATGGCCAGCGCCTGGTCGAGCGCAGTGATGCCGTTGTACCGGACAGTCGTCCGGCACCGGGCCGACGACAGCAGAACGGCCGCCATCCGGTACCGCCTGTACCGGACGGCCACGTGAAGGGGCGTGCCGCCGTATACGTCGGTCGTCGCGTTGGGCGTCACGTCGCACGCCAGCAGGAACGCCACGGCGTCCGCGTCGTCCCGGGCCACCGCCTTGACCAGCCTGTCCGAGTGGATCAAATGGGCGGTGATGGTGGACTGGCGGCCGTGCGTGTACATTGCCACTTCGACGGGCCGGCGGCCGGCACCGGCGACGCCCCGGGCGTCGGTCCGGGCGCCCGCGTCCAGCAACCGGTCCACTAGCGCTGCGTTACCGGCCCTAGCGGCCGCGTGCAGTGCAGTCTCGCCACCTGAGCACGCGTTCACGTCCACGCCCCGTGCTAGCAACGCTTCCACCGCGGCTCCGTGGCCGTTCGCGGCAGCCAACACTATGGGCGGCCTCGACCGTCGGGGCCCGTGCAAAGTGTTCAGCACGTCCGGTCCCGTGTACTCCAATAAGCACTCCAACATGTCCACGTCGCCTACGAACAGTGCGAGAAAATACGATATAAACGCGAGGCTAATCGGGACTGGAACTATGTAAAATAAATAGTAAAAAAACTTAAATATTTCCGTTTTCGCACACACACATCGTATTATTATTGTAATATATATATAATTTTACTTATCGATTATTTCCGATGGTTTTTTTTCTTTTTCTAATACCATTGAAAAAATGTAAACTAAAACGTTTCATAGTTTAATGTAATACTGACCGGACTCGCAGGCCAAATGGATGACCGTCCGGTCCAAGTCGTCGTTGCACGGGTCCACGACTACGGCACCGCAGGCCAACATGTGCCGGGCCAGGGCCAGGTTGTCGGGACCGCGTCGGGCGACGACCACGTGCAGGGGCGTCGTGCGGGCCACGGAGTCCGGCACGCGCTCCGGACTGGCGCCTGCGCTCAACAACTGCACGGCCGCTGCGTGCCGACCGTAATTTACGGCGGACAGCAACGGCGTCCAGCCCACACGGTCGACCACGTCCGGCCGGGCCCCGACTCGCAGCAGGGCGTACAACGCCGGCCCGTTGCCTCCCGCGGCGGCAATATGCAGTGCCGTCTTCTGCGAGTCCGAAGTCTTGAACTCGACCGTCCGGCACAGCTTTCCACGAGCTGCCAAGTTTTCGAATATTATCGCCAGTATCCAATCCGGGAACCAGTAGTAAACGGCGTAATGTAGACACGTCCAGCTGCTGCGACAAACAAATTATCATTTTAATCATATTTATTGACAATGCGCAGGCACTTTTTCTGTCGTCAATATACACCGCATATATACACGGAGTAGGGGATAAATACAATTGTCGTTGGATAAGTATTGTCGAATACAGCTGCACCAAAAAAAAAAAATAATCTAATCAAAATGTCACACATATGTGGCCGTCGGAGAGGCACGTAAATTACCGGTCGAATTTCGACCGGTTCGACGATGCTGCTGTATAGTTGCTATTATTCGTTTCCCTATTCCAACAAATTCGCACAATACTTTAGCTCAAACCAGTGGCGTGGCCCTCTACGGGGGCCACGCCACTGCAACAGAAGAACCGTTTAACGAAACGTGCGTTTCGGGACTATAAAGAAGAGATAATTGTCGCCGTATATTATATTCGTCCGCGGTCGGGTTGGTTACCTGGCCGGGTCGTAGACGGAGGGATCGGCGCCCTTCTCCAGCAGGAACTGTACGGCCCTCTGACGCTTGCGCTTGACGGCCTCCAACAGGGCCGTGTGGCCCGTCGTGTCGTTCGCGTAGTCGATGTCGGCCCCGCGGTTCAGCAGCTTGTTCATCAGCACCGTGTTGTCCCGGATGGCGGCCTTGTAAAACGCTTTGTTCACCACGCTCTTGGGCATGTCACAGTTCAGCAGAACGTTTAAACACCGTCTGTATAAATAAAGGCGGGAAAGGAAGAAAAAAATATGTAAACCCATGAACTAGAAGACACTGCGGCTCGTGGACGGGCTGCCGCTATTACGACGGGGCTGGAAGTCGGTAAGGTGTAATGGCCGACACCGCATAGAGGGCAATTGAAATATAAATCGTTTTTTTTTTTTTTTTTTTTTGTTTTTTTGGAATATGGTATTACCGCGATTTTTACGATTACCGTCAAAATGCTAATCTCGAATCACTGTACCATTACGTTTCTCGTTCGTGTATTAAAGGAGGCGATCGTCTATGATATTGCCCGCATAGTATCCATAATAACGGCGCGAAACCGGGAACAAAACTGCGGAAAACGGGAATATTTACACAATAACGATTCATGTCGTATTTCAGTGAAGAACAATCGTATAGAAGACATAGACTTTTTGTGGGAAAAATTTATGTTAAAAACACGATCAATTCATAATTCGTTTCGTAGTTAAAATTTCGATT
Organism: Tuberolachnus salignus; assembly: GCA_956483605.1. Lineage (NCBI taxonomy): Eukaryota > Metazoa > Arthropoda > Insecta > Hemiptera > Aphididae > Tuberolachnus > Tuberolachnus salignus. The sequence goes on along the minus strand of OY101429.1, from coordinate 47,998,497 downwards.
GAAATCGATATTTTTTTTTATTTTGCAATCGGTACGCAACGACAAAACGATACTAACCAATATAGATCCCGACTAAATTATACTCCTATAAATCCTACATTCCCCAATTCCCACCTATTTTACAGTAGCCTGTCCACAACGCAAATGTTCGGTTGTTTTTTTTTATTTTTTCAAATATTCTTATAAATATAACTATCAGTGGCGTACCTGGAGCTCAATCAAGGGTGGAGGGGCCTTTTAAAATTTGTAAAACTCATCAAAATACCACTACTTTTTGGTAACGCTAAGGAAAATATCCACTAAATAATAAAAAAAATATTTATTTTTTTTAAAAATACCAATGGGTGGGTGGGGGGGGGGTGATCCACCCATTTCCTCTCCCAATCATCATATACGTCAATAATAATAATATCTATATGAATATTGAATATATATATATATCGGTATATACTTTTCGTTCATGAGCGTGGCTAGGTCCAGTGCTGTGTTGTTGGAACCGTCCACCGCGGTCGGGTCGGCGCCGTCGCCGAAAAGCAGTCTGGCCACTCGGTCTTTACGGTGCAGCACGGACAGGTGGGCAGGAGTCCGCTGGCGGCCGTTCCGGGCGTTCGGATCGGCGCCCCGTTGCAGCAGCAGGCCCACGATGCGCCGGTGGCCGACCTGCGCGGCCACGTGCACCGGGAGGTCGGCCCGCCGGCCGGTGGGACAGTGCACCAGGCACGGGCGCCGGCCGATGGCCCGCTTCACGGCCGCGTAATCGCCCGACTCGATGGCCGCCCGCAGGTCCACGGCCGACCGCGCCCGCTTCCGGTAGTAGTACACGCGCATATCCCGCGGCTGTGGCGCTACAGGTACATTCATTCGGTTAATATAGTAACATTATTATCCGCAATCGAACACGGTATGGGAATCATTACGGGCTTATATTGTTATAAACGGGCCCAAAAATGGGAAATCGGTCGTTGGTAACGCCCTGCCATACCATTTTGTGCAATGCACGAATATAATCTTATTATGAACATTTTGCACGTTGAAAAACAGTAAAAAAAAAAATTCGTTTAAACAAATGTATGATATTATGTTTAATGATTATTCTATAAATTATACCGATTATAGAAAAATTACATAAATTAATAAATTACATCTTTGTACAACGGAGTCTAGGAAATAATGACCATGGGGAAAACGTCCACGTGTTATCGAAATTGCAACCGTTTTTTAACTAATTAATTTTGATTGTAAACTTTTAATACATTTACTTTTAGTAAAAAGTATAATATTGTAATATGATAGCCAATATCCAATATCATATCATTATCAAATTAGGTGATGTCTCTGTCTAATAGTATTTTTTTAAATATTACTGCATTCCAGTGCTATTAAAAAAAAATTATAGGTATTTTCAAATGGAATTTCAGATTTTAGTTGCTCAGCGGTATGCTGTTTTTGAGACGGGATTTTTTAAAATGTTCTTTTAGTGTTTTTTTTCAATTCACAGTCTTATACTGATATGACTATATCAATATAAGACTGTGAATATGATTACAGAACTGCTAACAATAGTGAACTATAGTAAGCCTTGGGCAAAAATTAGTCGGACGCCATCTGATAATCAAAGCAGAGTTTTCGGGAGTAAAAAAAAAAAATAATACTTCTAGTTTTTTTCCATGAAAATCGTCGATTTACCATATAAATAATATCACGTTACAGGTAATGTGATGACTTAATATGTTATCTACGATAGTAATTATGATAAAACGATGTTTTCATGAAAAAAAAAAACACATAACTAAATTTATTTTATTTTTCCCGGATACCTCTTCTTTCTGCTTGTCAGATGTTGTCTGATATTTCCGTACGTTTTTCCAGGCGGTTCACTGGTTTATTATTTAAACGATTTTTTTTTTTATTATTGCACATATTTTTGTAGATTATAAGTCCTTAGTTTAATCAAGTATTTTAAGATTCAAGAAAAATTTGAAGAACTGATTGAAGGAAAAATATCAATAAATATTTTGAATATTGTAGACACATTTTTTTTATTTAGTTTTCTGAAAATAGTGTTTTTGAACTTATCTAACTCTTTTACACGGGCACTGTCTACCTATATATAGTCTATACGTATAATGTATATTATTTAAACCAAGGCTCGGATTTTAAAGAACTTCAAATATTTAAAATATGCGCTTTAATATGACCATACAAGTTTTAAAATAAGCGCTGCCGTAAAAACATGAAAATTAACAAAACAAAAAAAAAAAAAATCGTTTTTTATTTACGATTTGTTGATTTGAATACTGTTCGAATGGGGGGGGGGTGTAATACGCCGAGCTACTTAAAAAAAAAGATTACAATATGTAACGAAGAGGCGGGTATTTTACTTATAGATTGTCTGTACTATTTTTTTATTCGATCTAAACGAGATGTATGAAAAATACGAAATAAAACCAATATATCGGCACAAAAACTAGCCGTAAAAATGTAAAATACTTCGAATATGCAAAACCACAGCGTTATAAAAAAAAAAAAAAAAAATTGCGTATCATCCGGAGTCCCCGGCGCGTAAAACAACAATGATCTGCGGCGGAACAAATGCATAGAAAAATGACCACAGTGGCCGGCCCGGAGACTACGGAAACTCGTGAATTATTATTAAGAGTAATTGGTACCTGGCGGGTGGCAGCCGTGCGACGCGTCCTGCGGAACAATCGGAGACGGCTAAGGAACGCGCTACGAATATTGCGTCTTTCAAAGAGGGAAACGGGATGTCCCGCCGGAACGGGAAGAAAATCCCGGTGAGGTATAGTAAATCCACGGCGTTACTACGGCAGAACACCGATTATTCTTAATCGATCCGTTTCGAACGGCAGCGGCATTTCCGCCATCGCGGGGACGTCTGCAGCAAACAGGATAACACCTGCGGAAGACGAAAAACGCCGTTGTGTTAATAGACAGGACGAATTGGCAATAGGTTATTTTACATGTTTACTGTACGCACGTTATTTGTTTTTTATTGTCGTGTAACAAAGAATGTACGAGTACAAGTAGTAATGACTCCTAGTAGGGTACTTTATGGATGGACATGGTCTATATGAAAACTTGACCATAAACGATTTGGCCTGTTATAAATACGGCCCCCGATTAATTATGTTTAATTCATTTAATTAATTAAATGTACTGTTGGCAGACAATCGACAATCTTTTCGGTTCGAAAATTTCAAAAAAAAAAAAAATAATAATAATAATAAAACATTTGGTAGTTCAATGTGAAAATACTATTGACTTAATTGTCTACAGGTGTTTAGTAATTTTTACTAAAACGAATTAATAAATCCATCATAATGGTCCATAAGAAAATAAATAATATTAGTCTGCAACCAATATAGTCTACTCTCCAATTAAATGAAATTAAAATTAAATTGTATTAAAAAATGATTTATATATTTTTAATTATGTCGCTAGAAAAAAAAAATTAGAGCATATTTTTGTATAAGTGCTTGTATATTTAGTGCTTTTTTTTAGGGCTTTTTTTATAAGTCATCCGCCCGAGTAATTAATATAATATAATTGGTGAAAATAAAATATAACATATAATTATGTGTACGAGAAAATCGTTCGTTTTTATTGTATTTTTTGTTATATAATATTAAAAGGTAAAAAGATGGGCATCTTAGTCGATTAGGGAAAGACGATTAGCGATACGCCCTACCCGTACCATAAAAAATAAAGTAAAAATGTGAACGCGGCCAAGATAGGCCACATTCATGTGGAGATGGGATTTTGGGAAAATGTATTTGAACTAGTGAGATGAGATGAATCCGGATTATCCGAAAATCTAATAAATCCAGATTTAGAATTTAGAAATTCAAAATCCGAAAATTTGTATTTCGAAAATCGGAAATATACGGAATGTCGTACACAGACGAATTACGCGGGTTTTTACGCGTATAGTCGAAATTTTTATTTTAACCCAAGGTAATCCTGATTTATGGATTGGTAAAAAATCAATAATTAACATAATCCGTAAATTTTCTATCGGAAACCTCCCCTGAATTCGATGGATCGGAGCTGAGAATGCCGGCCGAACGATTGTTGTTCACCGACCGTAGATAAAGTACGATAAATATTTCTCAGTATCTAAAAAAAAAAAAGTGTAAAGTTTAAAACGTTAAAACCGTGATATATAAATATAATATTTTTTTTTTTTTTTTAAATTGCTCGTATACTCGCGATAAATATTATAATTTTCTCCGTACAATTGCGTTTGGCAATACCATTCGTCACCAGTTATAAAATATTTCACGGCGTGTTTTTAACACACAAATATAAATAAATTACGAATATATATATTTTTTTTTTCACGTTTCCGCGCCGCCGAAAATAAAACTAATTGATTTCTATACGATTTCCATTGCCCGGGGCAGGGGGTGTGCTCGTATTACTATACGTAGGACGTATTAAACGGACCTGTCACAAACACAAATTTAAAATAAGTTATATTTGTTCGGAAACTATAGGAAGCCCGTAACGGAATAGAAAATTCGTTATTACCCTTTCGAATGGTATTATTATTAAAAAAAAGCCACACTCGGGCCGGGCGCACGTTGAGACGCACTCTAACTCCGGGCAGATTAGGTTAAGCTGGCCGGGTTAAGGCAGTAAAAAGACTGCGCAACTTAGATGACCGCACATCGAAACGCACTTTCTTCCAATCATTGTGTATAATCGGCCGTGGAACGTACAAATTACGGCCGAACTAAAAAGAACTAGACACACGTTCCGAGTCCGAATCAGACGAAGAAATGGAAGAAATTTTGATTTCACGTAATTACTCGTATGGCTGGTGGTATTAAATAATATATTGTGTGGACGAACGGCTTCGATTAATTTTTCTTCCGTTGTATATTTTAATATATGACAATATATATTATATAAATAGGTATTGATATGCCAAGTAATATTGAGAAAAAAATATATATATATATGAAATATATTCAATTTTAACTAAAAACTACTTGACGCGTTCGCAGTTCGACACAGGCAAAGTTCTGCTCTACCCTTTTTTTTTTTTTTTTTTGGTTTAAACCGGCAATACCCCCGCGCCTCCCGGAAACGCCGTGAAGCACTACTTCGGGAGGCAGATGACCATTGTTTATTGAAATATTTTTTTTTCTAATACAATTAAAATACACAATCTGTACAACGTGGCACAATAAGTATATATGATATTATAATTTAGAATAAAAATAACATGAATATCATGAATTAAGAAATCACCCATTGGTGACACTTGGCTGGGAATTAACGCTGTCTAGAGTCTAGAACTTCGTTTTATATTTATAGCAAGTCACGGCACCAGCTCCTTTTTAGAAGACGCCCGGGGTTTCCCGGAATGGTCTGAGTGTAGAGGCTCTTTATCAATGGGTTTTGATGGGTTTGTAGGCGATTGTGAATGCGTTTGTAGAAAACTACAGCTTCACCCGTCACAGTTTTCATTGCGAGGTCTTTGGGGTAAGGTATAATTTGACACAAAAGGTGGAGCATTTGTTGTAATTTTTCTAAGAGCAATATTCTGGAACTGTTGGATTTTGTGGGTATTAAATACTTTAGCAGAACACCACAATTGAAGACCGTAGGTCCACATTGGTTTTAATTGAAAATTTGAAAAACAAAACAATTAAACCGTTAATAATAATAATAATAGAATCCCGTTTTCCCCTAAGGCGGGGCGGGCTCGCATAAGTAATCACATCGTTCGTGCCCTACCGCGTGGGGATGGGCAGTAGCCAGGCCCACTTGCTGCCATCACAAAGTCAGAGGGAACCCTTCCTGCCGGCGGTAAGTTCTGCTCTACCCTGCCCTGTCTACCAATATCCGGTAGTACATTCCAACTAATAGATTACAGAAAACTACGCTGCGCTGCGTTCCTGCGTCTCAACGCGCGCGCCCGGCCTCACTCCGGGACAAGCGGGACAAGCCGCTGTTGTAGGCGAGATGTTCGACCGGCATATAGGTGGGTAGGTATTTCCGTTTATATCGCGCCGAAACCAACGATAAACCGATTGCGATAAATAATAAAAATTGTTTTTTTTAAAAAAAAAAAAAAAAAACCGTTTCTAATAAAGTACGGCCGGGCGAAAAATCGACAACTATTAAGGCGTACGATGTGGAAAACGTAGAGCGTTTTTACTGTTGGAAAAAGTGTTTTTCGTGATAAAACTAACGTGTCGTCTATTAGCGAAACTGTTTTTTCGCTGTACATTTTGTTCGTCGAGTTCGCGGCAAACCGTTTTTAGAGATAGCAAAAAACCGATACAATAGATATAGACAGTATGTGTAATTTGGTATAAAAATAACGGATCGACTGTTTTTTTTTTTTTTTAAAAAGTAACTAGACATATTTTAACGATAAAGTTGATTATCAAAAACCGCCTCGATCGATACCTAGGGAATAATAGAATATGTTATCGAAATTCAAATACGCCCGTCCCGAGTCCCGAAATTTAGTCTAATTTATTTGTCTGACGATTTACGAAATTGGCGAAACTTTGGAAAACTCGCTTCGGCCGCCTTAACGCCATTTTTTAAAAAAAATTAAATCGAATCACGCGAATCTCGATAAAACTTGTTTATTTAAAAAGAAACTTCTACTCGTACGATCTATAGTAAAAATGTACTTCTTAGGAACAACGGAATAGGTCGAGGGGCGTTTAAGGTACGCCTTAAACTCGACCGAGAGAGTCGCCCCCACACAATCGTGAAAATCCGGCGGAATGCCTTTGTTGCCGCGCCACGCGCTGAGAAAAAAAAACAATAAACGTTATTTCTGACTGGGCACCTCGATAATAAAAAAAAAAGAAAAAAAAAATGATTATTGTCGTCCGTGCTCGTATAGTAATGGTAAAAATAATGTTTTCCGTACGTTTCAATTAAGATTTCAAGACGACGGTTTCGGTTTGTTTGGTCTACGGCGCGTTTCTATTATTGCCGAATTAATAAATTAATAAATGACCGGACGTAGGTCGAATTATTAATAAATATCGGTATTTATTGTTGACCGTTTAATGTCTGGGGGCGCGCTATTGTCAATTATAATAATAATATTATTATTTCTCACACGAAACGGTTCTCGGCGAGTAAAAAATTCGTATTGTATTATATTATTACTATAACAGAGTGATATTTACTGGTTTTTAGATTCTGGGCGGACCGGCGACGGAGGGGGGTTTTTACAATGATGTTTATTTCTGAATGTTTTTTTTTTTTTTGATTTTTCTGCAACACGTTTTCTACCGGAACACTTCATCCGGTCTATACACTCCTGTCCCGTTTCCGGGTGGAAAGTTTTGTCGAGTTGGTATTTTAGAGAAGTCATTTTTCGATATACCTATTAGTTATTTAACGCGGCAGGAAAACCTACCGGGGGAAAAAAAAAAAGGCAGAAACACAGATTTCGTCAAACTCGAGTGTTATTATTTTTTTTTTTATGTTAATTTCCGGGTTACCGTGGCAACAATGAATAAACACGGCTAATACTACTTCGCACAGAATTGTTTTTCGTTTGCAATTTATCGTTGCATACAGATGTGAATTAAATTCCTATCTGTACGACTGCATCCCTAACTTCCCACCTACAACAGTGAGTGACCCACCCATGGTGCAAAGTGTGTACGTTTTTATTTTTCTGTTTCCTATTGTCGTTACAGAACGGATTTTCGCTTTATTTCGACGCTATTTTCATTTTCATTTTTTTTTTTTTTTTTTTCCTTACGTTAGATGAATACATTCAATTTTTTATTTTTAATCCATCTCCATATTATGTTGTTTCATTCAACACGCTTTCGAATGGACGAGAATTTTGCATACTATAGTCGAATCAACAAGTGGGCAACGGATATGAGTTAAAAAATTTACCCGTACGAGGGGGAACAGGGAAGTGTAATAATGATAAAATATTGCGAATAAGATTATTGCGTTTACTATCCCCCCTCTTAATTATTGTTTATTGTGCCCATCGTATAGATTGTAATAATTTATTAATAAAGAAGTATACTTAAACAAAAAAAAAATATCATTGCGTTTAAACGTTCTTTCGTTGTATACGACGAATGAAAATTACCAACATCAATTTTATACTAGAAATCTTTGTAGATAATCACGAGATCACGATAGATGAATAATAACAATTATCACCCTGTATAATATCAATTGTGTTCTCCACTCCAAATCTCCGGGGGTTTAATTTATCGGATCCAGATCCATGACGCCGCTGCGGCGGTTATTACGAAATAGAAACGTTTAAAAGAACATTGAATTCCACAAAGTGGTTAAATAACGTTTTAAACGAGAAAAATACTTTAGTGGATCATTTGGGGTGCCGGTATACCAAATTGTCTACGATATTTTAAAATTCGAAAAAAAAATGTTCTACGTTACAATAACCGCCTAAATGATAAGACTTCTCCAACAATCTAAAAGTATCAATAATTTGCCAACTGTACCGACTGACCCAGTCGTCATCTGAAAACATGTATGAATTCGTGTCGTGTAGTTTACTTAAAACCGACTTTTCCACCATTTTTTTTATTATTATTATTATTTTTTTTTTTCGAAAAATGACCAGGTTATATGATCTTTGAAATAAAAAAAAAAAAACTTTCAATAGTTACTCACGCGGCCACGGCCGTGAAATACGTTCGCATTTTTTCCTATTAAATTTAGAGGGGAAAAAATTATTCTTAGCATTTTAATCGCGCAGAAATCCGGTCACCGAATTATCATAGTATCCGTAGTGTTGAACGCCGGCGTTTTTAAATTTTTTAGCCAACAGCCAACAATCGATTATTCCGTGTATTAATATGTTTTATCTAAAACTCGAAACATAAACAATGATAATGATGATTTTATACCTAAAACGTAGGGCGTGCAATTAAAAATTCGCCAATTTCTAAACACCACGGTAGTAATTATTGCCGACCTCGAATAATGTTTTTACACATTTGACCGAGTACTCTCTCGGTATTATGTAATGGCACGATAATAAAATTTAATAAATTTTATACGACGACAATCGCGTAGGCAATATAATTATAAATATATATATATATATAAACGAAGAAATTTTATTATATAATTATAAATTATTTGACGATATCAAATGCGCACGCGTACCCGTCGTGCAGCCGATTTTAAATGACGTTTTATCGTTACGGCGATAGTAGCGGGTGCGGATGTTAAGGCCCGCAGATTTAGTGACTTGGAAATTGTATTTAACGGTTTTCCGTACAAAAATAACTTTGAAATAATATAAAAAATAAATCTGCCGTGGAAAACCACGTCGGGCGTGTGTGGGCGGGGGAGAAAGGGCAAAGAATTCGTCGGACTTCTACGCAGAGACCGCGGATTAAAATAACGAACGTCGCGTTGATATCCAATGCCTATTTCAAATTATGTTTAATATAGTAACGTTATAATAATATTTAACTGTATTTAAATAATATACGGACGGATTTTTATCGGTGAAAATATCTGAATTGTATAATACGCGAGAGCCCGCGTAAACTGATTATAACAGTGTTTTTAGATGGCTAAAAAGGGTACGACGGAACGACCGCAAAACGTAACCTTACCTTTTGTTAATTTTTTTTTTTTTTTTTAGCTCAAGCCTGTCCACGTTCAAAATGCCGGATCTCTGGCCACGGAACGGACGGCACGCACGTCGCACATTATTGGTTTATCGCACATTATCATTAGTATTCCATTTCGACAACAGTATTCATAATACTGTCCCAATTATACGGACGAATTATTACGATGGTCGCGGCGGGTACGCACGTGCGAATAATGTTAAAATTCGGATTATTCGATTCATAAACGATTGTCGTGTAATAATAATGACGGTATTTTGCCGTTAACAGTAAGAAACGCGGCGTAAAAAAAAAAAACGTTACATAATATTAAATAAATTTCCTTGTAGGAGGTACCTATAGTCAAGGCGCGGGGAAACACGATGATCAGCCCGCGGCCGCGAACAAACGGTCGGAATTTCGACGACTAAAACGAGCGTACGGGTCATAGATAACCAAGTGGATCGAATACGATTCTATTATCGTACCTCTAAGTGACACGTCACCCGCCGTATGTAATTTCCAGAAAATCATGGTATAAAGAGTTACTGGCGGCCCGTGGAAGAAAAACGCGTACGGCACGTCGTGCCGAGTCCGGTGTACAAACGCGCGGCGTAACACCGAGTTTTGATTGTATAGAGAGGTACCACCTCTCCTATACCTGTCTGTTTATTACGCTACGCTTTTAATAATATTTGATTAGGTGCTGTGTAGTATAACAACCGATAACGAACCAACGCAATATAAACGACAGCAGTAGGTGATAATAAATGCTATATCCCGGAATAGCGTACGAACGACGACGCTATAATAATAATATCGCAAAACAAATACGAATACGATAATAATATTATCGGAATATTTTCCGGACGAGACGATACCGAAATAATATTATATACTAACGGTCCGAAAATTAAAACCGTTTACCTATAGTCGAATTCGGGGGACCCTTACGAGGGACGGAGGGATAAATGGGGGGGTTAAGTTTTTTTAATTTTTTTTTTATCGCGAATAAAAGTAACTATACAATCTGTATCGATAGTGATGCAGATAAGTATATGTATTAGCTAATGGTTTACATACACGAAGGAGAGCGTGAGAAAAGCAGCCACCCATTGATGACATTTTTTGAATTCCAAACTATTTGTTTGTTTATTATTTAATTTTGAGATGTGTTTTATTCTTGTAAAAGATCGCGACACGACTTTCGGTTCAGGCGCCTTGGAGGACTACCAGGTATAGAAACGGAAGCCAAATTTTTTATAATAGTGTTTGGATGAGAGATTGTGGAATCTCTTAGAAAAACACCGTACAAATTAAATACATAATAATATTGTATGTTCGATTTGCGTAATTAATAGGACGTGCGATACCCGCCGCGTGTGTCCATCTCAGTCTCAGAAGCGCACGACGACACGGCAAATTTACGTTCGACGAGATCAATTTCATGCTGTTAGTTTTGATATCAGTGCGATTCGACCAATGAACAAACTTTGGAGGTTTTACCATAAATACCGTCCGTGTTCAAGTACAACAAAAACATAGTACTAACCTACTAAATTCAATTGTTACTATAATAAAATTATAACCGTTGTACGTTTTATACTGCATGTAATATTATGTATCTTGGAAAATAACCTCGTGCAAAAAAAGGATTTTATATTAGTAAACGTAGGTGTATAAATAGTTTGCTCGCGTTATTATATATAATTTCTATTTACTTAATGTTTAGCCAGGGCCGGATGTAGACGCCCCCGGAGTCTCGCGGAAAACATTTTTAGAGGGTCCCCCTTCTTTTATAATTCTAAAAAAAAAAAAAAAAAAAACTAATAATAATAATAATACAAATTTCGTAATCAACGTAAAAAGTTGTGTGATAGTGCACATAATTTTATTGAAATACACCGTAAATACGATATTAAAACAATATTCGACACGTGAAAAAATAATTGTCTTGATATTTTTCTATTGTTAACGACCGCACTAATACCTAATAAATTAAATTTGTTCGCACGACCGTTCTCGCGATTAAAACCGTGCAAAACCTCTCGTTCGGGGTCGTATTTAGGAATTTGTCGCCCTGGGGCAAAAAAAAAATTGTCCAATTCTAATAAAATACAAATTTAATACAATATAAAAACAATAAAATTTTTTTCCCGGACCGTCACTCTGCAAATTCTTTAATTATATTAACATAATTGACGCTAGAATACGTTTTTATAAATAATTATTATCTCCGGTGTCGCCATAATGCCACTAAATTATCAAATATCATTATCTCGCTATCAAATCTCGATAGTAGGTTATAAAAGTAAGGTCGTGATAAAAGTATAGACAATAAAATATTAAAATAATATTACGCGTACAAATTAACCGGACGAATAGACGACCGGTGGGATTAAATTAATGAAATTGTGTATAAAAAAAAAAAAAAAAAAAAAAAAAACGCAGCCATTCTCCCCCAAATACCGGTCCGGCTATCGTTAATGTTTCCGATGGCGAAACCTAACACGCACATTAGAACTAAAAAAAAAAATACTAGACTTCGGCGGTGTAAATCGTTCGTGGGGGGGCCCGCGGAAAGTTACACGGGCGTTCAGCTCGAAATACCCCGGATATAGTGAAAAGATTCGGGGGCGGGGCTCTGGTAATTCAAAAAAAAAAAAAAAATATTTCCGCAAACGCATTAATACGGCCGCTGGGACGAACCGGCCGGGATTTAACCAACCGTCGGATTATTGTGCGCGCATCGGTACAACACCGCCGCAAGTCCCTCCGGGGCCCCGTGTTCGGCGTTGCTAAAATAAATTGATATAACCGACGACGTATAAAATACAATGCATAGGTGCGGTGTGCCTGTACGGCGAGGGGGAATGCCGGAGCGCGCCCGGGAACAATAAAAAAAATATTGTCGAACGACGGCGTAACGATTCGATTATAATATAATCAACGATTGTATTAAATTATACAAATCCGCGTCACGATCATTTGACGTTGACGATTTCAACGTGTGTACGGCATATCAGGATTGCTCTCAAGATCGAAATGAACAGGATTCCATTTCGCAAAAATTTCAATCCGAGTGCCTTCATTCATTTTTTTTTTCCTATATTACATATTTTTTTTTTTTGTTAAACCGACCGAAAGCTTTTACCGTAACTATCGGAAAATCGTTTAATAAATATGTAAAATATAAATAAATACGCATTTATTACGTGATGGTGGTGGCGTAATTGCGGCAAGGCAATGGGGGCTCTTGCTCCCCAAAATATCGGCGTTTCGGACAATGGTATCATTTTTCCCTCACCCCTCCCTAGATATGAAAACAGTACAAATCTTTGAATTTTCTTAAAATATAATAAGAATGCAATACATTAATTGCATTTTATATCCATAGGATAAAAATATTTTTTTCCTCAGATTGTTTCGTAAAAATGTTATATATTAACCTATTTCACGTTTCTCCTGTTTTATAGCATGTTTATTGTCAATGTTATCGTATTATCTGTGTAACAAAAATGACGCGACTAACGTTAAAACAATTATGTATATCCTTTCGTTTATTTTTTAAGTTTTGTTTAATTCAGTGATTAAGTGATTTAATTACTCTTTGATTATTTTGTACACATAGAATACAAATATATTTACACCACCGCTCGTGATTTTGATTTTGGTGAATAAATTATTTTGCTCCCCGCCCTCCCCTAGTTTTTGCTCAGTTTCGCCACTGAGTGTTCGAATAATTTCTTTACTTAAATGTGCGTTCTTGTAACTCTGTGACAATGTAGCGAGGTAAGTAGGATTACAGGCGTAATGCCGATAAAAACGAAAAAATAACGGAACTACTTCGAATGCACCGAAGACCCTATAGAGAACCGAATCGCCGACAATGTACGAAAAAGTCAACGAATTCAAATACAATTAGGAGCAACTCCGAGCGCGAACAAATTATCGGGCTAAGGAGATATTCGTTTAAAAATAATGCCGAAAAGCATATTTTGCGCTAACGAAATAATTCTGATCCACAATGCTCTCCATATGAAGACTAAAGTATGGCTATGTACGTAGCGATCAGAAAGCCGAATCGTAGTGTCTTACGGCTGTGAAGATTGAAAGATTAGAGAGGAGTCATAAAGGTCACAAGAGTAAAAGTATGTAAACGAATTTTCGACCAGCATAGACTCGTTGCTCCAATCGTCATCAACGGGGGGGTGGTTTCTAGTAGCAAATGTTATCGTTTTTTTGATTTCCCTTGTACTTCTGGACAAATATGGACAAAAACAAAAATATTTATTTTGTTTGATTTTACACGTGCCGTACGTGTAAAATTGAACGGTGCGAGGAAAAGTTGTGGACCAACTATGGATGGCGTTTGACGCGTCGTTTTAAATTTCAAATATTAAATGTGTTATAGAAAAACGGGGGGGGAAAAAAAAGAAAAAATTCAAGTGAAATTAATTATCTGACCGTCCGTAGATAATAATCAGACAATTTTATAGTGTTATTTATCTAGATAAGACAACCATTTTTGTATCTGGACATCTCGAAATAGCGAACTCTATATGGGATTCCAGACTCCGTACCGAAATGCCGCCCAACGCTAGGTGCGCGTCAATTTGCTCCGGGCACTAGCAGATCCGGACTTGCGTACGTTATTATTATCCATGTTTTATTCATACAAATGATATTGTAAAGGTCAAGGAATAAAACGTTAAAATATTTATTTTTTTTTTTTTTTTTTATGGCGAACGTATAATGATAATATTATTGCGCGACGTGTTGCAAATTACAGTCGGGGTAAAAAAAAAAAAAAATAATAAAAAAAAAACCATAACAAAACAACAACAAAAAAAAAAAAAAAAAAAACCAAACGGTTTTCGACAATCGCGTTTCGCGCGCGTCATTTTTACGAGAGCCCGTTAAAACGACCATCAATAATAATAAAATAATATTATTATTGCGTTATTAACAACGCGCGCGACAGACGTTCCGATGAAATTTACTGTACCGTCCGCTCACGACGATATAAACACACGTGCACGTGCAGTGCCCGCACAGGCAATAATAAGGTAATAAATATGATTAGGTCGTCTGTTCGGAAAAAAAAAAAAAAAAAAAAAAAATAACGACAAAAAAAACTCCGCGATATAGATACAGAAATATAATAATATATCGCTTTATAATGCACGACGCGTAATAGGAGCGAGTCACACCCGCGTCTCTATGCGTATTATGTTACTCTCTCGGTCGGCGTACAGCACGAAATTCGGGCGCGTGGCAAAGCACCCCCACAGCCATTTGCCAGCAGTCGGGTGGTTTTTTTTTTTTTTTTTTTTTTAAGTAGCTCAGATAAAGAAAACTTAAAATTTGACATCGAGTTCTCCGCGGAAGAGCGGGGAATGCATGTAATTCAACCGCGAGAAAGAATATACAGTTAAATACGAGGTCCCGAAACGGTACAAAGTTATGACGCTCCGTATGAATGGAACAACCGATACAACTCCGCTCAGAATTGTATTTGGTTTGCAATCGTTTATCGTTGCGGACAGATATAAATTAAATCGCCCTCTATACCAGCGGTCGCCAACCTTTTGGACCTCACTAAATCAATAACACTTAATTCTACGGACCACTTATACTTTATACTTTTCGTGGTCTTTGTAGCATAAAGTTTATAGTGTTAATACTATTTCAGGTCCTTATCCAGAGATTTTAAGCCGACAGGTTATTTTTTTTTTTTTCTATAAATACCGTTCTACGGATAAGTCCGTAATATTTATTTAAAAAAAAAAAAAAACAAATACATTTATAAAATAATAATAAAAGATTTAGTTATTTATTTATAACAAAACGTATTGAATCAGTAAAGAACTATAAAGAGTACAAATTACATGTACAGAACGGTGAAGTATAATATTATACGGTTTTATCTTAATGTAATATTTCTTCATGCCTTTTTTTTTTTTTTTTTTTTTAATAATTTTGTGTATTATTGGCTCCAATGAAGTTATTGTACAACGGATAGCTTTACTTATTTCAAACTTAGACCGGTACCGAGTTTTACTAGCCGTGACAGATGAAAATATTCGTTCGTATAAATACGTCGCTGAAAATTGAATTAAAATTTGCATTGCCCATTCATTTACTAAACCGAACCTTCACACAGTGACATAATACAATTATTATGTACATGATTATACAACACACGCCAGCTGGAAGGTTAATTAAATAAAATAGCAAATAATGTTAAAATTTGTCTGCGGACCGTCAAAATTTTCTCACAGACCACCCGGATGGCGACCGCTGCTCTATATGCTACCTGTTCTACTTCCCGCCTACAACAGTAGCACACCTATAAGCTATATCAGTTCTTTTCTTATTATTAACTATGAAAAACCATAAAAAAAAAAAAAAAAAATCACTTAACTGATTCACTTGAGTCAGATATATTGTATAGTAGTTTATCGTAATTTACCGTATTTCAGACAAAGTATTAACTACGATTTTCAAATTTTTTACTATTGTTTTAAAACTCGGTATTTTTTACACACATTGCGTAATAGGTATATTAAGCAAATACGTAGTTAATATTTTATTAAATAATGTTACACGAGTTATAGTAGGTATGTTCATTGATTAAACAAAAGATTGTACAATAAGTGTGGTGCTGGTGTAACGTTACATTAGCACTACATAAGTAAAAAAAATCGATTTTCACGTGTTCAGAGACGTGTACAAATGCGGTAATTACGATTACGAATTTGAACAAATAGAATAACAAATTTTGGTGGAATGTGTTTTACGAAATCCCATGTTGGGTGCGGGGCGGGTGGGGTGGGGGTGGTGGTGGTGCTAATGTACCTGGTGCGAAGACGACTATCTCATTATAAAAAATAAAAAAAAAATTAAAATATATATACTGTAGTATTATTTTTTTTTTTTTTCCGATGAACACACTGCCTTACGACGGTTTACGCGGACCGGAAATATTATATTAACCGGAGAGACGGTTCAATTATATTAAACGAACAAAAAAAAAAAAAACAATACGGACGTCGCGTCGTCGTCGTCGTTTCGTTATACCCAGTCGTCGCCACCGCCGCACTCGACATAAAAAAAAAAAAAAAAAAAAAAAAAAAAAAAAACATGTGTAATAATTGTGTACCTGTATTGTAATTGTCTTCCGGTAACACTATAATATTATTATTTCGATGTTCGGCTCGTATACGCGGAGGTTTTTCGTTAATTTCCTGCGCGCCACAATACCGTGGCCCGGACCGCCCACCTGCTGCACGTATTACCGACGCCGTCGTAGGCATGCGCCTAAAGCCCGAATTAATACGTAACGCGCGCCGCACCACCGCGTCGGCGATAATTATCGTAATATTTCATAACGTGTACCCGTCGTTTTCTATCATAAATTCGAATGTAAAATTGCCGATAAAAAAAAAAAAAAAAAAAACCAACGGCGAACGTCTCTCTATCGACTCTTTGTCATTTTTTTTTTTTTTTTTTTTTTACCATCAAATATTCTTATTTCCCCCCCCCTGACCGTCATATATCTGACCGGAATGTCGTTTACAGGCCGAAACAAAACGCACGCGCACGTTAGAATTACAGTTAAACTAACATCCTGGTTTCCGTTAAGATTTTTTTTTAATTAACACATTTTATCGTTTCGACTTCTTTGACGTTTTTACACAGTTGTTTTGGTTAGAAATTTAAAATTGTTTTTGAACGCGGCGATTACTATATAGTGTCTAGGCCAGGGGTGGTCAAACTTTTTCCCTAGTGTGCCGAATAAAAAAAAAAAAAAAAATAGAGACGCGCCATAACGAATTTACACTTACAATATAATACAATCGTGTTTTAAAATCTATTACTTGAGTACGATTTGTATAACAATCACGATGATTTTTCACTCAATGCGAATGTTCAATTTGTTTTTTGACTACTAACTATATACATGTTAGTTCGGTGTTTAAAATTCGCCAAGGATACGCACTTGGCGCTGCGTCTTTGAAACGAGAATATGTTAGTGTGGTTCGGTACTTTTTTTCGAGTAAAATTGATTAACAAGAAACACTCGTTTTACGCGAGCCATGTCTACAAACCAATTTCAACGACAAAAATATTTATAAATTGAGAAATTGCGTGTGCCGCGATGGTCAGATGGATCGTGGTCTTTAAATTTCTTTCTATTTTTTCCTTTTTATTTAAGGAATATAAGTAGTTTGATAAGTATGTAATTACATAGTTTGTTTGTGATTGCGGTGGCACTGGTAAATTAGTGCTTATCCAATGGAGTGAAGAAGACAACGGTTTTTCATCGTTATCATCATATATCAAAATTCATGTAGAACATATTAGTTTACGGTTTGCAAAACAAACAAAAAGGAACATGATTTTATTATAATTTACAAATAACTAATTCGATTATTATATTTGTTTATTCTAATTTTAATTGTAATGACTAAATTGACCATTAACTAATACGTACGTGACTTTTTGAGACGTTTATTTTATATTTTTGTATTTATTTTTTTTTTTTTTTTGGGTGGGAGGGAGGGAGAAGAATTTCGAGTTTTTAACTAATTTCGCCCCTCCTACCATTGAACTTCAAATAGTAAACGCCATTGTTTGCGTGTCGAACGATACGGTTTTTTTTTTTTTTTTATCCGACGACAGTGTGCCGGCACAACAATATCAAATGCGCCGCAAAAGGCGCGCGTGCTTGCAGGTTGGTCACCCCTGGTCTAGACACACTGCACGGTTATTTAAATTTTAATCGAATAAGTGACTTAAAAATGCAAAGTAATCAAACTAATACATGCGATTAAACTCGGACGGGCGTAGTGGGTGTACTACACACACACATATATATATATATAATATTAATATAATAGTACTGTTATTTATTGATAGTTATTTTTTTATTCGTTTCGAACCGCGTTTACCCCCTTCCCCTTCTATTCGGTACAGTATTGTCTATATAATTACGAATCATTAACAAATTGAATTTCAAATAATTCCTAAGGCTTTATAATAACAATATTGAAACGAGGCCTAATAATAACCGGACGCGTCCGCCGAAATCTACGATGACTCCCCGGGTCTCGGTAGTACGGAAAAAGCGTGGCCAACGCAACAAAATATTTTTTTTTTTTTTTTTTTAGTCCAAACATAGAGATGCATTGTACCAATAAACTAGTCAGCTAATCGCTGTGTCCTACTCGTGTGTACGGCTGAAGCCAGCGGTGGCGGCCATTTAATTCGAAACCCACGAGCCCTATCATAAACTCTGTGTGATAACGTTACTGGTACAAATAAAATAAATACTAATTATTATAATTATTAATAACTGATAATAAAAAAAAATAAAAACAAATAAATGCACAAATACACATACATTCTTGTTGTTGTTTAAACTACAATTTCCTGTCCTGTGTATCGTTCTTTATTTGCGCTCGACGCGTTATTCGGATAATGATCGATACGAGAAAATCTCGTATATTAGCCTCGATTAAAATGGCGGCGGACAGTGACTTTTCATTTTATCACCGGTTAGTAATCGGGTCTATTGTACATATCTCTGCGAGTTCCAACGACAAAATATATTGTTCCAAACGTCATTATTAGAATATTTTATCATAATGTTTTCCACGTGTTTGTGTCCTTGTTCCATGGTAATAGTTTATAGTGTGCATAGTAAATGACAATAGTTATCCGGTCCACTGGTAATAGTATACCCTAACGCGATATTTCCATTTTCTCATTTACACGCTCGCCGCCGTTATCGCGTTTGACAATTTATTTTGCCGTTTAAACGAGAAGTTATCTCTAAGCAAATTTCGATAATATTAACAATACGTCGTTCGTCGATGTTCACATTATAACAGTTTAAAATATTAATATTAATCTCATACAAAACAACACAAACACATACAAAAATTGTACGAAAATTCGATAATATTGATAATCGTGTAGGGTAGACCAATGGCAATGTAGCGTTGGCTCTTCTACGTCTTGTAGAGACCGCGGTAAATATTCGAAAATTCATTTCGGGGCTGTGTGTGGGATGGGGGAACGTTTTTATCGTCAATTTAACTTATTTCGGCGCTTTTCAATCCGTCTGTATTTACTCTACGCCCAAACCTAAACCCAACGAGTACAGAAACGTGAGGCTTTTTGTGCGGAGAAGCTTATTTATCGTTTTTATTTTTATTATTATTTTTTTTTTTTTTTTGGGTAAGTAAAAATGCTTCAAAACTCGTACACCTCACATTAAAGAGAGTGGACTTTCCGTCCGGTTGGTACTTTGTTCGAAATGATTTTCTAGATTCCCGACAGTTTTTTTCAAAAGACGACTTTAATGGTTGTCACGGCGACTATTAAACCTCGAGCTCCGCTCAGAATAGGTTTTTTTTATTTTCTATAAGTTCTCGTAGCTTTCAGTAGATATAAATCAAATTACTCTATATATACACTGTAGTAACAGGCTAATATACCTAACCTAACATGTTAAATAATATTAAGTCCGTGTTATTATTTTTTTTTATATCAATTTCTATTTTTATTTGGATTTCTAGTTTCTCAAATAATTCACCAGAGAAGCTCGACATCGACGGTTTGTTTTTTTCCCGTTTTTATTATTAGTTTTTATTTAATTTTTCGGAAGCTATCGTAATATTTTTTATATATATATATATATGTATACTAGATGTCCCGCATTGCGTTGCCCGTAAAAAATTGGAATTACCCGTGGATTTAACCCCTACCCCTCGCCCAATTTTATCGGTCTTCTTACGGTTTTTACGTGGTTAGATTTTCTTCGCGACATTTTATTAAAAATGAAAATTTATAAGCAAAACGATCGTTTTTCGTTTGTCGCTCTTAGGCTGTTAGGCACCTACACCAGACGATATATACCACCAACATTTCAAGTCTCTACGTCCAGCGGATTGGTCTGGGTAGGTTGATCAGTGAGCGAGTGAGTGGTATTTGGCTTTTATATCTATAGAATTACGAAATAAAAAAATATGTCTTTTAGTAACTAAGCAACTAAAGTTTCCCTAGTGACGTATTAATTATTAATTTCTGTATACATACAACCCTTTTAATCTTTAAATTTGCAAATAAAAAAAAAAAAAATAAAAACTATTCTATATTTTAAGTTGGACCAAATTGCACACATGAACATAATCTTATCGAAATCGGTCGTGTAATTTTAGAGCGCATTGCCGTTGTATGCTTAATTTTTATGTATATTCGAAAAGATTTTAAGGACACGGCGTTACGTGATTTTTTTTTTTTTTACGTACGACCAATAAATATACGTGCCGGGACGTGTAAATATAACGACTCCTAGGGATCGGGGGGGGGGGGTGAGGGAAATAAACAGTAATAAATAATAAAACGGAGGGGATGAAAAACAGTAGAATTTTATCGAGATTTTCACCGGCATATATTATTATTATTATTTTGTTATGTATAAATGTATTTTCTATAGCTGACGGGCCGGGGTATAAAACGAGAGGGTCCGGGTATGACGTCCGACACGGGTCCCGGTGAAAAGGAATAAACGGCGGCGACGGATAAGAAAGGAAACGGACGATTTTTTTTTTCCCTCGTCTCATCCGTACAAGTGTCGGACAACGGCGGCGCCTTATCGTATACCATATATATATATATATATTGTATAATGTATATTGGATTTGGAAAAATCTGTCGCGGAACCGGGGTCCGTCGGAAATTGCGAAGAAAAAAAAAAAAAAAAAATATACAATAATCGCGTTTTACTATATATATATATATATATATATATATATATATACACACCCACACACGACTATCCTACTATATGAATATAATAAAAGGACCGACGGCGGAGGATTTGCTCGAGGGCCGTTATTCTCCGGGCGCGCGGTAATTGTAATGCGCCAGAATCAATTTCGGGACGACAGCGTGTGCGACGGGTACCCGGAAGGGTCACTTTTGCCGGGCGACAAAACACTCTGCAGCTGTAATATATTATACAAAAGATATAGTGCGCTCTTACCGTCACCGTCCCTGTCCGTTTTTTATAATCTGTTTTTTTGCCGTCGGAATTCGATTTTACCGAGGTTTTTATGGTTTGTTTTTTTTTTTTTTTTTTTTTTTTTTCTCGTCCCCGCCGAAATTGGACCTCCGTCGCCGTTTTATAATAATATATTTCGGAATAACATCTCGGATACGGACGTGTGATGATAATATACATTTCCCGAACGACGTGCGCGAACGTTTAGACCACCGTGGTCCCATAGATTTTTTCTTCGATTTCTATTCCAAATTAATTATTATTATTTTTTTTTTTTTTTTTAAATAGCGAAAAAAATTACGACTTATCGACGAACCGTATAATATTATACGGTTATCTTATCGTTGTTGCTGCTGTAGACCGATAAGCATTTTACACTTTTATAAATGTCTAGGTATCAGTGTAATAAATTGAAGTATAATTATATATTAGTGAAGTATAGTAAAGTAAAATAATAAAAGTTATCATTTTTCGTTAAATTTTGTGTATTCTTGTTAATGAGCAAAAAAAAAAAAAGGTATTCCTAGTTTTCGTAAAATTGAGGTGGTCCGCGACCTATAAAATATTTTCGATGTGGTCCGTGGTGGTAAAAAGGTTGGGAAACACTGGTTTAGACGGTACGTGCAACGAACGATCATTTGTGGGTGGTCGGAGTGATGGGCAAGGCAGAGACACGTTTCCCTGTCCCCTGGAAAATAATAAAATACGCTTGTACTAAAGTTTATATACAAGCACCAGCGTTTTACGAATCTAGATGACATATATCTCGATAATGATAAATCCTATCTGGACAACTAACAAAATTGGCCATCTTTTCTTATCTTAGACTAGCTGCCCATTACCACCCGGCCTTGCTCGGTTATCTAGAGCTGTTCCTAAAAACGGTCAAACATTTTGGTTTTGTTAATCTTTTAAATCTATTTTAAAATTTGTATTTATTTTTTTCTTCCCCGTGACAACTAAATCATATATAGGTAATAACAACTGTCATTTTTTCATCCGAATCGCCGAGGAAACCCACAAATCAACAAAAATAAAACGATTTTCGTACCAAAAATACCAATATTTTTATTGAAATAAAATATAGCCTATTTTAATCAGGGACACCTGGCTATACTGTCAGTTTTCTATTAGAGAAATAATTTTTTGAATCGGTTCGGTCGTTCCGGAGATTACTCCTACATACGATCAGACAAATTCGTCCCCTTTATAATATTAACTAGTATAAATGAATAATTGTATTATTTTAACTAATTTATCCAGTTACATTTTAAGATTACGGATGAAGCGAAAAATGTATTAGTTTTACTATGGTGTGTACATTCTTTTTTTTTTTTGTCTGTAAAGAATTTTCCTGAAAGCATTTCGGATTTAGTTGGTGCATCGTGGAAGAATAAATAAACACAAATAAACATCAGACAATAGTATAATAGTTAATTGTTTATTTTTATGTTTAAAACGTAAATAAATTGATAGAAAAAAATATACATTGGTTAATGATTCAAATTCAAAACTGTTATCTTTTTTTAATAGTGTTTTATCTTTATCTTTGTCTAGATACATTTTAAGTTAACTTTGCGCAATATTAAAGAGTACTATATAATATATTGTGTTGTATTAATGTATTATAAGTTTCATGTTGTCCCTCCCCTGAAAATTACCCCCGGACGTTCTCACTGATGTGGGGGGGGAGGGATAGATTCTCTCCACGGCCTATTCTTCTACAATGAGATACGGGTGCGTAGCCCCTGCTGCTTATTACGTCAATGATAAATATAAATCACCCCCCCCTCCCAAAAAGACATTTCTGAAAACGCAGCTGAACAAAAATCAGATATTACACACGGGTAAGCCACTTTTAAACTTTTATTTAAAAAGTTCACGAGTTAGTACATTTACATATGAAAGGTCATGTCCATTAAAATTAGTATAGTTTTTGTTTAAATTTAAAGAATTTGTCAAAGCATGCAAAATAAAATGCACAATAACTGAAACATAAGCAATCGACTGCGAAATGTATGAAACACGTAAAAATATGCACATTCAAATTTCAGATTTGATATCAGGGCAACCTGCAATGAATTCAATTCGCATATCGCTATATTTTACAATATACAACAAAAATATGCAAATGTTATGGGCCCCAATCCGGGTTATGATAAAAAAAAAAAAAAAAAAAAATGATAAAATACACTCGTCGCACACGCAATTCGCCAGAATATACTCTCACACTAATTGAGAAACGATTTCATATTATTACTTAACGTTAGGTTAAGTTGGACTTTTGCTCGTCTGTCTATGATATTTTGCCAACCAACGAAGCTCTACCACGAATACGATAAACTTTTTTCTTTTTTTTTTTGAATTAAGAAAAATTAAACAATCTGTACTCATGGTACAATAAGCTTAAGAGATATTTGAGAATTATAATAATAATAGAATTAATACAAACGAATATTTATATGCAACCCTTTTATAATTTTATATGAAATCTTGAATTGAAGAAATTGTCCAGCAACAGCACTTCGGCGAGAATTAAACGATAAACTTACCGACACGAATCAACGCACAGCCCATACCGCCGGTTAGAACGTCGGAACTCGAAATTTTCGGACAGAGGTAATCGCTTGGAAATGATTTTTTTTAACTATACAACATTTTACGTGTATTTCAGAGTTTCGTGCGCATGTTATAAATTATTTGCCTACCGTGTGATATTTATTCGGCTTTCGAGAGTCGGGCCTGAGTGACGGCGTAAAAAAGACGGAATACACATTTTCCGGTAGTGTACACGTACCATAAACAAGTACGAAAGTAAATAAGTAAGTATATAATACTATACGCACTCGACACGGTCATTTTTTTTATTTTTTTTTTTATTTTTTTTCCCGTTACTTTCGTCCGCGCGCACGCAAACACTTGTCATTAACCGCGTGCCTATACGTTATATTTTTTATTGCGTTATAAGGACACGAGTGCGTTTTTTACAAATTATATTAAAATCGTGTTTTACGGGGCAATAACGAGAAAAAAAAAATACAAATTACATCGAGTACGAAGTGTATACATAGTAGCTGGGTGCGAGGGTGACGGCTTCCCTCATAATATACAAGGTGTCCCGTACGCGATATCGAGGCGCGGATAAGAGAAATTTATCTACGTAAAGACACCAAAATCATCCGGATATAGTTAATGATAAGAGATATTTAAATTACCTCAGATAATATAAGTGGAATATACATCTAGATAAAAAAAATGATAATTTGTTTTAAATTGTCATCTATTGTCGATAACATGTAGCAGGGAGATAAACGATTTAAACGATTAAAACCATTCTGTAAATGCCACGGGTTTAGTGCTATTGACGTAGCACCAATAACTTTACATTTGTTTACTTGCACTAATTTGTACGTTTATTTAATGGGTAAATTATTTTTTTCATTTTTTTTTTTTTTTTTTTTTTGAACTAGAAAAACTAAAGAGATTATCTTTCTATTGGTCTTAGATAACCCTCAGTTATGTATCTACATTTTCATATAGTAGATGAGGGTAAAAAAAAAAAAAAAAATTATATATCATCATAGTAAATTACCAATCGCAAAGCGTCATCGTCGTGTCACTGCGGATCCATAATTCGTATAGATCATCGCGTCATTCGGATCTTACGAGACACTCGACGAAATTGTATTTTGTTTTTTTTCTATCGACATTATCCACTCTAAACGTGAAATACTTTTCGAATACAAATCTACAATAGGCCCGTGAAATTAAATTGTAATATGTTACAATTTGTTGAAATGTGGGCGTACGCGTAATAATTCACGCTGAATTCTACACGCATACGTATATTTCTATAGATAAAATATAGTCGAATTTCGTCGACATTTTCCATTTAAATATAATAAAACATTCGTCCGAGAGTATTTTGATCACTATAACCGGAAATCACTATAAGCGACGACTCGAAAAACAGGTAAAACATAACGTAATAATTAATGTTTTAAACCATTTTATTTTTGTACGTAGCAATAAATAGACTGTGCTACATGTCAAAATACTGTATACATACGTAATTCATAACTTAGGTTATTTAAAAAAAAGTCGGTGATTTGCGATTGTTTTTTGTTGTTTTTTTTTTTTTGTATAAAGACCGTCGTGATGTGTGCTCTTGAGTTGTGCAACGTACCAAAGTAGTCTGGGCCTATGTCGTGCTCTTCCACAGCTCTTCACAGTGTATTAATCGCGTTGAGTACTTCACACCCGGTAACTGGTAAATCGTTCCTTTTTTTTTTTTCTTTCGGCAATTGAATGCGCACGTCTTAAGCCATAATATGTGTATGTAGGATGTACTCACCGAACAACAGACCGGCACAAACCGCGACTTACGTCGTTAGTGGTGTTTACAAACATCGCTCTTTAGATTGGATTAGATTATGTTCGTGAACAATGACTTTAAATGTTCAGGGTTTTCCTCCTTTCGTGTACAATTATTATTGTATAATTTCTATTCCCGGTCACTATTAACCGAAAACACGGACACGGTAAGCGGCGGAAAATGCGCTGATAAATTCCGTTCTTGTTCATTTTTTTTTTTTTTTTTTGATCGCTATAAGCGGCTGATTCCTGTTACCGGCAAACACTGTATAACGGACGGTCGCGCCGCACGTTGTCCCGACGCACCCTGTATATTATATTGTACGACGACCGGCGGCGGTATTAAAAAAGTCGTCTGTGTTTGTTTTGATGTCAAACCGGGCGACGGCGGCGGCGAGCTAAAAGCCCACTCGTGCGATTCACCCTCGGAGCCGATAATCGCGTTACACACCCGCCACCGAAAACAATAGTCCCGTGCAATATAAGACGGCGGCGGTTCGAACTCAAGTACGACAGAACCGTCGATATGTATATAAAAATTATTACTATATAAACGTTTACACGGGGATGAAAAAAAAAAAAAAAAAAAAAGAGAGAGAAAAAAAAACCGCCTATTATATTGGTAATAATAATAATAATAATAATAATAGTATGATAATCGAACGAAAATAGGTACTCTGCGCACGTCCGCGTATAGGGGAACCAGAACGAAATCCTAATGAAAAAATATCCGTAAAAAAACACGTCGTAGTTTCAGGCGTATACTGGATACAATTTTTTTTTTTACTTTACGACTGATATTGAACACAGTGGCGCATTTTTTTATATGTTACTGTTAAAAACTACAGGAGTTTATTGCACGTACGTATCTACAAATATTTTGGAGCCTCCGTTCAATTAATTATATATATATATAGTATTATATTAAATTTCACTGTATACAAAAAAAAAAAAAAAGTCGTTTTCAAGTAGACCTCATGAAGAAATCGAATTTGTTTTTTAGAAGGTTTTTCCGATTACTAGGATGGTCTGTACAATTGTCGAAAGTTTAATCATTTTAGACAAAAAAATAAAACCCCCCCTCTTTTCGGCCGTAATTCTTTCTCTTAAATGAGTATCGGACAGTAGATTTACAAAAAAAAAAAAAAAATAATAAACCTGCACACACTGAAGTAGATGACAAATTTGGATTTTTATTTAAAGAAAATCCTGATAGAAATAAAATCAACAACTAAATCAATAATTTACAAACAGTGTATGCCAATGAACTTGATTTGGATCCCGATAATTTTTCAGAAGAATGGTTTCAATTTTACAGTTATCTTCACATCAAATATTAAAACATCGCGCCGGCCAAATTGAATTCCTTTACCATTTGTAATTATTTTAAAAATATATTATGCATACACTTTATTTTCTTCATTGCAAAAATAGAGACAGAGATTAAGGGCCCATGAATTACTAAACAGATTTCGATTCATCACATAATGAAGTCTATTTGAGATCGATTCTAAAGGGTCATGCACGTTTTCGAATTATTCTCTCGAAACCCATAGAAAACGAATTGAACATTTTCTTTTTTTTTACTATTTTTTTAATTTTCCGATTTCTTTTTGGTTATTTTGTTATACAGATTCCGAGCTTGGCGATTTGTTTGTCACTGTCCGTGAAAATTAATTTCGACCGGAATTTCAACTTTCTCCGATTGTTAACATCAAGAACACGGTTACCGGTAAAACATTTCGTTTTTATAGTCCAAGTGAAGTCTAGTATATTTGAATAACCAACAATTTCTACAATATTACTATCGATTAATTATATAAACAGTTTGGACGTACACTTTTTTTTTTTATTTCGAAATAATCACCAAAACAAGGCACGTATAAAATATTTATAAGAATATTTTGAGTGGCATTCTTGACCGTGCCAAAAAAAGTTCTGATAAACGTGTAAAAATTGCAAATACTAAAAACTGTTGTGTTTTTCAACAAAAAAAAAAAAAAAATTGGTCCTGCAACTATTCTCGTCGGTATTATAGAGGTCCTCGACGACAGCAACTCAATATAATCGATTACAGACTTACAGTGTATATTGTTTTAATAATGTTAAAAAAAAAAAAATGACAAAATCGTAATAAGCACGTGTTGACGCACGTCGCACATTTCGTGTGCCACGTTTGACCGGGACGCAACGGAACTATCGGAATAACGATAAAAATGATTACTATAAAAAAAAAAAAAATTATATATATATATGTCATTAAACTCGACGGTGTACAAGCAGAAACGTTTAATTTGTACTCATTTCTCGAGTAGGTACATTATATTCTATTACAGTGTTGGTTCACTATAATTGCGTAACCCGGAAAGTATAATCGTGGGAGACTTGCCACGCAGTATAATTTGATAGACTTTTCTAAAATTATTATTTTTCATTCCATTTATACATGAAAGAATATTGTACAGTTATAATATTATTGTAACGGCGTATATATTATTTAAATGTTTTAGACGTCTTTGAATCAAAAAAAAATCCAATAGAAATTATTATTTCGCGTACGGTTGTACGCGTAAAATATATTGCAAAACGTTAACAATAAAACTATTGTTACTAATTTTTTCCCTAGAGTTGAAACATTTGGATATTTCTATTCGGAAATTCGGTGTATTATGTTTGTCATGGTATACGGAATAAGTTTGAAAATATTGCCAACCCGGTGTCGAATTGAATGCCCGTGGTTGTAACGATACGACCTTGACCAAGTAACTAATGGAAACCAGAAATAAACAAATAAAATGCAATTTTATTAGTTATAAGACCAAAACATAAGTGTCGATCACCATCGTAGGAGTTGATAGGCCGCTATAAGAAGTAGCCAACGCCCGTTTTCGGGATGCAAGTAATTTGCCCGTCAAATTTTGTCATGATTCGTTTGGCGGTTTAGCTGTGAAATGGCGATAAACGGGGAGGCACACTTTTGCATTTATACTATTAACGGATAAGATCGTTAAACGATTCGAAAACGACTGACAAAAGCAAAAAAAAAAAAAGAAGAAAAATGCCCGACGTTTACTCGAAAACTTCGTGGATAATCGCCGCTGGTCCGTGATCATAAAATTATCATATCCTGTAGAAATCACCATTATTTTTTTATACGGACGGGCCACAATACATTTAAATAAAGACGAGCCCGGTATAGTTGATGTTGATACCGCTGATTTAGCAAGTCAGTCGTCGTGAAATCGACAGTCGAGCCTTGTAATTAAACGCTCGACTGCACTGACATAACGTTATATTTTATAATGATTGTACAGTGTAGTGTCTCGGGAAGCTAAAACGACAAAGACGGTAAATCGTTTGGAACACAATTCGATTAGGAACAAGGGAAGCGGGGATTTCGCGATATTTCATAGAAATTCATGTCACGTATATGTTTCGTATAGGTATAGCCATAGACATATTATACTATAGACCGCGAACAGAAAGAGAACTATTAAACCATGATATGTGTGAGAGAAAAAGGACTATAAGTGTGGTTTTCTCATGGAACAGTTAATTAAAATGTTTGTTTTTTCTTCAGTTGGATTTTATTTTACGCTGGATATTGTACATAGACTTATATTTTATAATACTCTAGTGTATAGCGTACAAACTGTGTATACATGGTAAAAGTATTTTTTTTAAATACACGGGTAAACGCTTGAAATGATCAAACCCGTAAAGTTTGATATTGTCCGTTCCAGCTAAACCGCTACGTTAACATTTTCTAAACAAATTCTAATCAGTTCAATCAAACGAATTAGGTAACTTAAAAATTCAAACACAGTTTATTCACGAATCAAATATTACTATATGTATCCTGTAGTATTATCAAAAAATAATTTGAAATTATTTATGATATCACTATCACTATAATTTTACCACGGAATGAACGGTTTGTTTTTTTTTATTTTTTTTTTTTCTACTGCCGTGAATAAACCTCTTCAGAATCTGTCTCTCTTACACATACTCGTATGTATTGACTTCTATAATTTGTACATGTAAAATGTGTCTACAGTATTATATGTTTATGGGTCAGTAGCGTATTTAGAGATTTGATGCCCTAGGTACATATATAATCTGTTGCCCTTAAGTTTAAACATTTTTAAATTTTTTTTTTTGTTTTAGTCATTACAAAAATATTTCAAGATTACTAAAATAATATAAAAGTATCACATATTTGACAGTTTTTCCAAGCTGTTATGCTCCTTGAAATTTGCTATCCTGGGAAATTACTCCCTGTCGCCCCCACCATAATACGCTACTGCTATAGGTATAGAAAAACGTTTATTATCGTCTCCGGAGGGGCCATTGTCAAGACATCTCTGTAGCTCAGTGGTTCCTAACTTAACACTAGTCACAGACTACTTTCCTACATTTTCCACCGTTACGGACCACGACTTATTTATTATAACCCCCTTCCCTCTATACCATTTATTTCTTTATAATTTTATAGTTATAGGTTTATATCAACTTATTTATTGACAACAGACTAATATAGTAAAAAAAAAAAGGTGATACAAATTCAAATTTTGGCATTCAATCAACACGGAAACAAGATTTTACAAGCTTAAATCATTTGATTTTTATTCAATGAGAAAAAAATAATAATAAAAGTTTAAATTAATGTGTAATTAATTAGTGTGATTTATTGGCACGCGCTCCATTGACCAGTTGTGGGATCGTGAATTACGCACACTAAACCGTAAATAATACGATATACGATTCCGTTAATTTTTTTTAATTTTTAAATTAAAAAAATTGATAACAATGAAAACCATTCTATAGGATCGCGGACCGTTCGAGATGAGCCCACGGACCCAACCAGTTGGGAACCACTGCTCTAGCTCATCGTCACGGTCATGCGCGTTGACAATTTCGGTAGAACCGAAACGTCTAAAAGCTCGTTGTTCGATGATTTTATAATATTTCCGCCCAACATGGGCGGCAGCTTCCTCAACAAAAATCAAAAAAATCCAAATCCTTCAAAACAAAATTCTGAGATTATGTCTCAAAGCCCCATGGTTTATGAGAAATAAACAAATTCATAATGACACAGGAATTCCTCTTCTCCAAGACTGGATAAAAATACAATTCAAAAATTTTCATACAAATCTCATTACATCCGACGGTGCACGGTTCTACAACATTGGATACAAAACAAAAAATCGGCGTTTAAAACCACGTCTACCTCAAGATCTTCTCCTATCACAATCAAGCGAAGACGAAGACCAAATTTAAATTATCATTATCATTAAAAATAAATATTGACTAACATTAGCATGTATACTTCATTATCACTATGTCTCACTAACTAATAATATTAATAATTCATAATTTGTCATTTGTAAATAGAACCCGTTAATAAACTTGTAATAGCATGTATAATATGCTGAAACATTTTAAATCTAATAAATGAAAAAAAAAAAAATAATAATATTTCCCGGCTATGCGTGTTTGTCTGTAGACGCAAACGGATTTATTAACTGTTACTCCGCGCCGTTCCTGTTCGCGGCGGCCAACGACAATACTATAATATTGCGTAGTATTCGTACGTATATTTAAATAACTCCCGGTATACATTAATAAAATAAATATTTAAAAAAAAAAAAAAATCGCAAGACGGACGTGAATAACGTACAATATTTTTTAATTTTTTTTTTGTTGTTGTTGTCGTTGTATTATTCCTTTTACGGCGGCGATATACGCGATCTCGTGGACGATTGCGTTTATCGCGCGTATAAATAATACGGCGCACGTATACCTTGCACGCGGTGCCGGCGTATAATATCGAAACGAGCGTGTTGTTGCGAGCACACCGAACGAACAGTCGTTTGTTTACGACGTATTAATTACAGGGCGATTAATAATAACAACACGCCGCCGGGAGATCGTATAGTAGCGTACACCGTCCCGTTGTCCGCCGATAATAATAATTACAGTATAGAAAACACCTAACCTTATAATGCGTAAAAAAAAAAAAAAAAATATTATAAATTATAAAACGTGTAGGGCGTGAGGCGCGCGTTACAGGGCGTACGTAGGAATTTCGTCGGGACGGACTTTGTGCGGCGGACGTACTCGTACGCGTTACGGTTATTTTTATTTATTTATTTTTTTTTTCTTTCTGCCAAGACGGACTGCGGCCGCGGCGTAAAATGCATACGGGCCAGCGGCGTACCTAGTAAATAATCGGGCCCCCCCCCCGGGGCGGTAAGTAACCTAACTAGCCTCGGCTAACCCCTCTAACTCGCGTTGTCTTTATTGAAATTAAAAATATACGCGTAATATCGATCGTTTAAAATGTGAATGACTACGGAACCGCAAATGAGATTTATTTATAAATATACAATAAGTAAAAAAAAACGGAAATCGTTGTTCAATTTGATTTATTAGATTTATCGTAATTTATCAATACGTCGTATCTAATAAATTTTATAACCGCGTACGTGCTGTAATATTACCAAATCGATCGTCGCTTCACTAAATCCAATTCTGAAGCAGTCTTGTGTGTTCGCTTGCAATCGCCGACCACCGATACATATTTATAAGTCGATCTTGTCCGATACTTATTTCTTAGATAGTTTTTGATCATTTTCAGTTTGCTGATGGATCTTTCAGCTCCTGTAGAAGTTACGCGAATTGCGTAAAACAATAACACTGCCGCGAAACACCTCTGTTGTATCACATTCACAAGCAGTCTAAATTCGATAATAATTACGTTGCACAACTCTGGTGAACAATGACAGTGAACATTGAGAAATTAAAGCAAAACATTTGGTCCTATTACATCTGAGTATTGAAAATGACGGCGTGTTTAGAATTTTGTCGACGAGGAATTCGAAAACTGTGTCGCATTGTATAACGTTATAGGGTTGTTATAGGAATACAGTCGAAGAAAAACGAAAAAAAAAAAATAATAATAATAAAACCCAGTCAAAACGTTTTATTTATCTAGACAAGATGCAAATACACTATAAATGTATTTTGTCTACACGAGATAAACAGATAAAAGCGTTTTTATCCGGATAACTTATCTAGACAAAATTGACTGGATAACGTACAATCAGTGGTCGGTGTTATAAATAGCTATTATAGCTGTATGGTATACTGTGAAACAACCTACATAAAAAAAAAACGTAATCGTATTACTTGTAGGTAGTCGTTTCGTTAGGTGTTTTTTTTTTTTTTTTTTTTTTTTTTTTCAATTCGTCCTCAGCCCCCGTAAAGTAATTTCGTATAGGTACGTATGTTATTAAATCGCGTCGTGTCCGCATCGATATTAATGTATCCGACAAATTATACGTATTATACCAGTAGTTCTATATATACCGTTTTCATATTATAACTCTTGTACGGCCACGAATCGATCGGCAGAACTGCCGCGAGAGAGTAGGCAGTGCGTTCCAACGATTTCGACAGACACGAATATACGTATAATATTAAAACATTAACCGAGCCAGTAAAAATATTATATTAAAACAGTCGCGTGGACGAGATTATCGTCCGGCGAATAAACAGAATTATCGTGTTCGATATTGAATTTGTTGTCCTTCGTATTTGATTTTACCCAATTATCAAAAATAATTTTGAAAAATGTAAACCGTTATACAGAACAAATTAGAAATTTGAATTTTTAAATTGTCAAAAAAATTGCATTGGGCCGGGCACGTTATTTCATTGTTCCCCGCGGAGACGCGTATTTAGGGGGGGGAGGGAAAGGCTAGAGGGGGCGATCGCTCCGTTTGGCAGGTTTTTTAGGGGCGGCATTGTTTCATATGGCCAATCTTTTGTTAATAAATAATTATGACCTTTACAATTAAAAAAATAACAAAATATAGTTATCACATTATCTAGTGCAATACGTTTTTTTTATGGGTGGCAGGCAGGCGGAAAAATATCTCTGAATGCGTCTCTGGTTTCGCGAGTCCCTTTCCGAAAAATATTATATATTATCGTCCACGTGACATTTCTACTTGAAAATATTACCCACCCGACTTGCTACCCGATGTGATTTTTCAACGTCGAAAAGGTTTACATTTTAGGTTTAGACCAATATCTAGGTCGGAGATTATTTATTTTTTTTTCAGTGCTAGTTAGGTTGCTATAGGCCAGAGGTCACCAAATAATTTCCATGGAGGTCTATTATGAAACTTATCAGACTTCCCGCGGTCCAAAACACTTTTAACGCATTTTTTTCGCACATTAACATTTAATAACAAATACACATTTTATTTATATTAAGCGATTTGTATACGGAATTAATGTTATTCATAAAGACTAGAGAACTAGAGTTATCTATTGCAATGTTGATACCAGATGATACTAATCATTTTTACTCAAAAAGCGTACACCAGTAGTGTAGATGGAAAACGCTATCATAATACTCATATATATATATATATTATAAGACGTGTGCAGATAGATAAAATTAAACGTAAACAGTAATAGTTGCGCGTGGACTATTAGATCTCTTTTTCAGGTCTCTGGAATATTTATTTTCGGAATTACAAAGAAATAATAAAACTCGAGTTCGACGAAACCGTGTAGTTTCCGGTTTTTTTTGTTATAAAATTATTTGTTATATAGTTTTTTCTACCGCGATAAAACAAAATTAAAAGGTTTCTCGAAAAACGACCTTTTTAAAGTACCAACTACCTACAACATTCGCTACCGGAAACATCGTAGGAGTGTACAGATCGGATGTAGTCGTCTAGTAGAAATTGTGTATAGAGAAAAATAATAAAAATAAACATCATTGTAACACCGCAAGACTAGTGTCGCTCCGCTCGGAATGTAAAATGTAAAAATTATAATTACGCGACCATCGGGGTCCGGGGTCCGGCCAGTCGACGATGGCCCCCCCGGTGTAGGCCGTTGCTGAGGCTGAAATTCCCTTATCATTTTTTAAAATTGTTTTTTTTTTTTTATGTTTATAATTTTTTATGTGTGTAATATATACGAATCCGTTACCGCACTCCGACAGCGTCCTTGCGGGTATGATAACACACGGTCGCATATTGTTTTACGATATTACTACACCGGGTGTAACCCGTACCCGACGGCGTACGACGATGCACGCACGCGCCTTGCCTTGATAAAAAAAAAAAAAAAAAAATAAAAAAAAAAATCGAATTGTACCTGTCTCATTAGCTGGCGTTTAAAATACTGTCCGTAATACTTTCGTAATAATATCGTTCCATACGCTCTCTACCGTTGTTTCGTATTATACGGATGAACGTTTTACGGTTTTAATTGTCGAGCGCGTTTTCGTACAATACCACCGGCGTGTAAAATAACGTATTATAGTCACGATAGATGTTCGTCATGGTTTTTGTTTTTTAAACACCGTCTCGTCATCGTGTGAATGTCGGCCGAGCTGTTATGCCCACCTGGCTGTTTATGGACATAAACAATTATTATAAATATATTATAAGTAATAATAACCCGGATAACGACATTCTTCACCTCCACATTCATTTAGACCGGCCTAATAATAATTAGGACCTCGAGTCGTCCTAATAGCAGTATATATTCCGGTAAGGACGTCCTATGGAGATGATCTGATTATTATAGTCACGTTCAGCACCGACATTCTGTTTTTGTGTCCACTGGGAAATTTACGCGGTCAGTGGGGCACGCCTAGGGTCCGAGAATTTCCCGTGCGCCGGGCGCAATGATCGTGACAAAAAAATTCTAGGTCTGTAATTTATGATTGAAAATCGAATATAATATCTGAATTATTATTATTATGTTTTCGTCTGTAATGCGTACGTAATTTTTTTTTTTTTTTTTTTTAAATATTTTCCTCGCACCGGTCGCAGATAACGAAAATGCCGTTAGAGGGCGTTGGTTAACACAGCAACGGCGATAACATAATAAATACAACTTAAGAGTGATAAAACAATATTAATAATTAATATTTAATCTAATGCGTTGGCCGCTCTATTATTAATCTATTATTTTATAGTCTTTTTAGATAACAAAAAAAATAACTATTTACAATTCAAACTAGGAATCTAGAGAAAAATATATACACTTGTTTAATTTGTGGCTACCGTTTGTTCAATTATAATACATTTATACCGTAAAACTGATAAAATATAATATGGTAATACAATTTTTAGAGATAAAAATGATGTTTTAGCTACCTATCATACAGGGCGATGGGTAGCTCGATAGATTAGGGGTTAGGTTAGGTGACGTTGGGGCTACCTGGGTAGCCGGTTCGAATCACGCCGGATCGCTAGAATATTTTCAATTTTTTTACCTCGATTCATACAAATAGGATATTTTCAGATCATCCTTACGGAATATATTAAGGTTAAAAAAAAAAATGGACATCTGGACCTTCTATGGATATTTCCAGGGGGTCCCGAGGGAATAGTCCTGATCATGCTAATACTCCAGGACCATTTGAATACATTTCACTTTTCGTTAATCGACAGATTTTTAACGAACATCGCTCGGAATGGTTTTTTGTTAGCATTGATTTGCCGTTGCGTACAGACATAAATTAAATTCCCCTCCACGTCCTACCATCCCAATTTTATTTAAATGGTTTTACTAGCTAGTTTTTTTTTTTTTTATGTGTTAACCGACTAGTTTTAATCTCCATGTGTCAAGTACGTACAGCTTGTTTTTTTTTTTTTAATTTATCTTTACTGCAATAGGTATTGTATTTCCAATAATAATAATCATGTAGGCACTTTGTCGTTTTTCCCGCTGATTACGTTCGTGAGAAGTGTACACGCGTATAATAATAAGTAGGCACACTGTCAATACGTCTTGTGTAATGTATAAACTAAATCAACTGGAAGATAATATTAAAATATATTATGACGGTGACATAGTCATTGGTTTTTTTTTTTTTTAAATTAACATATTGTCTGCAGTTTTATACAATGTTACAATAAATCGTATGTTTTACCGCCGATAATCTATTATTAATAAGCAATCAATAACAAATTGACGTGGTCACGCCTGTTAATTTACCAGTAAAAAATTGATACACAGACTTGTAAAGTTATTACTACAAGTTTTACATATGAAGCAAAAGTATTTGAAAAATAATATTTGAATAATTTTTAAATATTCGAATAATTCTACAAAAACTATTTAGGTATTTAAATATTTTAAAAATGTTTAATATTGTTTTCCCTTTTTGGAAATTTAAGCGCATGTTCTAAAAATGCGGTATTAAAAATTAATTTTTAAAATTACAACCAACGATCGGATTTCCGAAAATTAAAGCAATCTTTACTCTTATATTACTCGTATACTATTGTTTTAATAGTTTAATACAGTATTTCCAAAAAAAGCAAATATTAAGGAATGTACCAAATGGATAATATGTACAAAAAATGTATTTTCGAATACTTTTTAAAGTAACTGCATCGTACTCAACAAATTTCAAACAGCTTCATGTATAATAACTCTAAAAATATATTGAAAATTGTACCAAATCTAAAGAGTGTAAATAGAAGTTCGATGAATATTTCATATCTCTACGATTATGATTTATCGGATTACAATAAAATAACAAAATCCAAATTAACAGAGACCGTTGTTGCACACGTATTCCCGGTTTTCCGGTACAGTCCGTTATGTCCAAAAAGAAAACAATATTCAAAATTGACCTGCAATTGTCGGCGCACCGAAAATACGCGATTCGCCGTACCGGAAACCGTTACTTGCGCGTTGACGATCGGTACAAGACTTCCGGTCGGAAAGTCGTACCGACAAAAGTTTTCTGTCACAATCAGTGAATTAAAGAAGAAAGAAAATCACACGTCGTCGTCTGTCTAGACACGGGGAAATCCGTCGAGAAATAACGAGGCGATTTCGAAAACGAGTGCCGAGCATAATATTACGCCGCGCGATCCGGACAAACGCCGGCCTGCAGACCGGAACACAGCGGACCGTTAAAACGATTTGCGAGTCGTTTCGGGGCGGCTCCCGGTCTGCGGGTCTCGTGAATGGAAAGCTAATTCCCGACACCCTTCGACCGCGATAATTCTCCGCCCCTGATCTAACCTCGCGTACACACGCATAGTATACTTTGCATAATGTATAACACTATATACACACCTATACATTTATATATGTATAAGACGCCACCCCGGTAATAACCCCTTTTCCGTGGCCCGTCCGCGTAATGACCCGTCCGACGAAAGAGAAACGACACGTTTCGCTCGCATCCGCGTGCGTATACAGTGTGACTTTTACATTTTTTTTTTTTTTTTTTTTTTTTTTATTCCTCTTGTCATAATCCCGCGATCGTAATTGAAATTGAATACTTTTATCCTGTGGGCGGGGGCAAGAGGTAGTGTGAGGGATCAATAGACTAGGGTTTCGGTTGCGCACTTGGCCACCGCGTTTCGGTTAATCAGCACCGGAAAGCCGGCGATTGTTCGGTCGCCGGGTGGCCCGCAGTGACAACGGTCGTTTTGGTTCCATCGATTTTCGGGTAAATTCTGCACGAGTCGGACTGATTTTCGACCGCCGTGTTCCCCCGCACAAACGAATTACAACGGTGCGTATAAAATTATCCGCCGACGCATTAATATTCATGAGCTTGTATACACACACACACAATTATCGTTTTAGACTCGCGGAAAATCGCGTATTTTCCACTTTAGTATTACAATAATTCAACGACAATTTAGAATTAAATATTTACTATACAGTGTGACGTGTAACACTGGCGTCTTCGTCTTCGCCAAAGTTTTTAAACACGGGATGCCATAAAAATAAGTTTATAATTGGTCGACGGACAAAACAAATGTTTTACTGGAATATTAGTCGTTTATTGTTTGAGTTTTTACGAACACTTGTCGTAAGGCGGTGTGGTGATATTTATTTTTTGATAACGCCGTAGTTTCGTGATGTGTGTCGGTAAGAAGAAAAAATGCTATTCGCTTCCGATTTCTAGTGTCTACGTAGAATCACTAGTAATTTATTTCTAAAATACTCTTGCTCCTATTAAATAATTTATAGCTATTTGAAAATGTCGGGTTTTTGTTAAATTAAGAGAATACAATTATTCTAACGGAACTCGTAATAATGCACACGAATTTAATACGAGGTTCACCGTAAGTTGTTCTTATCTTCTTTTACTTTCCTGGCAACTATCTAAATTCTCTTGGAGTTGTTGCCGCACCGCCATCGCTCCATACTTTACGATCCCGGACTATTTCCTTCCATTTTTAGGTACTTCTATTGCTTTATAGAATATAATTCGTTCGACGACTTCCATTCCACAACATCTTATAGTTTCGTTTGCGCTTTTCCTCGTTTGTACGCCCCGACCGTTGTATCCTTTTGCGTTTTTATGTAGCTGGTAACTGCCGCTATAGGTTTGATTCATCCTGCAATTCTGTATTGTACCTACTATTCCGTTAAAACGATTTGCGGAGTCTTTTCGGGGCGGTTTAACTAGGGAAATATTTCGAAAATCGTACCGAATCGTTATTGGCCGGCGACAATTAAGAATGCATTTGAATTTCAAATAAATTACTTACGCCCCCCCCCCTCTGTTCGTTATTTCTCATGGCAGGATGGTACCTCGGCCGAATAAACGGCAGAACACAGGAGTATCACCGTTTGGCCGGCAATTGTTCTACACGAGTCACGGAAATCTCCACGTTGTTTTAATGCGGTCTCGGTCTCGGTCGTTTTAAATATCGTCGTCGCGTTTACCGCCATATATCGTAATGCGGATTGCGGTTTTACGGAATTGCGTATTGTGCGTGCGCCGTCTCTCGTACAATATAATATACGAAATATAATAATATATTATCGTTATTATTGAGCGTAATAATATAAAATTGTATAGGTATATGCGGCAGTGCGTCGGTGCGTCCAAAGGGAATAATAATATTCACGATTGCAATTTAAACGGTCGCCCGCGCGCGTATTCGTCTCACTCTGGCGGCCGTATTCGTAATTAAATTCGTCTCCTCGGCGGGTTTTTGTTCTTTTTTTTTTTCTTCTCGTCTATAAAAACGTCTTCCGGAGAAACGAACAGAGCCCAACCCGCGGCCGCCGTGATGCAAATGCGTTTTCAACGGTGAAATATAACATTTTTTTTTTTTTTTTTTTTTTTTTCCACGTCAGTTTTTACGATATATATTGTTTTTGGTCTGCATTTAATATTATATCATACGATTGCGCTGCTTTTAAAGAACAATAACGATAACATTAATCATTCTAACTGATATATAAGCGGTCTGCGCTGCTGCTGCGAGTAAAAATATATACTTCTCGAATTGATACTTAATATTAGAAAAAAAAAGAATAAAAAAATTGCGCGTATATTATAATGTGCGCAGGCCACAAATGTAGGAGCCTAGAAGACGGAAATTTTCCCGTCAATTTATTAATTTTATAGTATTTATTTCTAGTAATACATTATGTGTACACATATATATTTTTTTAAACATTTATTAGAAAAATATACAATCTGTAATATGGATTACAATAAGCATATGAGTGTGTATAAGATAAATAATTTACAATACCTGAGAGATTGAGAAGAGTAGCTACCCAGCAGTAACACCCAAAACGTACACATATAATGGTAAAAAATAGAAAAGTTTTTTTTTTTTTAGAAAAAACGTTGTTTTTAATGTCTCGAAATAACATAAAGGAAATATTTCCAATAACATATAAATAGTTTTTGATTTGTCGTTTTATCGTGTGGTTCTGTACTTATTTACAAACTATAAATAATATATTATATTGCGTAAAAATTATCCGGCACTAAAATGCAAGTAGAGTCTGCCCTGTAATTATCAGCGGCGCAATAACGGGTGTGCTATAGCATCTCCAAGTCCATTTCAAAAAATGTTAACTGTTTAATGATATGTATTGCAATCAAGTCGTTTAGAACCCAATATAGATGACATCAAAATAGTAATCAATAAAGAAATATGTCTCGATCTTTACAAATTAACGCAAGTCGCGTTAACTGTCCTCGTGAGTCCAGTAGTTTTCCCCCGACGAGTAGATAAAAAAAATCGGTCAAGAAGCAACATGCCACCAGCAGCGTATCGCCGACTTAAGTGACATATAAACATCGTAAGGGATTTTGCTTATACAATTGATACCGAACAAATATTAAATCAATTTAATGTTTGGTAGGTGTGAGGGGTGCCCCCCACGGCTATGTGAACGTTAAATTGTAGCAATATTTATGAGATCTAGTTGCGTCACTGATTATTATTATAGTATCATTCAAGTGTAATCAGTAAAATATTGTTTCGTGTCAATAAAAATAACTGTATATTGAGTACGAATACGAATCGGGAGATTTTATTCGAGGAGATTTCGTCCGTTTCCCATAAAATACGCGTACGGATACAAATGATACGGACAAATATTTTCAATGGAATTAATATCCAACAATAAAATGGAATGGAAAATAACAGAAACCGTTATTGCTTAAATATTCCTTTCTCGGCTATTAAGAAAACTACACGAAAAATTAAAAAAAAAAAAAAAAACGATCTCGTCAATGCGCACAAACCAAATCCAATGTTTTTTTTTCCCAGATTTTTTGATAGGTACAAGATTTCTGATCGAAAAGTTGTTCACAGAAGGAAAAAAAAAATAAATAACACACATCATTGTAAAACCCAACCACGCTCTATGAGTATATACTTACATCATTTAGAAAACAATCGAATTACTACTTGATTTATTTATTTCTACGCAATT
This sequence comes from Tuberolachnus salignus, assembly GCA_956483605.1. NCBI lineage: Eukaryota > Metazoa > Arthropoda > Insecta > Hemiptera > Aphididae > Tuberolachnus > Tuberolachnus salignus. The sequence continues at coordinate 47,956,662 of OY101429.1, read as the reverse complement.
CAAATCATTTATTCAACTACTCCTGTCGGAAATTCGTACTTGTATAGCATTACCGAATAGATCATTTTTTTTTTCTTTCTAAAATTAGAGCCTCTTGCAAAATGGATCAGCCGAATGTTACCAATTGCATTAATCATACTCGGATAATACGTTAGTGGAAAAGTCCTATCATTAAAATAATAAGACTAAATTAAAATGTAAAAAAAAAAATTCAAATTTTATTTAAATCGGAGAAAATTTGTACCCACAAACGAGGACCGCTAATACTTTTTTTGCCAAACATAAGCCCCGGTTTTAGTTTTGAGGAATTATAGCTACATATTGAGAAATCGTTTTTCTGTTAATAATCGTGTATTATGTATATTGTAGCGTTGGGCAATTGGGCTTCGGCCTGTACTCGGCTATTAAAATAAAACGATAAAAATCTATACGGTTTGTGTTTTGAACATGAACATTATGATGACAAATGACATTTATATCATGTAGGTACCATAACCTTGACCTGTTTATTTCATTCAATTCACTTTTATAATGGCCCTTTAATTATAATTGTCCAGATGACGCAGTCACGACACTAAAATATAATGGCAAGTAGGTCGCATTACATTAAACAAATATTATAGGTATATTACTAGCATGCAAACCGAATAAATAACGCCTAAGAAATGCCTCGGAATGCCTAGTTGGGCGTTATAATTCCAGTATAATTATTATTTATTTTGTTATTTAGATTTCGTTATTAATATTGTTTTACGGTAATTTGTGGTTGACTCTGTTGTTTCGAAAAAGTCGTCGGGTTGAAGAAACTGTTAAAACATTTGAATTAATTAAAATTACATATTTCACTACAACGTTCTAGTTAATATTAACGTATGTTTTATAGAAAATCGATTTCTTCGATAATACATTTGCTATTTGAATACATATTAAAACGGTTAATAATAATAATACGCATATCTTTTTTTTTTATTTGTATTTTTTATTGTGTAGGACACCAACTAGACAGTCGAATCAACAATATTATTAATCAGGATATATTTACTGTAAATCCATAACGAGTGGTTCCGTGTGCAGTTTACATTCGTATTTTCCATTAGGCCGATTGGGACAATTGAGCACAGTTTACGTGTATGCCTTTGAATTTTAATACATTTTTAATGAAAAAAAAAAAATAATAATAATAAAGAAACTCAGTAAAGGCGTATAGGAACATCGCCCTGAGTGTTTTTTTTTTTTAAATCGTTAAATAATAAAAGATTGATCGAATAATAGTAACGGTGCGTGTATATTGGAATTTCGTAACGTACCCAATCGAGTCATGGACAATTTTAAAACATGGACGATGCATTTAAAAAGGTTACAATAATGATCGGTATCGGATATGTGACGTTTATGTTAGTTGAGCACTTGATGTCGATCATAAACTATCAGCAACTGTCTGTAGCTGTCAGACACGTGAAAGCAAAAAAGAGTTGGCGAAACTTAGAAAAAAAATTACATTCCAGCAATCCGTTAGACATTGTTGGACAAGTTAAAAAAAAAAAAAATTTAAAAAAAAGAATTAATGAACTTCTAAAATGTCGAGGTCGAGTAGATAAATGACCATCGACACAGTTGGATGATATGAATATGTTCATAAAACTCGCCCAACGTTAATCCGCACAGGTATTCCGGACACTTTTTGAAATTATGTTGGCAAATATCGATCGAAATCAAAAGCTCTGTATATTTATACGAAAATGCTGGAAGTTGGCACCGCATAAAACTATTGCAATTGGTTTTTGTTTTTTTTTTTTTTTATTTTGTGAACTTTTCGTATAGCTCCACGTACGTCTAGTGACTTTAGTTGGTTAAGACTCCGAGCCAAACCAAGAATGTATTAGAGCTTTAGGTATCTACCTATTAAGATGTGAGGTATTTTTTTTTTTTTTGCTACCCGTGAACAGCCTTTCGACCAGATATATCCTTAATCCAATCATCAATATCAAAAGATGTTTCTGGTACGTGTGCGTTATTTTTTGATTTCCTATCTATTTTTCTAAAAAAAAAAAAAAAATGGGCGAAAACCTGGGAAAAAATCGAGAACATTGACGCGCAATAAATGTTGGCTATGTTTGTTTCGATTTTGTTCATATTTGGTAAAAAAAAAATAAAATAATCACAGGGACCTGTAACTTTCACCGAATACATTTATATTACCGCTAACTTGATGCGATGCAATGTCATAATCATGGCTAACTGCATATAGGCTAGACGTGAATGTGTGGAAATCATCAAAATCCGTCTAATTATTACAAACGAAAATAAATATTACTATCGTTACGACACGGTGGTAATAAAAAAAAAAAAAAAAAAAAAAACGATTTTTCTTACGATCTATCCCGGATAAGAAAATATAAAAAGAACTCATCTGTGTAGTGTTTATTTATTTATATTGTATTTCGGGCTCGTTATAAATATCATTATTATCGTTGCGTACGAATAATAATAATAATAATAGTTCACGTATTGTTCACCGGGTCGAGTGTGCGACGACGGAGTTCCCCGCGGTATTTAACACCCTCGCTACTCGCCGACCACAAATTACGTTGCACCGTAAAAAAAAAAAAAAAAAAAAAATATTCCGTGTACACGCCACCGGCGGCTGATAATAACAATAAAAAAAAAAAAAAAAAAAAAATGATAACAATAATAATATTATAAATACACACGGATTGACGAGCGTTTATTATATTTATTTACGCTATCCTAGGCCGCCGCGTTCGTCGCCAGGCGTGTAATTTGTCGAATCGTTTTTTTATATCGTGACCGTTTTTTTTCTTCTTCTTCTTCTTCTTCTTCTTCTACGTTACCGCCGTCGTTTTTATATTATTATACGTCCCGTCAACGGGTTTTTTTTTTAATATATATATATATATATATTAATATTCTTATGACTTACAATCGCGCGTGTACAGGTATACGTCGTCGTCGTTGTTGTTTTTTTTTTTTTTTTTTTTTTTTCTTCACCCGATCGGGCGCGTTACACTGCACAAGTCACCCGTGCGATAGAGAGAGAGAGAGAGAGAGAGAGAGAGAAAATAAAATATAAAATATAAGAATAGCTAATCCGTTTTCACGGAGCACTAAACGCGAGCGCGCGACAATCAAAGTATCCAGTCACGATAATATATCATTTTTTATACCAGTTTTATTTTTATACGCTCGTTGCTCCTTTTCCGTACGTATAATATAATACGAACGTTTATCCCCGCGGCGGTATTATCGCGGGGTACCGTGGAAAAAAGTAAAAAAAAAAAAAAAAAAAAAAAAAATCAAGCCGTAAGACCGCGCGTATTCCCCCGACGGCATTCCGATATTTAATAATAATAATAATAATAACTTTGGTACGGATAAAGAGATCTCTAATTGGCCGTAATAAGACGTACGATTGTCGGACATGTATAGGCACCGCACGCGCGCAACGCTCCGTGTTTGTACAACCGGACCGTATTTTTCTTTAGATTAAAAAAAATATAAAAAAATGTTAGGTTTTTTTTTTTTTTTTTTTCTTTCGGGTCTCTTCACACTCGTTTGGAAGTATACCGCGCGCGCGCGCGCGTGTGCTCCCGTGCCGGACCATTACGGTTCATTCAATATAAAAAATATTATACGCTCGTATTATATACGAAATAATATACGGACCGCGCGATCAAAGACTCCCTCGGACGCCTCTGATAATAACCGTAAATTGACTTATTAAATAATCACCTTTTTACCCGCCGCCGTCGAGTCGCGTCCATCACGACGACAACCCAACCAAAACCTAACCGCGCACTCGTCACGATTCGCGCCCAGTCTCGTATTCCATTCGCCCACGTTCACAAATATTATATAATATTCCGGTTAGTATTTATTTATTGTATACCGTTCCCGCAGGAACGGCGAAATTCGGCGAAAACTCCGCTCGGTATGACAAAAAAAAAAAAAAAAAAAAAACCCGGAAAAGGTAGGCCTAGTTGATAGCCGCCGCCGCCGTTTCAAAGACGAAAGTGTCCAGTCTGAAACGCATTATGGGCGTATCATTATCATAGTTTATACGGAAACCAAATGTAAATCCGTCGCAATCGATCAACTTTAATCCATATTATGGCCAGTGTTGAGACGCAGACGAAAGTCAATTGCTCGAATCGCATCTAGATGATATCATCTCGCATAAACATAACAAAAGACACGTTCCGATTTATCTAGATATAAAAAACAAAAAAAAAAATTATGATTTTATTTTATTTTTTTATCGCCCGTCATTGACGACATTTCAGCAGGGAGATAAAAATGTAAACGGTTAGTCAGAGTGAGCAAGGGTGTAAAAACCACTAGGTGGTAACTTCGAATTTTCAATAAAAAATAAAACATAATACAGTTAGGTATTTAATATTTTATCTAGATAATTACTAAAAAAGATAACAGTTAATTTTCGTAGATAAACTTCAGATAGATGACAAAATGTTCATCTAGTTAGGATAAAATATAAAACAATATCATCTAGATCGGCGGTCCCCATTGTATGTTCCGCAGAACATATATGAGAATTGTTTGGAACAAAAATATTCGTTTACCATTAAAAATCGTAGTTTTAGATTCTAGATAAGTCGCGACGCTGATTATAGAGTGTATACCGATCGAAGTGGCCTAATAGGCGCCCCAAGTGACTTATGGGTGCGAATCATGGGTTACATATAAATGCGAGGAGAAAGATTGGAAGCATATGGGCATTTGGTTCTGGAGACGGGTGTAGAGAATAAGCTGGATGAAAAGATAAACAAACGAGGAAGATATTGTTGGAGAAAACCACAGTCTGATGATGATGATTAAAAGATGTCGGTGGAATGTGAATAAGACACCCGGTAGAATTGCATATCATCATCATTCTAGAAGGTCGAAGGAAAGAAAACAGCCTCGCGATTCGTGCATAGGATAATTAAAAAAAAAGACCGAGAAGTGACCTGAAGGAAATGTCCAAATGATCGGTTGAAGTGGAGAATCGGGAGTAATTGAAAAACAGCCTACGGGTTGAATGCACAAAGAAAAAAGAGGTACGCGCAGACATTTTTCCTAGAGGGCAAGTTTTTCTAACACGTATTGTGTAAACGATAATACTGTCATTACTATTATTATTATTAATACATTTTTCATTACTATTATTATTTTTAGAAACGTGTGTATTTAATTTATTTTACAAAAAGCCACGGGGAGAAAATGCCCCGTTTTGTCCCCGTTCTCCTAGTGCCAAAAAAATGCGTCGTCTATTGCCCCGTGTTACCGGGAATCCAATGTATTGTCAGTTTTGTTAAATGTCTAGAAAAACCGTTTTTTTTTTTTTGTTTTTTTGTCAATCAAATACTGCCGGGCGGGAATTCCGCATGTTTCGGCGGGGGTTACGGTACGAAAAAAAAAAAAACCGAATTTATAAATGACATTTACTAACCGAAAATGTATTTTCCGAAAGAAAATAATCGCGTAAATCTAACAGCTCCTTCGGCGAACATTAATAGTTCCAAAAATTCTAATACAAATCGACCGTTTTTTTTTCGGGATATACGATTTTTAGTTATATTTCATCGGATAAATTCCGCGCCGTCTTTATCCCGGTCGAATCCATTCTTGTCGGTCTCGCCCCCCCCGCAATGTGTTTATCGTCGCGAATCTAATAACCGCAATCGTCGTACGGAATTACACGGTCCGGACGATTTGTTTAAAACGTGTTAAATATTTTCGACGGGTATAATTCGAGGTCCGGGCGGGTTACGGAGAGAGCGAAATATAATCTAATGTTATTGCCGGTGGGCCGGGGCGTCCGTTGGCGTCCGGCAGTTGTCGACTTCGGTCTTACGCGCAGGATATTCATTCGGCGACCGGTGGAAGGTTTTTCGGCGTCGAGTAATAATACAGTAATACCGGTATAATACCGGTAACCGGCCAACAAAGTCGGTCTAATAAAAATGGCCAAACAACGCAATACGGTTGCTATAAACAATTTGGCGGCGGTACAAGAGTGTCACAGGGTGTCCGGGTTTGTCGAACAACGCCGCCCCGCCGTGGGCAGAATTTCAAGTGTCGCAACCCTGGCCCGAGTCGAGAACAAAATTTAATTATATTAATTACATGCCCGTCGGGGAGTGGCTCAACTGCCGTATAAGAAATTAGATCGTATCTAGAGATATCTAGGTTTTGTTTTTGTTTTTTTTATTATTATTATTACAGGACGACAATATTATTTCTTTCCGCGTCATAAAAAAATAGCATATTTGATTCGCGTATTATTTCGAATAAACGCGTTATATAGAAAGTCATGGTTCGGATTTGATTAAACGGACAAATACGTGTTTTCGTATAAACGAAACAATCGTAATTTTTATAGGCTAGACAAATAAATTGTTGTAATTACACTATTATAATGTACAAAAAAAAAATATTAATTATTTATACTATTAATGTTCTCAAAATATTTTCTTATATTATACAATAGAGCAGTTTTTTTTTTTTAGGGCTCTTTCGCCCTACGGTTTATCGAGAGCTTTTGCGCTTTTATCAAAGCCCCTGCACAATATTTCTGTTATTTTTTTTAGTTTTGCCTACAGTCATTCGATTGGCTGACTGCTGAGCTCTCCGCGCCTCTTTGCCAAAACCCGAAAACTCCATCAACTAGCCAATAACTTTTCATTGCAGTGTCCATAAGAATTTGTGGTATTTAATCATTTGGTCTTACCGAAAATACGATCACTGACGTCATAACTCGGCGGTATACGATATAATATTATACAACCGTTAGGTAATATTTATTATGCATATTTTCAATAACTAATATTTCATTTTTAAAACTGTAATTTTCACCTTTGACGCTTTCATAAAGTTTATTCTTCTGAAAATCTTGACGTTTCGACATTTTATTTTCATTTACACCATGACTTTTAATATTTTTTTTTCTTCAGTATACAGAAAAATAGTGTATAATTTAATACCATAGATATGTTTTGAAATGTTATCTTATCTCGTTTACTGATAAATGTAATTTATCCAAAACACTATTATGTTTAACACAATAATTTTCTATAAATTACAAAAAATATTAAAAATCACGTGGGTCGATGAAAATAAAAAATCGAAACGCCAATATTTTCAGAATAATCCACTTTATATGATGAAAAACTAAAAAAAATAAAAAATATAAAAGATAAGATAAGATAAGATCATCTTCATATTTTTCGAAAATAATAATAATATTTATGAATATCTAATATAATCCTTACTCATGTGAGTTTTATATAGAACAAAGATAGCGGAATTCGATTATGATCATCATCTCTCAGGAGATATCGTAATGGGTATATCGTCGTAGGACACCCTGTATATAATAATATACAGTATGGTCGCACTAATCCGAATCTCCGGTAATCTATAACCATCGTGTTATTATTTAATATTAACGCGTTCAGAAATAAATATTTTTTATACTTAGATAGTGGAGTCGTGATGAATAATAATAATAACATTAAGGTTTATTGGAAATTAGTAAATGATTGAAAACACTTTTTCGGTAAATAGAAATACTCCGATATTATCAAGCGGTTTTTTTTTTGCTTGGTGGTACTTCATTTGCAAATGTGTTGAAAATTTCCAGTACTTTTTCCTAACAAATTTAAAAAAAAACTGTCAACAAATATCGACGGATCGACGGATTATTTTTTGTCGATGTCCAGGTTATCTCGGCAACAACGCAAAAACACGACTTATACTCTTATAATCTTGTACCAATCGTATTTTGAGCTCTTTCCAAAATCATATTTTGATCGTTGATTTAATGCTTACGGTATACAAATTAAATTACCCTATTCCTCCCAAAATCCCTACGTACAATAACAGTGGCCAGCCTGTTACCGGCTTTTTTCTTAAAATTATTTTATTTATTAATTTTCGTAGTGATTCCGTTGGTCACTGCGACGTTGCGGCAACGAAATTCTTGCGCCATTGACCCGAATTTTACCGGTGTTCCATAGACTGTCGATAATCCGGACGCGAGATTATAATGGATCGTTTCGGTTTGTATTCATTGTCGTGATGTTTCGCCCGCGTGTGTTATTCACTTGACTTCAAAAAAAAGTCCACGGCGGTGACGTTAGTAGGCGGCGGTCGTTTCCCGGACCACCCGGATTAAGGGTTTATAGTGAGCCTTCGGCAAATAGGATAAAGGACGAAAAAAAAAAAAAGAAAAAACAAATCGTCCCCGTTAATGATTAAATTATACTTGTTTACCGTATAAATTCCTGCGGGATTGGACCTAGTTGTTTTTCGGCTTTTTCGCAGCGCTGTTTAACCCATTTCATCAGTTAAAAATTATTATTAAAACATTGTACGTTCTGACCGATCGGCGAAACACAAATTTCGTGTTCCAAATCGTAATGTTCGACATAATATTATTATATTTTAAAAAACAAAAGATATAAGAAAAAAAACACCTATTTAAACAATCGCAGTATTGCCAAACAACAACGCGTACATAATACGAGTATTGTCAGTTATTAATGTCAAAAGTTAAAAAACCATAAAACGCATATAGAAGAATACGTTTTCATCGTGGCCAATCACAAAAAAAAGCAAAATTACATTTATGATATCAATTGATTCGCGTGAGGTGTGACCGTGTTGTTAGTTTTGAGGTTCGGCCAACAGGTTGGCTGTAAAAAATCAAAATGTAATCGTGGCCTATCCAAAATACAAATGATTATTATTAATATAGTTCATATGTTCTTTCTGAAAATTTGGAAAACCCATGATAATAACGATTATTGGTGCAATTACGATTTATAAGCGACGAAATACCTATTCCTTCCAATGTCCATTTAACTCCTTCTCCTAAAAAATAAACTTTCCGTTTTCCTCGAAACATTTCTTTGGACTGAAATCATATTTTCTTTCAAAAATGTAATATTTTACGTTACAATTACGATATTTGACCCCATTTGTAACTTAAATTTTAGCCGATCACAGAGAGAGAAAGAGTAACCAGTAAATAATCTCGTTACAATTTGATTAGACTTAAAACTAACAATCGTGTAGGTACACGTACGTAGTACACGTTATTTCGGTTATTGTCGTGTATTTTTTAATCTATTGATAAAAAAAAAAAAAGATAATTTCTTTTTAAATTGGCTATTGTCGAGAAGGGAGTACACGAGTCGCGTCCTATAAAAAAAAAAGTATACACGGATCGAGTCCCAAAAAAATCCGGGACGCAATTCATGTATTTCAATCGGGGGTTCTTAAACAATCAAATGAATAATAAATTCAAATGTGTAATCTATATTATTTTATATATATATATATAAGCGAATGTCTGTTTGTCCTTTATGCAATTCTACACTATTCATCCGATCGCCATGAAACTTTGGGAAGTTGTTGAGTATACTCCCTCGAAGGTTTCTGCCATATTACATCTTATACCCTATCCCGTTCTATTCATTAATACGTTGCTAGGGAAATTATCGTCGCTTAGTTACCAAAAAAACGTATTTTTATATATATATATATATAAGCAAAATACCACTCACTCGTTCACTGATCAACGCCTTTACCAATCCGCCGGACCTAGAGACTTGAAATTTTGTCGGTATATATCTTATGGTGTAGTGGTGAGATAGGAAAAAAATGTCGGATATGATATGTGGTATATACCGCAATATAAATAAATTATTTTCGTTCGTCAAATATACACATTTGATGTTTTCTAGAATATTAAATAACAAACTGTATTCGTCGGTAACAGATACGATTCCTAATTTCTTTTTTTGTTAAACACGGTCGATTTGAAATGTATTTGTATTGTTCTGTACCGTTAGGGGAAATTGTGTTTCTCTAACACCGCGACAAAATTATTCGTACGGGAAGAATAAATGTTAAACATTTTTGATCGTTTACGCATGACGCGCATTCGACGTGTTGACGGGATTGGATTGTACAACAATAATTTCATACTTGTGGTTCAAAAAAAAATTTGAATGGCAAGCGCAATCGGTATGGTAACCGTGCACAATAAGTGACGAAATCCGGTGTACCGGCCCAACACTAAAATTTCGTCTGCCGGCGCAATTGGTCCGCGGCCGAACGATACGACGGCGGCCGCGGCGGTGACGGTACGCGGGCGCGTGCGCACTCGTAGAGTTATTCGGCGGTAATATGGTGGCGCCGGGAGTCGATAAAAAAGACAATATTATTATCGTTGCGAGTATAAAATATATATATATATATAGTATTATATACTGTCTACTCTTACGTAGTATTCCGTACGTCCGTTTGGTTTTTTTTTATTATTTTATTTTATCGATTCGTGGTGCCGGGGAGACCATTCGTCATCGCGCGCGCGCGCGCGCGCTTATACCGACACGTCGACGACGACTCCGGACGCAATAATAATAATAATAATAATATAAGGGACGCGCGTACGAAATACCGTATTATAGACGACGACGAAGAGAAAGAGATAAAAAAAAAAAAAAAAATACTAGTAGAGATGATTGAGATTAAAGGTAGGTATATAATAGGTGAGCGAGAGAGAGAGAGAGAGAGAGAGAGAGAGAGAGGCGTATAGAAGATGCCAATCTCTCGGGGGCACCGCGACGTGTGTGTATATACTTTGGCGCGGGCGTGGGCTTCGGTATTTTTTTTTTTTTTTATTATTTTTTTCCCTATCCTTTCGCGGGAGAGAACGGAACGGCCGGCGCGCGCTCGCGCGATAGAGCCGGCCGGCGGGCGTCATGCGGCGGACCGCTCGCGGTCATCGGCACACGCTGGGGCCACCGACAATAATATTATATATATTATCATAACGTTGATAATAATAATAATAATAATAATAATAATAAAGGTATGTATAAAATATATATAAAAAAACAGTCGACCGTCGTCGTGGTCGTGTCGTGAAAATACAATATAATAATAATAAAAAAAGACAACGCGACGTAATAAATCATCGGCGCGGTTTTTAACACCTATGCGCCCCCGTCCGCCGTACAACGTAAACGGCCGTTCGCATTAATAACGACAATAAGCGTACCCTGCGCCTCGGACTCGAGTGTTCCGCGGCACAAGCCCGGGCCACGACTGACGCCGGACGAATTTAATATATATATATATTTTTTTTTTCTTTCTTATACGTACTAATAATATCGTACTACGACCGCGGGCCGCTCGTCCGATATTTTTGCGGCCACGTTATTATTTCCGTATCCGTACCGGATTATTGTTATCCACTCCGACGTTTATTTATGAGCCGGGCTCGTGAGTGTTCGTGCACTAATAAATACCGCATAAATTACCGTTTGAAATATGCGTTTATGTACTAAAATTCTAAAAAAAAAAAAAAAAAATTATTCACTTGACACGTGCGCGAAAACAACAAAACCAAGTATATCCAACTATATTAGTTATTAAAAGTCTATTTTATTTCAATTGCATTCGTTTCACTTGTCGTTGAAGATTTCTCATCTTTACCAACATTGTTTGTTTTTCTTCGCAAACCAATAAAACCCAAAGTCCCATAGGCATTCGGCGCGCCCGACCGTCGTCGTAGACTGCGGACAAGACGCGAACCACCGTACGGAATTACTTTGCATTACTTTGCAAACCGATTGTAATACAAATACAGTTCACGATTCGCAATATAAATTGTATTTTAACTACCCCTTAAGAATTTCCAACGGGACGGGACGGGCACAGCCGTATCCGGGACACGTGAAAAAATTGAATTCATAAACAGAACCGAATTATTCTCTCCCGATCCGACAATTCGAATTTTTAAAACCGTATCCGAAAATGCCGATTTGTGTTTATCGAGTCCGAGCTTATCATTACAACTTGGCTGTAACACCGCGGAAACCGTGTTGAACCCGAAACCCGGTGCCCGTTAAAAAAAAAAAATGAAACTCGGTTTCTAACTGTAAATTAATTTTTATGAAACATTTGAAACTCGCTGCATTCAGATACTACAACAATACAAATAAATCGAACAAAAATACTAAAATTATGCAAATAATCTTTTCGGGAAAGTAAATAAGATAGAATAATTTCTTCAATTTATACGAAATTTGCGCTAACAACTCCAAATAATCTGCTATATACCAAATATTCAAAAATACATGTACAATTAAACATGAAACGGATTTGTTTTCCTATGTTTCCACAAAAAACATGCGAACGCATGAACTTACGATCCCTGTTTATTAGTATATACCATCTCTTGGTAAGGGTTCGCACGTGTATTGGCGATTTTTCGCTTTTTATTCAATTCGTTTTCAAGTTCCAGCGGCGTAGAACGCGAATTTGACGATTTACTGGATAATAATATATTATATTTAAATAATCAAAGTCCAATTCGTTGAATGATTATGAAAATTTTGGAATATTTTAAGACACGCATTAAACGTTGAAAATACCCCGGTAAGTTTAAAGAATATTTTCGGGACGAGCGTAAATACGTGCCAACTATTCTATCCCATAATGCAGATTTTGGGCGGACACCATCGATTCAACGGTCTTTATCAAATTCCATTTTTTTTTCCCCCCCTATTTTATTTTATCGACTTATTCAAACTGTAAACCTTATGCGTGCCTACATATATTCGGCCGTTTCGTCAAATAGAGTGAAAAGTCGTGACACTCGACATTGAAGAGTGTTTATAATTTCGATTGTTCAACCCAAATAATCTAATTTTGCCCGACTCGTCGGTAGTAAATCAAATCGGTTCGTTTCTGGAAACGGGCAGGTCGGATAAATAATTGACATTACCGACAATATGTTTTGTTTTCCGTCCGGTGTTCAAGTCGGACCGTTGACCGGATGATGTATAGTACCGTTGGGGCGAAACTAAACTTACCTCGGTCGGCCAATTTGGATTTTTTTTTTTGTTTTTTTTTTATTAGTATAGATTATAGATATTGGTCCTAGAGTTTTATACTCTGTCGAGGGTTTTTTTTTTTTTGGTTTGGTTTCTGTTGAGCAATTAACCGACGCTAACCCTGTGCAAGTTTATGTCGGGTACGCCGGCGACATTCGCACCCGGCTTCGGGCCACCCAGAACGAACCGGCAATACCGCCGGAGCCCGACCTCGACCCGCGTGACAATATATAATAAAATATATATATATATATATTAAATATTATAGTAGGCGTATAATAATTATTATAATATCGTCGTATACATCGCGCGGATCGTTTATCATAAATATTAAATTATTACGTTATAATACGTATATATATGTATACAATATAGGAGACGCGCTCGTCTCTTATTATTATAACGTCTGTGCTCGTGAACGACGACAACGGTTCAGAGGGGTCGTGCTAAGGGTCACACGTGGTAACGTTTTTTTTTTTTCGTTTTTTTATTCCGTTGTTAATCGAACTTCGTGTGTGTTTATATAGGAGGTACCTTTACGTCTCCGCGGCCGTTGTCTGCCGTGAGAAATCCCACCGGAAACGGTTCGCCGTCCGCGGCGGTCACGTGTATCGTGTAATATGCGCACGGGAGGCGTGTGCTTAAAGTAAACGATGGAAAACGGAAAATTCACGAAAAAACGGTAAAAATAGTGAGTTAGAGAGAGAGAGAGAGAGAGAGAGAGATTACCCCAGTAATCCCCTGCGAATTTCCGGACCCGAATACGCGTCGTCCGACGAATTCTGTTCGCGTCTCGTTTGTAAGTAATAAACAACAGTAATATAATTTATTGCCAGAACTCTTGTTCGGCAGAGTGCGGTGTGACATAAATCCGGATTTCGCGTTTTAGTTACTGCGGCGGTTTTTTCTTTTAAATCTAAAAATCGATATTTCTATCAGTTTTGGATTCTGAGCGAAACGAACGTAAGAATTATATTGGTGTTTCTATACGATGTGTGTGTGTGTGTTTTTTTCTGTCCGCATACAACTTTTCTACCGGATACCGTGGTCCGATATTCAAGTGTAGCACCTTTTTTCGAAAGCATTTTTGATCTAGTCGGTGTTTCGCGGAGGTAATTTTTTGATTTTCGTTATAGTTTTCTTAACAGTTTCGAAAAACCGGGAGTAAACGTAGCGACAAACGAGACAATAATATAGTTTTCATTATATACCTTTTTATTGTAACTCGGTTAAAAATAATCGTAGAGGCTTGAAATTTTTGAAGGATATTAACGCCTTTAGGCGTTTCTAGGCGTGGGCAAATTTTCAAAACATTACGACCGTCGAATAAGACGGTTTTGGCTGAACGCGTAAACTCACAAGTTGTACTTGTTAATAATGAAAAAAAAATGAATTTAGCGTATTTTAATAATTCTGTTTTATATACTCTGTTCAATTTAAGAGTGCCCAAACTCGCGCACGCATACTGAGCCGCCGACAGCTGTCGGACCACCCCCCCCCCTCCCCCGGGCAAGATCAAACGCTCTCTGATTGGTCGGCATCGTATGACCGCCGCCGTTATCTATCGGAGTCGTCGGCGCGCCGCCGTGTATACACGGTGGTAATAAAAACAAAACATATTTTGTTCTCCGTTGCGTAACATATTATACATTATAATGCGTTTATTCCTTTTCGCTGAAGACGGTCTTTGCTGGCGCGTCTTCGTCGTTGTTGTAATTTTCCATATTAACAAAAAAAAAAAAACAATACAAAACAATTCGAATGACGGACGAAAACGTTGTGACACTATCGTCACTGCGTATAAACGCGCGTCGGCATACCACCACAGCGTTGCCCGTAGCAGACGCACAAGCGAGACACATGCGCGAACGGAACAAGTTTTCGTCCGACCGATTGGGCACTCTTGACTTGACCGGAGCATAAGCGTTTGGCGGTACACATCGAATGGAAATTTATGACGCACGAAAGAATAACCGTCCTGAAGTCGACCACCATCTAACTCGCTAGTTTCATGAACAATATATAAATGTTGTAAATTGTACACGGAAATATATACAACGAAAACCGTCGGTTTTGTAATTAAATAATATTACCGTTCGTAGGAATATCGTACGAATATTCTTACCCCCCCCCCCCCGGTAAGAAGTGCCTATGTACGCCGAAAGAACCAGAGATATACACACGTGTGTACGGGAGTGGCGGTCGGCGGCGTGAGACGAAGAGACGATAATTTCGTCGCCCTCGCCGGCGCGTCGGCCGGCGGCCGGGAGCTTACGCGCCGCCACGTCCCCCCGTGCCGCGGCGCGCGACCCTTTGCGCGGAAAAACGCTCGTCGTAATAAAATAATTCTCGGGCGCTTACCGCCGCCGTCGCAGTGTATGGAAATACGTGCCGAGGTAAATAATAATGCGCGGCGTAGTCGCAGTACGGATAAATTATTCAGGGCACACGGACCGCGCGCGCGGGAGCTATCGGCTGTAGCTGTCCGGCGGTATTTACCTATGTATATATATATATATGATATTAAATAATAAAAAAATAAAAAAAAATAGCGGGACGACCGTCGGCGGCGGGGGGATTTCGTAAAAGTCGCGCGGTCGGCGAAAAATAAAAAAAAAATAAAAAAACATTAAAAGAAAATGGGCCTCGAGAGCGGGGAGGGTTAAGACGGAGAGGGAAATACAAAAAAAAAAAAAGAAACCAGAAACGGAGGGAGGGAGATGGCCGTAGTAACGTCCGCGGGAGGGGTAGGTTATATATATATGAAATACGGTAGTGTCGTCGCGGTAGTCGAACCGCAATGCCTTGATTACCAGAGTAAACACGAGATATTATTAGGTTGTTAAGCGATGAAGGAGGGTAATTGCGCGGACGGGCGGCGGTGTATATACAATATATACATATATATATATATATATTTATACAATATATACATGTATATATTGTATATTGTATATATATCGGCGGCGGCGGCGAGCTGTTTAGCATGGCAAATGAGCGGCGGCGCGGTGTTTGCGCGCGAGCCCTCCGCCGCCGCCGCCGCTTGGGTATATAAACGGATTATTTATGTGTGTGTGTGTGTGTGTGCGCGCGCGCGTATATTAAGGGAGGAGAGGGCAGTGAGGGTGGAAAGGGGCCCATTATGTCGTTTGATGAACCGAAAGGGCGCGCCTACGACCCGGTTACGGGTGGGGGGAGGGAAAGAGACGGCTCGTGACGAATGATAATTTCAATATTAAATTCGCGGACCCTCTCCGCTGCACCCCCCCCCCCCTTACATCCGCCCTGTTCCGCCCTACAACCCCCCCCCCCCCCGAAGGCCGCCGCCGTCTTTCTCGGGCACGACTCCCCGTATATTATTATACCTCTATCCGTTTACGCGTATTACAGTTATATTATTATTATCGCGGGCTCGTTTACTATCGGAGTCGAAAATTCCGGAGGGACAAAAAAAAAAAAAAAAAAAAAAAAACAATTAATAATAATAATAATAATTATCCGCATTTCGACGTTTATTATTCGGTGGGGACGGCCCGAAAACAAATTGTGTCCCAATCGAAACGGTTAATGTTAAAATACAACGCGGTACGGTATCGCTGTTTCCGGCTAAAATTTCGATTAACGGGGGGGGGGTGGGGGTGAGGGTGGCTATTTTACGGTTCGGCTTCAAACATTTTCGGCTGTTTTACGGTTCGGCTGCTCACGCCGTCTGCCCTCCCCCTCCGCACCGATTGTTTTTCGAGAGCGAACCTAACCTGTCGCTTGCTACGCCCGTGCCCGTAAAATCCTCCTGTACTTCAGGAGTGTCCAACATTCATAGACTTGTGATCGACCTCCGCCGAGTTATTCCGGGCTGTCAATAAATAAATATAATTTAAATCACGCTTTATCTTACAGGTTTACACGAGAAACATTTTAATATATTCGATTGCAAACGATTACTATTAAAAGGAGATTATGTTAAACGATTATGTTTAATACAATTACTTTATTTTTACTATCGGAGCTTGTTTAATTTTTCAATGAGATTTTCCGTTGCATTTGATTTGATAGTTTTACAAAATCCGGGGTGTACGACGACAAAAATAGTCTCAAACTGTCTTCGGTATATACATTAGTCGAACGTGATCTTCCTTTTGGTTTGAAGTACATAAGAAAAGGCCGTCTCACACAGATATGTCGATCCAAAGAAGAAATAAACTGATTCAGTAGCTTACCGAGTGCCAAAAGTTATTTTTCGACGATCTAACTTTTAAGAAAACGTGGCATCGCAGATTGATAATCTCATCCTCGAGGGTTACCTGGTCGGTTTGAAACAACTGTGCGGCTTTCCTTGTAGTCTTCAGTATATCTAAGTCCTCCTTGAATGGAAAACTGATGAAACAGGATCACATCCATAATAAATGTATAATATCGTTTTTCACAATTGTTTTTCATTGCCTTTATTAATTGTTGTTTATTTAATGTTTATATTTGCGGGTTAACAAAGAAAAAACAAATTACGAACAAATATTGTATTATATAAAATACGAAAGGAAGTGGCGGTCGACTCAAAATCATGTCGCGATCGACCTGTTGGCCGCCCCTGTAATACTGGACACTTGATAAATATGATCAATATTGAAAATGTTTAATACATATTCGGGCTCTGTCAGTTTTGTTTTGCATTTAATAACGAATGGATTGCAAAAAAAAAATCGAAAGTTTCCAAATGTTGCCGGACACAAAGGACCCGAAAAAAGCGATAAAGGGACGCACGGATTAAAAAGTGCGAGTGTATAAGCTGGTTTTATTGTCAAAAGATCTTTAAAAAAATATTATGCTATACCGGTTGAAATTAAACAAAATTCTACTCGTAATACTAATTGAACGGTGTCAAAACGGATTTATTTATCAAGACTTGTTTGTTTATACTAATCTGTGGTGAAATTACGATAGTATATATTCTCGAAATGCATAACGCTACGGTCTGAGGGGGGGGGGGAGAGAGCGGGATCTACCAGTCGCCCCCCCACCATTATAACCGCCACTGCTTCTACGTTTTTTTAGTTGTAAACATTAACTTTTTAAAACGAACAAAGCTAATGATGACGGCGCGGTGACGGACCGCACCCGCGGTACATGACGGATAGGAAATGACATTGCGTTTTTTATTATTGTAATATATTTTTTACTACCGACACCTCCGCAGCGTCACATCGCACGGATACTACGTGTAATATTATTTCTACTGCTTCTGCCGCACAACGGACACACTGTATATTATTGTAATACAATATTATTCGGCGTGCCTAACATTTCTAATCGGTGATACGTAGTGTTCAATTTGTTTAGTGAATAAACGCTCGGCACGTCCCAGCGCAGCGTTTAAAACTAAAAAAAAAAAAAAAAAAACTTGATTTCGTTAAAAGTAACACCGGGGCCCCGGTTGACCCAGTTGTGGCCAACCAAACATGGGGGAGGGTTTCCCGCCACACCCCCCATTAAGTATACATTTTTTCACACACCGGATGGGTGTTATCTTTTTCAATATGTATATGTATAGGGCGTTACAACGTCGGACATACGTCCGCCTCGGGTACGCCGGCAAGCTCAGTTCTGGTCACGAAATTAGCTATCATTTGCTGACACGTCCGCCAATGATACGACGAATTTCTTTTTTTAAGTTGTACAATGGTTCGCGGTTTGTTTTCACAGACATGAGCTTTGACGTAGCCCCAAATATTGAAAGTCCAGCGGAGTAAGATCGCATGGCCTAGGAAGCCAGTTCCGGTCGTCACTTCGCGAAAGAAGTCGGCCCTCGCGCAATAACGTCGCGCGAACAGTATGGTACCACATACCCACCGTGTCGGTAACACGTAAAGCTGGCCACAAGCACTTTGTAACCATATCGCTGATGTGCCTAAACTAATGGAGCGATTTCAAAACACGAGGGGTGTTCTATCTAGAGTTCGTCCCAGGATCCGGTGAGTACTGAAAACGGCAACGGTACGATTTTGTTCGGTGTGATATTGTAACATAGTACGAATTTCATATCTTTCTGTAACATCAAGGTTATTTATAAATAGGCAACCTTGAATTGTTGTGATAACGTGCACCGATAATAATATAACTAAGAATACGCGCGTATGTTGTGTATACCTACGCTTTGGCGGAAAAACTACAACGTGAGTTTGTACCGATTGATTCAATCGGATTGAACAGTAACAAGAGTCAAATTAAAAATCGCTATTCCATCACAGGCGGGACCGTTTTGCTATTTGTAACTGCGTACCCGGTGAAACGGTCTACTCATTTGTTTCCATAGGCGTTAGGTTTTTCAAAAATATATCATAGAGGGCTCACCGGTTTAGATATTCTTGTACAGTTGAAACAATTTAAGGAAAAAAATCAATAAAAATCGATGTTGGCCGACGAAAATGTTTGGCATAAAAATACTTAAGTAGAGAGTTTTGCTTTTAATATCTAACTGTTTATATAATATATGAGTTACGATTTTATACACAGTTCGGGTGTGATAACAAGTTCTGTAACTGATAGATAACTAGTTATCTATATTTAATCGTGTTAATTACCAATATCTATAAATATATGTATATATACTTTTTTTTGTTTACTATGATTAGATGATAATCATAGTTTTTCTTTTATCAACATCAACAAAACCGGTTATCTTTTTCAGTTAATTAATTATTATTATCGTGTCATGTTTATTAACACGAAGCTAATAAAATTGTGTGGAAGTTCGTGGCAGATATGCAGATTGTTTTTTTTAAATAACAATCACGGGGGACTGAGGCCTGTCTTATAAATATCAGCCCCACAGCCCCCTGGAACATGGTTCCCGTCTTTGCGGGTTCCACAAATATACTCGATATTTCTGAATCGGTTTAAGATGTTTGAAGTACAGTAACTACTTAACTGGGTTTATTTGATAACCGATTCCCAGGTTCTGGCAATTAAATTAAACAAATTTGGCATATTAGTCAACATTAAAAACCATATCATAAGATGTTACAAGAACACAATAATTACCACAAAGATCCTCATTATGATTTTTCAAGTACCTAATTAGGAACACTCAGGTACACAGTGGCTAAAAGATGCAACTTGATTTACGCCACCGGTGCTGGACCCATAGACCCGTCTTAACCAGTGGTGTCAGACCAACGGGGACAATGGGGGCGAATACCCCGCTGCTAAAATATATAGGTTTCAGTAATCGTCTATAATTTGTATGTTGAATATTGAAGCAAATCATGAAACCGTCGAATAGAGGGTAATAGTTGACATTGTGAACGAGATTAGAAATGATTTGAACCAAAAATATGATTAAAATAAACTTACCGCGAAAGACTGACAAATGAAATTAGAACAATAACGGAAAAGTCGTATTATTTTTATCAGGGCCGTTTTAATATTAAAACTAATATACTATACACTTGATATTTACTTCAGTTATCTACTAGAGAAGAAAAATGTATTTTTCAAATAATTTTTAGATTATTAAATTACGTCATATTCCTGGTGCGTTTAAAAATGATTTTGTTCAGCCCCCACGCGGCTCAAAAATCACCACTGGTCTTCACACATTCCTTTCGAAAAATACGTAGTCTAGGCTCTTCTGTTTTCCCAAGTGACCGTCACAATGACTTGTGCTTCCCATACACGACTATTGGACGGATAACTGTTAAATACAACTGCACTTTAGCGCATTCGGAAAGGACCCTCGAGCTCAGCGCGTAAAAACATTTGTCCTTTCCCCGTTTATATGTTCGCCATTTCCACTCGGACGTGTATAAAGCTTGTGTATTATAAACATTATATCGAGTGCAAATATAAATAACGATATTGAATCGATATACGCCATGGTTTTTACACTTTGTCACTTTATCGCCCGAATAAAAAAAAAAATATATATATTTATCTATTTTGTACGTCGGGGCTTTGTAAATAATAAAACGTTTGGGTATTTATTGCTACATTCGAGACGTAATAACCAAAAAAAAAAAAAAAAACAATTAAAAAAATTCGCAATACCCCACCCGAATAGTACGTGTTCAACAGAGACGCATTTATATTTTTGGCGACCAGCGGCACTGTTCTTTAAACGTTCTGAAAAAAATTACTGTTAACTATGATATGGGGGTGGTTATTAAAAATCACAAATATTTTCAATACATACATATACTACTTAGGTATATTAATCAAGTAAAATTAAAAAAAAAAAAAAAAATTATAAATTACTACGTGAATTTCGATCATCAGTTATTCTCCACCTCAAAAAGATTTAACCCTCTTCAGTGTTAAAAATTATCTCTCGGCTGAATAATTGGACGTTGGGCAGCATAGATTCGTCCGTAACGCTATATCTGCCTAAAGACACAGTTCTTGTAGTGTTTTAATTCCGATAATTTTATTAGTATCTATTGTAGTTCTGAATCTATTGTGAGTATTTTGTTTTCGGTCAAATTCATTGAATGATTTCTGATTTGTATATACACTCGTTGAAAAACTAAGAAGAAAAATCATTTTTACCAATAGCCATTATAGTTAGCCATCGCATGGTCGTGCCGGTCGTGGCCACGCCATGTAAGATCGATGGCTTGGATGGGCGGGAGACAGTGATTATTGTAAGCCATTGGCAATGTTGGTACCAGAAGTCATTACTACCAACTTCGGTATTACACGTGGCAGGCTAACCTGTTATCAATTTAGTCTATTTCGTCATGATATTAACGTACAGTTTGTCGTGATAATTGTATGAAATAGGTAATTTACGATGTTTTATGATTCGGCCGGCATCTCAAAATTTGGCACCCGGGGCCGATGCCCCTCTTGTCCTCCTCCGCCTCCTCCTCCTTCTAAATACGTCACCGGGTGTTCGCAATAAAGTTTGCTCATTCATTTCAGAAAAAATGTATACGTAGTGCCTACACACTCTTTACGCTAACACATTAGCGGGTTTTCGTGTCCAATTAGAACGTTCGCGGGCAAGAATAAGCGGCTCGCGACAGGCACAGTGGTCGTTGTACAATATATTACATCTTGACGTCAATTATTGTTGCACACACATACACACACACACCGGCGAATCATAATATGAATACTGTGATAATAAAAAAAAATACTTAATTTTACTATACAAATAATTATAGACAGTATGATGTGTTCGTGTATGTGCGCGCGCGCGTGTGTGTGTGCATATAATATACGTACTCGCATCCTGTTATGCCTCATTATAATATCCGTCTCTAATAGTGTATCGTAAAAAATTTCTAATTTATATAATATAATCTATTATGTTGTCGGTGATCAATACAGGCGACACGTGCTTAATTAATTTTTTTTTGGTGCGAAGAGAGGGGCGATTAGATTTTTTCAGGATGATTCCGGTTTGAAAAATGTCCAATTACGTTGTATACTGTATAATGTGTTGGCGGTAGACGTGCATAATATTGTCAATGAACACGGGGTCTCAAAATACATGATTTGATTCATGCGAAAAGGGTCCTTATCGCTTTTTATTTAATTTAGAGAACATAAAAACTTCCTAGTAAATTTATGAATTGAAAATTTGTCAATGTTTATTTTTGTGTTCACATTGAACACCGCGTGTCGACGACGCAAGTCGCATTTGATTCTAGACATTATAGTTAAAAAACAATACAAAACAAAATCAGATTCCTCTTTGCGTAAATAGATGGTTTGATAAAAAAACTAAAAAAATCGTGTCGTAACAATGTAATTTACATGAACAGCGCGATAATAGCAAATTAATTTATTCAAAATTTTCATCTTCTTCGTCAGCAACGACCGATACGAAAAAATACGCGCATTATTTTGGAATGTACGGTTGTAGCTCAACAACAACACATCATCTATCTTGTTTTTTTTTTTATAGGGACATTCCCTGCGGGGATTTATGTCATAAATGCTTACTTGAAACCTGTTTTTTTACACATCAAAACCGTTGTCAAATAAAGTAACTATGCAATTCATCAAGACATGTGCGACCATAAGGGTCGCATGGGAGGAACGTGCCCAAAATAATAAATTATGCTAGTATCCATGTTTTGCGACGAAAGTTTGTATAATTGTGTATTAAGCATTAAGTTGATATAATCGTTTCAGGTTTGTGATTGTCTCTGTAGTGTAAAAACCACTGATCGGTGTCAAAAAAAAAAAAAAAAAAAAATTAAATGAATAGTATAAACGTAATATTATTTTGTTATTCATAGGTGCAAATACGATAATAATAATAATTACTACAATTCGGAAGACGATCGCCCACTCAATTACGTGTCAACAGTATCAACAAAATTTATCCGTGTTAAAATGGTCCGGAATTATAAGTTTAACCACGAAAACTATTCTAATGTCGTAATTTTTTTTTACTGAACAAAACAAATGACAATTGAAAATTATAACAGCTACACCGTTGTATAATTGAACGTTAAGTAAACGTAAAACCCGAAGAAAATAGCCAACTCCAACTGGGCGCACCAACGACACCGACTAGACCAGTGATGGGCAAACTTTTTTAATGGGGTGCCACAAAGTTTATGAAATTCTAGAGGAGGGCCAGAATTATAGAAAAAATGCATTTTGTGTTTAAGCTTTATTAAATCATATATAATATTATAAAAACATTACAGCATTACACACAAATGTTACGAATTACCTTTTACCTTAAATAATAATTAATTTAACTTTTATTCGAATGCCCGACCATGGTAGGCATGTGAGATATATGGAATCGTTTTTGATTTTCCATAATAATTTCGAAAGCAGGTTCCAGCCGTGACGAAGCAACTTTCAACAGCGAGAAAAGGTGTTCATCAGTCAATCGATTTCTGATTGAGTTTTTCCGCAATTTCATGGTCGAAAAAGTCTGTTCGCACACATAAGACGACGCACACATAGCCATAATTTTCTGGGCGTGAGCAATGGGATAAACCATCTAGTTACTAGACGAAATCCGCTATGCCGGGGCAACCACCGCCGTCGATGCCGTTGGCCGATCGGAAAGATTTCCGATCGGAAAATTGTACACGGACGCTATGTAAAAGTATAACTCGTACATTGCTCGCTCACGCTCCAAAAACGAAATACTACACTACACAATCTTATCTTTTTCAAAAAATCATTAGGCGCATGTAGTTTTTAAACGAAAGGTATGTCTGTGTTACGGAGCTCTGAGAGCTGAGTGATATATGATTGTCGTCGTCGTGGTTTTTTTTTTTTTTTTTTTTTTTTTTGTCATACGTGACATTGACGTACAACATATTACAGTACGTACCAACGGCTACACAACACGCTCGCGGTGCGCTCGGACGAAATTTAGATAAACCGTCGTATTTAACATGATAAAATACCGCACTGGGTTTTAAAAAAAAAAAAACTCGTGAAAGTTTATTCGTCGGTACGGCTAAATGGGGGGGAGGGTGCACACCGCCGAGACATTGGCGTAACTGGGCGCCAAAACTATAGGGACCGAAATAATTTATCCGGCAAAATCAAACACCGCGACCGGAGGTGTAAATATATTTCTATCGGCGTTCAAATTTCCACTTTTGCACGCATGACCTTCACTTGCACAACACACCGAGTGGTGAGTATGGAAGCGGATCCAACCGTGTGTTTAACATCTATGATTTTCGTAACCGGGATAACGTTGACAATGTATACGTCAACGGGACAAACGTGTAGTGAAATAAAATCAATCTTTTTAGCAATAATGCAATAATGGTCAGAGGAAAAACAAAAAACAAAAAAAAAAAAATGTTTATATTGCGTTCTTTGCACAGATCTAGAAGGTTCAAAGATTTGTATTGTAGGCATATCTGGGGAGGCGGAAATAATACCCTTGCCCATCCGGCCAAATGTATGCCACTGTACTGAAGACCCCGACACCAGAAGTCGACCCTATTCAATTCTGTAGCAGAGTATTGCCCCGGCTGTAGTTTGGCACGGTCTTGGGGGGTACGTAGCCGCAAATCCGCAGACAAAATTAATAAACGACCCGGACTCCCAATCCACGAAGACGGCTCGGCTGGTCCACGCCTCGGACGATATACGCATGTAAAACAGCTGTTATTATTTAAAACCGATTCTATTTTTGAATGGTAAAAAAAAAAAAAAAATTGATGGAAAAAAGTTGGCACCGACAACGCCGGGCGGGACAGCCAGTCGGGTATAGTTTAAACCGTAAAATCATTTTTTTTTTTTTTTTTTTACAATTCAAAGTTAACTTTAAATCTGTATGTATTAAATACAATACTATACTAAAAGTAATGGAAATTAACAGTAAATACCGGCAATTATTAAATCCTCAACACCACGAGAGATGATCGAGTTGTGGCATAGCGACTGGGCGCATATTTATTAAATGGAAAATAATAGTAAATAGTGGCGAGAAGGTAAAGAAATTGGATATACAAACTGGAATACAAGATATAACGTATTTTACTAATTTAACGGTGTTTGCGTTTTATTAAGATGGGCAATTCATTTTTCAGTTTAAAAATCATTAATTTCCATATACGTAGACATTAAACTGCTCTCTTTTTAGCCTAAAAATAAACGCCATTAAGGTTCGAGCAATTGTAGCAGTGGTTCGAATAACGCAAATTCTGATGCAATACGGTTTTTTGGTCAACATTTTCCTGCAATCACTTTTGAAACTTTTTCTTTAAACATATTATCGTCACGTTGCATTTGTATAAAAGTCATGAAATATTCTAGGCGGCCGTTATGGAGCTGTATTCAGATCGTGGTGTTTTGGTCGTTCACATATAGGTTTAAGCTCATTCGATACTCTGGGTGTTTTCCGGCTAAATTCAACTTTTTGCTGCTCTGTTTACGGGTTACACGATTTTACATTTTTTTTTTTTGTTATAATATCTGTTTCAAACATTAATTTACCATAAATCAAATGTTACAATAATTAATATTTAATATTATTTTCGTAATAAATCAATACTATTTTGGTATTCTTATCAATACGAATTTGCTGTCTGGGTACCTATACACGCAAAGTAAATATTTATGTTCCAAAATATTTCAGTTGAAGTGCAATAGGCTCGAAAAGAGCATTCCACGCGTTTTATCAAAATTAAAAAAAAAATGTATGTTAAATATGTGTGTTTTATACAAAAAAAATCAAAACGAGTCGCGGTAAGTAAGTTCGAGTGACTTTGTTGGGTTTTTTTTTTCGTTGTAAAGAATCGAGTTTAAATTAATTAAACCGCACACGGTAAAGTCGTAGAAACCATCTAAAATTATGATAAAGCATTTTTTTTTAAAAAAAAAACACCTATCATTATAGGTGATGTTCTGTCGTTTTTACAACCCCGATCGGTCGAAAAACCGACGGGAAATCAACAGTTCTTTTTTATTTCTGTGGTACCTACCTAACCTAATACAGCGGTAATCTATCTCTCGCGCATTTTATATTTCTAGATTCCGAGCAGATCGACGAAAACGTAATCGGTTTTACTATTATACAATACCAGATAACAAGTACGAGGCCCTGGACATACGGCCCGCTCGCCCCTATACTAACGCCGGCGGCCGCGGACTTGTATTCTTCTTCTTCACTTGGTAAAACTACTCTCAAAGAAATTTGGTTAGGTCAACCGCAATACCACACGGCATTTGTTCTGTCCAAATTCGTCCCACTCTTCAAATCAATCGAATCTTCTACATCCGTTCTCTCGGGTCCTCCGGCAACTCCACCGGTCCGTTTAATCCTAGGCCGCCCACGCGGGGTCGTTTACTGCGAGGTTTCCATTCGAAAACTATTTTCGGTGGCACCATTGTATTCTCGTATTCATTTCAAAGGTCAAACCATCGGATTTTTTGACCTTTGAAATTACCGGTCAGTCATTTCCTGCTGTTCCCTATTACACCTCCTCATCCGCAAACCTCTCATGCATGCGCGGATCCAGAACTTAATTACGGAAGGGGGGGCATCTTAGCATTTTTATTAATTCGTCTTTAAATCCCTTACAAGTTCTCAACGTTTTTTTTTTTTTTTTTTTTTACTAGTTATATAAATCATCAATTCTTAGGTACAATTTAATTGGGTAAAGAAATTATTAAAAATCGTTATTGTATTAGTACGATTGTTCATACGAATTGACATTATAATATTATATCGATATAAAATGAATATATATAATTAACAAAATCATTACAAAAAAAAAAAAAAAACAACACTAATAAGTATACCTGTGATACGCGAACACTGCACAGTGCACACAAAACCCGACTGAATATTACCATATGATATAATATTATTATTTCCATCATGATTAGGGGGCATAGGACTCGTAGCTCTGAAAAACCATTACATATGCAGGCACTCGTGCGCTTAAAATCCCTATAACATGCTGGTCCGCGAACAGGCAACAACCATATTATATGATAAAAATTAAAAACGAAACAAATTCGTCGACGGAGAAAATATTGAGAGAAAAAAAAAATTATTAATTGTATTAAATATTCCTGAAAAAGTATTAAATGGAGGAAATATGCTCTTAAAACAAAAAAAACATCGAAATATGCATTTATATGTATGATACAATTATAAATGTAGCTTTGTCTTGGCGTGAAACGTATTTGTCTCTTACTCCGCTTATTCGTTTGGATTGCGTAAAACAAATATGCCAACGTTACAAGTCCTGTGCCCTAATCAAGATTATCGCCCAACATTGATTTCGAAGTTATCTACACCACCAACATTCGGGGTTCACGTATCGTTCGATGATTATTTGTGCCCGTACGATTATAATATGAACGTTGACAAATGAGATACCTCCTCCAGCGATTATAAAATTACACGTTAAGACCGGAAAATCGCATAGCCAGTATTGGCCACAGCCGCGTTTAAAGTTGTCTTTCTATGGCGGAGAGTGTTGTAAAACGATACTAGTAAAAAAAATTCAACCAGAGTCTACAAGGGTGAGGGGTGACCGCCTCTTGCCACTCGCTCCCGTGGATCTCACGTCCGTGCGGCACCAATTACAACGCATACAATCAAAGAAAATGTCTAACTCGTCTTTTGGAGAAATTCGGGTTTTTTTTTTTTTGGTTGTTGTGTTTGACGCTCGCCTAGACGGTGTACAGGTGGGATCTATGTAAATTCCATCGATTTTTTCAAATGTCGTCAATGCTTGCGTTGCAATTTATGTTATACGGCGGTGTCCGAAGAATCGGCGGTGTCTGAGCCCCAGGCCGTCAAAAGGACAAAACGTTTGTACGACACGCGCAAGAAGAAGATACGATTGGAGAAGCGTACTTACACCGTATGTATCGTTAGTTTTTATTATTATTATTTTTTTTTTTTGTTATACCGCGGCGCGGGTATCTTACCTAACGCACGCCGATAATTAGGTATATCGAGAATCTTGGACCGCGGAGATTTTTGATATACGACGACATAATATAATAATATAATATATAACTCGCCGGCAAATTAGTACATCAATCATTGGACGCACGCGCGTTATAACGATACGGCCCGGAAAAATCGTACCTATATATATATATATATATATATATGTATAGGTACGATTTTTTTTTATAATAATGATGTCTGCCCGGCAGTGACCGACGACGATGATTTATTATTATATATATTATTATTTTTTATTATTATTATTATTATTATTATTATATGTCCGAGACGGACGGCCGTGGCGATACGCTACGCTTACTGTGCCGCGTTGTACCGACAAACTATTGTCGTGTGTACAATAAAACTACGGCTGGGTTTTCGATGCCCTTCATGGAAAAAAAAAAAAAAAAAAACGCGTAAAATCCCCTTGGAAAAAATGCAAAAATGCATATTATTGAAACTTTTTTTTTTTTTTTTTTTTTTTTGAAATGCATATTATTGAAACTTGGCAGAAATACTGGACTGATAATAGCTCCTCTTACAAACAACCTTCGAACCGCAAAACCCTCTATCCGTAAATGGAGCCTCCCCTAAACCCGAAAACAAGAGGAACAGAACACGCCCGTCTAATCCACCCGTTCCGCATCGCCAAAGAGCCGGCCTCAACATGCGACTTTACACGTGTAAAGTAAACCTTCATCTCAAGATCACATCGCGACCAAATTACCACGAAGCACGAAAAATCATCACTAACTCTACATAAATCCAACAAGCTTTCAACCGAGACAATACAGTAGCAATACACCATGGATTTTCCCGTAACGTAAATTTATTGTAACTTGTGTATTTGCACCCCCTTGCCATTTACATTTCGGAAATAAACGATATCGTACGAGGAAATGGGCGACTGAGCATCGGAATGTTAGCCGAAGGGGGGGGGGGCCGTTAGACAATTCTTGCGCGGTCGGTCGAACACAACAAAAGTCCGCGGTAAAATTGTGCCTAAGTACGGCATATACCCACTCTATGGGGCGTATTGTTCCGTTCTTGTCTGGAAATTATTTTGGTTAACCGTTCATAATGGTATTCAGTATGTTCTGTGGTACCGTGACGCTTAAATATTAAACAATATTTGTGTCTCCGGTCAGACACGACAAATATTGTTCGTATAATAACACGTATCGAATTTATCTATTTGAGCGCCTACCTAGTTGGAACAATCGCTGGCAACACGATTGGCAATTACGCCGACTCGAGTCGGCATTTCATCAGATTTCCCGGATTCAATACCGGGATTTTACGTCCGGGATCCGACTGTAGAACGTGGATTTTCGATCCGACTCGGATGCGCCGATTCAAACGTCCTGTATACTACTCACTGCTCTCGTGTACACGGCACACTGCGACCGCAACCCGGGCGTATTATTTTGTACAAGGCGTTCGTTCAATGGTCGGTCCGAGGTCGGATTTTTTTACTTCACTCGTGCGATTCACGTTCGGGCACGCTTCGTATTATATTATACCGATTTACGCGTCCTATATCATTTTTATATACGTAGCTACGAGGTACCGAGTAGATAAAAGGACTACTGTTCGTGTCGTATTATAACGTTACTATACAAATAATAAAAAAATAATAAAAACACGACCGTATCGTATAGTAATATATCGTTATATCGTAGCGATACAGCGCGCCGACCAAAGTCCCCTAATATAATTCCACCGAAGAGTATAATAATTGATGTATATATATATATATATATATATATATATACGATAAACTTATACAATATTATACGTAGATCGTTATAATCGTGCATCCCGAGCGCGTGTTTAATAAGTATTATATATATATATTAACAATAATAATTGTAATGTGTTATAATACACGTATGCGCGGTGTGTAATGTATGACGACGGTGTTGATCGTCGTGAATTTTATCCGTATACAAAACCCCAAGGACAAACAGTGAAACAAACGCGGTCCGTATACGGCGGTCCGGGGCGATACCGAGCCCAGCGATACCGTCGTGTTTGGGTGCCGACGAAAAAAAAAATTAATTATTATCGTTTCACGCCGGAGAAGATCCGTCGAGAACGGGCAACCGACCACTGCGACGTTTTTCGATCTTTGTCAATTGTTTTTTGTTAGTAAACTCGCTTTATCCTTCGCGATAAAACACTGTCGAAAACCAAAACGAACTCGCCCAATCAAAAGAGGGGTTCAAATGCTCACGGGCTGTCGGGACCTCGGGATCGGTGGCCTTATATCCCTGTCCCGCTAAATTGACTTTCAAATACAACGACTACGACTAGTCGTCTAGTAAAATTCAATTTTGAAACGTATACATTTCAGTCAAGTTACAATGATTTTCGGATTGAGTTTTTCCCGGTATCCTCGCTGTCCAAGTTGGATATGTAGAAGACGATTTTACGATTTACTCGTGATAATCGTTAGTCGGGTATTATAAAAAGGCATTTACATACTTCTGGTGGGGGGTCACTGTTGTAAATGGAAAGTCGGAAACGTAGTATATAGATAGGAATTCGATTTATATCTGTATGCACATGAAAAACGATTCTGAGTCAAGTAATCGCGATTAGTCGTGTTTTTTCGTTGTTTCCATAGTAACTCAGAAATCAATAAAAATTATATACGAGAAATAATAAAACTCGAGTTTAACAAAAATCGTCTTTTTGCCGGTTTTTCGTCATTTTTTTTTTGGTAGTTTTTTCTGCCGCGTTCAAAAACCAACCGGTACATCGGACAATGACCTGTTAAAAGTACCAATTAGACAAAATTTGCCACCGGACATAGTACAGGAGGTGTGTATAAATCGGATCAAGTCATCTGGTAGAAAATGTGTTTACAAATAAATAAATAAAAAAAAAATAAACATCGTTGTAAACCCTTCGCTCCGCTCGGAATCTAAAATTCCCGGGCACGCCACTGCTCGGGACGATTCGTATAGCGTTCTGGGGATTATTTTCAACTGTAATCGTATTAACATAAAACAGACTAATACCGATCTAGGGGACAGGTAGATAATCGGGCAGAGATTTCGGTCGCAGAACACACTGATAATAATAATTACTACTAATCTGGGTTCAGGTGTTTTATCGAACTTAAAGACGCGATAGTAATACATGCATTTATGAGTATTAACAGTATGATTATAGTTTATTGTTTACTAAAGTCTGAATTACAAATTTAAAGCTCTTTGAATATTCCGGCATGATAACCTTATATTGTGCGGTTATTTGCCGGTTTCGTCTTCCGATTCCCACCATAGAGGCCGCTATCATCTTTCTGCCCGTCTACTTCAGCCATCCGGATCTCTCGACGTTCAAACTCTGCTCGCATACAATCTATCTTCGATCAATCAGACCGAACTTCATTTCTAACGATTTTATTTGTTAACAGTATGTATTACGGACGGGCGAGACGGGCGTTATTGAGCACTACGAACTTTTTTAAACGACGTACCTAATGTGAATGACGTCATTCATTTTAATTGCAATTGGCCTGGCCACCGCAGGATGTCAATTCATAAAACTGTGCTTCGTAGTTTAGCGTTCCTACTCGCATAACGTTTTAACTCAATTTCCTCTGCCCGCAGCTTACCTCGATTTACCTTCATCAGGAGAACAGTTCGTTTAAAATCTATACGAACCTGTGATTCGCAGTAAATACATTTCGGTGACATTTATATAACAAAAAAAAAAAAAAAACGGTAAACGATAGAAGAACCGTAAATACCAGCAGGGAATAATATTGTAATATTTATTTTTATTACAGAGTTTATAAAAAAAAAAAAAAACCATAGATAACGTGTTGTAAATACAAGGATTTAAATTTGAAATCATTTAATATAGGACAGTTTAAAAAGACCGTTTACTGAAAAAATAAGCTTGTTACCAATTCACCGTCCTTTTTACACGAGAGACTTCAAACCCTCAAAACACACACACTTAAAATACGAGTTGCGAACCGATCCCCAGACATTGTTGCCACGCGTCTTCGACCGTTCCAACAGTGCCACTTTCGAGAGAAAAGCATTTGAAACGACGATTTCTATAGAAAAACAAATTTTCTATTGACAAATAATATAACGATTGCGTATACCTATAAAGTGTATTTAAATTGGTTGGTTTTTTTTTGGGGGGGGGGAGTGAAAACTATCAAGTTATTCCTTGTATCGCTTTTTTCCGTTCAATTTGTATATTATATAATATTTCAATTGAATGAAACAATTTGTTGAAAGTGTTAATGGTGTCGCACTCTTGACGGTTCGAACGACTTTTGATATTTATTTCGATAATGTGAGTAATATCGTTCGTTAGCGGTAAATTGCAGAATACTGCCGATGAAGATTTACATCATCGGACTGAGAAGAAAAGTTTGACGTTCTCCAACGACTAAACGTATATCTGTTTTAATAACGGTTTCTGGAATAGAGAAAAATTTAAAATCAAAACTCACATCCCGGTTATAGATACGTTAATAACTCGGTAAAAAAATTGCGTTAAATCATATAAATCAATAAATAAACTGTTTGGATTTGTCTTAAATTTGAAAAGTTTAGAGACCTAAAGAAACACAAGCCCGCTGTAAAACATTTGCGGAATTTCATCGTGTGTATAATAATGAAAATTAATTAATATTAGAATGTATAGCACTGAAAAGCGTATCTATCGAAACTCGAAATTTCTGAATTCAGTATTTCTAGTATATGGAAATGTTTAAAACCAGATAGATTAGATCATATTCAAACATGATAATATCATTCAGAATTTCTTTTGTCAGTGATGATTACCAGCTGTAGTGGGTTCGTGGATCATTTCCCAAGTTAAATTTAATTAATAGAAGAGCTCCGAAGTGCCATGAGCCAGAAACAGTAAAACTGCTTATCGTCAATGAGTATCGGACACGAACTATGTGATCAGGTGAAAATGATAAAAAAAAAAAGGTATAGAAGACTTTGCGAATGAAAATGCTAGGGATTTAACATAAAACACAGTATTTAAAGATTAAAAATGACAAATTTATACGAATACGTAATTATTTTAGGAAAATTACGTTAGTTTATATATTAATTCATTAAGTACGTGCAATCGACTAAGGAGATCCGATGACGGTGATCTGGAAGAATTCATCGAAATATCCACCCCCCCCGGTGTTTGTAATTTTGAATTTGTGTATATTTCGTCCTTGGATTTTTTTTTTCTTTTACCGTTTGATATTTTGACCGATATAATTGTTATATTATACAACTATTGTGTATATCGGTCGTGATTTTTACTGGTTTTTTTTTTAATTTTTTTTTTTTTTTTTGGACGTTCACGGTCGTTTTTTTTTTTGTGTTTGCATATAGGTATATGCACCTAACTACAATAATGCCGTTGACTATATATATATATTATAATTATTATTATTTTTTCGTTCTTCACAATGGATACACGCGGATATAGATGTAAGAACCTAACCATACGCGGTGCCCGGTGCACGTAAATATTATATTATAATATACGTACAGAGAGTCTCGAGACTAAATGACAACTTTAGAAAACGATTTAAAAAAAAAAAAACCGTGTCCCGAACAGCTGCGCCGGTTTCGAAAACGTCTCGCGTGCATATTATTATTACTATTATAATCGTTTTAGACGACGCGACGTGTCACACGGCGATTTTACCGGCCGATAAACCGCTTTCGGGGACCGAGGGGGGGGATGTACTATAAAACTTGCCTGTAACTGAAGAGTGGCCACAACGCAAAACGTATTTTTCTTTTCTTTTTTTTTTTTTTTTTTTTTTTAAGATAATCCAGTTACACATAGGTACATCATCATCGTCGATGCGTATGGTAAATTTTACGGGAAACCGTGGAAATGGTGCCGATTAGCGTTTTATACGCCGAAACGGTGTAATTCCCTCGGGGAAACACCGCGTTTTCCAAGGTATCCTTCAACGCGATCCATTTTACTTTGAAAATATTCCCATTCCCGTGTTGATAAACGCATAATGTACCGGCGGCGTATTCACAAACTTTTGGTTTTTCGGGATGGGGGGGTGGGGGGTGTCAAGGTAACGATATAATTTTATAAATCGGTATAAAACTCAATTTCAATCTATTTATAAAAATTAACTATTTATTTAAGAATTCATTGTTAAATTGTCACAAATTATGTATATAATAAATTGAAAATTTTCAAAACTATTGCCTACGTTTACAATACAGCAAAACAAATAGTTGTATTAATAACTGTTTGGCGGCCTGATATTTGCAATTCAACAATTATACCGGTAACCAACGCGTAGGTAACAAATAGTTAAAATATAATTCATAGTAACGCTGAGCTTGACATAATTTGATTTATTTTTTTTATTGGCTCCATTTCGCTCGATGACTCGGTAATATCGTAATTCGTAAGTAAACACATTAGAAACTTTTGACTTGTACGTACGCGAGATCGTACCGATCGTGTTGTCGTCATTCGTCCGGAATAACATAATACACAAGTAAAATCGGATAATCAAGATAGGCAGTCGATAGAATAAATAAAATAGGGTGAACGGTCTGTAAAACTAGTAGTAGATTACTCATTTTTTTCCTCTAAAAATTCAGCAATAGCCGGAGCAATTCGAATTGCGTAGTTAATAACCAATATTATTATCTGGTACAGTGGTTTTATTCGAAGTTTCCGAAATAGTTTTATATAAAAATAAATAAAATATGAAATCGAACAAATACTTTAGTTAAAATATATTTTGATTATTAATTTACAAAATGAACCGACTACATAATATTATATTGCTGACATGTTTTATGTTTCAGGCCTTCAAACATTCTCTAGGAGGGCCGGAAACCCGTATAAAAAAAAGCCAACTGAAACGGAGAATCTAATGGTGCCAATAATTATAAGCCAAAACGGTATTTTTCCTTAAAAACCACGTTGATTGAAAAACTGCGTTTTCTGCACTACATTCCATTTCCATTTGGTATCCTGCGATTTTTCCATTTTACTTCAAAATATAAATTTTCCCGTGTTAATAAACGTACCTTACATAGTAATTCACTGCATAACGGGACCACTTGCTTCATTACTTATTTATTTATTTTTTTTTTTTTTTTTTGTCAAAAAGGTCCATTTTCATTATGAAACAAAACGCTTCTTTCCCTATACATTTTGAATGAGCGATTAAATGTTTTTTTTTTTTTTTTTTTGCTATCCAAACGAAAACTTCGTTTGATTTTCTAAATTATAATTTAATGAAAAATACATTCTATCGTACACTAACGTGTTGCGTAATCAAACGATACGCGATAATTCGTTGCTAACCGAAGAGGGTTAAAAATAACACGACGGTCGATTTAATATTCGTATACGAACCAAATTCAATTACTTTGATTTTAATAATGACGACTAACAAGCGAACAAATATTTTCCAGGATAATCGTTTTAACCGTACGAGCCACCGCACGTGCGGTATAACAAATACACGACGTTTTCGTCAAAAATACCTGAACGCCGGACGAAAATCGACGCAGTTCGGGCCGTTGGATTTGAGAAATTCAAACACGTACTTGGGTTTTTAAACAAGTCACCGTAGTCGAAGTGTATTTTTCACGGTGTCGTTTTTCGTACGATTATTATTTTTATATAATATTCCGTAAACCGGTATGCGTCGGTATACCGTTAAAAAAAAAAAAAAAAAAAAAACCATTGATTATCGGTATGTGAAACTCGTAACGATATTGCCGTCGAAATCGTTTATCTATACCGCGGTCCGGAACAGAATACAGAGTAGAACGGCAAAATAGCCAACAATAGACGAACGGTAAAAACTATGGGTCATAACACGCCGAGACGACTTAATATTTTTAAGAAAAAAAAAAATCCTCTCCAAAAACGTAGTCTCTCCAATAGTTCCCCGTGGTCATAATGGCGGTTAAGTAAACCGCACGTTTACGTATTAAATTTGTACGCGGTCTATTCAAACCGAACCTCGTACGTTTCCTATATGGATACGTCGTACCGTGGCAGACAGTGGCCTAGCTAAATGTGAACTACTCCGTTTTTTTTTTTATAAAAAAAATTCCCAATATACACGTGACAATGTGATTAATTACGTAAGTCTTTTACCCGTTATTTTTACGGGAAAAACGTGAAAGTTTATTAAACAGTTTTACGCAAGATATATATATATATAGTATAGTTTATTGTTAGGGGACTGCTAGGGCTGCACACCCCGTAACATTAATGTCTAACGTCGCCTGTGTATACGGGCAATGTAAATAATTATGAACATTTCAGTTAAAGTGCCGATCGGCTCGAAACGCGTTCAACAGTTTTTCAAGCGTTTAATTAAAATTAAAAAAAAAAAAAAAAACGAAAGTAGCCGCTGCGAGCGAACGTTTAAAATATTAAAAAAAAAAAAAAAAGCATTCCGGCGGCAAAACGGTGTTTCGGTTTGCGGTAGGCGTCGGCGGCGGCGGCGGCGGCGGCAGCAGGAGAAAGGCGTCGGGAATTTTATTGTTTTCTCCATGACAAATCGATACCGCCGGGCAACCGAACGCGGCCGACCAATCGCGGCAGTAGCGTTTACCCGTAGATTATTATAAATTACGATTTGTACCTAATTTATCGTATTATCGCGGGCGTGTGATATTCGGCCGGGTCTCTGGCCGACGAGCCTCAGGCGGTGTCGCCCACACGCACACCCGGTATTTTATAATACGATAATCAAATATTATAACCGATTATTCACGACTAATAAACGGACGTTATCGGCTCGGTTTTCGGCGCAATTTGTCGGGAAACGATAGTAACGAGTGATAAATGGGTGGGGGGGAGGAGGGCCCGTCATTTTCTTTTTTTTTTTATTTTTCATAGTTTCCCAACGATATATCGTACGCATTAACGTCGCTCACGCCGCAGCGCACGGTGACTGATAGCCGCCTAATCGCCGGACCGGGCCGGTATTCTCATTACCGCGTGACTTGTTATAGATTTAATAGACAATTTTCGTCCGGTAATGAGGACACGACGTTATACTCGACTAGTGCTCATTACCTATTTATATATATATATATATATATTATGTTTAATACGAGTAGGTACTAATGAAGTCGTCGTCGTCGTCGGCGGCGGCGGCGGCGGTTTTTCTTCTCTATCGCCACGTTATTTATAATACGGCCGGTATATAGGCACTCCCGGGTTATATAAATTTATTTATACGCGTCCTAAACGCGTTTAATTAACGTGCCCCCCCCCCTCCCCCCCGGGGACGGGAGAGCTGTGACGGTACAATCTATACACTAATATATAAAACGATAGCGTTTGTTCGTACGTTCCGGGGTAAACTCCGAAACTACTTATTGGGGATCGTCTTGTAGTTATTTTTTTTTTTTTTTAAATTAAAGAGGACATCGCAGAGAAGGTTTTGGGCGTAAATTTAGTCCGATAAAGTTAATTGATAATTAGTTATTATCTATACACTAATAAATAAAATGATAGCGTTTGTTTGTACGTTCTGGGGTAAACTCCGAAACTACTTATTGGGGATCGTCTTGTAGTTATTTTTTTTTTTTTTTAAATTAAAGAGGACATCGCAGAGAAGGTTTTGGGCGTAAATTTAGTCCGATAAAGTTAATTGATAATTAGTTATTATCTATACACTAATATATAAAATGATTGTTTTTATTTATTTTTAAATGCAATCTACCACTTGGGCACAATAAAAATATGTGATACAGATTAGTTATATACAAATTATTTTTAAAATAATACATCATATCCTTGATAACATTTACACATAACACGTAGCATTTTTTTTAGGAAAGCAGCCACCCGTTAGTAACACTTTCATTTGTAATTTTAATTATTTATATATTTTTTCAAATTAATATTAATATTTGGTGCCAACAGGTCACGACACCATTTCCGGTTTAACCGTCTCGGGGGGTTGCCGGGAATTGTAGGATTAGCAAGGTCTTTGACAAGAGGATTGGGATGAGTTTAAGTGCGAACATGGAAACGTTTACAATATGTTTTAGCTTCTTCTGAAACTGAAGGCGTTTTTAGGTCAGTATGTATAGTGAAGTTAGAGACACGGGGAAGGATAATTTGCGAAATGCGATGTTTTGTGAATGTTTGAATGTTTTAAATGTTAGTTTTTTTTTTTTTTTTGCGTTTTCCCAAATCTGAAGGCCGTATGTCCAGGAAGGCTTTAGTAGTGATGGGTACCGCGGTGTCACGGCGTACGTGTTGTGTTATTAAATATTAGAGGCGGAAAACGACGACGACGAGGGCGGTAAACGACGACGACGAGGGCGGAAAACGCACGTCGCAGTTGCCGTTATTTAATTTTCGGCGCAAAAGTGACGACGTCGGACGCGGTCGCGGAGGGCGCGGAAAACGGTTTATCCGCGGCCGCGGCGAAAGAAAAACAATTTAGACGGGCCCGCGGTTAAAAGGGAAAATGTACAAGGAGCACAAGGCTTTTGATTTTCGTATGCACACACACATATATATATATATGTATATGTATATAAATATACAACGATGACGTTGTGTACTTATTATAAAGCGTTGAACCCGCTCGGCGTTTTCGACTGCGGGAAAAACTGATTTCTCCGGGTGAATTATTATTATTATTATTATTATCGTTCTCTGTGCGCGGTGGCTTTTTGTGCGTGCGCGCGAAACGGCGCGGGCGGTAATATTTCCACGGCTTTCGAGGAAATCTTTTTTCGTTGTTATTATTTTTTATTTTTTTTTTTTTTTACTCGCCTTTTACCCGTTCTTTTATTATTCTATATGCCGCGTATTATATAGAGCGCGCGCGCGCACACACGCCGGGCGGGTGAGTGTATACGACGACGACGACGACGACGACACGAATAAATCCCCGGCGACTTTTCAACAGGTATTGATCCGGGAAAAACACGCGAATTCCCCGCGTGTTTCGACCACCGTCCGCCGGCGGATACACCCGGCACGCCCGCACGTCGTATGCACGGCCGTGCATTACACAGGGTTATTCGTAATGATTACCCTGAATGGCTTACGCGGATTACGATTATTTTCGTCTTCGGGTTCCGAACCCGAACGTGTAACGGTTTCACATTTGGGTTAACCTGACCGCTGGACCCGGTGGCCGGGAGCGCCGTACGTTTTCCTATTTGTGTACCGGTGAAAATGGTACGCCGGGGAAATAATCGGCGGGCGTAGGAATTACGAATCCCAACCGCTGGATTCCGGGGTACGTGAATGCGGAAATTATCTTTAGCAATGTTAACGACAAACAAAAGCCACGGGGCGTAAGAGACTTCGTCCGAAATATATGCCATAAGAAAAGCAACAAAATACAGGATATACAATAACAGAAAAAAATGGACTTTTTCCCCCGGTACCTAGAATTTTCTGTTTTAACATTGGAAAAAAAATTATTACCCTCGAATATTTTCGTGAATAAATCGGAATTTCGATTTTTTTCTAAAATTATGATATACTTCCCTCGTGTATGTACATTTACTATTGCAAAAAATGTCTTTCGTGTTATACACTGTTACGATCAATACATTTTCGTTGTTCTGTGCTCCGTTACGTTTCAACATTGACGTACGTAATTTTTCGTTCGTAATGTCGACATCAAAACGCGTGCTGAAAACGTATGAAGAAAAATCTGCAGTGATACGCCAAGTCGAGAATGGATTGAAAACGAAATCTACGATAGCTAAACAACTCGGTAGTCCAGCTAACACTTTGTCAACTTACCTTAAAAAAAAAAAAAAAATAAAAAACATTTTGATCGAGTTGGCCATGGTCCAGTGAAAAAGTCAGAAAAAGAACCGGAAATGTTGACGAGTGCGTTTACAAGTGGTTGTTTAAACAGACACGTGACGAAAAAATTCCACTGAGTGGGCTTTCGATAATAGTTGAATAATTTGCATTGATGTTAGAAAAACACGATTTGTAGGCAAGCAATGGACGGCTCGATGGTTTCAAAGAGACGAATGGCATTTGTTTTAAAACCACAAGTGGCGGTGTAAATGTTCGAGAGGCTGACGAATGGAAAACAAAATGATAAAACGAAAAACACCCCAAAGACATTTTGAAAATTATACAAAAATTTTAGAATTATACGACGAAACCGTGTACATTTATTAGATACGATTTCATCGGGGCCTCCGCGCGAACCAATAGAAAAAATAAAACCTTATCAGTTTCCCGGGCTCCGTTCAAAATCGTCTCTCATATTTTATCGTTGCAGTTAAAACCCGAAATCCGTCAAACCTAGTCTCGACCAGTTAGGTGACTAGAGATACCGTTTTGTCGCGAAAAAATGTATTGTAAAAATAGCGGGTGGCGGAGTCGATAAGTTCGAAGACCACTCGTTGGGCTACGTGTAGCCGGTAGGTTCGATTTTACGCTCGCGGACCGCGTTTTTAGTGACGTTAATATTAATATAATGGAAAACGTACAAAAACGTTTCACGTCTGCTTTTGAAATTCGTAAAATCGTTTCGTAACGTATGGCTTACCCGGACGGATACTCACTGGACGTGAGTTATTGCGCGCCGTCGTATCGAAACGTAATTACATCCTTTGATGTACGATAATTATTTTGACCTCGTTCGTTTGTAATATTATACGTAAGTATAGGCATGGGGATTTGTCGTTTTTATACGCTTTAACGCTGCCAGACGTTTGTCCGTGTATTATACGGCCGGGGTCCAAACGAATCGCGTTGAAAACGTGTAATAGTTTATCATTTTTTTTTTTTTTTTTTTTTTTATTATAATTATAAAATGTTTCAGCACACCTATAGTGCTAATTTTTACAATTTTATTTGTTACAAATTTAAATGATTATAAATTTATTAATGACATAATTATTAATAGTGAGAGCGATATAATAATGTGTTAATAATTATCTTCATTTTCTGACGATGAGTC
Source organism: Tuberolachnus salignus (assembly GCA_956483605.1). NCBI lineage: Eukaryota > Metazoa > Arthropoda > Insecta > Hemiptera > Aphididae > Tuberolachnus > Tuberolachnus salignus. Next base: position 47,915,369 of record OY101429.1, on the reverse strand, counting down.
TTCTGTGTCTGTTAAAAGAATGTCCCGGGGAAGTCGAGGCCGCAGACGTCTATTGAGTGTTTTTTTTCCTATATTGTAATGACGCGAGCACTTTCCAAGTTTTTTAGTTTGACGTGGAAATTTTTAAATTGGGTTTTAATCCATATGTATTTATCAGGGGTATTTTCGTGTCATTATGGATCTGGCGATTTCTCACGAACCACGGTGCTTTGAGACATATCCTTAAGAATTTATTTTGTAAGATTTGTATTTTATTTATTTTAGTTATAGAGGCAGCGGACCATACAGGACAGGCATAAGTTATCAGCGGTCTGATTATTGGCGGTGTAGAGAAGGAGAGAAGATTTCATTTGGAGTGTTGATTTGTAGTTCACTAAGGGGCAGAGAATTCTCATCCTGGCATATCCCTGAGTAAGTTTTTTGTTTATGTGGATATTCCATGTCAATTTTTCATCGAGAAAAACTCCAAGGTATTTTACTGAGTCGTCTTTTCTGTTCCATTGTACGATCTGGTTGTTTATGCTTATATTTATTGGATCGTTATATCTTTTTAATGTGAATATTTTAGCCTCGCTTTTAGTCGGATTTAGTTTCAGTTTCCATTTTTTGAACCAGGAGGTAATTTCGTTTAATGAAGACTGTAGTTTTTCGATTGATAAGTTTAATACGCTATCTCGCGTGAGTATTGTTGTGTCGTCCGCAAACATTGCCAGTTGAGTGTTAGGGGGATTGGGGATGTGATGGCAGTAAATGTTAAATAGCGTTGGCCCCAATACAATAGTTATCATAAAATACAATACGGATATAGTCGGGTTGTATATAATACCAGCTGATCCGGCAGTGCTTGCTAGATCGGTTATGTATTATTGTCGTGTCCGTGTCGCTATTTTAAAAAAAAAAAAATTAAAAAAATAATAATAATAAAAAATATGGGTGGACACTAAAAGCGTTTTTACTTTGTCATTTCAACCGCTAATCAACAATAATAATTCAAGTGGGAATTCCATGTCAGACAAATGTATTATTATTTTTTTTTTTTTTACTGTGACATAATCATTTTGTTCGTTGCAATGATTTATGATATACGACAATTTTTTTGTTTTTTGTTTTGTTGTCCGGCGCGTAAACAAACAAACCTGACGGTTTGACGTGTAATCGCTTATTACCGTAGATATGGGCGCACAGCACAAGCTTTAATTTTTTTTTTTTTTGTTTCATCCGCGTTACCAAGGTAACTCATAAAGCAACAAAACTAATTCGATTTTTCTCCAAAAAAATACCTCTAAATACCCGACTTCAGGCGACGGTATTCGACCGGGGTGGATTCCAATAGCTATAAGACCTGCCGTGGTACAAATTTACGCGTACAAATCGCTCCCAGTAGTTTTCTTGAACCTACTAAAATATTTCGCAGTCAGACGGACGTTATTATTTTTTTTTTTTTTTTATATAAATATCGAAAAAAAAAACGTTTTACGTTTTCAACAAATATTCAGCTTTACGCCCGCGCCGCAAGGTAGGCTTTATTCCGCGATAATTTATCTAGTTTGCGCGACCGCGCGATTTTCTCCCTCACACTATTTTTCGCGATTTATATACGATCGTAACGTCGGGAATGTACACGTTTCGCATAATTCCACACGGTATGAGGTACCGATAAATCCTACACGCCCGTCTACAGCGTCCAGTTATAAATATACGAGTACGTCGTACATTATGAAAAAAAATCGCACGCTTTCGTCCAAACACTTTGCGTTGTACGCGGTACACGTCGGCGGCCCCCCGCCGCCACCCCTCCCGAGAGGGGCCCCCGAGGCTATACGCGCGCGAGGACAAACGCGACACTTGCACCGGGCCACCGACAACAGGCGAACGAAATTAATTGTATGCCTCAGTGGTTTTCGATCTTTTAGGGTACACGGCTGTTCTGATTTTGCATAAAAATAATAATGACGGCTCCCCGTACCAATAACGATAACGATAGAATAAATAAATTTACATTATTTAATCTGATTTTATTTAAAGACGATATGAATTTCAATTTTTTTTTTTTTTTGTTTTAATACAATTAAATAGTTAATGGGAATGGGCTGGGCTTGTTGTTGGCGCACACGACGATCGAACCGTGGCCCGAATTTTAACAGCGCAAATCTCGTTTCATTCCGGCATTAGGTCGACTTGATTTATATTTAGTTTTTTTTAATAACTGCCAAGGCGAAAAGCACCCGTTTCGCACACGAGTAGGAAGAAGCGAAATGTCCATGTGCGTGGCGTGTGCGTTGTACGACTGATCGATTGGGACCTGACCACCGACCATTTCACACCATTTCAAAGACAATAAAAAAAAAAAAAAAACTGTCACTGTCCAATAAAAACCTACCGTGAAATCGGTTTATCTGGTTTACGGCGTGGACTTTATGCGTATGCGAATAAATAATTATAGCAATATATTAAAATTGTGTTTGTATTTTCTACAGCGGTTCCATTGATCGTAACCGACGACGCACAGGTTAGGGGAAAACCTCTCTATACCTATTTGTCATAAAAAAAAAAAAAATAAAAAAAATGTACGGGGAGAAACAAAATTACGGCCGATTAACAAATGCATGATAAAAAAAATGTCCGCGTTTTGTTATATAAAACACGATGTGTTTTAGTCTGTATTCGAAAAACGGCAATCACGCGATACAGGTGCTACGGATTGCGATAACCGCCGATTAGAACTCTCATGCTAACGGGGGGGGAGGGGGGTGTTGGGGAATTTGGATTTTGATTGACTATTTTAGTGGGTTATGACCCGCAGGGTTGGGATTTTATAGCGTTTAGAATTGCGTAAATATGCGCTATTATTATTACTGTGAGTACAGGTAAATATGCGCTGAAAATAACAAAGTATGCACAAATAAAGAAAAACAAAAAATTATTATTTATTAGTAATAATACCGTTACCGTATATAAATTTATAAATTCGATTGACAATATGCAAAAAACACGTCTATTAAAATGTTATTATTTTATTTATAAAACAAATTATGATTTTGATTTTAAACTATTATAAATCATAATTGCTTATTATTACACTAGATAAAATATGAGCGATTTTCGTTTAAAAACAGGTAAGAATGCAAAAAAAAAATCGTAAAATACCCCAGATTAGATTTTAACTTTTAGTTCTCGGAGTCATGAGACAAATATTAAGCTCACTCTGCTGATTTTTAAGAATCTTATAAGAAATATGGGAATGCTATGAAATTCCAACCCTGTTTATGACTTATAACGTACGACATTTTATTTTAGCACACTGGAAGAAAATAGAGATAAACGTTTTTGCGCAGTGTTGGGCACCGTTATCTAGATAAAATTTATTATCTTTTTGTCTTGCATAAATAAATAAAACCGTTATCAAATATCGATTAATTTCACTCGGGTAATTTATCGTTTATCAATTACCGTTCAAAAATGAAATTGCCTTACTCGAATGACCTATTAACATAATGCCGCTATATTTTATCACGGTCAAACGTTAAATATTTGTACGTAAAAACTAAACTAACGAATCCTAAACTTTCGATAAATACTATAAATATCCGACAACCGCCTACCGCCGACTCCGGAGAAAAAAAAAAAAGGCGTGACCGTTTTACGGGGCATGTTTGGCGGCGGCGGCGGCGCCACGGACTGTCGCCATAATACCACCTGTATAACATTACAATAGGTACTCGACGAAAAAATTACACGGCGGTCGTCGCATTTTATTATTTTTTTTGTTTAAATACAATTTTTATTAGAAAAAAAAAAAAAAATGGTTACCCGTACGCGTAGTACACAAAATGGAGAAATATAAACGCGCGTGCACCTACCTTGTAGGTACCGCGCGGGACGGCGGAAACACCGCGGGCCGTGACGACCAAAAAAAAAAAAAAACGAACGCGGCCGTCGTCGTATTCTCCGCCCAGAAAATTGTCTCCGGCAATTACACGGGAATTCTCGTGTTTAACGAGTCCGCGGTACGACAAACAAGTACACCTACTCGTGTACGACGGCCAAGACGATGAGGTCGTTACACCGGGGCACGGGCATTCGGCGCCACCGCCACCGCATAGCGAACGTATAACGATATTATTATAATTATTACGTTCCGAGTTTGTCGCGACAATAACCCGCTGAAAAAAACAAACAAAAATACACCTCGTCTTTCAAAACGAATCGTCCGATTTCGAAAAACTACGCTTATCGTAAAATTTGAATAATCCCGTTAGGATAAATACGTTTTACAAGCCAGACGATTGCGTTACGTTTTAGGTATAACGTTTACGACCGTGCAATGCGACCTCCTTTACTTGCACGACACACATCCAAGCGATATCCGAATTCCTCAAAAACCTGTTTAAGAGACCGTGTCGACTGTACTCAAGTTGATGGCGTCTGCGATGCGACTTTTCAATTGGTCAAGATCTTTTGGAAGGGGAGGTACGTGAACCGAGGCCGAGGCCTTTTGTACGATTATGAGTAGGAATAATTCCGCGATAAAAACCGGTAGATATTACGATACGAATAACGAGAAATAGTAATGAACACAACGTGACGGTAAGTAATATACAAATGGGGGAAACAACAAGATTAAATTTAAACTGAGTAAATGTTACAAAAGAAGCCGGCCAAAAGAATGAAAGGTTGCGTGAGGAACGAAGGGCAATAGATATCGTCCGTCGTATAGGCGCTCATTAGCCGTGTAACGGGTGGTACACAATACGACAAGAAAGGCATTTGAACTTTAAAAAAAAAAGATAGTAAGCTGAGGGAATTTACTATATTAGCTAACGATCCTTTCAAGAAGTCTGTGCCCATGTATTATCGTACCTGCGTTCAGCCAAAGAGGCTATACCAAGGTGATTGGCAACGGATGTGTAGTGGTGCGGTGAACGGTTGATACCCAAAATGTAGCCGGTGAATCGCAAGTACCTGCGCTGTACACTTTTAACCCGGCAAGCATTGTTGTACGCATTCCGCGTTCCGGTATTGGTCGTACTTGAGCACAGTGTAGAACTTTAAATGAGCGAGAAAGATTAACGTTCTGAGACAGCCTCATCGCAACAAACCATTCGAATATGAAGACCCGGGTCAAGGTTACTGGACAGCTTTACACCAAGTATCCGTCAAAACCCCACGGCAACGTGGAACCATTGAATTATGGAGATGATAACGGAACAATAGTGTAGAGCGAATCCCATTGAATTGCCATGGCGGCTTAACATTAAGCTAAATTCAGAGATAGGCCTGATCGTTCGAAATATACAGCACAACTATCTAAATCACTTTGTAATTTTTGGCAGTCGTCAGTAGACGTGTATATATATATATATATAAACGGGACCAGCACCTCCGCAATCCTTTTGGGATTCGACACTAACCCTTGGAAAACGAAAATACGGTTGGCACATGTATAATCCTCTCAGGGACACGGGCCGCGCTTCCGACACCAGATGGCGGTGTTCCTAAGAGCTTTCTCTTCCCCGGCGCGCCCTCGCCCGTCCGCCGCGTCCCCGTCGCCGTACACAAACACCACTATCCCTTCTCTTCTTAATCTCTGCGCAAACACCGCGGGCCCGATTATAATACTCGCCCTAATGTACACATCCCGCCCGTCTCGTCGACCGCCTACACGGCCCGACCCCCCCCCCCCCACGGCAATGGCTTTAACCGCGACCGTACACACGCCAGTCGCCGCCGTCGCATTATTGTTTTTAACTTTTTATTTTTATTATTATTATTTTTTTATTTTTTTTTCTACGTGCCGATTCGATCTGTCGTCGGAAGAGAGAGACTACTCTACTCGACACCGTATTATTATTACTATTATACGAGATGCTGTGCCGCCGAAATAAGAGCGTGTGTGTGCGTGTGCGTACAGCGCGCAACAATAACACAAAGCCTCCCCCGCAACATCGGCCGAGAGAAACTTTTTTTTTTATATATATATATATATGAAAAAAAGTGTGCGATTGTAAAAACAATACGCGTCGCACCCGGCTTACTGTCGGGTCTGGGTGTTGCGGATAGTTGAATAAAATAATAAAAATGAAAGAAAAAAAAACATTCGGGAGAAACGAGAATACCATTAGAAGACGGTTGTGTTCGCCAGCCGCAAGGGTTTCGGGCGGTGTTCAAACATATCTAGATAATATATTGTTTTTTTTTTTTTATCTTTAATCTAAAATTTTGATATTTAAGTAACTATTATCCGGATAGAATATGCCTGTAAAAAATTAATTGTTCCACTCTTAGTAGAAAACATTAAACCTCTTGTTTTTGTTTCACTTTTAGTTTACAGAATTATTTTAACCGATTAGATTTTCATCTCACTGATATAATGTTCTCAACTAAATCACACATATCTTATCCGAGATAAATTAAGAAATTGTTTTAGATCTGTATCTAGATGATTTTGGAAAAATGGTCTGGTTGCAGGATATGATTAGCAATGAATAATTGGTAGACCGGAAGAGAATATAAATTGAGATAATTGTTGTAAAACTTTTTTTCTTTTTTTTTTTAATTGCCTAGAGGTATTATTATTTAAACGGTAAAAGAATCTTTATAAATATAAATTAGTAAAAGTATTAATATATACAAATGTAATATATATATATATTTATATATAAAAAACTTGTGTGGGGTTTTACTTCCAATGGAGCAGCCTCATTCTTAATCTAATAATTAGACTAAGTCAAGTGACTTGCGAGTTATTGAGGAGTTGTATGGCAGCTGTATTTGTGTGAAGCTCCAGTCTTCTTGCGTGTTTGCGGGCAAACCGGGTAATTTCATCCTGCACTGATGTCATTTTCAAATCGCGGTGGATGATGTCGTTCTTATCATACCGATATGCTGTGACCGAAGGAGAAAATATAAAATTAAAAAAACGAACGAAATTCGCACAAAAAATGAGCCACGGATGTTGACGAGAAATCGGGAAGGTGGGATATAGAAGAGAATTAATTTATATTTATAATTTTATCCACATTTAACCAAATAATAACTAAAAAAAAACTCGGAAACACAATGTCTTTAAGTAGGTCGAAAATCGCCAGAACGTTTTGAAAATTTTCGCACGCCCAAAAAGAACTAATATTAATATTTTGTAGAAACTTAAGGTCTTTACGATTATTTTTAACCGAGTTACGACAAAGAGAAAACTTTGCAAATTATGAAACCATTATTACCGTTTTCCCTACGTTTTTTTTTCCAATTGTTAGTAAAACTACAACGCATATCAAACAAATTACCTACCCAATGTACCGACTAGATCCGAAATTATATCAGTAAATGTGTTACGTTTGAAAATGGGAACGACATTCCTGTTGGTACCAGTTATTCACAGACGGTAAAAACAAAAAAAAAAAAAACAAATAAAATCAATGCGACATACATCACGGTAAAACCAATACATTCTTCGGAATCTAAAAGATAAGCGAATCGAATGCGTATATAGTCAGGGAAGAGGTAGGCTAAAGGAAAAGAGCTAGTGGTATAAAGACAAGCGCGGAGAGTAAAATAAGGAAATTTAGGAAATATGTTCACGGATAGGGAGATGCGAATGGGCGAGAATACGAGCGTATAGCTGACCCTACTCGCGTGGGATAAATGGCGAAGAGGAATTAGAATAAAACGGTTTGTATGGAGCGAAGAAACGTCTGGGGGTTTATTAAACGGTTTCGTAACAAAAATTGACATTAACGATATCAAACGAATTTCATCTCGTTTCACAATCACGTGCTATACGTATGTGCCTTTTCGTGCCAAGAGAGGAAATTGCTGTTTAAATCTTATTTATAGTCGGTACGGTGCGCGCCGTGCGATGTTTAGTCAAATATATAACACACCGAAAACCTAAATCTTTGATTGCTTCATATGAATTCGTATACTCGTGTACCTCAATAATTCACGCATAATATTATGACAATTTGTAAAACAGTAATGTGGTTTATAAAAAAATGCGAGTCACTGTTATAGGTGGGATAATCGGGACAGTAGGATATTGATAGGAATTTAAATTATATCTGTAACGATAAATCGTTGCAAACGAAAAACGATTGTGACCGATGTTAGGTTTATCGTGTTTTTAAATGCTATTCGATTTATACGATTAGAACGATCTGGTCAAATTTGTACGATTTAAACGATTAACAAAAACAATTATTGCAATAAATTCAACATTTTTTTTTTTTTTCTTTTTCAACATTGAATACTTTACGGTCTATTAAGAGCTTGTTTTAGTGGACCGAAACAATTTTGTTGACATTAAGGACCAAATAAAATTGTACAAAAATTAATAAAAAATTGAAATTAAATCAGCAATACGTATACGCGCAGTGTTGCGTATAATAATATAATAATTAGAGTGAATAGACAACATTCTAATAGGTATTTGCTCAACACAAATCATTAATCAAAACGTGTCTCAGAACAGAATATAATAGTTTTAGTATAAGCAATATACGGGTTTACGATTACGTCGTGATGTTAAAAAAAAAGAAAAAGAAAAAAAAAAGAGACGTATTTTTCGATCGGTCAATAAACGAGAATAATATTGAGCCTCCGCGAAGAAGTATTTCGTTTGGGCGGAATATTTAAAATGTTCAACTGTTCGGGCGTACAGATAAACTGATCCGATTGAAAATTGTCCCAAGGTGGTAATGTACGATTTTGAGTTCCTATGCACAATTAGATGGAGCGATTTAATATGAATTACGCCCGTTTACGCGATTTTTTTTCTCAATATTACATCCATTAAATGCAGTGCACTCCACCCCGCGAATATTCCCACGTGTGCCGCTCGCGGTTCGAAATAGTCAGTTTATTTGAAATATTTCGCGTAAAAAATTCCAAAAACTTCAAACACGATAACGGTTTACGGATATCGGTTTACGGTCTCGGCGGTAAATTCAATTGATTCCTACGGTAACCGACATTAGTATACCGTGGTTGCGGCCCGCGCCGAGCACGGTGATAAGAAAAATATTGTGCCCGCAACAACAGGTTTTCTTTTTTCTATCTATGCCGCAACCGTCGTAACCACGAATTGAGATAACATGATATTATAATTATTTATCGATTTATTATTATCACGGACGAAGAATACATAGTTTGTACACGGTGCATTTTATATTTTATGTTACAAATAAATTTAATTTCAACTTATAACAGGAGGGGGAGGAGGTCAAAACCCCACAATTGCACAGCCAGTAAAATAACTGAAGGAGGTGGGGAAGTTGCCCTCCCAAAATACGCCTATGTCTACGAATATTATGTATTTAGTAGGCGTTTGGTAAAAAATATAATAATAATATTACAACTTTGACAGTAAAAGCATGTTTCTTTTTCGAGTTATTGCGACGATGTCTCGTGATTACTCGATATACTCGTATATACAGTCGAATCTTGATAACCCGAATCCCATGGAAGATGAAAATTAATTTTACTTAATATTTCTCGAATTTTCTTTTGACACGTTCGTTGCCGATGACGACTATGCGTCGTCAAACGTTATTGGTAATATCCAACCGATGACGACGCGTAGTCGTCATAAACGTCTTTAAATAAAATATTCGGCTATTGATCAACAATTTCAATTATTTGTGTGGCCATTCAGTACATATTTATAAACACCTGTATGCAGTTGGATTTTGTTTTTATGTTTTTGTCCCGGAGAAACATTAATTTGACAATGTGTCGTCATATTTTGTAAAACCGGATTATTCGCCGCGGCGCGCGGTGATAACAGATAAGAACTAGCGGAGCTGAACGTGTTAGCATACGAACGAATTCGAGTTTACTATTATTTCAGTCTTTATTATTCGGTGTAGTCGAATGTGTACTTAACGGAATATTATTAAATTGTTTCGTGCAGATTAATTTTTAGGTTCGCCACTTTTAGTCATCTCGTTGATTGCGTTCACTTTTTCAGCAACTGTCAATGTAACCAATTTACGTTTATGATACATATCGAATAACTCATACTACAATTGTTTTACACGCTGCACAACGTGAACAGATAGCAATTGTTGAACATTTCACAGTACAATAGTAGTTTCATATTATTATGTAGGTTTATTCTTGTAAACCGGTTCAATAATATGATAAAATGTAAATATTAAAGACTATGACTTATCTGTGTACACAATTGTTTTAAGTGTGTATGAATAACTTTGTTTTTTCTTTTTTTTTTTTTTTTTTGTATAATATTTATAGTTGATACTTATAAACTAATTGTTTTAATTGACAAGGTGAGGAATATAATTATAAAAAATAAATATTAATATAACTGTTGCAATTTTTTTTTTTTTTTTTAATACTCTGGGGCTTTATTATTCAAACGGTTTATTTATAATTTAGGTAATTAATTATAAATGTGCTTGACAATTTATATCTTTCATACTGGATGTTAATATAAACTTTACACCGTTGATAAAGTCGCACTTCCAATGAAGTGGCTCGTGCCCATAACTTACGTCGAGTGGTTTCCTAGAGACGTCTAACATCCTCGGAGTCGTCTAGTAATTGGATGGCCATTGGATGGACATGGTGATCTAGCCTTGTCTCGTATTTGCGAGCAAACTTTTGCATTTCGTCTGCTATTGTAGGCAGCGTTGTGTCGCGGTGGACATTAAAACTGTCGCCGTTTTTTTTTTTTTTTTTTGAAACGAGGGAACCCGTTTTGCGATATTTTGGGATTTTTATGACGGTTTTTAAACCACCGCCCGCACCCACATTGATCGAGTTCCAGATATCTATTCGTGACAGATCCGTGGTCGATTAGACGGTGCAAGAACGATATATGCACGAATATAATAATAATAATGATGAAGGTATACCGCGGCGAAGTCTGTCGTAAAATCGTAAATGGTGGAATTACGGTGGGACGGCTGTTGGCGAGGGGGGGGGGGTGGTGTTAACTCGAAAGATTGTCGGTAACCAAAAAAAAAAAAAAAATAATAATAATAATAAAAAATAAATAAAAACTAGCTACCGGATAATTAGGGGTTATCGTGGAGGCCAGATCGTGACCGCGACCGGTATCTCTGGTAATATTATGTACATAGAGTTTCGGAGATCTGCGGAAGGAGTAGCGGGGGGGGTGAGGACGCCGAGGAAATCTTATACCGGGTACCAGTGCACACCGTAGTCGCCGCCGCAAACACTTTTATATATATATATATGTGTGTATTGTATACAGTGTGGTCGCCTTATAGGCGTACAAGAGCTGGGAGGATATTCGACGACTCATCATCTAACGATTCATTATAATTTTTCGTATTTACGGTCTCGTGAACCTCGTTACATATTGTTATCGACACACAAACACACGAGCTGCGCGAACCAGCGGTATCCACATACGTCTATATTATAATAATAATAATAATAATAATAACCATAATAACAGTAATACGCACGATGCCTACCGTGTCCATACGACTCCCCTCCCCCACCGTCTTTTTTAAATTTTTTTTTTATTCTTTTTTCCCCCCCCCCCCTGTGGGTGTATTACAATCGAATTTGCCCTTTTGTAACGAATTAATAAAAATTTATACGGCGACTGCGACGACTCGGACTCGGACTCGGACGACGACTTGGACGACGACGCTACTACGTAGTATATATATTTGTTGGGTTATTATTATCGTCACGGTCGTTATTCTATTCTGTTAAAATATAATAATAATATTATATAGAACCTTTCACCGGCAATGACACCATGAGAAACTAAAAAAAAAAAAAAAAAATTAATTTAAAAAAAAAACCAACAGGAAATGACTAAGTAAATGCCATTCTAATTGTTCACGGCACGGATGGATATACGTACAACCTGTACACTCCACCTGTACACCGCCCGATCGCCGCGGCTATACTACGCCACCGGTGGGTATAATAATATCATTATTATTTCGACTGGCCGCAGTTAGGTGCCCCCGTCGTATTTATACACTTACGGTGTTCCGAAGTCCGGGAACGGTTCCTTTTTCTATAGAGGGAGAGTAAAAAAAAAATAAAAATAAAAAAAAAAACACCTCGCAACGGACCGAAATTGTTTTATACCGGGAATAAATGACCGAGATTATCGTCCGATAGATCCATTGATCCGTCGTTCCTTTTGCGCGAATAATACACGAAATAAACGAAATCGAAAACAGTTACTTACAACGGAAACGTTTCCGACGGCGATTATCGTCTAGATCAGGCGTTCAACATTTATTTGAATTTTTTTTTTACTACTTTAAATCACAAACAAATATCGTTTATCTGCTGTTCTTAACTCGAGTGATCTCAAGTGCCATCGGTTAAGGTTTCGGACAGAATTTATATCTACAAATGTATCGTGTAATTATAACTATAATTTATTTCCCCATTTTATTCGAATAAGACAAAGATAATCTCTATCTAGATAAAATACACGTCGTTGGGCGTTCGCCTGTCACCGCCGGGAAGAATGTGTGGAAAATCAAACGCCACGACGGGAAATATTTAATTCAAACCGTTTCCTTGCGATAAAAAAACATATTTGTATCATTACAATGCGTTTACCTGTTGCGGTATTTTTTTATTTTTTTTTTTTTGACACTCTCCAAAGTCCGAGGTTACTTTTTTATCGGGATTGTACTGCAGGACACGGGTATGGTGTTTCGTTAACCGGGAATAATTCCCAGGAACGGCAAATTGTAAACTTCCGGAAAATGGATGTGTATATCACTCGGTTAAGTACTTATTTCCATCGAGTAAGAAAAAATAACCAAAATTAAAAATGAATTAATCTCAAGTTCGATGTAATTTCGGACTAAAAACTATAATATTTTTAAATTCCATCGCGATTGGTACCGATAATTTGTAATTTTATTTTTATTTTTGCGGTCCGCGTGACATTTTATCCGCATCGGATTTATGTTTGTCGGTTTTTTTTCCCCCTTTTCGTAATAGAGATAGCATAAATAAATTTAAAACGTTGATGATTATGTTTTGTTTGTAACGTAATAACTATACTGTAAAACAAGTAGACGGAAGAAAATATTGTATTTGAACGACATCCGCACAGCTAATGACATAAAACATTACCTCGTGCCATTCAAGCACAACTACAGATGACAAAGTAGACGTGATTTACTGAATATATATATATCTTAAGTATCCTTGCATTAATATAAATCTCATAAATCTACGGGCATAATATCGGTATTCGTATTATAGCTATGAGGAAAATTACGTACTTACTGTGTACTAGTTTAACTAGGTGAAAGTAGTGTTTATATGACGTTGAAATAATAATAATAATAATAATTTCGCTGTATTGCCGGTGACAAAATTCGACCAGCCGCGGCGGATCAAAGACGTAGTGAAATATTAATATGAATAGGGGACTCGTGGTCGCCTGAGAACGTTACGGTTCTGGGTCACCGTTATGCAATTGTTCAGGGGAAGTATTTTAAAGTTTTGAAATTTTTAAAAAAAAAAAAAAAAACCACATAATATAATAATATAATATAATCGTACTAAATTATAATAGAATAAATTGCTCGTGCGTTATTATAACATAATAATAATAATAATAATAATAATTTATTATTTAAATAATATAACAAATATACGTATAAAAAATGTGAGTGGTGCGATACCTATATATTATAATAATAATACATAAAATATGTATTATTATTATTATTGTATAAATATTGTAAACGATTTAAAATGTAGTAAGGAATGTAATTAATTTTCATTATTTTCATAGTCCATCTAAATATTATATTATTGTTAATTATTGAGCCGTGAATACTTTCGATATTTGCATAATATTATAAATAATATGCGTACACTGCGGCGATGCGTCGCGTACTGAAATGAAAAACAAAGACCGAAATCTCCGTGCTCTCGTCCAAAATCGTCTTTCTCGATACATTATCGTTATAATACACGAATACATTTATGCAATACAACGAAAAGGGACCCGCCGCATCAGGGTTAAAAACTAATATTTCATAAGAGGAAGGAAAAAAATTAAAAATAATACGACGGGTATTAAAATATAATGAGGCACGCGTGTTCGTCGGATTTGATTTGATTTTTTTTTTCTTCTCAATTTCCGCGAACGACGAGATTACACGGGACTTAAATTCATATTCTAACCTTATAATGATATTTGCGATTCTGGTTCCTAAAAAAAAAAAAAATTAAAAAATTGGTCCCGGTTCCAATTCCGGTGCTTAAAGTTATAAAATAAGGTATCGGTCAATACCGGTTCTTTAAAATTCATAGTTTCGAATAACATAACCTATTGCTTATTGGGAAGTTTTTTTTTTTATATATATAATAAAACTACTGACAAAGTAACAAATTAAATATTTGGTGACAATAATAAACTCTATTATTATTATTATTATTACTGACACTTTATTATGTTCAATTTCAAAACAGTCGGAAAGTCATTTTCAAGTAAACTTCACGACGAATTCAAGCGTGTCTTCAGAAGTTTTATCCGATTACTAGGACGGTCGGTACCCATATTGTCATAATAAAGGTCTATTTTGATAGAAAACACAACCGGTACCGAATCCACTTAACTCGCAGACAACTCAATATTATTATGCGTAGGTATTCTCGTCGGTAAACCGATAACGGTCGTTCGACTCGAATGTTTGTACTATTTGTAAATACAAATCGCTGACGGTCGTATAATTCGGTTGCTTCGAATCGAAAACACCATAGATATAGAAATTATAAATATAAAAATAAACGTAATTCTATGGTAAACGGACACTGGCATTTATTCGGTTCAACGAAATCCAATGTAAATGTAACGTTCAGTTACATTACGTAGAACCTAAAAGAACCGAAAAATATTTGTATTTTGTTTAAATGGTTCCGGTTTCTTGAATTGAGAAATATAGGTCCCGGTTCTCAAATATTTTTCGGGAACCGATTCATTTGATTTCGGTTCCAGTCTCTGATTTTAACACCGAATGCTGTTCGATTATTTAATTTTAAACCCTATAAGACGACAGACAGTGGTCTTTATAATTTAAATAGATTTCAATGGCCCGATAATTTTCTATTGATAAATAAAAGAAAAAGTGTCAAAGTTGTAGACACCGTGGAGATAGAACCTTTTACGAAATTAATGTTCTGAGGCAGAACCTATTTGTAGTGTTTTTTTTTTTCAAGGTGGCTACGATAATAATTTTTTTAGCGATTACGAGATGCGCGAGATTTTTTATTAACACAAACACAAATTGCATTGTATCAGTAATTTTATTGTTCAATTGTTTTATAGGTAATTTTAATATAGAATCGTTTTACTTTTTAGAACATGTTAATACCATTAGATAGAACCGTTTTCCTCTCAAATAATAAATCGCTTTAAAAAGGTTCCGTTTTGTTTGTAGAAAATTGTTTTCGTTTTGAATATCTCGAACCACGGATAGCGAATTAAAATAGAAACTTAGTAGTAAATTTAAAAATACTTACCTTTTTTTTTGTCTTCTATATATAACAATACATAAAAAAAAAAAAATTGATATTTCGAAAAATCAATAAACATACACTTTTCGTTATCGGGTGATGAGGTGATACAAAGTTAGAATGGTGCTCATGGGGTAGGCCGCTATTGTATGCGGGACGTTACGAAAGTAGGACCGTATGGGATAATTCACCTCCGAGGCCCTAAGTAAAACCTATGATGATGGTACATTGCGTCGAATTTTTTTTTTTATCGTTTTCACGGGGATGCGGAGTAGCGCATACGTTACTACAGAGTTCGGTGGCCCGGAACATCGTGACGCCATGTCGTGCAGATGCCGTACCGAACAATACGTATGCTATTCGGTAAAACTTGCGTCCGGCCCATCGAATAATGTATACAAGTTCACAATTGGAACGCGTTCCTTCCCGACACTTATTGAAATACGTATACATGCATACGTTTGTTCTGTCTCAAAAATCGCTCGATATACGGCTAATAATCAAAGTTTATTGAAAACTATAAGTTTTTCTCGATTTTTCAAAAAAAAAAAAAACAACAACAACAATACTTCAAGTGTAGAAATTTGACAACTATTTTGTGAGAAAAACTTACAAGTAAAGACACTCATTGAAATTACCCATAATGTATTATAATACAATTGACGTACATATTAAATGTTTTATATGTATTCATCATAATTAATATAATTATACCTCGGGTAATTTTCAAGATGGGGGAAAAAAATTGTATTGGTAAAAATAGCTTGGAAAAAAAAAATATGATTATTCGAATTTGGTGTTAAACACGAGTGTTACTACCGTCGAAACGAGGCCACAACTGGAAAATAATTTGTAGGATGGATGTAAACTGAAAATTAGTGGTGTTCTAATTGTATTATAATATTTTATTGATAATTTGATATTGCACAGCAACAATATTGAACATTACTGATATTTATTAACGAAATTTACATTTAAACATCATTTATTTGTTAGTCGTCAGTATATGCAGGAGATTACGAATGTGCGCAAGGCCAAATCTCGATTGTCCGTCTGATGTTTATAATAATTCCCAAATAACAGAGCCCTGTCCATAATAATAGCTGTAAAAAAAAAAACCACTATTATTTTTTTTTTTTTTTTTTATCTGGCGTAAACCAACAAATAATTATCGATTATTCTAAAGACTGAAATAATTATATTCCCGCAACGCAATATAACACGAACAATTTTGTTTGGGGGAGAATACCGACACCCCTCCCCCCCACCCTACAGCCACAGAAACGTAAGTTTTATGTAATGTTAATTCGTTGAATAGATTACTCTTGGTGGGTGTATTGAATTTGAAAGAAATGATAAATCACTTCTTTCAATAAAACGATTCTGAGCACAGCTTCAGTGTATAATTTATGGGACTATTTTTGTCAATTGCCTAAAGAGTTTGTATTACAATGTGCAGTATACGACGAAATTATGAGAAATGTGTACACATAAAAGCATATATGTGTCGAAAAGTTTTAAACGGCTATAAAAAAAAAAAATTGTTACTACAGATTTTGGAGATTTTTCGAACATGTTTAAAATAAAATAAATTATACATTAAAAAACAAAACTACCAGTCTTAAAATCTAAAATTTCCCACTTTAAGACATAAAATCTTAAAAAAAAAAAAAAAGGAAATCAACATTTCTATAAATAGCGCAAAATTTAAATCAATTTTTTTCACCTCAATATATTACAAAGTTACATTTTATGTAAAAAATTTCAGATCATGTATTTTCGGAATTACATAGTAATAATAAAACTCGAGTTTGACAAAATCGTATTTTTTTCTATTTTTTTTTTTTTTTTGGTAGTTTTTTCTGCCGCGTTAAAAATAATTCTAATAGGTGTATCGAAAAATGACACCATTTGAGTATCGACTAGAGAAAATTCTCTACCGGAAACAGTAGTACCAGAAGTGTAGTATTGGTCGGACGAAGTGTCGTGGTAGTAAATGAGTGTATTACAGGAAAACAAAACAAAACAAAAAAAAAAATATATATAAATGTTATAAAAAAATAAATATCGTTGTAAAACCACAAGAGAGGGATCTGAATTATAGGGGATTGCTAAAGCCTATCGTTCTTGGCGCGGGACGCTTAGCCCCTAGGAAATTCGTCCCGAGGGGGGCGACTGCCGGGGGGGGGGATGAAATTGCCCCCGTTGGTCCGGCGCCCCTCCAACCACTCCCCCTCACCTCCCACTCCGACTGTCGACAACAGAATATACAAATAAAGTGAAGACACCGCGTACCGGCAACGATTGATTCGCCCGTTACTAGGGACGGGCAAAAATCATCGATGTTTTTTTACCATCGATGTTTAATCTTCGATGCATCGAAAAAAACATCGAGGTTTAACTAGGCTCCGACGTTTTTTTTTTTTTTATATAATATAAAAATGTTCGATTATTTTTCTATTGATAATCACTGATTAACTGATAACAGATTTCAGATAGAGGAATCCAAAATAGAAAAACCGAAATCAAATATTAATTATAATATATTGTAATTCATTTTGTCGTTTGTCAATCGCCGTCAGTTGATATTCGATATTCGTTCGTGCGGTTTGTTAATTGTTTATTATTGTGATTTGTGTTGCGAAATGTTAATTGCCACTTGAGTCTCAACTGATACTTTTAAACTTGATAATTTTTTATTTTTTTTTTTTTTTTTTGTTAATTCGTTGTGATCGACAATCGTGATTTAACCGCTTACGTCTCGGTCACTGTCAACGAAACGATGGGTCGCAGTATAGTATGGAAACATTTTACGAAAAATAATAACGGTACAGCCACTTGTCAATTATGCGAGAAAACATTAAAAACAAGTGGTCAGTAATTTTCTTGATTACTTATATTTTATAATATAATGATAATCGAGGAAAAAATTATAATACAATTTTTTGATTCCCATACAATTAATTTAAAATATTTATTTATTATACATTTTTTAACAGCTTTATAACACTAAGTGCCCGCTCATAATAAATAATTATATCATATAACAAATTATGAATTGTAATTGTTATAACTAACTTGTTAGTAATGGTCAACTGTAATTTTATTTTCAGGCAACACGAGCAATTCAAGTGGACGTCTCACTAGTAAACGTGTTATGGTTTCAAAAGCCAATCCAACGGCCACACCGGGGCAAGAGTTGGAAACTTCAGATGTTAACGATCCGTCTCTAACATTGTCCATATTATCGACAGCTTCAACTTCGAATGTGTCGTTTACAGCTTGTTTTTATAATCGGCAAGTATTTTATGTGTATATATATATAAAAAAAAAAATAAATTTGAACTCTTGAATTTAATTAGAAAACTAGTACACACTTGCACTGTACAGAATACAGATAAAAAGGCGTGTATCGGATAGGAGCCCTAATGGCTAAATGGGGAAACAATCGGTTTCGATATAATTTTAAACACCGACGGTTAGGTACGCCGGTACACCGAACGCGTGGATATTTCAAAAAAAAAAAAAAAACGGTGTACCGGCGGATACGTCGAAAATCGACGTTCGAACATTTTCATGCCCGTTTACGGTTTGCAGAGTATCGATAGGCACCGCAATCGTGTTTGGGAGCCGCGAGTTTGGCAAAACGGACCGGACAAAAAGGAATATTTTATATTGGTCGTTGTGCGTTTGCTATACGAGACGGGATGAGTTACACGGCGCGCATCCCGTCGCCAACGAACAACGGGCGTGCGTTTCCGCATGAGAAAAACCGTACAATAGTTTTAAAATGGAGGAAAAAAAAAAAAAACAGAAAAAAGTAAAAATAATAATAAACTCGATATTTTCGTATAGGACATCAATGTAATATTATTATAACGGGGCTATATAATTACACGGAGCTAATGCGCGCGGCCGGTCGACTTGTTGATGGTTTTATATATAAATCGTTTATTGTACGTACCCAAATCTGCGTGTATTTAGGGTGTTTTATTATTATTATTATTATTATTATTTTTTTTTTTTTTTTCAACATCATCGGCCCGAACAACAATGGAATCGGATGAGCATAAACGTTTTTATACGAAGATAATTCGATCGGGCGCACATTTGCGGCGAAACCCGATACCGGACAAAAAGTATTAACTTCCGCGCGCGCGCGCGCGCTGCAATGCGGGAGACAGCGGAAATTTATTGGACAACAAAACGAAACGAAACGAAACGGAAAAAAAAAAAATAATAATAACCGGCGAGAGAGAAAAAAAATTATCGGTTCGGTTATGGAAAATTAGAGGGGCCGCAATAATTGGCCTATTAAAATATCGTACGAATACACCGTATAAATACAACGCTAGACACATAACAACACGTGTGTACTTGCGGGGACGTTATAATATAAATAAATAAATACTAATCGACACGTATCGATTAAGTCCGGATCGAATTTTTATTTATTTTGTTACATTTTACAACGGATAAACGTATGAAGAAAAAAAAAACACACACACGCACTAGGGCGGTCGTTAGTTATAGAAGAAGAAGAAGAAGAAGAAGAAGAAAAAAGTTTAATATTATCACCCCGTCATTTTGTTTTAACGCTGTAAGAATGTGGTTTTCGCCCTCTTCTCGTGTGCCTGCCTATTGATGGTTGAAAAATTGTCAAAGAGTGTAGTAACTTTAAGAGATTTTTTTTTTTTTTTTTTAATTTTATTAAAAAAACCACATACCGTTTACCGTAAAAATCGAAACGGCCTTAATTATAATAGAACTAAATTTCCTCCGTAATAAATCGCGTCTACGCGATATATCGTAAGTTTATTATTTTTTTTTTCTATTACACATTAATAAATATATCCGGTCAATTAATGTATGCGTATTCGCAGTGACACGTACTTTTAACTATTTTCTGGGGCAGAGGAATTTTTTTTTTTTTTTTTTAATTCCAACATTACATTAGAGATATATATTGAAGTTACCTTGAACCGATTTATGCTAATATACGTACATTTTGTTTAATATAATAGACTTAACAAAAATAAATAAATTACATAATCTAATCGTGTTTTTTTTTACAAATTTCAGTCTGTAGTCGTAACTCGTAAAACCGTTACAGGCTATTGCCTGTTTGCCGTTCATACGCGGAATATAAAATAAACGACAGTCGTCATTAAAAAAAAAAACAACATGTTTGGCTATTGTTGTGCACGAATCGTTGCTTTGTCCGGATACCTAAATTCTACGGAGAATAATATTATTGGTGTTTACAAATATACCAATTAGTGATTGGGAAAAATCCGGATTCGCCCGAGTCCGACAATCCGGATTTCTGTCCGAATCCAAATTTCGGTTTTTAAAATTGTTCTTTAATGCATCGCGCATAAAACTATTGTTAATATCGTTAAACGTGCAACACGTTAAATACGTTTTTTGCAATTGAAAAAAAAAAAAATCACAAATTGAAATCTACTAAAAACAAGTATACAACAAAAACAAATCGTACATATTACACTCTCATTCATTCAATATCATTTGACTAGCCGACCCGGCAAACGTTTTTTTTTTTTTACTCATACAAATCGTTTATGGTAGCAACGCCTCGATATTAATAAAAATACATTCAACTGATATTATAACGTAAAAAAAAAAATTACCTAAGGATTTGATTTTAAGATTTAAAAACAGAAATCCGTACCCTGGCAAACCCAAATTTCGGATTTTAAAATTTGTATTTACAACATTTCGGATTTTAAAATCCGGATGTACGTCAACATCACCAATATGTACCTATACGCTTTATTCTTGTTATACTAAACTACATTTTACTCGTATAGCATATTTTTTTTTTCTTTTTTTTTTTTTCTATGGTATCGCAACCTACCCGGCAGGGCAATCCTTCCCCCGTAGGCGCATCGTTTATTAATGGAAAACATTCTTAGCACATACTAGGTTCTTGGTTCTACTTATTACAATTTAATTGAATAATATACACGGGAATTTCTTAAATTACGACTACATGGCTACAATTCTAGGCCTCACTGCTAGTTTATACATTGATACAATTTGGTTCCGAGCGCCTCTCTAACGATGGCGCTCTTCCCGCTCTCCCGTCGTCAGGACCTCCTTGATGAAATGATTTGTGCTCTCGTCCTGTTCTTCGTCGTCTCTTTCACCGCCGTTTCCGGGTTGAAGGCCCTGCCCGTTTGCACTCACCAGCGATCGCAGTGGAAGAAGGCGCGGTCGGCACTCCGGGGTGGCCAGCCTCCAAAAACCTATGCAGGGTACTGGCCGAAGCAGCCGTGACCCGATAGGAATTGGACGAGATGATAATTGGCGTTGCCAAACCTCCTGGACACCCAAGGCGACACCGCCGGTCCCACTCCTCCTGCCACTTCCGCGGCGTTTCCGCCCTCGTCTCCTGCGCCTCTGGGAGCTCCTGTCCGTCCCTCGCCGCCAGGAGGTGCGCCGGCACTACGCTCGCCACCAGCAGGGCCGCCTGTGTGCCGACGGTGCGACTCGTATAGCATCTTACCAACGTTGTTTCGTTCGTATCGTATTGTGTTGCGTGTATATAATTGTAACGATCGTCTAAATAACTAATTATCTCGGCATATATTTCTATATGTTTACTCTTTAGAAATCATTTTTTATTTTTTTTTTTGGTTTCTGGCGAGGGGGGTCCAGTACACTACTGCGTATACCAGTGATGGGCAAAGTACGGCCCGCGAAAGTATTTAATCCGGCCCGCCGAGGGTCCATCGACATGCATAGTATATGGCCCGTATAGTATAAAAAAATTCTGAAAAATATCGAAGAAAATAGTTTTAAATATATAAATGGATTGCCTCGGACTGTGCGCGGTCTTACCATCATTTCACTCACTTTCTGCGTTTAAAACCCATGTCACCAGTGAGTGAGAACAAGCTAAAAGAATTCAGTAAGGCGTTGAAAAATCTTCACACGGAATTTCAAACCAGGTTTCAAGATTTCAATCATCGCTAGATGTTTTCTCGATGCCGTTTAATGTAGATCCGGAAAATGTATCTGCAGAATTGCAGTTGGAAATTATTGAAATGCAGTGCAGTACCCATTTAAAGCAATTGTTCTTGAATTCCACAAAACTAGATCTTTATAGAGCACTGCCGAAAGCTGAATTCCCAAAGATAATTGCTCACGCCCAGAAGATTATGGCTATGTTTGCGGCGTCTTATGTGTGCGAACAGACTTTTTCGACCATGAAATTGCGGAAAAACTCAATCAGAAATCGATTGACTGATGAACACCTTTTCTCGCTGTTGAAAGCTGCTTCGTCACAGCTGGAACCTGATTTCGAAAATATTATGGAAAATCAAAAACAATACCATATATCTCACATGCCTATTATATGATTTAATAAAGCTTAAACACAAAATGCATTTTTTTCTATAATTCTGGCCCTCCTCTAGAATTTCTTAAACTTTGTGGCCCCCACCCCCAGTAAAAAAGTTTGCCCATCACTGGCGTATACAATATATTTGTCCGTACGACCCCGCGGGACAGGCTCCCGCTATTGCGGACCAATTTACTCGCGTAAATATCCGTATTGTTACAATAATTTTTTTATATCATACAATTGTACGTGCGTTTGGTTTAACATAATATTATTGTGATTATTATCGTAGGATATTATTGCGATTATTATTAATGTTATTGTGCGATAATAACGCGGTCTGCTAACGATAACACGCGGTGTCCGCCGACCGTTTAAATGTTGTTGCGGAGGTGCGGTTCGGTTAGGTATTATTATTATTGTTATCGCCACCCGACCGCCGGTTACAAGTACCGTTTATTACGGCCGTGCGCTATTTTTTTTTTCTTTTTTTTTTTTTACAAATATTATTATCTATTTATCGTTTCGTATTTATCTAAATAATAGCCGTGTTTATTTTGCCGGACCCCGCGCGATTTTCAATAAACGCCCGCACTTCCGCCCCGCAGCGGCGGCCGGACAATAAAATAAAATAAAATATATTATTTTTATTGTGCGTCCGCGGTATACGGTACGCACTCGTTTAACATAATATGCGCTCTGCTCGTGCATCTGGCGTGCGCACTTCAATAAAAGGGGTTAATCGAGACACTGCAGTGCTCGCAAGCTGTCAAAATAATAATAATAATAATAATAATAATATTATACCGAAAGCGTATTTAATACGTATAAAAACTATTAAATACCCCTCGCGAGCAAGTATAACAATATTATATTCGCCCGTGGTGTTTGTTATTTTTACCATCGACCCGTACGTGCGTATAATGTATATACGGCTAATTCCGTCCGGAGCCCCGCCGAGGTCCGGCGGTGGTCGCCCGGGCGGTTTTTAATACGCGACGGCTCTCGGCCGGGCCGGCCCGAGGAGTCCGTTCCGAATGGTCTTGAACGGCCGGCCGCGCCGGTTCCTATAACGGGCTCGGTCCGGCAAGTAATGCCCGCCACTTATCTCACGACTGTTGTTATTTCGATTTCCGTTTTGAGATTGTCGTTTGTGGAGCGTTTAAAACGAATTAACGTCATAGGTTTAGTGCGAGCCGAATCCGGGCCAGTACCGGTCCGCCGGCTCAGATGTACGAGACGTCCACGATTACAAAAAAAAAAAAAAATTAGATAAAACTTGGTTTGAATTTCTCGAAAAAATATATTATTTATTTCGTTTGGTCATATTTTAGATGCTGAACGTATCGACAAACGTACATATCGGTTTTGCTAACAAAGTTCGATTTCGACGAGACGATTACAGCTCGAGTCTGGGTTTGCTCCTCGAGATTTTATTTGGACGGCATTACAACAATACTCCGTCTAAGCAGAAATACCTCGACTTAGACGGAAGTCGTGTTGAAAAATAATAACACGCAAAATAAAGATAATTCGATTCACTATACGTGTGTTATTATTTCATTGATTCGTGTTCACTAGTTTTGAAGTCCTACTTAGTCATTACTCATCAGCTCACCCTCGTATATTTACAATAGCCTATAGCCTACAAGTCGGAAGGGCCACAAACTCAATAATTTACAGTCTAGTCGTCGAGTGTGTATTTCAAAAGTCTGACAGATTTCCGTGATACAGTTTTTGTATTTTCTTTTACGGGACCAATTGTTGATTTTTGAAACTCGGACAAACGTAGAAATACGATAATATATTTTCAAGTTATTTTAATGTAGTATAAAATTAAAATGTATTCAATCGAGATGTTTTATTCGTACAACGGAACACGCCTTCGATCATTCGTTATACTGTATAATAAGCTCACAAATTACTTTCGTATTTTGATCGATAGCATTTGATTTTTTTTGTTAGTGTCATCAGATAGTTCCCAATTTCTAGGGCCCCTTTTACTGTACGCTACATAATGAGCGCAATCTACATAATCCTTTGCGATAATCGCATACCGCTCGCAACTCATATATATTGTATTATTACGAGTTAAAACTTGTGGGATTGTATTAAATTCGTCTATAAACCGACTATCGGGTACGAACTATATAACAAAATTTAACGCGCACGACGTGGAGAACATTCGACGAAATTGAAATCATTAGAATAGTCAATAGAAAAACCTAGCTACTAGTACACAAGATAACAATATAAAAATGGTTATTGATAATATTGTGCTATTTATTTTTAATGTCCAATGGACATATAACAATAATACGATGGACTGTCTGTAAACGTATGTTTGAAATTACCCAGGTCGCCCCGGGTCTGTACCATAGCGCTAATCATTATACGATAACATGATCGTATTAAACCTTATCGCCGGTTTAAGGGAAACAATTTTAAATCTTGAGAGAAACGAATTCGGTATTGGATTTAATAAAATACTGACTATTTGAACCGGCGTTTAATTTTGTTTGCGGACTACGGCAGACCGTGTGTCGGCCAAGTTTTCAACGAGCGGTCCACGGCGGACAATACAAGTCCGCCATTGTTAAATTATTAGATCGATTCAATCATTATCCGATCTACGGTTAAAACACATTATACAAATAATCGTGTATTTTTTCAATGCGCCTATTGTAAAATAATAATTCAATAATGTTATTACAACCGACGGTGCTGGAAAGGCGCGCGAATATGTCCAACGGATTTTGCTCATAAATAAGACGCGTGCGAATTTCGGAGTCTGTCGTGCAAATTCGTGCTCACTACGTGCAAATTTTGGCATGTCAAGTTTCGTATTATTATTTATTTTCCGGGTTGGGTGGTGCTGGTGAGTGCGTCTCTCCAACACTGCACATAACTTTTTGTCATATACATGTAAAACATGCCATATGTCAATGTTGGCAACAGTCGTGAAAATTCATGCTAATTATTTGTAAAAAAAAAAAAAAAAAGAAAAGAAATGTACAATTTTTTTTAATGGGTGGTGCTGGTGAGACATACGTGGACAAAGAAAATATTTCAAATATTTGGTTATATGTTCCCCGTAAAAGTGCACGGAAATTTGACTCGAAGTCCATCGTAAGTTGTACGGAATGGTATGAGAAAAATTGAGCGTTATGTCGTGATTTTGTCCTATAGGCGTTTTAAATTTAAATTTCCTCGCGGTTTTCACAGCACCGCCGCTCAAATTTGTCTAACAAAAAAAAAAAGCAAGGCACCGCCGTTTAAAAAGATTACGGGAGCCACTGGTCAAAACTGTTGACATATGAGACATTAAAATGAGTAATCAATATAATGAAATATTTTCTAACCTTTGCAAATTAATACGAGTCGCATTAATTATATCACCAGCAACGCGCGAACGTAGTTTTTCGTCAATGCGAAGGTTAATAAATTGGCTAAGAAACAGCGTTTCGCCAAAAATGTCATATACACACCGGAAGAGATTTGGCTGATGCAATCCATACCCAAAAAAAATATAAATAAATACATTTACAGCAATTTACAATAGAAAGTTATATCTAACAATTTATTATAGAGCTGAGTTTGTGTAAATAAAATACGATTTTTTGATCATTTCTCCGGAGTATGATAATTTTAATATTAAATGAAAATCGATATAATGTAAGGTTTAGGAGGTGTGGGGGGGGGCTTGCATATTTAAATTCAACATTTTTATCCGTACAACAACAACAAAAAAAAAACCTAGAAAATTTAAAATAGCTATTAATATTTCAAAAATTCCGTCGAGTCCATAAAATCCTAATATAAATGAAAGCCCTATGGCCACCTACGATTATTTTACACTGAATTACAACGAACAAAAACAAAATCGCAAATAACCGAAACCGTTTTGCGTAAATATTCCCGTTTTCTGCATTATTACAACACCTACTGCATACTAGGAGATCACCCCTAAATTAGATGATAGAAAAAAAAAAACATTTAAACGAATAGTGACGTAGATAAAACCAATACACTCCTCGGTACGTTCAGGGTCTAAACACGAAGTGGTCTAAACCACGCGACGGAGTCTCTAATATTATCAGTCATTTTAGTGCAATAAAAATAATTAAAGAAATTAAGTGGAGTTATTGTACTAATTCAAATCGGTCGACAAATGAAATAACGTTTTTATGGTATAAAATAACGAATACGTATTACAGTCGAGTCCCGACAACTCACGCCTCGATAACTCCAATTGTTTTCTTGTCCTTTGGAAATTTTTCTTGTCCTATACGCTCAATACAATGAATTGTACATAGGCAAGTCAAAGTCGGTATTACTTAAATTTTATCACGAGAGCCGGTTTATAATCATATAATCATAAATGTACATATGAAATTACTATTATTTCACTGAGAAATTGTTGAAACACAGACCTTGCCGTCCATCTATTTCAAATTATTTTTCTAAATTGTATGAATCATACTCGTGTGTTTTGAAATGTAATCTTTCAATCGTAATAAATAAATAAATAGTAGCTAAATCGAATTTGTTCGTATATATATATAAAAAAAAAAAATAATAATTCAATCTATATAACTCGAAAAATACATAATACCGATTTACGAACTGTGTATTATTTTCTTATTATTTAAATGTGCAGCCCGGCGATTTAAAATAATAAGTCGTCGATAACAACGGTTCACTGTACGGCCAATAATTCCCGGGGACCGAAAAAATATGTGCCGGCGTCTTAATATTTACCGGGGTGGCGGCGGTCGTGGTGTCGGGGGTGTCGGGCGGGTAC
This sequence comes from Tuberolachnus salignus, assembly GCA_956483605.1. Taxonomy (NCBI): domain Eukaryota; kingdom Metazoa; phylum Arthropoda; class Insecta; order Hemiptera; family Aphididae; genus Tuberolachnus; species Tuberolachnus salignus. The sequence continues at coordinate 47,887,698 of OY101429.1, read as the reverse complement.
AGTAATAAACGCTTAACGACGGCTCACCGTATTATTTTTTTTATGGAGAGAAAAAAAATTTAAAAAAAAAAAAACGTAAACGGCCCGACCCGACGTAGTATTACGTTATAATCCAATACGCTGGCATAAGCCGACTTTATATAATATATATATATATAAAAAAAACATAATAATAATATCGGTTTTTTGTGATTATTATTAGTATTATTATTTTTTATTTTTTTACTGTATACAATACAGGCCGATTATAATATATATATATATATATATATAAAAATCTATAACAATCATCCGGTTTTATTTACCCGGCGAGTTTTCTCTAAACACACAACTCCAAGTGTAGCTAGTAATAATAACGATAATCGTATATAATAATATTACAAGCAGCAGGATGAGGTATTGCCCGCGCAGATATATATTATATAGACGTTCGCGGTTTTCATACTTTCGGGCGATTATTCCGTATTTATAGGCTTACCGACCCCGTCAATACAATATAAAATAATACGGGCTAACAAAACGCGAGTGTTTACGGGGCCACAACGTACACATAATAAACAGTGTATAATGGAAATATAACGAAAATCGGACGGGTACGTGTACGTCATCGCCTATATCGGATTCTCGCCGTACGTTTAATACGGTTTCGCGAACACCTGGTAGTCTTATTATTATTTTATTCTTTTTTTTTTTTTTTTTCTCTTTCTCTCACTTATTTCTCTCCCCGTACCTATAGAGCAGGGTATACGTCCCGTTCGCCGTACTCGTCGTACACGGGCCGTGTGAATCGCGTCCGCGTGCGTGTCGCGGCGTACTGTGGTTCGTAGGTAGGTGCATTATTGTAAAATATTGTTAATCGTACGGTACGCACTGTGAATTGACGTAATTTTTTATTTTTTTTTTTTTTTTTTGTTTTTATTTCCCCCGACCCCCTCCCCGTAAATCGCTACGGGATTTACTCAAATAAAATACTGTAATCAAAAATCAAATTGTCTAGAGTCTAGACGATGATAATGGATAAAAAATAAACATATTAATTTCAATAATATTTTTGTATATATATACAAAATCAACTTTGATAAAATTAACGAAATGTTTAAAATTAGCATTTTAACGGTTGTCGTGAACGATTTCATGCCGTTCGTGTGTGTATGTCTACCGCTAGCAGAGGCGAAAAGAAGTTTTTCCCATTTTGACGTTTTATTTTTCGAGAAAAAAATAAAAAAATGCTACCTACAAAACGTACATCTATATACTTTGGTTTAGATAATACAATTTTTCGTCAAAGATAATTAATCGGATAAACAATTTCGTAATTATCTAGATAAAAGATAAAAGACGATTAATTATTTATCTAGATAATGCTCAACACTGTCATAACCAGGGCTCGGATTTTATAGAACTAAAAAATTACTGAAATATGTGCTGTAATATGACCTAAAAAATCTTAAATAAGCGCTATTACTATACCATATACAAACACGAGAACATAAAAAATAGCAAAATAGAAAATTTATCATTGTTTTCTTCTTTTGTTGACAATTTAATAAAAACTTATGATTTATTAAACGTTAATTTATACATTTATAGAAAGAAAAAAAAACTAAACCAATAAAAAGTCATATATGTATACTGGTTCGATGAGCCAATACGCCGGGCTACTTAAAAATTGATAATAATGTGAAACAAAAATGTGGGTTTTTTCTTTATGAATTCACATAAATGATAAATTTGTTCTACTATTTTTCATTCAATATTTTTTTATATATATATATATATATATATTTTTTTTTTTATATCGTATCGAAATATACAAACTATATCATTAGACATAATAAGTTTATGTGATCGAGAGAGAGGAGTGGTTTTTAATTAAATTCAATATAAAACAAATCATTATTATACGCATATTAACAAATAATCGGTATAGATATAAAATTTCATATTTTGAGTCCCTCGTGCATAAAACAAATAGCTCACTATGATAGTTTTATATGTATCCAACAATAATAAGCAATTACTATAAAATCCGAATCCTGGTAATAACCTAAATATTTTTGTATATTATCCAAATGTTTCAACCTCCTCGATATTTAAGACTTATTTTTGTTTTCGTACCGCGTAATTTGAAATAAGCTCAAGTTCTACAATTCCGATTCTTCATTCTAATAAACTGCTCGCCTTCCTATTTCAGTTCTTCAAAAATGTCCGACTCTCGCGTCATTTTCAAAGTTTGTCCTAATATATACAAAACTACCGAGGTGCGAGGTCGCCGTGCAGTTACCTTCACTTCGATCGTGCCCTCAAATAATATTATTATGTATATTATGCAGCTGTTTTGTGTGTTACTGAGCATGTCCTGTTAGTTTTTTTTTTATTTTTGATTCTATAATCGCATTCGCGGACGTGCGTTTATTTCAACTTGTGTATATCATATGCCTCCAGCACCACATATCGAAAAATTCAAATCTTTTTTTTGTTCGGTAACATTTGTATACGATCCATTTTTCACAGTCATACGAAGGCGACGGATCGGCGCAGGCCATAGCCTGATCACTTTTTATTTGAGTTTTTCGAACAAGGCGCATTTCCGAGCTTGTGCAGAGATAATTTAGAAGCATGTTATGTGATTATGTCAACAAATCGTATTAGAAAAGTACTTTTAAATAAATGAATTTATTTTACAAAAATTTGTTTTTTTTTTTTTTTTTTTTTTAAAATTATAACCCAATGCAACTTGCATTTTGATCGGCCCTCGTATATTATATACATTTATAATTATAATTTACATGTTCTAGTCGTATAACAGAATTATACTGAATACTGAAAGTATTATTGATAATAATAATATAATGTAACACATAATAACTATTCCAAATTGATACGTAACATGGATTTATTATTTATTTGTATATTCGTAGATTTATTTATCGCTAAAGGCCGGACGAACGGCATCAATTGTGGCCGTTGAATTTTGATATCGCCCGGCCGCTATTTTCAAAGTCCGGCGCCCACTGCGTCCATATGTCGTTCGCGTTGCCGCACTCCAGACATAATATATTCCCTGCCGAACGTTGAATTATTTATCTTCTCTCGAGTGAAAAGTTTTTTTTTAATTTTTTTTTAACACCCCCTTCCCTCGCCGATTTTTCAAAACGTCGGTCGATTTCCCGCCGGTTGTGTTGCCGTCAGCGAAATTATTATAACTGCTGTACTAGTCTACTGTTACTCGTCCCGCTCGACGGAGTTTTCGACTAACAATGCGCCCGGACAAAATACGAATAGAAAAAAAAAAGTAAAACTAATAGGACGGACGATTTGTCGCCGTCACCGTACGTTTATTTCCGTTTCGGACGATACGGGTGGTATGCGCGCGCGGGTATTTCTCGCGTCCTAGGCAGGAACACAATCGACGGGCCGTCGTCTTGTGTCCGCCTTGTCGTGTCCAAATCTCGTTCCGCGAAGAAATGCTTACGAAAACACATATAGAAAAATTATTTATAATTCCTTTCGGGACGCGGGATCACGTATGCCCGCCGTCCGGCCCCGTCACCCGTCACCCGTTGTCAAAACACCGGAGCTCCCGAAATTCCACCGCCGCCGGCACGTTCACGCGGAGTGCCAATCATCGCCGCCGCGTTATATTATTTATTATTTCGCTATTATTTCCGCACGTCTCGTGTTATTATAACACATATACGTACGTGCGCGTACCCGCACTGCCGGATTTGGTCACGATCCGCGTGAAAACCATCGCCATACAATTTATCCCGGTCAACCCGTTTCGGCCCTGCCCCGCCGACCATTATGTTGTCATTCCGCGTCAACTGTGCGAAAATTATCGGCGAAAAAAAAAAAAAAAAAAAAAAACCATAATAATAATAAACGCCGTGTAATACCCCGGCCGGACGTCTGCTCGGAAACACGTAGAAATGCGCGGCAGCAAACCGGGGTGGTCACTTGTCCCGCGACAATGTTCCGTCTATTGTTACCGCCGGGTTACACGAAACTATCCGTTTTGCTCGTGCGTACAAAACCCTAAACGGCCGGCTGACCCGCTGACTGACTGACCGACTACTGGGCCGACTCGCCCACTGGCTCTGAAACGGTTCTGTAAATATAAATACCTTATCTGTTATAAATTAATATTAATATTATCAAACAAAAAAAAATAATAAAAAAATGATCGATTCCGTAAACGTAACTGTGTAGGGCAGCGCGGGGGGGGAAGGGGACTTGATATGTTGTAAATTTATACTAAATAAATATATACGAGGTATGACAATAAAATAACGAGACTTTCTAAATATAACTTAAACTATTAACGTTATCTATAAAACGATTATTGAAATATGATTAGAAAACACTTATCTAAAAGTACTATGAACACTGATGGCATCGATTCATTTTCTTATACGTTAGTAGCCTTGTTATTAGTGCGAGTTCGACTATACTGCAGAAAAATGTTAGATATAAAAATCGAACAACATGTGTTAACATTAAATTTCTTGTTAAATTAAAAAAAACTGCCGCGGAATCGTTTCGTATGTTATGTGAAGTTTATGGTGAAGAATGTTTATCAAGAGCTCGTGTTTTTCAATGGCACAAACGGTTTTGTAGTGGAAGGGAGGACGTCGAAAACGATGATCGTTCTGGACGTCCTACCACGTCTTCAACAAACGAAAACGTTGAAAAAATCGACAAAATTAATTAATCAATATTATTATAAAGAGATATTAATTAAATTAAGAGAGCGTGTCAGAAAGAAGCGACAAGATCTATGGAAAAATGGCTGGGTTCTTCACCAAGACAATGCTCCAGCTCACAGTGCATTTTCAATTCAACGTTTTTTTAACTGAAAAAAAAATTTCTGTACTTCAACATCCCCCGTACTCACCAGACCTTGCTCCTTGTGACTTCTTCTTATTTCTTTTCCCATTTTCAAACAGTTGATGACGTAAAAATGAAAACGGCAGAACTTCTAAAAGGGCTGAATGAAAGCAATTGGCAACACTGTTTTCAGGAATGGCAGCGACGTATGCAACAGTGTATTGATGATGAGGGAAGGTACTTTGAAGTTGATAATCATTAAATTATAACATTTTTAAAATAAACAACTTTTATTCAAAAAGTCTCGTTATTTTATTGTCACACCTCGTATATTACGGTCGAGTCTCGACAACACGAACGTTTTTCTTGTCTCTTGACGAATACCTGTGCGCTCAATGCAATATCTGTCGCGATAAATCGAACGCTACACAAGTCAAATCCGGTAACGCTTAAATTTTATCGTATTAGAACCGATTTACAATCATAAATGTACATATTATAAAACCAATATGTGAAATAATCTACAGTGCGTAAAATAATTGTAGTGTGCGTTGTTCGTTATGTATCTCGAACGTACGATCGGTAACATTAACAATTGTACACGACCTAATCGACGAAGTGTCTAAAAGTGGTAAACCTATAAATGAAATGGCTAAACGAATTTAATATTCCGGCCGAGTACGCTTAAAACAACCCGAATCGTCAAACTCTTATTTGAAATCGTTTTTCTAAATTGTAAGAACCGTACTCGTGTACATTAAAATGTAATCTTTTAATTGCAATAAATACATATTTATAATAGCTGTATAACAATAGCCTACTCGAATTTTTTCATAATTAAAAAAAAAAAAAAAAACATTCTAGTTATATAAGTCGAAATTAATTTTTGTCTCCCTGGGAATTCGAGTTATCGAGACTCGACCGTGTTTTGAGTTTCTCGAGAAACTATTCAAAAATATTATCATATTATCAACTATAATAACTACCGAATATATAAAGTTATAAAAAATATTAATTTTAATATTGGGAAATCGGGATTTCCCAACAGGCTCCGCTTTCCTTATGTTTTTATGGAGTTTACAACACATAAATAAATATAGTGTATTCTCTCGAATGCTATTGACTATTGCGGTTTTAGTGTTTTACGCAGTGGTTAAAGTGGAGGGAAACGGGAAGAGCCTCTATATTATTTAAGGTAAGGTTATATTCGTCGCCCTCTATTTGTAGTCTACAAATTCAATTCGGGAGAACATTTTCGAACAATTATCATACAATTGTAATAGTTGAACTTTGTTGTAGTCTCGGGACGATCAGGTATGGTTATATTTGATTGTGAACTCTTAACGAAATACTCTACATCGGTGGTGAATCAATATGTTTTATTTTCCAAATTGCAGTTTATCAGTTTATATTACATTAGAGTTGGTCGAGGGCAACTGTTGCAAATCGGTATAAAGAAAATAAAATAAAACAATAAAATAGGTACTTTTCAGGGCAACTCTATCGTTTTTTTTCGCACAATACATTTTTAAATACACGCTTATTATACGTATGGTTTTTTTTTTTTTTTTTTTTTTTTTATACATATTTTACGAGTCGAAACGAATTATTTATATACCTATATTGAATATTAGGACGTACGTTATACGGGACACGCAATATCAGATCGGACGAAAATAAGAACAAGCGGCGGCGGTCCGACGACGATGACGACGATAATAATAATAATAATAATAATGGAGTAGATTCGTATATTATATTCTGTTTACGGTGAATGATGTGTGTGGATACCTGTGCCAGAAGCGAATGCCATCGTAACAGAGCGGTTGTAGATGAAAACGAGACGATAATAATAATAATATAAAATAACCATACGAGACGTATATACAAAATATCGTATTATATATATATATATATATATTTTTTTTTTTTTTTATATATATATATATATGTATATGAATGGTCTACCGTACGTCGTGCGCGGCATAGACAGAAAAACCGGTAAAATAGATGGATCAGTAGTGATAAAAAAAAAAAAAATAAAATAATAATAAAAAATGAGTTGAGTGCATCAAAGATTATTATACGCGTATGTATATACGTATAAATATACGGAGCACGGGATTAACCGTGAACTCGAGCGTAAGTGTAACTATACGTACGTACAACTATAATAACACGAATAACGTAAATAATTATTATTATTATTTTTTTAATTTTTTTTTTTTGTTGTAATATACAGGGTGATTTTTGTGATTCGTTTAAAGTTAAATTTCGCGTGTTACGGAATTGTTTAAACACCGTTTAGCCCGTGTCCCCGTTGACGTCGACGGTCTCCTCCGGTCGCTTTTCACCGGAACCGACAACAAACCTATTTCATTTATTATGTATATTTCCTTAAAACAGACGTACAATAAAATATATTTCATCGTATTTTGACAGAGTTTTCTTTAGACAAATTTTCAACCTTATATTGAAAATCGCATATTATACAGGTATAATAACACGTCCGAAGGCCGGTGGTAGACTAGTGCCCCCTTATCCTCCCGCCAGTAAAAAAATGTACCACTAGACAACTAGCAAATTTATCCTAGATTAGTGAAGATAATACGATTCGATCGTCTAAAATCGTCAGATTTAATCAGATAGTCAATTTTGTTAACTATCCGGTTACGATAAAAGACGATTAATTATTTGTCTAGATAAATGCTCAACGCTAACCGTAAATTAATTACCCTGTACAATGTTACGTAGACAATAGCGAACACGCGGACCTACGAGTTTTCCAATGTAATTACTTATTAATTATTAATTAATATTCAACATTTTTTGATTAATTTAAAATTTAAAATTTTATATTAATTTTTGTAATTTATAAATTACAACTGTTCGTGTTTTTAATGAATATTTTATCACAAAACCGAACAAATCGACCGTAAAAACATACTTACAGAACACATTAAAAAAAAAAAGGGCACTTTTAAATGTATTGAGAAAAAAAATTGCATTACGGAACTCGTATCGAACAATATTTAAGAGACGAATTGGCGTTTTTAAGTATTTTGATTTTCAAAAGAGTTACGTTGGTTTAAAAAAAATGAAATAATAAAAAAAAAAAAACAGGATTACAGAGCGTACATATTAAACAACGGTCAAACCCAAATAGCATTGTTCTCATCTAAAACTGTTGAATGACATGTTATAACTTTAAAAACATTTTAAAGTGCCTTTTTCTTATATAGATTCCTCGAACACGTTTTCGTATACATTTTATTTTACATTATGATTGCACAAAAAAATACTTATGACAACGACACGGGACGACTTGTACATTAATACGAATAATTTTGGGTTGATGAATTAACATTTTGTCAAAATTGCCTATACGCAACCCGCTCAATTATAAAATTATATTTTAAAATTTCCGATCTTTGTCTGAACCCGGGTGTACATTTGGATTGCGCCGTGCGGAAGATCCGCGTCTTTCGCGCGGTACGGTGCGTGAAAGTTTTCTAGGATTATTACTAACCGAAAAAGTGAACGCAGATATTTTTATATATATATAAAAAAAAACTCTTCTATAGTAATAATCTAAAACAAAAAAAAAAAAAAACCAATCGAATAACATAACAAGAACGAGCGTGAATAAAAAGCTTTAATATGTTACAAATGGTGGTTTATCGCGGCGGATAATTCGCCGGGGAATAAAACAACAAACCGCGATTTCGCGACGATCGTTAAAAATCGGAATTTAAACGGTGCCGGTCGGCGGTATTATAATGACGATAAAAAAAAAAAAAAAAAAAAAAAAAAAGTAAAAGAGAGAGAGAGAGAGAGAGAGAGTACAGTATAGCGAAATAATACGAGAAATACGAACGGGGAGGGACGACGGGAAGGAATCGTTAATGTCGTGCCGGCGGTTTTCTCGTGGAATTTTTCTCGTCGGGTGTAGCGTTTCACCGATTGAAAAAATGAAAAAATGAAAAAAAAAAACCATAAAAACATACTTATAATATCAACAATAATACACACACCGGACGACGGTATTTATAAGTAAATAATAATAATAATAATAATAATAATATTGTTATATTATACGTGGGCCGTCGGCGGCGTATCTCTCCTGTTTACCGTTTAGGCGAAATATATTCGCGCGGTGGGACGTCTTCTCCCACCGCCGACGTTTATAATATTACCGCTGCGCTATATCCACACACACACACACACACACACTGTATACAATAATAGTAATAATAGTAATAGTAATAATAATAATAATAATAATAATAATAATATATTGTAGTGCGTTTGAATGAACAACACACCGGGGCGACCGGGCGTGTCCGCGCTCACCGTTTTTGTTCGTGAAAGTCTACGCGGCGGCGGCGGCGGCGGCGGCGGCGGCGTATAATATTGTGTTATTATTATCGTCGTCGTCGTCGTCGTTATTATTATTTACGCGGGGGGGGGGGACCTTTTTGCGGCGACCGGATACGCCGGCGATGGCCGGGGCCCCGTGTATTGTTAGATATTTTATCGTGCCAAACTGCGCCGCGTACGAATAACGTTTTAAACGCCTTTTAAACGCTACTGTTTAATACGCGCGGCTCGTGTACATTAATACCGAGTTATATATGGTTATTGCGCTCGAATCGGCGGCGATGGCGACGGCGGGCAGGGGCCGCGATTGTTGTCGAGAACGGGATGGACGGCCGCCCCGCGGGACAATAATACGCGTCGGCCGAGTCCCGACAAAAAACAACGACAAAAAAAAAAAACCACGCCGGCGTCACTCTAAAGGGGCTGTCACGCGAGGCGACTACTCGCTACGACTACGTACCACCGAGTAAAGTCGCTCCATCTGACAACGTATTCGCTACGAGCTATTCGAGTCGTAGCTATGAATGGTCGCGGCGAATGGAATTAGAGCATGTTCGATTCTACTCGCTAGGAACGCGCGACTGTGCTGGTCACGTGACCCACTCGCAACACAAAAATCGCAGAGTCGCCCCGTGTGACATCGGCACTCGCTGGTCGCTACTAGCTAGTATCATTATTATCATTATTGTTTATCAACATTAAATGTATTATCAATCGTATAAGATTGTTATTGTATTGATATTGCTTTATTTCATTAATTTGATCAGTACACTTTTCGATCTTCAACTTTTCAATTTATTTTTCTATATAATATCATGAATGACGAACAAGAACCGACCTCGAAGTGGTAATCATTGAATGATATAAGTAGATTTTTACTTGTATATAGAAAATATGAATCGTTATGGAATACGGCCGATGAAAATTCCATGCGAAAAAATGCACGTCAGAACAATAATGACAAATTTACGCATGGAATCAAATGGCATTGGTTTTCAAATTTCAAATGATGAACTTCTGAAAATGAAAATTAAAGGCGAATTATTCGTTTTAAAATGTTACGACGCGATGCGATTGACGACATTTTTGCGACCGACTACTCGCTATCCCGTACAACTCCGCGTGTGACGACCTGCTCGCGGCGACTTGATGTGGCGAGAAGTCGCTGCTACTAGTCGCGGGTAGAATAAAATCGCTACGTGTGACAGGAGGTCCTTAATCACTCTTAGTCGCTCGGTGCTCGGTTACACGGACACCAACAAACTGCCCCGATTACGCGTTTCCGTGGGCGGTGGGTTTTTCGCCGCAAACCCCCCCCGTACAAATGCCGACCGGCAGAATTGGTTCCCGGCAACGTTATTTCCAACAAGTGGTCATCGAAACGTCGAAATTAATATTTTTTTTTACTTATTGCCGCCCGATATTGTCTAATCGCTAACCCGACAATCGAAAATGCGTTATTGGCATTTCCGCCCGAAGTTCGGGCAGACAAGTGCAACGGCGTTCGCCGCACGACTAATTCGTCCGCGTCATTTCATTCCGAGTTTTTGTAAAATTCCCGATTTTATTCACCGCGCACAATTGTCCACAACTTCTTAGGACGCATATTTTACGGTATTACTGCAATTATTATAAAAATGTCTAATAAAGAGTGACCACACCGCGACAAATTGTCAAGACAAAATACGTTTTACAGATATTCAAATTCAAAAATATCGCAACGGTGTAATTATCCAGATTTCAATACTCTGGCTAACAAATTTAAGCCTGCTAATTAATAATTATATTATTTATATTTTACTTAACTGTTAAATTATTATTTAGAACAATTTCGAAAACCGATGAAATAAATGTTAAAGGAGCCAATTCAATAGTCCTCGTACGAATAATCTCTGAAGCTCCGGGGGGGGGCGGGGGCAACGAAGTTTATGAGCCAAAAATATTATTTTATTAACCGAATTCGTCCACATAATGGATGCAATTAAATTTGCACGTTTTTCACACAAAAGTTTATGTTTTCGTTGCGGACTATACGAAAATATCATTAAAAATACAATAAAACAAAACAAAAAATGAATTAATGCGAAGGGCTGATGTTGCGTTTATGCTATACGTGTTTTGATATTTCACTATCGATACTGGACGGTTTTAACCGCGGATCGGAATCTATATTTTGCAACCGGTTTCTACAATTTTTTCAATGTACACTAGGGGCAAAAAAAAAAAGTTTTTTTCCGCATAGGTATATTGTAGTGGGAAACGGTATTGAAACTGGCACAGCGGTTTTATTTGATAGGCCTGAATAATCGCGCCTCGTAAATGTAACACAAAATGCAAAATTTGTAATATGTATGCGCGCACATTGTGTGTGTGTGTGTGTGTGTGTACGATCAGAAAGACCCCTGTCACGAGTGTTGCGGATCCCCCGGGGGGGGGTTTCGAACAGCTTAAGTACCGCTGGTTTATATCGTTCTGAACAGTAAGCACGCGAATATATATTTGGCTTCGTATTTGACATGGTGACGCGATGATACTTGGTTGCCGTAAGACGGGCTCATATATCATCGGGCTAGTCGTGTGGTTAACTAATAATCGTATCGTCGACGATATAAAAATCCGTTCACAATTCGATTATTTTTTTATAACGATGACTGATAACAAGTATTAACTACACAATATTTCAACATTTTTTTTTTTAAAATAGTTATTTAAATTTATTGCGTAACACGGTATTATAATAAATCAAGTATTCCGGGCTGTTGGCTAGAACAGCCCCCTTAGCACCCTCTGGCTACGCCACTGGAAGCCACAATATATAGCGGGGATTGAATAATATTATGTACACGGCTGTGGTGGAGTTTTAACCCGGTGATGCCCCGGCCACCCCTCTATAAATACAAAGTTATCAAAGTTAGCAGTGATTAAAAATATTCACATGATTAATTTCGTGACAAAAAATAAAAAAAACATATATATATATATATGAAGGAGTCCCGCAGACATCTGTTGCGGTTCTTGGGGGGGAGAGGTTTAAAAGGTGGATCACTCTCCCCCCGCCCATGGACCGGGATTACTTATGTATTTCCTTAGTTTCACAACAGATTATAAATAGTCAACTTGATAAATCCATCTCAACAATGTTAATTTAATACGAGCAAATTTTCAAAATTTATTTTACTTCAAGAAGAAAAATCAGCTTAACCCGGCACCGTTCAATCTGTGTGCCCGCAATAACTTTTTCCAGGTCAAAGATCAACATTGAAAATTAAAGCGTTTTGCAATCTGTTCTCTATTAAATGCAAAAAAAAAAAAACTGACCGAGCTTGATTTTTTTTTTTTTACATTTTTAAAAAAAATGTTCTACAGATGCTTTTTTTATTAGTTTAAGTTCTTTCGACTTAAATACAAATTGTATTTCTTTTGATTCGAATAGAATTTGTCATACTTAACTGTTGTCATATAAGATTAAGAGTGAAATAAAATTACTAATAATATTAGGTTGCATTTACGAACATGAACAGCACAAATACACGAGCTGTATTTACCAGCATTTTTTAAACGTGAAATTTAATGTTGTGGATATTATTTATATCTTACACTCGTACCTATATAAACAGTATATACATTTTTTTTGCGTCGTGTGTGCGATTGAATTTCATAAAACCTACGACCCATTCAATGCCGAGAACCACGACGTGTTTTCATTAATAAGATTTGTTTTGGCGGGAGGGTAGGGGGCGGGCAAGAAACCACCACATATTATAGTAATTCGAATCTCACGGTTTTTTTTTTTTTTTTTTACACGTCTATTATATTATTATTATTATTATTATTATGTTACACCACCATTCACGTGAACGATCGAAAATCGTTTATACGACAAGGACTAGCGTTTTTTTTTTTTTTTCTTCTCTCGTATCGCGTGAAATTATAAAATGGCGTACAAAACGCGACGATTTCATTATTACAGTGTAAATGTAAAAGTATAAAAGAATTCTCGAATTTTGTGACGATTTGCATTATTCTGCACATCGTGCCGTGCGTGCAATATATGTAAGTGCAAATGGAATATGGAATAAATTAGAAATTAAAAAAACCGTTCATTTTTTTTTTTTTTTAAGGTCGAATTTTAATCGACGGGATTTTTAATATCTGATGTATTTATTTTTATTGTATGATATTTTTAGTTGCCGGTTAACCATTTTTTTTTAACCTTCAAATTATGTTTCATGGAATGTTACATTGGAAAACTATATATTGTTCAACATTTCAAAAACAAAGTATACTAATGCCACCACTCAAACTATTAAATTCCATTTACACGAAAAATGTGCAGACAATTTTCGGAAACGTATGTACGTAGTATCCGAATATTTTGTAATATTCCGGTGACTGTAGCAGAGGCAGAACGATCTTTCAGGAAGTTGGGAAATTTCACTGAAGACGTGGCAAAGATCAACAGATCAACAATGATTAAACTCACTTGCTTTTTTATGTATAGCGAACGCAATTGCTTCAAAAATACATTTTGTTGATGTCGTAACTGAGTTCGCTCCAGAGCCTCAAAGCTCGTAAAATATTGTTTTATAAAAATAATTATTCAATATAGTAAATTAATAAAATACTTTTTTTTCTTTTTCATTTGTGTACAGACAAATGAAATATATTATCAAATATATTATTTATTTATTAACAATTAACGGGCGGTACCCTTTGAACGCAAAATAATGAATTAATTTTAAATATAAGCAAAAATATAGTAAAACAATATTAAACAAAAGAAAAATAGTAAAACACGAATGGTGGGATCACCATTGGCGATAGACATTAAGCGTCTCATGGGCTCTCGTTTGTTGTGTTATCGTTTTTAAATCGGTGTATATGATGGGACATTAGGTGTACGGGTAAAATATTGCGAAACTTGAATGTTTATAAGGGATAAGAGAGCGGGAGAGTTCTATAGCATTAGATAACAGACCACTTGGAATAGTCTTGCCCGGCATAGGTCTACGGTTAGCTAAAGAGACGATGCCGAGGATCTTTGTGACGGGAGTGTAATCCAACGCGGGGATGACATTGGACGTCTAAAACAAAACTTGCTCGAGAATTTGCGTTGGACTCTTTCAAGCCGAATAAAACCATTAGCGGTATGTTTTCGGTGTATATATTAATTATATACGAGTCTTTTTTTTGCTTATCGCCAAAAATAAGGGGCCGCAAAAATATACAGTACGGGGGCCCAAAATTTTATATGGGGGCCCTGGTAATATATATATATTATATTGTATATTACAGCGATGAAAACCGTTTCAAACGGCCGAGGGTGAAGAATATACATAATAGCGCAAACACTATATATTATTATAATATATCGGACGACAAATCCTGCAGTATTTTATAAATAAAGAGGGTGGTAATTTGAACATTTTTTTTTTTTATCTATATATAAAGAGGGACGCTAAAAACATTATTTCCGTCCAGTGTATATATATATATATAAACACGGGGTTGCGATAGTAGTCCATTCTGGTATTATAATACACGGTATTTAATCGCATTTACATCGTGTAATGGTCGCTGTGCATCGTCACGGTGAAATATTAAAACCATCAGCGAATATAATACATATCTTTTTAGCGGTCGTAATCTAACCGCGTGTCATTGGTGCATTCGAAAAGGGCGATTTTCGGGGACGATGTTCGGCGGTTCACTCCCCGAATCGTATTCCGAACCGAATGTTTAACGTTATAAACGATATCGGTGGTGTAATCGGTGGTATGCACCATACCGTACATTATATTCATTGTTTTACGCATAAGAAACATCAAAAAAACAATTCGATTCTTATGCCGCAGTCGAAATTGGTTAACTCGAGATCGTCGGTACCTCGAACATTATCCCCGGTCCCTAGTATTTACCATTTAAACAATGCAAACAGATCGTGTTCTCGACTCCAATATCGTCGTGGATAATTCCAAGTTCCGATTTTGAAATAGTATTTTACGCCGTTTGGTGGATAAATCTTCGGACTTAAATATTTTTTTTTAATATTAATCAATCCCGCGTATACCAAATTAAAAAATTTTATTCGCGGACAATAATGTTAATAATATTCGTCAATGATTTCATATAAAACGCCATCGTGTAAATTGCGTATATGGATTGCAAAAATATTACGTTGTTATTCGTATAGGCCAGTGTATTGATATCCGACGACTTATAGAGTGTAAAAAAAAAAAAAATAAACAACAACAATATATATTTAATTTATTATTATATGGAACAGGCGCAGCGACGGATCCAGGAATTTTATTGGGTGAAGGGGGCACACAGTTTTTAAAAATAGTATTAAACGCGTACGTTAATAAAACTAATCCTTTTTTTTTTTTTTTTTTTTTTTTTTTTATAGCACAGAACAATAATATGTTAAATGAACCTACGGGATCGTTCTCAAACTTCGCCAATCCAATATCGAACTCGAGCGGTAACAGTTATTTTAGACGAACGTCAGATTTACAATCTTACACGACGTCGGTCGACGTGAATACAAAATATAAATAATAGTTAACGTACTTAACGGATGTCGTCGAGACTTGAGACAATATTTTTTTTTTTTTCTTATTAGTTCTGTTACTTATACATTAGGCACTTGGCCAATTGGAGGTGAAGGCGGGTTCTCTTGCCACCTCCTCCTCCCCGTATATCCGTCACGGAGTCAAACGCGGACTCGCGATTTTATTATCGTCTTGTACACTAGTAAGTTAGTAGGTTAGTTTTACACTAGTTCCAGTGTACAATTTCGAGCGTACGTGAAATAATCCGTTCGAATAGAGGCAAGTCATGTACAAATCAATTTAATTTTGCTATATTTCTAAAAGAGTTTACCGCTATCGTATACAACACAATAATAATAATAATAATAATAATAAAAATTATTTATATATATATATATATAAAACACCTGAACGTTGGCCGCGCAGCACTTATATATAATACCGTTGTACAATAATATTATTTATCATTCGTGTACAGGTAATTAACATTCTGAAAGAGTATAATAGTTATAATATGGCTCAATTAAAAAAAAAAAAAAAAAAAAAAAAAAAAAAAACGCGTTAACCGGCCCTATCGTTGCAACAACGTGGTTACAGGTTTCGAATTATACGTATAGAAATATAATTATTATTATTATTATTATTACTATACGTGTAATAAATAAATCATAAAAGAAAATATCCAAACCACCGGATATGTAAGTGGTATATAAATTTCTAAATCATCCGATACGAAATAGAGAGAGAGAGAGAGAGAGAGAGAGAGAAAGAGAGTCGGATAGTGCCCCCCCTTCACGGGGTATCTGCGGGTTCCTAAACATTTTACAACAAAAATAGGGTACAAAACAATTCTCGAGAAGGGGTCGAGTGGTGTTCAATAAACGATTAAAAACGATTTGTACTTCTTTATTCGGGGGGGGGGGAAGCTAAAATCGACAATTCGGTTGGCTAAAAAAAATAGGAAATTTTCTAAATTTCGGGTTATCGTTTGTCTAATGTCTTTCTAGTCCCCCTATTTATCGTTTTCCGTCTTATTCTGTAATGGCTCACGCTGAAAGCATTCCCTAGGTAAACTATAATATTATGTTTAAAACGCGTTTCTGTTCGTCCCATCAGCACCCTGTTATATTGCACGAGAACCAATATGAAATTACAGTTATAAATGCATATTAAATACCTACTTTACTAATAAATAAAAAAATTGCTCTAACATTTATAAAAAAAATTATGTACACGCTTTTAGTATAGCTACCTGTCCAGTTTTATAATTTACCATTTATTCTCGAAACAATAGTGACTTTCGTCGACGTAGCTCGAGCGTTTGATTAACGTCTTCGAAGAAAACTAAAACATTTAAAAATATTTCGTTGTATCTTTTTGTGATTCGGTGAAATCTATCCGGCCATATTTGTACATTTAGCAAAAAATATGTGCCGTTTGAATTTCAAATGTTTTATGGAAAAGTAATTACTCAGTTGAGACTTCTTTAGATAAATCTATCGAGATAATATAATTTTATCTTGTCTAAATGACAATTTTGATAACTATCTGAAATTAAAAACTAAACGTTTTTGCCCGTAGTAGAAATCAATAAATACCCGACAATGTTGCATTACTGCTGGTTCAACGTCCGAAGTCACTATTTCTAGTGACCGTTTGCGTTTACAGAACAATAAATAAACCGTTGACGTTTCTATCCACCCCGTTACAAATGTTCTCGGCTTTAACGAAAATTATCCTTTTGTAATTTTTTTTTTATCCGAGATAATTTTTAGTATATACTCCTTTATCCCGTGCCTGTTTGCCTTATCCGCGTCACAACGCTGGCCGGTAGGAACAGGCGGTGGCCCGGTTTTACGTCTCAATCCGGCCGCCGCCGGGGACACGTCAACGGAACGCGCGCGAAACGCCGTCGTCCGGGACTCGTCGCGGTGCCACCCACGGCGTCACCGGTGTATTTACACGTTTTACACGGACGTACGGGCGGACACGTCTCCGCAAGTACGAAATAATATAATGCGGCGCGGACGTCGTTTCGAAAGTCGCGTTTGGAGTGCGCACTCGGGAACGGTTTCCTCGATCGATTGTCGAGTGTGTGTTTGTTGTAACGGCGGCGAGGCCGAAAAACGGTTGCAAATACCGTGACGGCCCGGGCGCGCGCCCGTTTCCCGCCGCGTTTATTTGATTTGTCCACTCGACGCCAAGACTTTAATATAATAAATAATTCGAGTGCAGAGGTGCCCCGGACACGGAATCTTATGGGAGTCTGTTTGGTTACGACGGCGGCGGCGGCGGCGGCGGCGCGAACATCTGCACGGAATTTACGCGCGCCAAGTATATATTTACGACGATATTACACGTATGCATACAGAACGCTCGCCGCGTATATTATAAAAAGTAAATCGTGCAATACGAATTACCGGGCCGCGGGTTTTTCAACGTCTCTTAGCAAAAAAAAAAAAAAACAAAAACATTTCACACCTACATACGTGCGTCAACAAAAATAATTATAATCGGACACGGGCAGAAACCCGTGACGAGCCCGAGGACCACCCCGTCCCGGAATCAATGCTATTCCCAATGGCGTGGGAGCGCGTACACAGACGCACAGGCACGTAGCCGGACCAATAAAATATCAAAACAGTGAGAGAAAAATGTACACCGTAGAAAACGTTTCGGGGAAGGGCTTTTTGAGAAAACTACAGCGATAATCAAAAAAAATGTTACCGAAATGCTTTCAGAAAAGACGCTGCATTTGTTGAAAATCGAAGCCTAACATTACTGGTAGAAAAGTTATTCACAGACGGAAAATAAAATAATAAATTTAAAAAAAAAAAAGACAAACACACGCACGCACATCATAGTAAAACCAATACGTTATTCGTTTCACTCTGGATTACTTTTCCAAAGTAAACGTTCGTAGAGTTGTGCGCAGTTACAATCGTGTTCGGTCATTTACGATCCGGCAATATCGTATATCAGTTCAGTGGCGTGTGGCGAATGCATTTTTTTTTGGAACGATCGCTGCTGTAAAATTTTGGTGGCTGGTGGGCGGGCACTGGGTTTAGCGTGAAATCGTAAGACAACCGTATTACTACGGTATTCAACATGAATAATATATATATATATACTTAAATCAGTATCAATGTAAAAATGAATAGTATTATAAATACACACTATATGTATATATATATATATATATATACAGAGCGTGTCGCGAAATGACTAATGAATTCCGTACGTATTTTGTAAATACTCGTTTATATAAAGGAAGTGGGGGACTTTACGTTATGTTTACCCGGCACGCCACTGAATCGCAATTACACGAATACAAATCGTCAGTGACGTAGACAGAAATATTCATTGGTGGGCGGGGGATGGGATAGGTGGTATTCGTTATTTCTAAGACAAGAGGGCAGTGCCCCCGCATCCGGAAAAATGGCCGGATTTTAATACGATTAAAAATTATTTTAATAATTGTCTAGTTTCCTTGCTAGGCCGGCTGTGGTGACCACAACACCTTGTACTACCGGCCAGTGTAAGGTCTACGATAGCGACTAGGTTTTGTTCTTCGGCAAAACGATAAGGACACGGTTATCGGTGTGCCGAATAATCAAATAACGTTTCCGCGTCGCGTTATCATATCGAATCGATAACGAGAGATTAGAAAATTTTCTCCTATATCCGTCAGGGGGTTAGCGCGTAACCGTAATAAATGCGATTTTAAATTTATTATACTTGTACAAACTATTAATAAAACCCATTTGGTCCTACGGAATTCAGCTATGGGGAGCTGCTAAAAAAACAAACATAAACAAAATTCTAGTAGCCCAATCAAAAACTCTTCGTCTCATAACTAACGCCCCTCCGTACGTCTCCAATGAAACTCTACACTCGGACCTGAACATTACGGTATGTCAATGAAGTCGCAAAATATCACTACTTTAAATTCCATAAAAGACTACAAGAATCACTCCAATCCCCTCGTTAAAGATCTTTCATCACACTCCCCCTTCCGGGTAATACGGTAAGGAGGCTCCAGCGCAAGTGACCCAGAGACTGGTTAGCATAATACACAGGTCTATACGTTAATCAACAAAACAAATTCTCGCCGAAGTGCCGTTGCTGGACAGTTTCTTCAATTCAAGATTTCATGTAAAATAATATAATAGGGTTATATATAAATATCCGTTTGTATTAATTCTATTATTATTATAATTCTCATTTACTAAAAAAAAAAAAAAAAAATACACGGGGAGATGATTCGTCCGCCATATCACTAAACCTCCCCTCGGAGACGTGTCTTCGACCGTGCAAACGGGCGATATTTACGATTGACGATTAATTTACGAAAAAAAAAAAATGCATTTACTCGTCGGGTTTATTACGCTAGAAATGCGTACGTCACCGGCACCGTAATATTATATAATATTGTCGCGCGTTTTCAGCGGATATACGCGCGGCGGTACAATACATACCGGGACAAGTACGGCGCTGCTTCGGGACCGCGGGCCGTCGTGTTGCCGTCAACGTCTCGCCACCTCCGGCCGCCACCCCACCGTCGCTACCCCGCACGGATATTATTCTATCTGCCGCCGCCGCATACGTAGGTAAGCTCTGTGAACCGGAGCACATGCGAAAAAGTAATTTCGCCGATGAATCTCGCTCGTATTTCCGCGCATTCGGCTCCTTTTGTACGGACGTTCAATACAATATTATATATATATATACACACACACAACCCACGTGCAAGCACATCCCATCAAATATAATAATAATATTATATATCTATCAGGTTTTCACCGCGTGATGTTTTTGCGCGAGCACACGGGGAGTGGTGGTTAGAGTCTATGTATTTTTACAAAAAAAAAAAAAAAATAAAAATCTTCTCTTCCGAACGTTTTTTTTTTTTTTTTTTTTTTTTTGCGTAGGCCTTTAATAAATACATTATATTACGGGGACAATCCGTTTCAATTCCCTGTACGCCTGACGACGAGAGAAATATAATAGACGAGGTGTGGCGGCGTAATCACGACTAGGTATTACATGGGTGCGGGGGTGGAGATCTTTAAAAATACAAATAATCAAAAAATAACGTTGTACAATATATTTTTGTCGAGTAATCAATCTACTTTATTTCGAAACATTACAACAGTAAACTCGATTTACTTCTTGGTTTCAAAGCCAATTCGTTCAACGCGTCTTCTGGGTCTATGGGTATAGTTTTGTGAACAGACAACATCGCCAATTCATTTACTCGGTTTTCAAGGACAACGTTTTTAGTTATTGGCTTTGCAATGTTCGCCATATAAAATGTATTAATTCGTGTTGTAACAAATTAATCGCTAAATCGCATAAAATACATTCAAAGTAAAATGAGAAAACCGGGTAATAGCAACGGGAACTGATAACGTGTTACGGCAGTGTGGTTGTCTTTGAAAGAAAACAAAAATGTATTATAGGTTGTTGTATTCAAGACAACAGAAATCGTCAAAAGTTAACAAAAAAAAAACAATTACTTATTTTTTGTTTTGAAATAGTAGAAGTACTAAAAAAAAAAAAGGGCCACGGGTGGGGGGAGGTGAAAACCTTTATTCCCCCAGGACAACGCCACTGGACTGTGGTGTTAGAAATGTAGAATATAATATTATTTAATTTATATCTGCAACGATAAACCATTCGCCTACGTACAAAAAACAAAAAAAAGACATCGATAAATTAAAATTAAAAATTGCGTTAATACGAGGGCGACTACAAAACACATTACAATCGTCTGTATTTTTTCCGTCTCGAATTATCGATCAATTTTATAGAGCCGAAAGAGTGAAACACCACCGCCCGATGGCAAATCCACGGCTACGATATAAAATATGCTTCTGATATCCCGGTGAGAGATTTTAAGGTTTACCTCGTTTTAGGGGAATTTCGAAAAAAAAAAAAAACAATGATCTCTCTACAGTACAATTATAATTCAAAACGGTACGATTCTGTTCCGATAACGTATTGTATTTTATTACAGAAATCGGACGCTATTAAACCGCCGACCGATGGAAATTCGAAAAAAATCGAACGTAACGCAAAAACTTTTTTTTTTTATAATCATTAATCGTTTTATGTATAAAAATTTCGTGAAAATCGAATACGCCGTGGCATTACAAAACACGTTCGTTCAACCGAACTCTGTGCAGAAGCGTTTTTCGTTAACAATTACTCATATCGTGCACGGATATAAATTAAATTTTACCCCTACATTCCCATCTTCTCACCAACATTAGTGGCCCACCTATATGCAGTATTCTACCTTTTTTTTTTCTTTTTTTTTTATATATATACGCCTCGCTATAAATAAGGCTATTATAAGCCTCTACCGCCGACACCGCGCCATTCTTATTATTATTAACCGCCACCGTGTGTATATTTATTTTGTCACAACACACTCTCGTGAAAAAAATAAAATAAAAAAAATCTAGGGGAGCAATAAAAAAAATATATATAATATTTGTACGCGTATATACAGGGCGATTTCTTTTTTTTTTTTTTTTTATCATGATCGGCGATTATTCCGGAATATTTTAAACGGAATTCGATTTTTTTTTTTTCTCTCTAATCATTACGCGAAATAATAGCTTATAGCTTTATTTTAAGACTGTGTTGTTTTTAAATTTTCACATTAATCCTTATGCCTGAAATCATTATTAATTTTCGATTATCGAATGGCAAGGACGAACAGGGAACGGCAATACGCACGTAAGACCTAGTCCGGCGGTTATCGATCATCTCGGTACGCCGGTAAAATTACTATTCAAAAAAATTACGAAAAAATTTTAAACTAATATAACATAACAACATTACAGCCTTCGAAAATATTCTCCTCTTTAAATTTTGTTATAATATATTATTATATGTTCACGCTCTAATTATCTCAATATAATCGCCACGATTAACGTTCCAAACCGGCATTTGAATACAAATTTCGTTTTCCGTTATTTCGCTTCAAGACGTTATGTTTAACGTTAATTTCGAGATTTTTATTTGCGGTATTGGAATTATAATTTGTATACACTTTCCAGTGTTAAAGTAACACTCGAACACACACTCATCTCATTACGTATTTTGGCTATACGACATAAAGTTTTAACTATTCCAAGATAGAAAAAAAAAAAAAAATCGTATTATAGTCAAATATTTCCAAAAAAAAAAAAAAAAAACCGATTTATTTTACATTTACTATTTGTGTGATACACAAAATGGTTTTGAATTATTCTGTCACGCGTTCTGCATTCTTATTTTAGATTCTGAGCGGAGCAATGTTAGTCTATATGGTTTTACTTGGGTATGGTTTTTTTTTTCCGTCTGTGAACTACTTTTCTAATAGAAATCTTGCTCCGATTTACAAATTTAGCACATTTTCTGAAAATCTTTTAAATCTAGTTGGTGCATTTAGGAGGTCATATTTTGATTTTCATTGTAGTTTTCTTAATAATTGAGAAAAAACGTAGGAAAATGCAATAACGGTTTCTTAATTTTCGATTTTTTTTCTGTAACTCGAATAAAAGTAATCGTACTGATCGGAAATTTTTACAGAATATTAATATTAACTCTTTCTAGGCGTGGAAAAATCTGAGCTATTATGAATTTTCGAGTATTTTACGTTCAATTGCGTAGCCAAACGTTTTTTTTACCATTAAGATTATATCGTTTGCGAGCTCTGATTCTCATTGAGACCGATACAGTAAATTCGGGTGTGGCGTCCTTTAAAGGGAAAATTTCCCACCTGTCCGACGAATTGCTCAATCCAAGTCCGGTCCAAGTTTCCCGAGTTCTCTCCGATCAAACAAATATTGTCAGTGACCGATTTTCTGTCAAAGCTCGGACATGTTTGAATTTTTGTTCATCATATAGCGTAAATTCGCCTTCAGTTATTCATTGTTTCCAATGATCACGAACCCACACGGTTTTTTTTTTCGTTTTATCGGTATTAATTTTTTGGTTCTTCCTTCTTCTTCTTATTCGTCATCTTCGTTAAATTCAACAGTGGCGAGTTAAGTGTCAGTATAAGAGTAATGATTATTACAACATTTGTTTTCTATACGACTAACGGGACGCGAACTGGTTGAAAATAGTAAAAACTAACCGGACCCGGCCCGGTCGTGTGTGCGAACACGCATAATCCTCGGAAACTAATCCGAACAGTAAAAATGGGATGGGACAGGATATTATTTTGAACGGCGATTGTCTGCGGATGATGTACGGCCGAAAAAAAAACGTGGACAGAAGAGTATTTAGAGTCTGGACAGAAAATACTAATACCGTTAAACAAAAAACGTGCCGTGTTAGGTTGGTTGATGATTTTTCGGTAATTTTACCGGCGTAACGAGATGGTCGACCTAACCGCCGGCCCGGTACTACGGGCGTATTACCCTTCCCCGATCCTCCCCCCCACACATCCTTGCCGTTCGATAATCAAAAACCAATACTCATCCGAGGCGATTAACGGGTAGCGGTGAACATTTGAAAACACGGTTTTAAAACAAAAACCGTAACATTTATTCCGCGTAATGGTTGGGGGCAAGAAAAAATCAGAAATCGAATTCCGCGTAAAATATTCCGGAATAATCGTGGTAACAAAAAAAATAATCACCCTGTATATACGCGTACAAATATTATATATCCACCTATACGTATATTGTGTGTGTATAATAACCGCGGCCACAAACCGCGCGCGCGCGCGTATCCTTGGAAATTTGGACATTTTTAAATAGTATTTAGAGATTATCGCTTCGACGGGACGCGTGTGCGTGCGTGCGTGCGGGCGGGCGGGCGAGCGCGCGCGCGCGCGAGAGTGTGCGGCGGGGTGGTGAAACGAAACCCGCGCGGCCCGTTGACAATGGCCGCCGCCGCCGCGGCTCAGCATGTGGCTGACATAATAGACTACGGCGGCGGCGGCGGCGGCGGCGTGCGTTATAATACCGGGGGACCAGTAGAAATTCTACTCTCGTACACGCACGTATATATATATAAATATATATACGACCCTCGTCACCGGCCTATAATATATTATATTATTATATACTTACACGTTATTATTATACTTGTACATTATTATGTTCCGTAGACAACACCTTTTTTTTTTTTTTCGGTTTTTTTCTCCCCCCGCCCCGCGCACCGTAACGATTAAGCGGAACTACCGGCGGCGCGGGGGTACATTTCGGTCGCGCGCGGGATTAAATCTCGCCGGGACCGCGTCGTCAACCACCGGGCGCACCGGCAACCCGGGACCCGGGGGCTTTTTAACATATTATCGTTATTATTACAATAAACGTCCTTTACAATATTTACATTATTATATATACCGCGGTCATAGTGTTATGTGGGGCACGGCCGACACCTTTTTCCCGTCGCTTTTCTATCTCGCCGTCGATCCTATCCCCGCGTACGGATTTTTATAATACGTTCGGACGACAACAATGCGGTCAGCGGCGCGCATATTATACCGCGCACAAAATATTATATCGTATAGGTGTCGGTGCGTGACCCGCGGCAGTGTGCATCCGACGAAATCCGATCCGATAATAATAATAATAATAATAATAATATGTCACCAATATTATTATTATAATGGCCAGTCTGTCTGTCCTGTCTTTATATTTTTTTTTTCTTCGTCTCCATCCCACAACACCACCGCTGACAAACGCTCCTCGTCCACGCGTGGAACCTTCCCGTGCGCATCGATAATATTTTATGTACCCGGTGGCCGAGGGCTGATGGACAATAAGATAGTACTGGAAGAAAAAAAAAATAGTATACTCGGATACAATGTGTAAAGATACCCGTGTCTTAAATGTAAACCGAAAAAATTTCCATATCATTTTTATTTACCGCAATATTTCAAATATCTAAACTACTACGCGCATTTATTTACATCGAAACTAGTTGAATTTTATAATAACGTTTTGTTTGTTTGTTTGTTTTGTAAGTAATTAAGACTCTCATATCGTTACTATTGTTTTTTATTCAATATGTATATCGTAATTTTAAAAAAATTAATATATGATTTAAAATAATTTCTTTCTTTTTTTTTTATTTTTTTTTCAAACCTCTTTTACTTTAATAAAAGGTCAGCGTGTAGGAGTTTTAATCGTGTCCGTGTAGGGGGAGGGGAATTGAAAAATGTAAAACAATTTTAACCGATTTACAACGATAAGAGAATCAACTCGTACGTACCTCTTAATAGCCACGGAATCAATTCACCGGTATCGATACAGGTAAATAGAGAACAGTAGCGCAACTATGATGGTGTGGGAGGGTGGTTTTGGGTTCTATCGCCCCCCCCCCGCCTCACCAGAAATGGTTTTTTTAAAAGTCAAATTTCGAATGATACTACGTTACCCGTACACTGTATATTTTTCCTAAAATTTGTACAAATATAATTATGTATAAACACGAAAATAAATTCTAGTTGCCCGGGTACCTGATACATACGCAACCCACTCACCCCGAATATATAGGTAAATTTATACCCGTATAGTATTTTTAAATGACAAATGTATTTATTTATTTATTTATTTTTTTTTTTTTTCGTACAATTCCGGCCCGACGAGTAATGTAACCACAACGCTGTCGGACCGATAAAGGGGAAACTTGTACCTATACGTGCGCAGTCAACAAGTGTCAGCCGTCACTTCAAAAATCAAAACTTTGCCATCAACCCCTCAGCCGTCCCCCGTCCCACTAACCGGTGGGTTCGACATCCACGCAAGTATAATATTAAATATACGTGCGCGCGAGTGTGTGTTTAGGTTTAAGTATACAATATATAATATTTGGCCAAGAGAGTTTGAGCAATCCATTAATAAATATACGAGTGGTTGTGGTGTACGGTATGTTTGAGTATATATTAATATTGTTCGTGTTACGAATAAAGTTTTGGGCCTCCCTCCTGCCCGTCGTCAGTGTTTTGGGTATTATTAACTTCCGAAAACGAACCAACGGTAGTTTCGGTTACGGGCGAAAACACGAGAGAGAGAGAATAAAACAAAAAAAAAAAAACCATATCGTACTAAAACCAAATACGTCCCCTCGTTTTGTCCGGAATCTAAATAATAGACGTCGTTATTCATTCGAATGTAAATTATTATAGTCACATTTTTAAATTCCGAGTGTATCGCCCAAGGTTATTAATTCCACTAAGACCCATTAGTTTTTTATCGAACCCTCTATCTTTATCGGTTAGAAAAACCGCACAGAATATTTTCGCGTGCTACAAAAAACACGTAATGATGTAACAAACAACGGGCCGGACGCGGTCATACGAGGCTAACGCTTGGATTGTTGTAATTCTCAGATAGAATTATATCGCCAAGATAAATTATCGGTAGTAAATAGGAAAAATTCAATAATAAAAAAATAAAAATAAAACTTTTTTATGGAAGCCGATGTTCAAAGGAAAACTACATTTTTAGTAGATCTCTGCCAAAAAAGTTATTGGTCACAATATCTAGCGTACTTTTAACATTATTTGAAAATATATATTTTTTCTTCTTTCAATTGGCCGACATGTAAATTAAAGAATATTGCTCGGGTCAAGTTTGATTATGCGGAATCGTTGTTAAATGGCAGATACTAAATTGTTAAAACTTTTGTGGGGATTTCTTATTTTTTTTTTTTTTTTTTTTGTTTATATTTTTAATATCATTTAACAACGAAACTCTCTTTTCCGTGGCGACTAAATGAACAAATAACAACTGTTATTTTTTTTCGTCCAAGGTAACAAAGACACGCAACAAAAACAATTAGACTTTCGTATCGAAAATACCAAAAACTTTAATATATTTTTATCAACACAAAAAAAAAAAACAAATATAGCTTGGGTCATTCGGAGACAGTGTAGATTTCTATTGGCGAAATAATTGTACAAATCGGTTCAATAGTTCTAGAGATTACCCCCTATTATAACATACGAACAAACAAATTTTACCTCTTTATAATATCGGTATAGATCAAACATAACAGCAAGATAAGTTTCATGAGGTAAAACAAAGAACACTCAACACTTCACGGTTTTACGAGATATTTTAGACTTGAAACACTATATGTTTCTATACTATTATACAGTATTATACGGTCTATCGACTTTGGTTTACTCAAAAATTATTGAGTCGAAATTGTCAAGCTCGAAATGTTTCTCGGGTCCTCGGAATTTTCCATTTAAACAATGTAAAAAAAAAAAATCACGTTTAACTCGAATGTTTCGGGAGTGAACCGGAGGATGTTCCGATATCATTGGAATTTATTGGGAATCGATATGGTCAGCGATAAACAATAAAATATTTCAATTAGTTAAAAAAATTCCAAAAAAATATACATATATATACTTTCGGTAAATTATTGTCCGTTATTATTAACCGGACAAATCCCATTGGGCCGTTCGGTTAGTATAATTAATCCGGAGACGAATTTCTTTGGCGTACCGCAGACGGAAAACGCGGAAATTCCGAAAACGCGATAATTACGTTTTTTTTTTTTTTTTTTTTTTTTTTTTTCTTTTTTTTTTTTTTTTTTTTTTTTTTTTTTTGTATTATTTAGTTTTTTATTTCCACAATCTGTTTCATAATTTGAACAATAAGTGAAATCGATGAATTCGGTGTTTTTTGACGTGACGGACGGATTAAAGATACCTTTCAGTGGGAAGGCACTTTTACAATTTAAAAAATAAAAAATGTTAGGAAGTATTAGAAGAGAAAAGATAAACAAGAATAACAAAAAGTAGAAGAAGAACAAAGGGTATTCGATTGGTCTAGACTAGCAGGTCCCGGGTTTTTCACGTACGGTTTGCGCGCCGCGTATCACGCCTACGCACACTCGTACACAACAGCAACAACCACAACAACAACCACAACAACAACAACAACAACAACAAACGACATGTGTACACACACATGCGAGTTTTATATACCGGCAACTATTATAAAATTTAATATACACACCTATGACCACCACACGTCGTCGTTCGGCGCACTCGACGAGATATTTTTTACATACCTCTCGGGCGTGCCTAATAAACTCCGCGGCGTTTACCGAGTCGTACTTGTACTACTATTATTATTATTATTATTCGTATTTTATTTATATTATTTTGTTGTTACGAACCCGACAAAAATTATCATTACGTTCGAGTGCGCGCGCGCGCACACACACACACACACGCACAATAATATAATATAATACGTACGTGGGGTACGACTACAAACAACCGGAGTCGGAAGCCGTCGTCGACCGTATTTATAATATTGTTGTACACCACGGGCTGTGCACGCACGCTCGTTCTGTGCGTATAATATAATATTAAATATTAAATAGGTACGCGACGGGAACGATGACGGACGAGAATAATTTGTTTTTGTTTGTACGCGTGTTTTTTTATTATTATTATTATTATTATTATTATTCACTCGTCGTTCTTTTATTTATTTTTTTTTTCTCTCTCTCTCTCTCTCCGAGTACTGCCGCGCGACGTTCGCGGCTCGCACATCACGTCAAATCTAAATATTTATACGGCTCGCTACCACCGTGGCGTTAATATCCGACTGTAACGGTGTGGGATCCTCTCCAAAAAAAAAAAAAAACAACAACGAATTAAACGAGGACCCGGGAGTTTTTCCCATCGCGCCGGCACCCAATCGGTTTTTCCTATTATTTGTTGCCGTCGATAATCGTGTGGTCGTGCTGCGGCCGGTACGATTATTACGAGAAGACGGCCGATGCGCGTACATTATTTATGTATCGGCACATCACGGTATAACAATTACAATAATTGCGTTTATTGATATTACTATTGTTATTTCACGTTGATATTACGCCGACCGCGTGTGTAGGACCGGGTTCACACGGGACGCGTAAAACCCATACAACAGACGATCACATCGAGTGTCCCGCACGCCGGTTTACAGTAATTGTTCTGTAAGGTACGTTTACATTTCGCCGACGACCGCATACGTACCCAAATATACGGTTTTTTGCGTTTCTACAACGACGACGGCGCGCGGCCCCCAATAAAAATCCAATCAAAAGCATTTCGACTTTAGGTCCTCAAACCAATAGCCGGGGGCAGGCCACTCCTACACACCCCCACGGCAATCCGGAAGTCTGCGGACCGCCTCGGATCCTCCCGGACCGGTCCCGAATTAAAACGGAAATTTCCCGTTAAAGTCGTCGAGAATCTGTGTACTGTTAGAGAACTACAAAAAAAAAAAAAAATAAGCACGCGGAGATTCGAAATGTTGAACGAAATGGGTTCAATAGGCAGAAAGACATCATCTGGAGACTCGGTGAAAGAAAAGACGACACGATTCTGCCGATTCGATTTGAAAATGTGTTTTGGATTATGAGCGCATTGCGAGGAATGTATTGGACGTGTGCTTTTTGTTTTCTCCCTCTCGCCCATCTGTGAACGACTTTCCTTGCTCCCACTAGAAATCTTGTTCGTTATGCATTGGACTATGTGCATTGCGATGAAATCATTTTTTTTCCTTTCCTTGTAGTTTCCTTAATAATAACTATAAACGGGTAAATCCGGGAAGATTTACGTAATAAAATAACGGTTTTCTGTTATTTTCGGGTTTTTTTTTTTTTCATCCAGTTGATATAGGAATAAAATTCGTTTGGCTTTTCAAAAATGCTCGAATTTGACACAGGGTCCATCATACGTTGATATTTTGATCATATACACATATCGGAGAAACGTAGGAGCATTTTTTTAAAATTGTATAATCGTTTAAATTTTAATGGAAATCGTATATGACACGGCATTTCAAAACACGATAACCCGATTATTCGCTGAGAATGGTTTTTCGTTAGCAGTGATCAACTGTTGCGTACAGATATAAATCGAATTTCCCACTATATCCTACGTTCCTAAATCGCCACCTACATTTGTAGCCTGCTCACGAGCGGGTTTTTATTTTGTTGAAAAATATATTTTTAAAATTGAACGGTCGTTCGATTAGAGCAGCGTTTCACAACCGGGGGTAGGTTGCGGGGGAAAAAAGTAAAATTTGATGTATTTGTAATGGTTTCTTTCGAAAAACGGATTTTCCACTTGGGGCAGCGTTTGAAAAGAAATCCCTTTTCACATTCGGAGCTGACGTGAAAGAAGAATATCCTGAGCTTTCATACAATGCATTCAATGTTCTACTAACGTTCACGAGCATTGTATTGGCGGAGAGGGCATTTTCGTCATACGTGTTCATTAAAAATAAATATTTTTATTAGACTCTCTGCAAGTTCAGACTTACGGATTTACTCATCGTCGGTGGTTCGTTATTTCAAAATATTAAATGTAAATTAAAATAAATTATATATTTACAAATTATCCGTTACTAAAACTGTTTCATTCGTCTATTGACTCAGTGGCGTATTTATGGGTGGGAGGGGGTTCCTTCCCAGATAATATTCGTAGTCCTCAAATTTTAAACATGCCAATAATATAATTGTAGACAAACTAAACTGTAAATTATAATGAAGTTGTAATACTTGTATATTATGCTCATCTTGACGAATGACGTCAATTCGACGTATGGTCTTGCGTTCGTACAAGTTAAAAGTTTATAATTTATGTACTTATCGATGTATTATCATCGAGCCATTGAATGAAAAGCAGCCAAATAAAGAGAAAATAAAAAATATTGGATTCTTGTATTGAAATGAAATCAAATGAAGTCAAGATGAGTATGACTATGAATTATATTTAAATTATTAGTTACCTATACATTGATTAAAAAAAAATATGTATAATTAATGAACTATAAATATTAAAACGCAACAACAAATTATTCCGTTATTATTTCGTTCTATTTTTAAACGTAAGTAATGGAAGTTTTGGAAATTTTTCATTTATTATATACATATATATAACTATAGTATAATTATATAATTTGAATTCTTAAATAACAATTGGCTAATATAAAAGCAGATTAAAATTGAGTTTAAGCATTTTATACTGATTTATACAATTATTTCGTAATTATGACACCCGCTACATAAAAATAAAAAACAAAAAATTTAAGTTTGTAAATTCGCCATTGTATTCTTGACTATGTTCTATGCGGTGGAAATTAACGAATTTCCAGTAGGGGTGGTGGGAGGGGGGTAGGCGAAAGAAAAATAAATTCAAAAAAAAAAAGAAAAAAATGGTCGGTGAAAAACCCTCCGGATTGGAGGGTATAAAACGGTTAAAATATAGCCGCGCGGTACCGATATTTATGTGAATTATAATAATGTCCGCGGCGATTGCAATAACAGTCTTGTGATTTTTTTTTTTTTTACCGTATATGGGCGGTTTTGCATAAACCCGCCGCCGTCGTCGTCTTCTCGATTATTATTAATCGTGAAGACGTGTCCGGGGAACACGCAATTCGTATTATACGCGCGTGGTTAGGTTTCGCGACGCGCATTTGCGGATTAATCGAAATATATCGATTTACATCGATTGTATTATTATTATTATTTATGTGCATACAAAACGATGATTTCCCATCATACGGTCGGCCGAGCCGCGAATAAAAACGCGTAACAACCGCCGGCCGATACCCGCAGTAATTATAAACCGCGCGGTTACAGGTGCCGGCCCGGCCCGGCCCGGCCACCGCGTCGAAATTCGCCGATCCCAAAACGATATTTACCGGGCAACAAACACGGCGTGTGGACGTCGCTTGCCGGCGGCCTCGGTTCGGCACCGCCGTTCGGCATTCCCGGTCGACCAACCGGATTTATTCGGCAACGGTACCGCATTATTGGCCGGAGAATCTAAAACCGTCTGGGTACCACCCCGTGTGACAAAAAAAAAAAAAAAAAACCCATAGTATTTTAATCGTCAAACGGAATTGTTTGAATTTCCCTAATAACTGCCAAGCGAAAAATTCGCATCGTTTACCGGACTTGCGTGGACAATTTGATCCCATTAACCGGGTGTACCGAGTCGAATAGACGAATTTCTTTCTACGCGTGACGGTATAAGTCCAATAACCCAACGAGTTGGCCCGTTCGGGATTTTAAATTTTCGCGCGATATCATAAATAATCTATAATACATAATTAATGTATATATATATATATGTATTAAACATTCTATTTTTTTCTTTTTTGCATACATTATGATAAATAATCTGTACTAAAAATGCCATTTATGATGTAACGTAATGTTTATTATTACCATTTTTAACGCTCAATAAATAAATTGATGATTAATCAATAAAAATGTATTTTATTATTTCGCAGGTTTTACAAATAGACCGCAGATAAAAATGAAGTTATTTTATCTTTTATCTAGATAAATTTGTTTAGCGTTATCTGTTATCATATAAAGATTTGATGTATTTTTTTTTTTTTTTTTAATATTTAGAACTCTAAAGCACACAATACCGAACATAACACATAGTGGACATTTCGATACGACGAACGTTTCAAAATTACATTTTATACACGAATAACGCGCGTTTTGTCATTTGTTCTAGAGTTCAGCGTTTCTCAACCGGGGCGTACGTGAAACCAAAAATGGTAATGGCGGAAAAAGAAAATTTTGATGTATTTGTTACGTAATAATTGAACGCCATACGCGTCCATCGAAAATAAATACCGCAATAGACTTTGTGCAAGTTCATACTTACGGATTTACTTATCGTCTGTGGATTCCGATTTCAAAAAAAATTTAGCACAACCGAACCACCTCGACGATCGCGTTAAAATTAAATCGTTGTCTTATGTTGTATGCCGATTGAAATTAATTGTATATTTGCAAATTTTCCATAACTAGAGTTTATTTTTTTATTTTTTTTTTTTGCATCCGTCTATTGACTGTTTCACGTGGTGGAAATCGATAAATTTGCAATCCCCCCCTCCCCGTACTGTACGAAAAGCAGCGACGAGAGGACAACGGATGCGCGCAAGAAAAATAAAATGGTCGAGAAACGCCGTTCTAGAGTAGAGTTTACCGATCGGGGATACGGATCGGAAAACAAAAACTGCGGTAGCAAAGAAAACGTCGTAGTACTTATATATATATATATATAAGATATACGTACATCGACGTGGGATGAGGGTGGTGGAGGAGGAGGA
The DNA here is from genome assembly GCA_956483605.1 of Tuberolachnus salignus. Lineage (NCBI taxonomy): Eukaryota > Metazoa > Arthropoda > Insecta > Hemiptera > Aphididae > Tuberolachnus > Tuberolachnus salignus. The sequence goes on along the minus strand of OY101429.1, from coordinate 47,853,824 downwards.
GGAGGAGGAGGAGGAGATGGAGGTGGAGGGCGTGGTTTTTCCGCTCGATTGGTCCGGGAAAAACGGCGCGCACACACAGAGATCTTTGCGCACTTACAACGATATAAATATTATATATATATATATATATATATATATATATATCTGTGTATGTGTGTGCGCGTGTAAAGAGTAAAGAGACGGCAAAGAAGAGCTTAAGGGCGAGGAGGCGGCGCGGACGGAAAAACCGCGCGCGATAATGTCGTCTGTATGAAACGCGCGCGGCGGTCGCCGGCCGCTGCCTGCCGCCGCGGTGCGGCGGATCGATAGCCGGAAAACCTCGCCGGAAAATATTATCCGCCGCGGTGGCGGCGCGGAGTCGTGTACCGCGCGCGCACATCATCACGGCCGCCGGAGACGACCACTTATTTACCTCGGTCCACATCGACTACTACGGCCGCTATATATTATCATCCCTACGAATCGTATAACACGGTAAAACTTCGGTACGACGGTGTCTCACGAGGAACAATAAAAAAAAATTCGTAATACAGAGAAATTCGTTAAATAGAAATAATCACATGTATTTTTTCGTATGCATCAATTTTTAATTTCATATTATACCTACATATATATATATATATATATATTATGTATTTTTTTTTAAATCTCAATTTAAAAGAAATAATTAGTGAGTTTCGTTTTTGTTAATTATTTTTACAAACTGTACCGTTTTCGTAAAATGTTTCGATTCCATTAAGTTTAAAAAAAAATTTCATCCGAAACATTTGCTCGTTGTCTAAAACCGTTTCTCACAACAGAAAAGGCGTTTAGTATCTCTTTTTCTGTGAGTTTAGACCTAATTCTTCTGCATGATCTCCTTCGATTTTATCATCATCATCATCTTCTTCTTCTTCTTCTTCTTCTTGATTTTTACCAGAATGTTATTTTTTTTTAACCTGTTCCACAACACTATCGTCGGTATGTGATTCATAAACAGCAATATCTTCATCGATATTCAAATAATCTTGTAATGTAACGCCGCCCATAGTCAACAAACTCCCATTCTTGTTGTAAATCTGGAACCTTTATCTCAGTTTCAATAATTTCATTTTTTAAATCCAGCTTTAGAGAAACATTTTTCTATAGTTTCGGACGTCACATCATTGCTCCGAGCTTTCGATACCTCAGAAATACAATCCCGTGGAGTAATTGAGATGTTTTCTGTTCAAGATTTGAAGTAACTTTGTTCGGGGTGCGTTTTCGATAACAATGTTTCAATATTTGATAGTGACAAAGTTCACGACAACGGGTTTGTTATCGAATAGTTTATTATAGTTGTATAGAAACATCAGATTCGTTACACAGAGATAAATTTGCGCATGGTTAACAATGTAGGTTCTGAAATGGTCAGGTTACGTTAGGTCAGGTCATGGTTCTGAAAAATAATTCGTTAAACAGAAAATGTCGTCGAATGGAAAATTCGTTAAATAGAAGTTTTACTGTATAATACAATAATAATAATAATATTATTATTATTATCATCATCTACGCTCGTATAAACGAATTCTAGTGACGATATGTACAGTATGTATCGCCCAGAAATTGGCCAGCGATCAACAGTTGATAGCATTTAAACGCGCATCCGTGTATGAACAACCCGAACCAGAGAGAATTGCCGTAGTACAAGAGAACGGAGAGGACGCAAATAATAGTGTACGGTATATTTAACCGAACGTTTAAAACGCAAGATGTTAGGTGCAACAGATCGAGGATGACGACGGTCTCCGTGCCCTCGTGCGCTGCGAGGCGTTTGACGGGGGACAGGGAGCGCCCGGTCCGGAGGATCGGTCCTTTCGGGACCGGGCGGCTCGGTGGCGCTCATGTTGGAATCCGTCGGAAAGCCGTGGTCGACTTCGCCGAAGACGGTCGTCGCGGAAAAGGAGTCGGCCGAACGGCGACGCCGAGCCCTCGACGCCGCCGTCGTTGATCGCGGCCTCGCAGACGCCAGACCGCCGGTAGGAAGCGTCCCACCCGCCTACTAGTGTAAGGGCAGCAAGTGGGCTTCGGCCCGGCTACTGCCCGTTCGCCCGTAGGGTCGGCAATTTTGTGTACGTTAGCCCGGATTTTTATTTAATTTTCTATTTAATTGTATGTGTTCATTTTGCAAAATAAATGATGGCGACCCGCCTCCCGAAGTAGTGCCTCGTGGCAATTCCGGGAGGCGGGGGTATTGCCGGTTTAAAAGAAAAAAAAAAAAAAAAAAAAGGGTGCAACAGATCGCAAAGAAACTGGAAGTTTCCTATTCGGAGTCCCACTTTGAACACACGATATATATGGGTATGTAACCAAGTCGGCCGAATACAATACATATTCAAAAAAAAAAAAAAAAAAAAAAACGTTTTCGTCTCGATTAATACGTAATATACGAAATCGTGTCCGTACGCAAACAGTTTGAACAGTGCGCGTATTATACAAATTATAATAGAATATTACAATACGGTGTTATTTGAGATACAACGACATTATTTTGTGTTTGTATATGCGCGTGTTTAATTTACTCTGTGCGCTATGAACCCCTTGAAACACAACGACGACGACGACGACGACGGGATCCATAAAATATATTATTATTATTATGTTGGAAATGCGCCTGAGTCGTGCTTTTTGTATACGCACAAATTTCCATAAGTAACCGAAAACGTTTTTTTTTTTTTTTTTTTATTCGTTTGTCTGCCGCGAGTTGTGTATACACGTAACACACTTATATTATATTGTAAAAAAAACAAACAGAACCCAATTATATATATATATTATTATTATTATTATTATTATTTTTTTTTTTTTGGACGATCATTGTACAATCCTCCGTGCAAGTTTATTTATACAAACTGGTCAAAATATTCTATACATATATACACACACTCACGGTGATAAATTCCAGAATAAAAATTATCTCCTGTGTGAATAAAAAAAAAAAAACCTGTCAAACATTGTACCGTGAGTATATAAATATACACACAAGTATCTATATCTATATATATATATATAGATCACTATTGTAGGCGAGAATTTCAGAAGACATAAGATGTGTATAGGGCAACTACGATCCGTAAAACCATTCGGAGATGAATTCAGTAAAATGGTGATGTTGTAGTGTTATAGACAGCAGTCATTTTTTTTTGTTTTCTTCTATTGTAACACAAAAATAAAACCTACTGTCATTTCTTGTCAGTTTTTTACATTTTTTTTTTTTTTTTTTTTTTAAATTGTTGGGAATCTAGAGAAATACTTCAAATAAAATACCACCGAGAAATAAATCGGCATATTTTAATGTACGGCGTAGAGAAATCAAAACACTTTTCCTACCCGAAAAATTGAAAATATTACATATTATGTGAAAGTTGTGCAATGCACTGTATACCTTCAAAAAAAAAATGATAACACAATTTTAACCTTGTGTAAATTAATGTTTAAGTACTATTGGAACATCGTCAAATGTGTATAAGTTTTTTCGGTTTTGTACAAACGATATTTTTTTTCGACCGATTCTTGCGGTACACCCTGTTAACTTGTTATATATGAACTCGGTCTCCCAAACACTACAAACCAATTCCATAGGCACCGTGGCCCATACGAAAATAAAAAAAATTATATATTTACAATAACCTTAAACGACGAATGTATTGGTTTTTTACTATGACGTGTGTGTGTTTTTTTTTTATCTGTAAATAATTTTTTTGTCAGAAATTTTGGTTCGATCATCATCATTATCGGGACAATAATAATAGTTTCTGGTGAACATTCTTTCTAGTCGGCATATAGGATGTGATCGTTATCGATATTTTACATTCTGAGCGGAGCGAGGGGCCATCATACAATGTTGTTTATTTATTTATTTTTTATTATTGTTCTGTATACACATTTTCTACCAGAAGACTTTATCCGATCTATACTATTGCCGGTAGCATATTTTATCAAGTTAGTACTTTAGAGAGGTCGTTTTTCGATATACATATTAGAATTTTATCGCGGCAGAAAAAACGACAAAAACACCGTTTCGTAAAACTCTGAGTTTTATTATTTCTACAAAATATACGTTGATTTCCGAGTTGCCCCACGGCAACAATGGCCAAACCACACGACTAATACTACTTCGCTCAGAATCGTTTTTCGTTTGCAATCTATCGTTGCGTACGGATATATTAATTAAACTCCTATCTATATACTACCTACCCACAACAGTGGTGCGAAATATGTACGCGTTTATTTTTTTTTTTTACGATTGTGTAAAATGAGGAAAACCCAGAAAAAACAGAACGCTACTGAGAGTGGGGCCGGGTCCAAAATATTTTATTTTTTTTTTTTTAACCGTATTTTTATTGGCATAAATGCGTACGGAATGTCGAATAATAGCAGTTCGGTATGGATTCGAATGCGATCAACACGGCGACACAGTCCGACGGTCATAACCGTGCGGTCGCCGCAACCGTAGCCGTGTGTAAGCCCACCCCACCGAGAGAGGTACCTCCTCTACGAGTGTATTATAATAATAATAATTATTATTATTATAATACACGCCGAACAGATGTCGCACAAGACATAAAACACGCGGTGTTATTACAAAAACGACTTGTGTAAAACAAACGTATCGCCAGTGCATCGTCAGTGGTTAGCGGGCGCAATGGAAATTCAATATACCCAGTGTATATACGTGACACGCCTGTTACAAGTTATATTAAACTTCATAGTCGAAACTACGTATTTCCTAGTCGTAAACCTGCAGTAATTCTGCAGTTCGACGGCCGAGATTATATTAAAAATTGGGCGTTTTTATTTTTAAACAAAATATATATATATATATATATATATATATATATACAGTCGAGTCGCGATAACTCGAAGAACTCGATTTTTTTTTTAATTCCCCTAGAAATTATAATAACGCTCGATGTATTATTATAAGTCTTGTCAACTCGAATATAAAATTGTGATGAATAGCTTAGTCGAAGTATATTTTTATATCTGCTATATCTGGATATTATGGGTATTTCGTGATAATTATTATGTATTGTGTTTTATCTACTCCAGTACTGTATAATAAAAATTATTACTGATTATTAGCGCGCACACAATAATAATAATAATAAGTATGGTCGGTTAGTGTGTGTCTACACTCTACACCTGTCGCGTTTGTCGTGCGTATTTTTGAATGTTTTTAAACATGTCTCAAAAACGAAAGTTAAACTACATTTAACTATAGCTGACAGAGTTCATGTGATACAATTGGTGGAGAAAGGTAACCGGATAAAACAAGACATCGCAAAAGAATTTAATATTCCTCCAAATACGCTGTCGACATTTTTAAAAAATAAGGCGGATATTTGAAAAAAATTTGAAAACAATAAAGGTGACTGTAAAAGATCAATTAATAACAAATTATTTTTCTACTGTATTTCATAAATAATACATATTTAGTTTTTGTATAGCATTTATGTATAAACATAAATGTATTATATTTGTCATAACGTTTTTATCGTAAAATTTTAAAATTATATTTCATTACATAGGTAACCCGAAGTATTTATTTTATTTTGATAAATTCGAGTTAGGTATCTCGAATAATACATATCTCGAGGTGAATTTTTATCCCCCTTCAACTTCGAGTTAGCACGACTCGACTGTATATATATATATATATATATAAATAAATAACACACGCGATATAACGTGGCGTGGCAAGGTGGCTCGTACAATCAGAGTTCAGAAGTTGTAGGAAACGCTAATTTTTTTTTTTTTTTTTGGAGACACTTGGGACATTTTGAGTAATGCACAAATTTGTTTCACACCTCCCTGACGCCATATACGATATTTGTTGTTGCTATTTTTTTTCTCTCTCCATATTTTGAACTTTTAGAGCTATTTTGTTTATTTCGAGTTTTACGCGCTATTGTTGGCATATTTTTTTATATAATAAAAGAAATAAACACATATTAACGAGAGATTTGATTTATATCGTAATATTCTTCTATGCGACGACATACACGAAGATAGTTGAGTAAAGCTGCGAAGAACAGAGACGGATGGCCAAGAGTTGTATTTATAGCGGTATGGTCTTAAAGGCCGAGACCGAGAAGATGAAGAAGAAGAAGAAGAAGAACGTTACGCTATAATATAATAAAATCGGATGTACCATCGTTTATGACAGTCGTAGCAGCTTAACATTTGAACCGGATAGATTTATTCACGTATAAGGATTCTCCCGGACGTCTACAATTATTTAAAAATGAATTTGTACGAAATAAAGTTTGAACGTAAATATATTTTTATTTTTTTTTTTCATAATCGATTGCGGTTCACTGCGTTCACTATTGAACATTTTGATTTTCAAATAGTACGGGAAAAGACGGATCGTGTCAGTCGCACCGTGCTGCACGGTATATTATCGGATGATTTTATTTCAATGTTCGGCCGTCATCGAAACGTATTGCGTGTGCGTTGTCCGGATTCGTACCAGCTGTAAATATTGATAATATTAATAATATATTGATTAAAAAATGCCCTTTAGCTAAACGAATTTTATCGAATCGTCTCCAAAACTTATGTTGATGGATTCGGTTCTAATATTTTCTCAATTGACTTCACGTGTATTACTCTGTAAAGATCGCCACACTGTATCACATGTATCGTGTATTCTAATAAAACATTTAAACATATTTTTTTTTCAAATTAAAAAAATCAATTATTTCGTTAAAAATTAATTCTTTTTTTATTTTGCGCGTTTTCCAACTTTCAGTGTTATTTATGGCGCTTATTTTGATGGGTTTAAGTGAATATTAAAACGCCAACAATTAACTTTTTTGCTGCTACAACTTCCGAGCTCCGGTTACAATTATTAATTATACAATTTAATTTTCACGACATTACGAGGTATTACCGACATCAATTATTATCATAGAATTTATTGTGTATTATTCATTGTTGTATTATTGGGCCGTATACAACCTCGTAAAATAATCGACAATGTAAAATATATTATTATATAAATTGTAACCGAAATTGAATAGATACGTACAAATTGATAAAATAATTTGTGAATCGTAGAGGAATTATATATTTATATTTATAACTTGAGATCTATGGGAAACAAGTACAAAGTTTTAAAATGTAAACTCGCACATTTCAAACGTTCGTGAATAGCTCAATAATCCTCGGAATATTTTGAAAATTTATCAACGTCTAAAATTGGTAAATATTAGTATTTTGTATAAATTTCAGTAAGTTCCCTACGATTATTTTTAACAGAATAAAAACTAAATCGAAAATAAAGAAACCCGTTAGTTGCCTGCAATTTGCCCGGGTTGTTCCGAAATATTAAGAAAAATTACATTTCCATTGCACCAACTAGATCGTTATCCTGAATACTTTCCGAAAAAACGCTACGCATGAAAACCGGAGCGAAATTCCTCTGACAGAATAGTTTTTCACAGGCACGGGGGGGGGGGAGAGGGAAAAACACACACACTTCGCTTAGAATCTAAAACCGAATTCGTCCGCCGTACGTGGAGACAGCGTTCTGGATGTCTCACCGTTTCGCCAGCTTTGGAAAACGCAGTTGGTCCGCTTACACGGCGCATTTTGCCCGTCGTCAAAATGATTTTCAACGGTTTGAATCTGGTGTCCATTGGGCGGGTGGCAATTGTAGTTCCGTTCGGTTCTATTAAATGTCCGCCTTGTACGGTCTAGTGAGCGCCGCGAATTTTAACATTTCGAAAACCGCGCGGACGAATTTCTAATGTTTCTATACGGCAATAAAAGGGCCATAAGGTAGTAGAGGGATATTCGGTCAGGCATTCGTTCGGCAGTCGTGTGCCGCGACAAACCGCAATTCCCGCAATAATAATAGCAATAGTAATAGTAATAATAATTTATCATAACGGACGCGCAACAACGGTATTTTCAACTTTTGTGTACGGTTAATAAATGATTTCGACGCCGCCGCGGAAAATACCGGGCTAATTCGTAGTGATTTTTCAGAGGGCGTCGCCCCCGCACTGCGCGCCGTCGTTTATAACCGGCCCGGTACCGCACACAATGGGATCGCCCGGGGTTATACGGATCCGGCGCACCGTACGAGAAATAGGAAAGTCTCTCGCGTTTGCGCCCCCGCAACACCGATTTCGCGCAACAACAAAAAATACACTCGTTTTTTTTTGTACACGCGCGAAGACTGTACGCAAAACTTGTAACCGCGTCTTAACAAAGCCATTGAAAATCGGCCCGGTCTTAGTGATTCGGATAGACGATAGGGTTTGCCGCCGAGTACTCGACTCGAGTGGACAAATTATTTTTGGGTACTCGTCAACTCGAGTTGGGCTAAAGAGGGTTTAAAGAGTAACCGTATACGGTTTTAAAAACATTCTGGCGATTTTCCGATCCGTTTATAACAGACGGTTGAAATGTATTCAAGTTTTTCGTTGGTTTTATGTGAATATAATATGTATTCGGCCCGGTAAAAATTCTCGAAAATTTTAATCTCTAGATGCTGCAGCGTTATACTTACTAAACATTTTTTTTTTTAAATTATATTAATTGAATATAATAGAATATGGTTTATAATAGGTTCACTATCGGCGTGGCGATTATCCGCCGGTTATCCGATTTTTTTTTTTCCAATTTCGTAAAATTCGAGAAAAAAAACTTTTTAGTGACCACGTTAATAATAAAACTTATCCACTAATCTACGGCCCGATTTGGGCATTCAAGGGGAAGAGGTACGGCAGAGTAAGGATTTTTTTTTTTTTCTAAGAGTTCCAATCTTTTACCAATTGTACCTATTAGCCATGTACTCGAGCAAAACACCGGAAAACATATTTTAATTCACCGTGAAGTTTACTTGTAAATAGACTTTTCCACTTTTTCAAATTGAACTCAAACAGTTTGTTGAATCGTATTGCACATGCATTTAGCTTTTAAACACGCGCAACGGTTTGAGTTAGATTTTTTTTTTTTTTTTACACAAATAACTCAAATATTCTCACCCCCTACCCCCTACCCCCCTATAAAACAGCGACTGTTTCACGTCTTATGACTTTCGTATTTTTTACTTGATCAACAGTTTTTTGTTTTTTTTTGTGTATATATAAAATATAGTTTATGCGTTATAAAAGCCTGGTCGTAAAGCAAATCTGCTTAGCTACCTAAACACTTATACGTTATGGTAGTTTAAAATAATTGATTAAGTCTATAATAGAGACCAAATCGGTTTACGTGTTACAGTCGTTTGACAAAAAAAAATTACACGATATTAAATTTTAGTTATCCGCTTCGCGAATTTTTTTTTTTAAATATTTCGCCGTGTGTATAAAATAGAAAATAACACAAACGATTTCCATTTCACGAACCCGATAGCTCTTCACTAAATAGACAATTCCATCGAGTAGACGTGACACGCGTGTAATAACATGTTACAGTTAAAACCCGAAATCCGTAGTAACTAGATTTGACTAGTCAAAACCGATTTTCGCAGACCCATTTGGTCACAACTAGAATTGACCTGGACCCCTTCGGCGTCGGAACTAGTTTTAACCGACTTTTTTTTTTTTTTTGTAACTCGGTAGTGTTTGTGGGAAATATATCGATGGAAAGTAGAGGGAAAATCTGGGGAAAATCGGATTTCCATATGCAATTTTTATGTCTTTAAGTTTAAACCGGGGAAATGTAAGAATTAACTGCGTATGCGTTTAGTGGAGGTCCGCCGGGTGTATAGAGGGTCAGGAGGATACCATTATTAACCGTTGTTATCGACGTTTCGGCGGGGGATTTTCGAAATTAGTTTCGACCGACTCGGAAATGCGCGGTTAATGGCGGTTGTGACTAGTCGAGAGTAGACACCGACGAAATGGGCAAGTGCAGACGTTAGTTATGACCGGATTCCGGGTTTTAACCGTACCGCCGTATACGCATATCGTACGAGAGACGTATTTCTCGCGTTTCGGCGAAAATCTGTCGGATTATCGTTCCTCGTTAGGTTGTGCCTTTCGTTCGTAGGTTATTATATTATATACGTACAACATAGTATAATATAGCGTTTTGTGTATCATTATACAGTGTGCGCCAAAAATGATTCGTCCGATTCCAAACAATTATTAGCTATTGTAAACGTTGAACGATCGGGTTAGGTTAGGCCGGTACGAGTTGGTCGATTACATTGAGTTTTAGGTATGACATTTACAAATGTCCAATGTGACTTGCACGGCACACGTCTGTGCGACGTTCAAATTCCTCGGAAACCCGTCGAAGAGCATGTCGAGTCGTAATCAAGTTGATGGCGTCTGTAATGCGACTTTTCTATTCATCGGGATCTATTGGAAGCGGAGGTACGTAAAACATCGGTTTCTATGTAACCCCAAAGAAAATATCACAGACTCCGACAGGTCCGACGAACAAAATTTAGCGCCGTTAGCACTGCGGCGACCGATGCATCGCTGTGGTTGCTGACCGTTAAGAAATTTGCGGGCTTCTAGGGACCGATGTGGTGGTGCCCCCCCTCCCCCATTTCGTTGTAAGATGAAATCATCTCCATAGGCTTGTAGTCGTGGGAATAGCCAATCTTTAATCTTATTTGTTGGTACGAAATGCTTGTTATTCGTTCAACGTTTTCACTCGAAGTTCTCGGAGCCCACCTGATGGGTTCCCGTTGCACGAACAATCGGTTTCTTGGGAGGTTTTATGCCGTCGTCAAATACCTCGGGCTGTTGGGAGATCCAACGTTAAACTTCCGTCGGAAATCACGACCGCCGCACGATTAATAACTTTTAATCGCGCTTTGCGGAACGGAGCACACAAAACGCGCTTTTTGTTGTTACTCGGTCGGCATTTCGATAGCAACTAATTACATCACGACACTCGGCCAAGGCGCGTGGTTTTTTCGCAACTGATCGGTAACCCTACAGTTCGGACGGTCGGCCCTTCGTTTACCGCAAATCGCTGGAACAATATTTATAGTCTACGAAAAATCGGACGAATCATTATGAAACACACTGTATACAATATATTATATATTTTATTTGTGTATATGTGTATGCGGTGTACACGTGACGCGGACAACTGGCGACGGGAAAAACACGTCGTCCCCATTATATTTTATTTTGTGTTTCGGAAGGCTACCGAAAAAAAAAAAAAACCACTTCATATATATATATATATATATTATTATTATTATTATTATTATTATATAAGAGTATAATAGACGTATAGGACGCGTATACGGCGGTATACCGGGAGCAGCTACTCGTGTATAATGCGTGTGCCACTCGCCCAGAAGTGATAAAATCCGCGGAACAATCTCATCACACGCTATAATAATAATAATAATATTATTATTATATATATATATATATACATACATACATACCGTGTGTACACACTGCACTTTCGACGGCGAGGGTGTGTGTGCATCGCCCGTATAATACGTACAATAAAAGGGCGACGGACCGGCAAAATTTATACAAGAGTGTAACGTAAATACGTATATTTTGTATTTCGCGTAAAAATTGATATTTGCCGGCCCGGGTCGCACGAACGCGGTCACCTCGGGGAGACGTCCCCGGGGTGCCCGGCCGTCGGACAAACGATACGGCCTGCGGCGGCACCGTCGACGTCGTGATAAAAAAAAAAAAAAATCAATCAATCAATCAATCCTCGTATATACAGTGGGGCGTCGTTAAACCGAACACACGGGCCGAAATCCGAAAGACGCGGTATGCCGAACGGGCTTGAGAATTGCTATACGAGGTGTGACAATAAAATAACGAGACTTTTTCAATAAAAGTTGTTTATTTTAAAAATGTTATAATTTAATGATTATCGCCTTCAAAGTACCTTCCCTCAGCATCAATACACTGTTGCATACGTCGCTGCCATTCTTGAAAACAGTGTTGCCAATTGCTTTCATTCAGCCCTTTTAGTAGTTCTGCCGTTTTCATTTTTACGTCATCAACTGTTTGAAAATGGGAAAAGAAATAAGAAGAAGTCACAAGGAGCAAGGTCTGGCGAGTACGGGAGATGTTGAAGTACAGAAATTTTTTTTTCAGTTAAAAAAACGTTGAATTGAAAATGCACTGTGAGCTGGAGCATTGTCTTGGTGAAGAACCCAGCCATTTTTCCATAGATCTGGTCGCTTCTTTCTGACACGTTCTCTTAATTTAATTAATACCTCTTTATAATAATATTGATTAATTAATTTTGTCGATTTTTTCAACGTTTTCGTTTGTTGAAGACGTGGTAGGACGTCCAGAACGATCGTCGTCTTCGACGTCCTCCCTTCCACTACAAAACCGTTTGTGCCATTCAAAAACACGAACTCTTGATAAATATTCTTCACCATAAACTTCACATAACATACGAAACGATTCCGCGGCAGTTTTTTTTAATTTAACAAGAAATTTAATGTTAACACATGTTGTTCGATTTTTATATCTAACATTTTTCGGCAGTATAGTCGAACTCGCACTAATAACAAGGCTACTAACGTATAAGAAAATGAATCGATGCCATCAGTGTTCATAGTACTTTTAGATAAGTGTTTTCTAATCATATTTCAATAATCGTTTTATAGATAACGTTAATAGTTAAGGTTATATTTAGAAAGTCTCGTTATTTTATTGTCACACCTCGTATATATATATATATATATATATTATTTTATGAGGAAATCTACAATCCGTGCTACATATTTGCACACAAGAAAAATAGGATAAAATAATTAAATTTACGTGACACGAAAAACAAAACAAAAAAAAAACAAACATAAGGGTGTAAGCCATCCAGCGACAGGCTCCTCTGTGACGACACCGTTTTCGGTTTAATCGACGTGTCGGGTTATCAGGAAGAGTAGCGGTAGAAAGACGGGAGACTAGAGGGTTTAAGTGAGAATGGAGTTTACGATGGGAGTTTGAATAGTGTTGTTTTGCTAACCGACATACGTTTTCTATTTGAGGTCATAATGGAGGGAATTATTTGAAATGTACCAAGGTGCTGACATGAAGAGAAATAGATTGAAACGCTTGGATAGTACGAACTTGAGAAAGCTTAGCACCTCCCCGAATTCGGTTACCGTAGGCCCAAATAGGTCTTAGCAGAGACTTGTACACAAGTTCAGCGCCCCCGAATATTTGGGCTCTTGTTGGCACTGTAATAGTGTGTTTTAAATGAAAATCTAAAACCTCATTAAACCACGTCTCAGGTATAAGTCAAATTTTGAAATAATAAAAGTTCCTACACAGTTCCTCACTTTTTAATGTTCCGACAACGACTGTAACTTTTTCGGTTATTAAAAACGCTCCGACTTTTTCACACAGAACCACGAAAGGCGCGGAATTCCCACCCGCCGGCACTTTATTTGAAATATTTTTTTTTTTTCAAAATTCCCAACAGTTCTGTACCTCGTATGTATTACTTTTAGTTAGAACGTTACTATAGCTATATAAATAAATAGTGATTTACACCATAGGCATTTAAAGAATTACATTTTTATCCAACTACTATAATGTTTATAACTACAATGACAACAATAGAAAATTCGAGAAAAAAATGAATTCCACTTGTCTTATCCGAGATAATTTAAATACTATTGATCTTTATCTATATCTAGATAATTTTGGAACAATAATTTTGTATTTTTATTTAGGCAAATTTGATATATCTATATTTTTATATTCACCGGTTAAACGTTTTATGATACTTGACCAAATCGTGTTCTATAGTTTCTACAAGAACCCTAAATGCTTTATGCAATAATGTATAAATATGAGAAAAACAAAAAAAAACTTCGACATATTCGTTTTTTGAATCAGAATTTTAAAAAAAAAAGAATAAGCTGCGTACAATTTTAGAACATTTCGTTAACAAACAAGATTTGCATAAATATCGTTGTTTTACGATTTTATAACGCCCCGGGGGGGGGGGGGTGAACCAAAATCAAAAATACATTTTCGTAGATAATCGCTGACGGGTCGCCCTGTGTAAGAGAGAATATTTTTTACATTTTTTTTTTCATTTTGTTTATTTTCACATAAACGCGGTTATGCATAAAAATATATCATCGCGGATACGAGATGAAAACAATCTTGTGGCGAAGGCTAAAATAAATAGCAATAATAACAACAATAATATAAAAAAAAAAAAAAAAAAAACAGTATAGTTTCGCACCGCAAAAATCGATTTGTCGCGAGATCTCTAGACAATTTAAATATATTATATTTACGCGGAAAAATACTTCGTTTTACGCGTATGTAAAAAATGTAAAAAAAAAAAAAGTTCGAGTTACCGCCGATGACTGCGTTATTGATGCAAGACTTACGTGAAACGTAAAAAAATAAAAATAAAAAAAAAAACACTATTCTTAAACCGTATCGAACGGATTTTTAACGAATTCCAACGTTATTCGTCGTCGAAAAACTACAACGCGTCACGAAATTAAAATTAATGACGCATATCCATTTGTGTGTATAATATTATTATTATTTTTTTTTTTTAATATTATTTACGCTTGTGACGATGGCGATTGTTGTCTAATCTAAACCCCGTCGTTTGGTTTTAAATCCAGCGTCTTATCACTATTTGTACGTACCCTTGACGTTTCTGTCGCGGTCGCAATCAATCGCTAAATGTTAAAAATCGGATTGATAATAATTATAAACGATACACGCACGTAATATATTTACCAAAGTAAATAATGTATAGACACTTACGCAGCTAACGTATCGTTTCGCGTCTTTTTCAAATAAAAAAAACCATTTAGCGTTGTAAATATCAGAAAAAAAAAATACAAAATCTCCGTTTGTTGTTTTTTTCACCGCGAAAAAATTCGTTGTGACCGAACGCGATACAGATATTTGTTAAAATTGTTTTTTTCTTCTTATTATTATTTTCATAAAGTCACGAATAAACGTATCGATTAACAATTGGCGGCGGATAGTGAAACGATTAGTGAGCAAATAATATTAGAAAAATGTAAAAAAAAAAAAAATTAAAATAGGCGTAATGAGCGTATGATTAAGGCCATCGAATAGCCCGGTTTAACAGCCCCG
Source organism: Tuberolachnus salignus (assembly GCA_956483605.1). Taxonomy (NCBI): domain Eukaryota; kingdom Metazoa; phylum Arthropoda; class Insecta; order Hemiptera; family Aphididae; genus Tuberolachnus; species Tuberolachnus salignus. The sequence goes on along the minus strand of OY101429.1, from coordinate 47,838,753 downwards.
AACTAGGTTTTATTTTTCGGTTCGATCAATTTTACTACGATTTTACCGCCGCAAAAATATCTGAACAATAACAACATTATTTTGTTAATAAATAACTATGAACAATTACGGACAAAATCTGTAATTAAATCCGTTTTGTGTTTGACGAATGATTTAAATATGGAGAAAAAAAAATTATATTAATTTCGTTAGACGGGAGCATTGTTTTTACGGTCGTTTATTCAATAACGTTTAAAATGCTCAAAGATCACTCGACTTTTCCTGTATATATATATATATAATTTTTTTTTTATCTCGAAAATACCGTTGAAATATACAATAAGAGGTCACATTGAGATTAAAAACGTAATAAAGCATATTACCGGTCGCAAAATGTTGTTTAAGTAAGCGAATGTTTTTTTTTAATCGTAATGCGCATTCCATAATATAGTAATATCGTTATCGGTTATTGCTATCGAACACAATATATAGACACCAAAGAAATTATAAACGCACGCATTTCCGTAGTTTTCTATTAGGAAAGTAAGAAAAAATAATAAAAAAAAAAAAAAAAGGGAAAAAATGCGAATTTAACAATCGTTATAATAATCGGGCGAAACACAAATCGTATAATATTAACGTAAAACAATATTGTATTAATTATTGTCACAGACCCGCGCGTGTTATTGTGTGCTGCGAATACGATAATTACCGTACGAACTCGATGGTTTTTTTTTTTAAATTTTTTTTTTGATTTCTAAAATTAACGTTTTCGCGCGTCAAACGCGGGAGATCCGTCGCAGATGGAATCGATGTCTGCAGCTAATGGGTACACACTCGTCGCGGTCTGTTTAGAATTTATATACCAATTATTATTTTTAGTTTCGTTATTCTATTTTTTTTTTTTTTTTTTGCTTGTCTGCGAGCTCGAATAATAATATATATATATATATATATATATCTATTGATATTTCAACGGCCAAAAAACTTGCGGTAAAAATACAAAGATAACCGTCCGAAATTACAACGAAAAAAAAAAAAAAAATAGAAAAAGAAACGGGCGACAATATACGAGGGAGCGCGAAAGTAACTTTGCGGGGCCCCTATAGAAAAGCGTATTAAAAAATATATCGGCGGTATATCCGTCCGCGAGAAACGCGGCTCAAGTCTAAAATCACAAAAGTTTTCAAGGGAAACGAAAAACGTTCAAAACTTTATTTCAGTTGATAATTTGATGACTTGTGTCGTTTTTCGCAAACACCGTCCGTGTTAGATTGCGTAGGAATGAAAAACATAAAAAAAAAAAAAAAAAAAAAAAACTTGCCCGGTTCTCTAAACATTTTGCCGCCGGGGGTAAATTCATCACCCTCTCACTCCACCACCAAACAAACAAAAAACCATCGTCGCTACGTTTCTCGTACAGGACAGTGTTAGTTTTTTTTTTTTTTTTCCGTGTCCGGCAACTATTTTGAAAACAACAGATAAACGATATGTATGGCTACCGATAAGGTAGAGCAGTGGTCTTCAACCGGTGGGTCGCGACCCAAAAATGGGTCGCGTAAGTTTTAAAATTGGGTCGCGATAAGTCTTATTATTAAAATAAAAATTAAATTTATAAAATTTAGAAGAAGTTTTTAGAAGAATATTCTTCAATCAAGTTTGAAGACATTTTTGAATTAATAAACGAACATTTGACAAACTTAGGAAAATTATTTAACCAATACTTTCCTGAGGATATTCGAGTAAATTATGAGCGGATTGAACGACCATTCGCAGTAGACATAATGACAGTAAATATGTCTACTGACATTGAAAATCAATTAATTGAGCTATCGTGTGATAACAAATTGAAACAAATGTTTCGTGAAACTTCATTAGAAATATTTTGGGCACACTTATGCACGGGAAATCACGCAGAATTAGCGACTAAAGCCATCTCGATTTTATTAATATTTCCAACGGCTTATTTATGCGAAAAGTCGTTTTCTACTATGGCAAATTTGAAAACGTCAAAAAGAAATAGACTTGAAACTGAAGATGATTTACGGATCGCGCTTAGTCAAATCGAGCCAAGGTGGAATTTATTATGTGAAAACACTCAAGGACAAAGTTCACATCAAAATTTTTGTATCGTATTTTCATTTTATTTTATATTTTCATATGAATTTTATACATTTTCGATTAAGTTTTTAATAATAGTAGTACTGCGAAGCATTAAGCAATTTTAGCTTTTTTACAAAGCTCACGTGGGTGGCGAGTCCAAAAAGGTTGAAGACCATTGATGTAGAGGAATAGAGACGAATTGAATTTATATCCGTACGCCAACGATAAATCATTAGCGATGAAAAACGTCTTCAACATTCATTACGGCTTACAATAAACCGTTTTTGCCACTCGGAAACACGTGACATAACTGTATCCACACACACACACACACCTGTCAACATATTCCAACACTTTTCCGTAGCAGATTTTCGTCGAGGTTCGCTAGTAATTTTAAATTAATACGCTGCCGTTCAAGTAGTATTTGTCGTCCCGCGTAAATTCGACGATCTTAAACAACGGACTAAACCGTTCGATGTCGGTGATATCCATCGATTATAAATACACTAATATTATGCTCATATCTGCATGCGATTTATCGCTAGATTGATAGTCTCGTTGTTTAATAGCCACACATATATATGTGTGTGTGGCAGTCAGGGCCTTAGAGACGCGATCGACGGCACGGGGGCGCTGAAATCGGAAAGGCGCGTGAGAACCGTCAAAATTGGAATTAAATTTGATCGAACGTTTTTCTACTCTAGTTTATCTACTAGGTAGCAAAAAAAAAAAAAAAAAAATAAGTAATTTTCACTGTGCGTTTTGAAATAAATTTGGGTATTTTATTGTTTTCTTTACATTTGTACTTAACGCTATTTTACCTGTTTACAGTATTATGATTAAGTCGTTTAAGAGGCAGAGGCGCCAAAAGAAAATTCTTGTACTGGGCGCTGAAAGAGCTAAAGCCGGCCCTGGTGGCAGCGGTGTAATTAGGACTACCTAGTCGTGGGAGGGAGAGATCGTTAAAAATACAAATAATCAAACAGAAAAAAAAAAAATGTCCCTAATGGACAAAATATTTTTGTCAAGTAAATCTACTTTGTTTTATAACGTTATAACGATAGATTCTATTTTCTCGGTTTTGTAGCCAATTCATTCGGAAAATCTTCTGGACCTATGGGTGAATTTTTGTGAACTGATAATACCGCCAAAATCCATTCGGTCGATTCTAAACGACAACATTTTTTTTCGTTATTAGATACGTAATGTTTTCCATACAGAACGTATTTGATATTCGTGTAATAATCGATTAAAACTTTAAGTAAACCGATAACGATTTTTGGCGTTGCGCTCGGCAAAGAAAAACCCGTTTAAAAAATCGTTTAAAACGTTGTTCTATTTTAACGTAACAGAAAAACCGTCAAAAGTCAATTTACAAATTACTTGGTTTTCGTAGGGATCGAATCAGTGCGATCGCCTCGGTGATTGCGCCACCGGGTCCGTGGGGCGGCCGACAGAATAGACGTATATAGGCGCAGAATATATTATATTATAATAGAGTCGCGTCAGTAAATATATATATATATATATAAAAAAAAAAAATTAAAAAAATAAATCCCTCGTCGTCGCCTAAACGACGGATAAACATATTTGCGCGCACGTTTACGCTGTATATTATGAACGACTCGGATATCTGACGAGCGGGCGAGAGAGAGAGAGAATTGAGACGGCGAGGTACCTATCGATTGTGTTGTTAAACCTCGCGGAAAATCGTATTCACCCGGCGCGACAACGGAAAAGATACGAATCGAATTAAATTCATCCGCTCTAAACCGTTTTGCGCCGTTCGTCGACTGCCGGGGGAGAGAGTCGACAAGTCGTTTTATTATAATTTACAACGGTGCACGACGATGTGCACGTAATGGCCGTTTAATAAATTACACGCACAACGCATTCGTAAAATAAATTTGTCGCGACAGTATGTATAATATTATTATTACTATTACGTCGCAAAATGTATACCGTTTTTATTATTATTTTTTCCTGGTTTATATTTATACTGCGGCGGCTATAGTGTACCTAACTGTCCGAATACAGGAGACTAAACCCCCGAAGAACCGAATACCGGAGTTCGTCCCGGTGACGCGTTCAAGCCCCCCCCCCCCCGCAGAAAGCTAATTTTTGAATAAAAATATATTATTAGTACAAAAATATAAATAAAAAGATGTTTTAACGTTTTTGATAGTCTGGCCCGTGTATTAATAGGTAATACGAATTGAATTAATTTTACTACGGATTTATTATACAAAGTGAAATTTCTAAATTTATATTTTCATATTTTGCACTCAAACTGCAGTGATTCTTTTTTTTTTTTTTTTTTTTTTGTTTTTATTATTAACACATTTTGAGCTGCTCCTCGAGCTTAAACTCTTCTAAATGTCCTAACAGAGAATTTTTTATTTTTGAAATGTTCTTCCACTCATCTCTATCTATTGCAACTCCCATCAATTCTTTATAGGATCTTTCCTCTAAATCTAACATAATCTGCTTCACGACTAGACAGTCTGGGTCATCCTCTTTCCGGTTTCCCATCAATTATAGATGATCCATTATTATTTCTTAAGAGGTGTCGCATCCGTTTTTTTCTTTCTTCTCTCTCTGATTGTTTTCCATATCGACCCGCTTTCTTTTATTTTAATATACACGTATTCATTTGATACTCGTCAAATTCATTTAGAGCATGTTTTACACTGTGTAGTAAACGATGAAATTATGAAAAATATGACATTATTTATTTTAATTAATGATGACGTACAATGTTAACAATATTGTTAAACTAGAAATTTATCTTCTAATACTACACTTACAATTCACTAATCTGAATGACCGAGAGTTGTTCGACGATGATTACACATGATATTGATTATAAGTAGTTATAATTTTAATCCAAAAAAATAAAATAAAATTTGTTCGCGTCATTATATGTGAAAATTGCACGTCTCTAGAATAATTGATTCGGAATTCCAAAGAAATAATAAAACTCGATCTTGACGAAATAGTGTTTTTGCCGTTGTTTTCGTCGGTTTTTGGTAATTTTTTTTCTGCCGCGTTAAAAATCGAATAGGTATATCGAAAAATGACTTCTCCAATGCTACCGACCGGAGAAAACTTGCTACCGGTAATAGTATTGGAGTGTTGAAGGATAATATGAAACCTTCTGGTAGAAAAAGTGTTTACAGAAAAAAAAAAAAATAATAATAAATAAACATCACGGGTAAAACCGCGATCGAATTGTACAAAATTTGGAAAACCGTCGTTATAAAACAATAACGAAAATCGTCGGTTCGTATGCCGTCCGCGAGACTGGATTATTTATCGTGATTGGCTGCGGTGGACTTTCTTTTTTTTTTTTTTTTTTTTTTTTTTTTTTTTAACGAAATTCGGTTACTTTACCGCGGAAACCGCGGCGGTGGCGTCCGAACAATGGGCCGCCGTCGCCGGAAACTGCAATAACGAAACGGTCAATAAAAAAACGTGATTTGCAAGAAGTCCCGGGGTAATAACAATGATGATGATGATAATATAAATATAAATATAATACGACGCGTATTATAATAAATATTATAATAATCTGCGGTCGGCGGCTTTCCGTGTGCGACGACGACGGAATTATATACGTACGTGCCCGTTATGCGCCGCAGGAACGTACCTCGGTATACGTACGTGTGCGCCTCCTATATAATAATTCGTTATAAAGCCGCGGCTCCGGGTCGTGTTATACCCAAACAAATATGCTCGTGTGCACGTGAAATAATTATTTTGTCGGCCACGAATTAACACTGCCAACTCGAACTGAATCGATCGGGTTGTCATTTTGTCGTCGTCGTCGTTTTTAAACGGTACACGAATACACCGCGGAACATGTTTCCAGCCTTTTTTTTTTTTTTTTTTAAGCCGGCAGCAATGCCCCCGTCTCCCGGAACGCCGTAAAGCACTACTTCGGGAGGCGAGTCGCCGTCATTTATTAAAATGAACCGCATATAATTAATTTCATATAGAAAAAAAAAAAAATCCCCTAAGAGCCCGGCCCGCCTCACGTGTCAAGATTTACAATTCATGCCCTACCGTGGGATGGGCAGTAGCCCTTGCTGCCCTCACAAGCTGTTGGGGGGACACTTCCTACCGGCTTCCCGGCCGGCGGTCCAGCGACGTCGACGAGGGCTCGGCGCTGCCGTTCCGCCGACTCCTTCTCCGCGATGACGGTCTCGGCCAAGTCGTGCTACGGCATCCCAGCCAAGTCGCCCGGTTCAAACGGACCGATCCTTCGGGCCAGGCGGTCCCTGTCCCCGTCGAACGCCTCGCAGCGCATCAAGGTGTGGAGAGCGTCGTCATCCACCTCATTCTCCTCACTGGGAAATCCGCAGTGAGAACGCCCGGGAGACGGAGCTCGCCCGATCCGGTGAAGGAACGAGTCGAAGCATCGGACATAGATCGGATCCGCCGCGGCCAGCTGGTCGCGAGAAGGATCTTCGTACGGAGTGCTGACGGTCGGGGTTCGTCGCCCGCTGTAGCCCCCAACGCGCGCAGAGCGTCAAACGCCCTGCACCTGCGAGAGGCCAACAGCATGTTTCGAGCCTAATTCTACGCTCGTGTACGTCAACTGAACGATTATTTTTCTATTTTTTTTATATATATATATATATATATATAAAATAATCGGCGAATACCGTAGAGGTCGAATTGAAACGTAACGAAATTGGCGACCCGCTCTAAACGACAAACGGAAATATAGGCGTGCACGAAATTGCGGGATAAAGTCTTTGGAAAAGTACTGTCCGGGAGAAGGTGAAATTTTCACTAGCTGTGCGAAAGGTTACGTCAATTATATACCGACTTGTGATGACATCGGCCCCTTTTAAAATGTGACCTCCTAATCCGGCTAGTAAAATCGTATTACCCGATCCGACCGAAAATCCGGATGATTTCCGTGTACACGGCGACCATTTCCATTTCTTTTTATCGTATTTTAAACCCGACAATGTAACAAATATAACGCGTATTTTTATTCCTGGATTTTATATTAAGAACGCAACGATATTGTTTTACTTTTACTTTTTTTATTTTCCAGCAACTAACCAAACCAATAGTCACGCTGTACCGTGTAAGTGTGTACACCAACATAGTTGGCCGAAGAAACAAGTAAATCGTATTGATATAGCTACTATAGTTTATAGTTGGAAGTTTGTTTCCATATTATTATTTTTTCAGTGCTGTGTGGTTTTTAGATGACATTTTTTTTTTTACCTAGATAAATAATACCGTTGACTGATTGTCTACGGATAAAATCACTTGATTTTTTTTTATTTAAATGTATTAATTTAATTTATATTTATTGTATAGTATAATAAATAATCAATACTTATCTGTTGTCCAGATAATCTGGTTCAGTGTTATCTGTTATCGTATCTAGGTAGTTTTAAAATTATCCGTGCACGGATAGAGTTCAAATCTCCGAACGAAAAACCGAACTTTGCTCGGAATCGTTTGACGTTGGCAGCAAATGATTTCGTTTACTTATATTTTGTTCGGGGGGCGTGCCGGAGAGAATTCCTCCCCATTCCTTTTGAATTTAACCATTATCGCACAATTCAAGTTTAATATTCTACGAACATATACTATACCTACTGCGTGCCAGTTCATCGGTGTCGAAAGAAATACGTTTTTACAACGAACGAAAATAAAACGGATTCAATATCCGTTGCCTCGCAAAATGTCTGGGCACGCCACGGGTTTTCTCGCGATAATACATCGCACTAATCGGCTACACGTAACAATATAACGAGAGCCGCGTAAAATGGCCGACAACCCCGGGGGCCTTTATAAGCGATGTCGACTTTGAAACTGTCACTCGTTGCGAAATAAATGTATATAATACACGTACACGTACGTGTCGGCCGGGGATCAAAAGGCACTTGCGGTCAACCGACCAAAAGCTATACACGTCGTGTGCAGAAACCCCCGGCGGTCGACGGCTAGGGGAACCGTCCGGGTTTGGCTTATGATTTTTTCTTTTTTTTTTTTTTTTTTCTCCCCGGATATTTCGTGTAATATCGCGCGGGCCGTTGTATTCGATTCAATTCGATTATTCGGCGGAATTCGCACGGGCCCCGCCGATAACCCGGCGGGTTTCCAACGCCCCGGGTTTACTGCGGGTTTACTACGGGAGGCGCTAAAGGCCCTACCGTACGATATAACGCGCTCCGTTCGACCCTTTGATATATTCTGTACGACTGTTATGTGCGACCGCAGCAGCAGCCGTTCTACCGCACGGTTAATCCGCATTAAAGTGAAATAATAATAACGGGGGTGGAGGGAAAGTAAAAAAAAAAAGAAAAAAAAAAGGGAAAAAAACCGCGTAAAACAACAACCTCGCGGTCTCGAAATCCGTTAAAAGCCCATTAAACGACGTCGCTTAACACCCTGTATAAATATATATATATGTATGTATACAGCATGATTTTACAAGTATATACATATATGTATAGTTATATATTTAATAAGGCTTTAGCGACGAGACTCCGTCCTATAATGTATAATGCGTTTTACTATTATTATTCCTGGTTTGCCGGAGGGGGATCTTCGGCGGCGCGACGGGAGAAAAGGGTTTTTTTTTTTTTTTTTTAATTCGCGCCTTAAAATATGTATAAATATACCGTAGAGAAATAGTATTGTAATTTAGAGTGTTTTATTATATCCCCTAGTCTTTATATACAGGTTTATTCAAAAGGATTCGTCCGATTTAAAATAGCTATAAAACGGGTAATCGTATATATATATATATATATATATATATTATCTTATCAAATTAACCTACCAATTGGTGTAGGACGGACCAAAAGAAAATATGAGAAAACGGGGATACGGAGATCAAGGCATAACTTGCGTGTGCGGACAAGAGCAGGCGACGTCACGGCCCCGCGAGGGCCAAGCCCGCGTACACAAGAGGATCTTATGATAAGCAACAAGAAGGCGGTAAATACAGCCGTATACTGGACAAAAGAAAAAAATATAACTAAATAAATATTACTTCTTAACCTCGTTGCAAAATCCATTTCAATACATTGCGTTGTCCGTGTTACGTTCATACTAATCAAGTTTAATTTTATTAAAAAAAATTGTTAAAAATTTATCGCTTTTTATTATAAATTATCAAATGTCCTCGATCGCCCGCCTCGAGTGTAATAATTGGGTCAAACGATCGCATTTCATAATGTTCAGCGCGAGTGGAAATTGTTATATACGCGTAATACGAATAATCGTTCGATATTTTGATACCGTTAACATATCTCACACGCGTACGAAATTGTCACGTTCAAAAAAAAATAAAAAAATAATATTAATAATTTCAATATCTACGAATTAAAAACGATATATATATATATATATAGTTTGAACGTAAATTGTTATTTTACAAAAGCCGAACATAGCACCGTGGGTAGGCCACTGTTGTACGCGTGAACTCAGAATAGGTATACAGGGTAATTTATATTTTACATCGAGAGCAACGGATAATTCGGTTTGCAATCGAAAAAACAATTCTGATCGGAGCACGTTAAACTATGGTTTTTTATTTTTTTATTTTTTGTTCATTGTCACCCAGAAACCAACAAAAATACAACGTCAATTGTCGTCGGTATTTTACATTTTTTTTTAGAAAAACTGTGGGGAATCTAGACAAATTCGCCAGTACCACCGGACAAAATATTCGCATTTTTAAAGGTAATAAAATATCACGAAAGCAAATCATCGGAGCATTTACCGAAAAAATTTTACCCGGGGAAAGAAAAACACATTTTTAGTAAAACGTATTACGCTTATTTGATACACTAAGAATCTAAAAAAATTAATAGAAATAAATTTGAATCTAATTACTTTCGTCGGGTAAATTTTCGGATCAAAACTGCATAATATTTAAAATAAAATATCGGATTCGTTAGAAATGGCAAAATTCAAAATTGATTGCATATTGAAGTGAATATGTTTTTACGTGAAAAAAAAAAATGTAAATACTTTAAGTACTAATTTTTTATTTTTTTATTATTTTTTGCAAATATTTACAATATTTAACGGGTTTAAGTAATATTACTTAATGACATTGTTGAGTACCATTCAGTGTATTTTTTTTTTTTTTTTTAAATAATAAAAAATGCAAATCATAATATTCAAAATGGAATGTTTTAATATAAAACGCCTAATGTTTTCATGCCAGTTTGCATCCACGGGGCGCAACCCCGGTTAACTCTAGACCAGTGTTTCCCAACCGGTGGGCCTCTCCTAGGACCGCCGTCACATAGAATTTTTTTTCTCCACTTTCGTCTTTCACTTTGCTCGTTGTTATATTTTTAAAATTAACGAAAAAATACGATAGGTGCATTGTGTTATCAGCAACAGTATCCATCCTAGAATTCAAAAACGGGTCGAAGGAATTCAAGCACAAAAACCGCATTAAGTAAAGTGATAAAAAAAACACATTTTTTTTTCCAATTATTTTTGTGTATTCCTGTCTATAGACATAAAAAAAAAAAAAAAAAAAAAAAAAAAAAAAAGGAAAGGTTTTCCTAGTTTTCCTAAAATCGATGTGGACCGCGGAACCTATTAAAAATTCACCGAGTAGTGATCCGCGGTGGTAAAAACGTTGGGAAACACTGTTCTAAACGAACCGAGACACGTTAAAAAAACGATAATTATTTTTTCTTCAACACCAAACTCCACAATGTTAATACCGCCGAATCTATATGCAGTAACTGACCGTTTGTATGGGTGGTGGACGCGTTTTTATTTCCTTTCCGCCCAAAAGCGAAATAATATATACTAGTAGAGTTTTGAAATTGTGTCGTCCGAGTAAGATTTGGCTTACGATACATTTGTGTACGCCGGGGTTAAATTATGTTATATTATAACTGCTGAGGGGTTTTTTTTTTTTTTTCCGGCTGTTGGTTTATACCTTACCGAAATACAAAAGACACGCGGAACACGTCTCGGTTACCCTATTGTCACGGGCGTCCGTAGTCCATAGATCGTTGTGACACGCGGTTTCCGAGCGAAGGATTATAATATCATACTGTGGAGAATTGTTAATAAAAAAAAAAAAAAAAAAAAAAAAACCACTCTTCGACCGTACCGCGCGGTACTGTCGAGTAATCCGTCCGTTTTCGAATAAATCACGTATAGTTGTAGTGTACCTGTCCGGCTGTGCCCGTAGCCAAGGAATTCGGTGAGCTCTACAACTATTGGTAACAATGGCCGTACGCGCTTCCGGGAGTGTCGATCATCGTACCAACGCACACGTCGTCGGTCCGGTGCGATTTGTGAATTCGGGCTACCACCGCACAGTATTGTGCACAATTGCCGTACGGACATATTTCGTATTTTAGACATTTACAACGGAAACTCAAATCGGTACCGACGTCTGAAGACATCAAGAAGATGGCTAACACGTTAAAGAACTATTCGACAACCCGCCAGACATTGCTCGCCCGACGACTGCTATTTAGTTTAAGCCATTAGGGTTAACCATATGGGTTACCTTATTGCCCGGGGGATCGGTCCGTTTGAACCGGGCGACTTGGTGCCGCTCATGCCGGAGTCCCCCAGACCGCTGGGGACTTCGCTGAGACCGTCATCGCGGTGAAGGAGTCGGTAGACCGGCAGCGCCAAGCCCTAGTAGACGTCGCCGGCAGGAGGAAATCCCCGCCTGCGTTTGTAAGGGCAGCGAGCGGGTTTCGGCCTGGCTACTGCCCATCCCCGCGGTAGGGCAAGAAATTTTATAACTTATTTCTATGTGAGCCCGCCCCGCCTTGGGGGAAAACGGGATTTCGCTAAAATTATTTAATTGTGTTTTTTTTTTTTCATTTTACCCGAAGTAGTGCCTCACGGCGTTCCCGGGAGGCGCTGGTATTGCGGGTTTAAACCAAAAAAAAAAAAAAAAAAAGGCGTTACCTTATGAAAGTCGTTTGAATGAAAAGCGCCCGAGGCGGTTAATAACGAAAAAACAAACCAGTGTTAATTCGCACGGTGGGTGAGACTATAACCGTTGTAGGTGGAAATTCGGATATGTCATGTAATTCATATGGGATTTCATATGGGCGGTTTATGGGTTCCGGACGATTATGAACGTAGACTGTATTTTTAGAGTTTTTTTTTTTTTTTGGTGTTGTATTATTACTATTCGTGTCTTTTTTCTAATCCGCGCGGAAGAAATCGAAAGCAAATAAAAAAATAAGGAACAATAATTACACGTGTTTCGCTGTGCTATCTTTTTATTTTTCTATATTTTAGAAAAACTATTGGGAATCTAGAAAATCGTTTCGAATAAATCCGCATCACGTTTTAAGGCGAGTGAGTGGATTTTTATGAAAACCGTCCCGAGCCGCTCGAAATATCTAAAAACGTTTTAATATTTTTATTCTCGTTAACCGTAAAATGACCAAAAAAAAAAAATAATAAAAAATAATACTATACGTATCGTACGACTCTCGCGGGAAAATAATTTTTTTTTTTTCGCAATTTCCAGGCATAATTCGATAAACGTGTCGAAAACATAAAAAAAATGTCTGCGGTTCAACCTAACGACCGATTGCGATAGGCTATAACATATGTGTATCCCGAATCAGCTACTCTCTCCCCCACTGGAAAGGCCTTTAAAAAAAAAAAAAAAATCAACAATAAATATTAACAAATAATTAATAATAATATATATATTTCGATTTTTTTTTTTCTTTCTCAAATATTATATTTGTATATATATATATGTATACGTATAGGGTATTATAGTAGTAAAATCAATACGGTTTATATATGTATAATAATATATATATTGTAATATAAATAATATTTAGGTGGGCCATACTCTCTACGCGTCGCACAAAAATAATAATAGTAATATTTATTATATAATGTAAAAAAACCCGTCGATAAATAAACACAAAATAGTAATAATATTAACGATAGGTAAGAGACTATAAATAATAATTATATACAATTATTACAATACGATTATTGGTACGCGTGTTGGTGTGCGACGTACGAGTCCGATCGTAAAACTACCCGTCGTTTTTACACGGGTTTGAGAAAAAAAGTAAAAAAAAAAAAAAAAAACCCCTATTGAAACACTCAACGGGGTTTTCTCGTATTATTATTTATTTATTTTTTTTTTTGTCCGTTACTGCACAATAAATATAATTTTATAATATTATCTACTAGCTACTATAATTATAATATATACGCGTATAATAATAATAATAATAATTACGTAAAGCCCGGGGCACACGACGATTTTGTTACTGTCGCGACAGTCGATTCGACGACGTCCGGGACGGCTCCTGACCGGGAAAACGTACCTATTTTCTACGGATTTCAATCATTTCGGTAATGTAAATGCATATTTTTATTATTATTATTAGATATATATATAAAAATAAATTACAAAAAAGAAAAAAGAACGGTCATTTTTAACGACGCGCGTTTTTCATCATTTTTTTTTTTTTTGTAGGGCGTATAATTTTGTAAACGGAGAGTGTTAATAATTGTAATTCACAATAAATTATCATAAGATACGCGTAGTCCCCTGTACGATAAAAAAAAACACGAGAGTTCGATATAAATTTTAAGACCAACGATTTTGTTATCGTATGTCGTCGGATAAAACCCACCGTGTCGGTTGTGTACAGGATCCGTCCCGGTTTTGAAAAGGAAAAGAAAAATTTAAAAATGATATCCGACCGTCTGAATTCGAGCCGACGAATTCGTGTGGATATAGTAACTACGGGACGACTATCGCGAAATCGACCGCACCACACAACCGTCCATTTCCGCTGTCCTGTCGCCAATTATTTGTTCGCAGACTTCTTCTCCGTCGGCTGGTCGAGACTATCGCGACAGTAACTATTAATCATCGCGTAGACTAAGCGCTTACAAAGAATAGGTTTTTTCTTTTTTTTTTTTTTTTTTTTTTAATTTGTACAAAATAATAATAATTTTTTTTTCGTATAATATAATAGTATACAATTATTTTTTTTTTTTTTTACATATATATGCATATTATCGTGTAGGTATATATATATATATTTTTTATATAATGTTAATTGCACCGTTTAAACGTACTAAAATTAATAATAATAATAATAATAATTAATAATAATTAAAAAAAAAAAAACTCTTTATACATAATATTATAAGTATATAGACTGCACATAGTAAAATAATAATATTATTACGTTAAGAGAGGATCAGAGGGGATACGGGTATTTTTTTATTTTTTTTTTGTTTTTCAATTTTTCTAAATTTTTTTTCAAATTAATTTTTAATCCGAACTATTATTTTTTTTTATTTTTTTTTTTTTTTTTTTACGTACATATTAAATCGAATCAAATTTTCAGTAAATTGCCGATTCGTCGCGCGTACACTCCCACTCGGACGCGTTAAAACGATATTTTATCGCCGGATACCGATCCCCTCGATTGGTACAATAAATTAATGATGGCCTCCGAACGAGAATAAAATATATTTATGTATGCGAATGTATAATCGCGAGGCCCGTCACGACAGTTTTCCGGAGGATTTAGAACCGGATATTTATAAACAGTTTTTCGGAAACGAATAAAAAAAAAGGCCAACCGTTGCGGAAGAGACCCGGGCGAGTCTTATAAAACGTACGCGGCGTAATAGTTTTCACATTTTTTTATTTTTTTTAGGTTAGTTAATTAACGATTTTACAACTTTTTTTCGCGAAAAAAAATATATTTCGATTCACACTTTTCCCCGCGGTTTTCTTTTGTTTGTTTTTGTGATTCCCAAGTCTTTCGCAAATGCCTTTACACACACACACACACACACACACTACGATTTACAAATTATTATATATATTTACAGATACCGGAAATTTATTTATATTTTTATCGTCGTGTCGATTGCAGGATCGTGGCGCAGTGCCGCAACTATACGTTGGTACTTGTAGTGTTTTTTGGGTCCCGGGGTGAGAGATATTTTTGATAATAATTTACACGAGTTATTATCCGTCGGTAAAAACCGCACGTTATCGAATCCGTTAATTGTTTAGGGAAAAAAAGAATGGATATTATTAATTTTTTTTTTTTTTTTAAACCGTTGATTCGATAAACGGGCCCCCGGAAAATTGCGCGTCGGGCCCGTTTGGGTATCCCGCGGGTGACTGCGGTGACACCGGTGATCGCACGCGTGTCATAATTGTTTAGAAACTGATTTACGATTAATTCATATTTGACGACGGTGAAGCAAAAATAGTAGTAACCGCAAAGCGACGATTAACGGTGGATGGTGGGGGCTGCACGACGACGACGACTTTATGACGGGGAGGTTAACTGTCGCGAGGGCGGGCGCGGCGCTGCGTATCACCAGCCGGCGGTGATCGGCGGGTGAGGCGGGCTGTATCACGTGAACGGCCTGTGCAGGGCCAGCGGCTGGGGTAACGTGCACGACGTCGGGTTGGTGAGGCCAATGCGGGGCGGGTCGATGGTGAGCAGCGGCGGGGGCGGCAGCGACTGGAGCTGCAGCGGCGGCAGCGTCGGCGGGCCCGGCGACGGGGCGCCCAGGCTGATGCTCGACTCGGAGCCGGTGGTGCTGGCCGCGCCCGGCGACATGGAACGCCGCAGGTTCAGATGGTGCCGGCCGCCCGAATGCGCCAACTGGGCGGCGAGCTGCTGTTGCTGCATCCTGTGGAAAAACCAAAAATAAAGAACAAAAAATTCGATTATTTTACGCACGTACTCGTTGTAATAATAACAATAATAATTTTTATTGGACATCCGGGGCGGCGATAACCATTAACCGAGGACAATTTCTTATTGGTGGAATACTAATGAAAATAAATTATCCGTTTATTCGTTTATTTATTTGTGTACACGTGCGCACCGCCATCGCATTACCCGGTTTACCACAATACTGAAATGTGGCCGCCGGCGAATACGTTACAAATCAATTTGTTTGGGTTTTTTTTTTTTTTTAAACATAATAGATTTTAAAAAATCGAAATCGGAATTTTCAGATTATCCGGATTTGTGTCACGTCACTAATGCAACTGACCCCGGGATCGCGAAAACTGGCCAAGGGGTTAACAACTGCGACCGGGAAGAGGGGGTGTATTCGTACGGCCGATTAGGCGTACATATAACGATTAAAGGGGCGAGGGTGAGCGCATACAAAAGACCGTTAACCGGGATAAAAGAGCATAAAAAAAAAACATAACAATAATATAATAATAACGTACACCCTGTAGTACCGTGAAATGTGTACAAACTAGTGATGGGAAAAATCCGGATTTGCCGAAGTTCGAGAATTCGGATTTTCGAAAATCCGAAAATTCGTATTACTAATTTTAAAATCAATAATTTGGATTTGACCTGTACAGATTTCTGATTTTTTTTTTTTTGAAATTATAAAATCATATCCTTAGGTAATTTTTTTTTTTATGATCGTAATTTCACATTTGAAATTCGAAAGTTTATAGAGGGATTTTATTGAAACATCCGAGGAAATTAATCACTCGAAGCTAGAAAAAAAAAACATTCAACACGGGTACCGATGGTAGTTTTACGATCTCTTCTATGACTTTTTCGTATACTATATTGTTGGTTTTTCGATTGGGTTCGTGAATATATAAATTATTTTCCGTACTAACTCGAGAACGCGCGATAAAAGATTGCCAAGAACGAAGCTGGCAATTGTGAATTGTCGATGCCGGCTAATTTTAATGTTTGACCCCTTTTATGTTTTATTGATAGTTTAGCGCAAAGCAAAGTTTTACCGGAAATCGGAGGCGTTTGAATTCGAAAGGTTGTTCCGTTGTTGTCATTGGTGACATAAATCCGGATTGTCCGAAATACAAATAAATCCGAATATAGGATTTTGGTATGCGAAATTTTGTAATTTTACGAGTAATACAACGTTTGCCGGGTCGGCTAATAATAATATTATACAATTTAGAGTGTAACATGTATGATTCTTTTCGTTGTACTTGTTGTTTTTTTAAATACATTTCTATTTGTGTTATTTTTTGAATTGCGTAAAAACGTATTTACGCCCTTAATGCTATTAAACAGTAAGATAATAATAGCAATAATAACAGTTTTATGGGAAATTAATTACAGAATATAAAATCGCAATTTTAAAAACCGAAATCTGGATTCGGATACAAATCTGGATTTACAGTAAATGTCGGGTTTATTGGATTTTCGGATAATCCGGATTTATGTCACGTCGCCAGTACAAACACACACGGCGGGACGCGCATTTCGATTTCGTGAAGACCGATAATAGCCCGCGAGCAAAATAATATGGACGGGACCGTGGGAATGTGGATGGGGCTCGACGACTGAAACCCCCCCCCCACATCCCTAGATTTTTAAAATCCGGGTAAAAAAATTAATCGTACCCGATATCCTGTAGAGAATTAAAAAATGTAGGTATTTTATGTGCATACCTATACGTATGTATGGCGGAGTAGCACGGCAGTTAAGCTTTTGCTATTCGACAACGATTTTTTTTTTTCACAGCTTTCTCAAATGCCAAGTTTTCGTACGTACCGGATACCGGAACCATAAACGCGTTTGAATATTGATTTCACAAAAATAATTCTTTTTGGCAGGTTAAGACGTGCAATTATCATAATTAATACATTTTTTAACATATAAACGAACCGATGAGAATTACCGAACAACGAACGATAATATTACGTTAATTAATTTAAAATTAAAACGGGAAATTGTTGGACAAGAGAAAATTATATTTCTTAATTTATAGGGGACAAAACGTGGCTTTTTCAATTTGGTACACGTTTTTATTAACGCGAACGTTGAATATTTTGAACTTTTTTTCTTTCTCGCATATTGGTGCATATTTTGTCATTTTTATTCTCCATATTTAGCACATTTTTAGCATATATAATACACGATTGGCCACGGACCCGGGACTTGACTACCGGTTTTACCACCCAGCTGTATCTGAACCGTGGGGCTTTTCATTGTTTAAAATCTTTGTCTAAACGAATAGCGCAGTTTTTTTCTTACAGGCAATAAAAAAATCGATTCAAATATATAACAGATCTGGGTCGTATAGTACCCCGTGGATATTAAAAGGATGTAAACAGTGATATTTTTCCTAAAAGTCGTTAGAATATTAATTATGAATTTTGTTAAAACTGAATTTCGTCCTATAATTTTAATAGTATCAAAAAACACATACAGTATCCAAGTACTGACCAGTACATTGAGAACTTATGTGGCGAATGGCAGTGTAGTTGAAACAACAATAATCAAACGTGCATTTGATGCGATTTACCGATAACACAAACGATCAAAAACAGACCGTCACTCGACGGAAAAATATCATTTTTTTTTTTTTTTAATAGTTTTTAATGTACCAATCTTGATTGATCAATTTTCCTTTTTCCGCTTTGATTTAATGTGTTTACAGTGTGCTCGCATGCACGCTACGCCACTGTACCTGATTGAGTTTCCCTATTCTACCGAGGACGCGTGCGTATATTATTAACGTGTGGGTATTAATTTTTTTTTACTATTTACGCCTCCGATTTTCGTGTAAGTACACATATTATATAACGAACCGTGTTTATATATTAAAACAAAAAAAAAAAAAAAAATAAAGGGATTTCGATTGTATTCGCATTAAAACCGTGATTGCTGCGCACACCGATTAGCGCGACACGCGGCGGCGGCGGCGGCGGAAACGAGGGGAGACGACATCCTTCCAGAATCGCCTTTTGTGTGCCGCTTCCTGTTTGGCAACACAGCGGAAAAACCACACAATTATTTAATAACATTCGGTAACGTCCGTCCTCCGCGTTTTTCCCCGTCCGAACGTAATAAATGAACGTGTATTCCAACAACTACATTATATAATAATAATATTATAATCGAAAGGGGTAACCGTGGGGGAAACTCGAGGGGACCCGATCTGTATATCCCCCCCCCGAACACACACACACACACCCGTTGATATTTTTCTTTCGAAAGATACCTCGAGATAGTATTTATTTTTACACGTTCAGAATTAACGCGTATATAATATACGCTCTTGTATTATTGAAATAACAATACTCGTGGAGTCGTCAATTAATTAATTACAATTAATGGCGAAAGAAAAGAAGAAGAAAAAAAAGCCGACCGTAGTGCAATAACTATAACGGTTTTTTTTTTTTTTTTAATACATATAAAATTGTTTAAAGGTCAAATTTCGATGGAATTCGTATAAATTATTAACGATTATTTGCACGAGTCTTCAATGCGTTAACTTGACTGTACGTTTATAAAAATTGACTGTAAAAAGTTAAGTTTATGCAATGAAAACATATACTAGTCAAGTTAACGATAAAAACAATTAACTGGTAAGTTAGGTTGAAAAGTTAAAAAAAAAAAAAATGTAATTTTTTAACTAGTTAATATCACGGTTATGATATTCGAAACGTCTAAATTGATCAAACGCGGTTTTGTTTAAAACGTTTCGGACAAATAGTTAAGACAACAAACAAAAAAAAAAAACTGTTGTTTAAAACAGTAAAGTACAATGTATCTGCATTATTTTTCAAAATAATGTATATAAAATTGGTAGTATAAACAAAAAACGACTTTAAATCGGAATATAGTCGAAAACGTTATAAGTTAGTTTTCATAATCTCTAATGAAAAAAAAAAAAAAAAAAAATCATTTTAAACGATTATAAAACATGTTTTTTTTTTTTTTTTTTTTTTATCAACTCCGAGATGAATATATATATCAGGTATTAATATATCAGGCCCACGTTTTAAAAAAACAATACATAGTCCGGCACTAGATTTGCGCACGGCGACGCGTATTTTTATAATACGCGCCCCGTACAAAATAAACCGCGCGTAATACACGTTAAATGTTTGTTGACCTAAAAAAATAAATAAAAAAAAAAAAAAAAAAAAACCCCTACAACAACATCAGCAGCAGCGGCAGCGGTGGCGGCGGGGACCTCCTCCCGGGGTCGTACAATACCGCACGCTATATGTACACGCGGGACAGTGTGTAAGGGGAGAAACCCGTAGACGTAAAATATAAGGTTTGCGATATTTATCATTATTATTATTATCATTATTATTATATTATATAAACGATGATGTGAGTTTTGTTTAGATTGCGTGCGCGATGTATACAACGGTGTTGTCGATGGCCAGTGTGGGGCCAATATAAAGAGCTGCGCCGCCGTCGCGGAGGAGGGAAAATAAATAAACTTTACGTCTTCAAAGTAACGGAATAGATTGAAATCGATTGCGCGCCTTAACGACGACGACGACGACGACGACAATGACGACGGTGGCGGCGGCGGCGGCGGGTTTTCTATTATTTGGTCTCTTCCTCCTGGTTTTTCGCGTGCGGTCGATCGGAGGAGAATCGTGTGTACGAGAAAAATCGTTTACATCCTCCGCGCATCGCCCGTAATAATATTTCGCCGGACACTCCAGACGCGTGTATACAGGGCGATGCGATATATTTTCCCACAGTAAACCGCCCCCCTAATAATACAAACGGATTTGAAGTAAGCGTATGAATTTGATTTCCCACCCCCTCGTCAAAATCGTTGAAAATCCACTAACTGACACCGGCGTAGTATCGCCCGTCGCACGACGCACGACGTCAATAAATTGGTATCGTAAAACTATTAACTAGCGGAATATTATAGTCGGACGAGACTTTTAAAAGCGTTACTTTCGGGACGTCCGGGAAGAATTAATGAAATACGTTTTGTTTTTTCCATGAAAATCGCCGATTCATCAGACATAATACGACTTGTTACCGTTATGTACGATATTATTTATGACAAACGCCTGATAGATCAGGATATAAGCACGATAAACACGAATTCGTGGTGACAGATCACAATAAGTTTTCGTGAAAACAAAATTGAAAAATATTAACAAACCACGCACAAGGTGACGTCCACTATCTAATTAATCTATGGTCTACGATAGGAATGACCCGTCCATATCTCTATATTATCTATTTATGGTACCTATATAAAGATAATCGCTGGTTTGTGAGAAAAAGATCATTATAATAATTTATATACGAGCGAAGACCTCGAGGACATATTCTAAAAAGACAATAATAAAAAAATAAAATAAACGCAAAATCCTTCTGACCCGCCGCAGTAGGTATACTGTAATAATGCTATAGAAAGAAAACTTTCGTCTGTTTGAATTTCAACGGTTTTTTTTTTTTTTTTATTTATCATACCGTGATTCATTTGACGACAATATTCATACCTTACTATATATTATATATAAATCATAATGACCGTATAAAAAACCGTATTTTTTTTTTTTTTGCGATTTAGATTATAATATTATAATAAGTACATTCGGCGACAGCGTCCGGCCGTTATAATAATAACGAATTCGTATTATATACCCTCCCGCGCTCGTATTATTATATTTTATAAAAATAAAAAAAGTGATATTAATCCATTTGTCGATATTTCCCGGTCCGGGTAGGCGTACGTACGTATATAAAAAAAAAAAAACACAAAAAAATATATGAAAAAAAAAAATAATAATATACATACACACACACAACGAGCACAACCTTCACAACGACTACGACAAACCCGGGTACCCGCCCACCGAGAGAGAGAGAGAGAGAGAGAGAGAAAAAAACACTTGACAATTTAATGACTCCGACTCGCCGCCGACGCCAATACTGTACTCTACTCTGCCTACTACTACCACCGTATAAAATATTATTATACGTACGTATAACTATACGGCTAGAGATAAAAAAAAAAATAAATAAAAATAAAAAAAATGTATATATACACTACACCGGTGCCATGTTTATTTAACGACGATGACATTGACGATTTTCCAAGCATATGGTATATATATATATGTGTGTGTAATATGTATGTATGTATATCCGTGGTAAATATTATAATATTGCAGTTGTTGTCGTCGGCTTCATCGTTTGTGTGGCGTATAGGTAGGTAGGTTGTATTTTTTTATTTTTCTTCAATACGCCAACGACGACGACGACGACAGAAATTCCGAATGATCGTCGACGAAAATTCATTGCCCAAGTTATATATTAGCAGGGCTGTGAATTCAATGCATTAACGTGTTTTTCTGAACCGTCGTAGTACAAAAACGAAATATTATTTTGCGTATTTTTGCATATTTAACGGGTCACGATCGTTTTTCGCGATTTGATCATATCAATGCTTTTTTTTTTACCTCTAAATGTATTCGTTGAAACTATTCTAATTTTAGTCGGGAACTTGACTAGTCGATATCTAATTTTGCTGAACATTGGTCCAAGTCGAGTATTAATGTTATATTGTTGTTTTTTAACAGCATTAAATTTTTAATTTTTAAAAAAATGCATGAAATGACATACAAATGTCTTATTTTTAAGGATTATTCAAATAAATTAGCGGTGATTTTAATTTGAAAACAAATATATTACACAGGTACTCGATAAACTTATTATTTTTTAGTTTAATTTCTTGTTGTTGTTGTTGTTTTTTTTAAAAATTACCCTCGATAAGAAATGAAATAATCGCTTACTATTTAACAAACAGTAATAAAAGATATAGATATAGATATAGGCATAATCTCTACAATATAATATTTGACAATACTTTTAAATAGCTGAAGTACAATGGCGTACATTTCGGTGATAAAATAATATCAAATACGATTAATATTTTGGTTTCTACTTACTAAATTTTCTAAAATATATTATAACGACAATGCAATATATTCGTTACGGAAGTAAAAAAATGTATTAATTAAATGACCGTATCTGAGTCTGAAATTCTCTGAAAATGTAAAAAAAAAAAATGGTACTATCAGCTTCTACGGTCCACGGAACAAATTCCCTTATGGTTTTTTTTTCCGCGCTCAACGTATTAGAGTAAAATAAAACATTCAAATTCAAATGCACCGAGCATATTCCGGGCCTAATTATAAGTGTTAAATTGTGTCTAGTATACCGGGTACTATAATGTCGAGTGACGAAAACCCTGAAAGGAGGGGCAGGGGCGATCCGCCAATCGCCCCCTAGCCACGGTAATCGCCACTGACACGCGTCGATGATATAACTATTGAACTATCGCGAAAACTACGATCACGCTATCGCGCGGGTATATCACGAGAGAAATGCGAACGAATGATAGTATATACTACTATCATCACAGTAGTGTAGTTTTTTTTTTTTTTATCTATATTCACGCTTAATCAACTTACGTGCCTATATATGTAATATATTATTACATGTGTAAAAATTATTATAACGTCTCCGTCTCTACGTTCGGGCGTTATTATTATTATTATTTCATTTCTTTTTCTTTTTTTCTTCATATAAATAAATAAATCGTATATACTCGAGACCCGAGGGTATACGTATGCGTGTGTGTACCCCGGTGGTGAAACCAATATTTATTTTTGTGTGAACCCGGCGATGACTTGCGCGAATAACAGGCGCCAGCTGTAATCCGTCGTCGTCGTCGGAGGAGGAGGAGGAGGAGGAGGATGAGAAAGACGGCGGTGGCGGCGGCGACTAGTGCGTAGACTTTTCAAAAAACGAAACCCACATTTTAAAACCAACGGGATAACATGGGAGACGTGTCCGCCGCAATCATTACAAAACAATTTCGACTCCCTTCCCGTGTATATAAATATATATATAAGATAACGACAGCGCGAGTTTAATGGCGTACGCATTTCAGTAGGTTTTTTTAAAAAAAAAAAAATTTTTTTTCTTTCATACACCGAATAAAAAAAAAAAACAGTGTAGGTGTACACTTACCTATACGTTGTTAGTTTTATCGGGTATTATAACAACCCGTTTCCAATGGTCGAACGATATATTATATTATACCTTCAAAAAAAAAACAGTAATTGACTGCCCCCCCTTATTGGGTTGAAAAACCGGTGTATACGGATAGTCGTTTGTTAATAATTTGTAATCTTTTCAATCGGAATAACCGACGGTGGACATCTAGACAAATGTCTGAAATAAAATACCGCCGGGCGGAATAATCAGCGAACAAATTATCTGGAAATGTGAGCTTATCCGACGGCGAATAAAAAACATATGTTTTTTTCTAATCTCTGCCATGTTCTCTTCTGTTTTGTCGATCTTCCCGAATCGACTCCGTATTTTTTCGCACAACATTCCCCCGTCTCGTCGGTGAAGTCTGCGGACACTTAGTTTTTCCGTCTACCCTCCAAACATGATCAAACAACAATAATTTACCCGAACTTTTACCTCTGAGGCGATAATGAATTTCCCATAATACAGATATATCGTGTAAATCGATATTACCGCGTTAACTATTGTTAACGGTAATAACGCGGTAATATTAATTGTTTATTGTTGGTAATACTCGATTCTTGTAAAAATCTACGAAAAATGACGGACGCGTATAGAAATCAAATCGTGCCCGCGAAAGTGTTGCACATTATCTAGATAAATAATTAATTATCTTTTTTATTTTTATCAAGATATGTTAACAAAATTGACTATTTTGTCTTTATCTAGACGAATAACTGAATTGTCTACAAAAAATTGTATGTACTATACGTGCTTTTTTTTTTATAAACAGCTTTTCTATTAGAAATTTTATATGAAAGAACTTTGGTGTCATTTATTTTTTTTAATAATTGGGGAGAAAAACGTAGAAAATATCGGAAAATGTGTGTATGTATTTATTAATACCGTATAAAATATATTTTAGTAATAATATTCGGTATAATTTATAAAAATAAACATCCGATATAATAGTGTAAATAGTGTTAATTATTTTATTTTTATTTTTAAAATATAAATAAATCGATGAAAAAAAACTATACCTGGGTAAATAATTAAAATTGTCATCTTCTTTTTTTTGTATTGTTGTTATTCAGATAAACGGCGGGTCTTTATCGGGATGATTTGAAATTTTATACTTGTATGTTTCTATCTAGATAAATTTTATTAAATTATCTTTTATTATCTTTATCCAGATAAATTTTCGGGTTATCTTTGCCCGCGGATAGACGATCGGACCGAGCGTTTAATATACGAGACATATTCGAAAAGACGGGGAAATTATAATCACAAGAAACAGTTTTTATTAGCACATTTAGTTTCCTGCATACCTACTTCACTTTTCCACATAATCGCCGTTCTAAGCATTTATCGTACCTCTGCAACCAGCACATTAACCCCTTTGCGTAGAAGCTCCCCGCCGGTGAGTTGAACCAGTTGACAACGGCGTTTTTGAGTTTCTCGTCGTTTTCAAAACGTTGTCAACCGAACCATTTATTGGAGTACAAGAAGAGGATGTATTCGCTAGGTGCTAGGTGGGGACTGTATGGTGGGTGAACAAAAAGTTCCCAATGAAAATCTTGAATATGCTCGCTGGTCGCGGAGAAGGATTACCACTGCGGCCTGTCACTCCGCTCTTCGCCGTGCAAATTGGTTCGTCCAGTTTTGGAATCACGACACCGTCGACGAACATTTTCTTCACTTGTTACTGTAGGACAATAAACTAGGCACATCTCCCGATGAATTTCAGCAGCCGAAAATCATTTTGCACGCAAATATCTTTTTTACAGCTGGATGTGAGCGTTATTATTAACTTGTCTGCACGCCCGGACGGGCAAACGACTGCAATACCCGCACGAGTTCAACTGTGTCCCGCCTTGT
The DNA here is from genome assembly GCA_956483605.1 of Tuberolachnus salignus. Taxonomy (NCBI): domain Eukaryota; kingdom Metazoa; phylum Arthropoda; class Insecta; order Hemiptera; family Aphididae; genus Tuberolachnus; species Tuberolachnus salignus. The sequence continues at coordinate 47,812,969 of OY101429.1, read as the reverse complement.
GCCACTGTGTTCCGGGTTTTGCTCGAAATCAAATTGCAACCGGGGATTTCGGCCGTCGTATTTATACTTCCTATACGGACAAATATATACGCGCGTGTGTGCGATCTGCATCGAAAATCCCTATCTCGCCCGTTGTCGTCGGCGAGGTAATACGATACACGAACCATCCGATTATTATTATTATTATTATATACAATAATAACATGACGTGCGTATATTATGAAAATCGCGCGGGGCCCGGGGGTCACTCCCACGGTTCTCACGTAAACGGATTCTACTTCCCCCGGAGCGCACGCCAGAAGTCATCGTCGACGGTGCACGGGGTCCCGATAAAAAGACGCGAGTATATTGTATAAAGAGTACGCGTACGCAGTTTGTTTGTTGTGCGCGCATAACGAGGGGTAGGTATAGAAATAATATACAAATAGCGTTTTCGGGCAAAGGGAAACAAATATATATATATATTATATATTATAAAAGAAGACGAATACGCATGTATTGTGTATAGTCCGCAGTGTTGTTTTTGGGCTCGTATACGTCTCCCGGGCGCCTTTTAGCTTCTCGGTCAAGAGGCTCCCCGACGAATAAACACAGACGCGAATAATATTTTATATCGGCCGCGGCCGCGGCGGCGCAGACGAGGCGCCATCATTGTTCGCGGGAACAAATCGAAATTCACGGGCGTTTGATTTTCACCGTCTCCAATTTTGCCGGCCTTTATATTATATGAAATACGCATCGCCGGCATTATATCGGGCAACGTACCGCAGACGACGACGATAATAACAATATAATATTTTAGTATATAAATAGAGAGAGAGAGAGAGAGAGAGAGATATGTAGAGTGTGTTTTTGCAATATATATATATATATATATATATACGACAGACAACGACGCGGGGGTAATTCGATATTCTTTTCCACTGTTGTTTCATCTGGTTCCTCTCGTATAAATAAATATATATATATATATATATTCATAATATATTTGCTTTGTTGTGTATTTGATCAAAACTGGACCTGACATAATACTTCCGGCCGTCGACGTCGGTTTTTTTTTTTTTTTTTTTCAAGAAGAAGGAAACCAGTTTTCCGTATTCCGGCAACCGCCGTATTATATTCCCCGGCGATAATAATTCTCTGTATACCGTACGCGTATATAATATACTTAGATCTCTCCGGCCAGATATATTATACAGACGTCGTATTATATATTGTTCAGAATTTTTAAACGTTGCTGTTTCGTCTCTATTGTCCGTACCGCAAATGACATTACACACACACACACACACACAATATATATATATATATATATATATATATATATATATATATATATATATATATACGAAACCATTCTCGCGTAATACGTACATTATTATACACGTAGATATGACGCAAACATCTCTTAATCGTACGTTATCGTTCCCGAATCTATACGAGATATTATATCGTGTGGTCTGCGGCTTATTCGATGCGCACGCGGCAAAACAACGATATAATATATAGGATCAAACGTAGGTTTTATTTGCTCTAACCGAAATCGTTTCCTTAGAATTATTATATAGATAAATTTGCGAGTCTCTTCGATATCGTTGCGTACATCTCTTTAGTGTAATACGACGAGATTTCCGCGTTCGCGGTCATCCGATACTTATACCGCAAATAATAACATACGGATCCTTATTATTGTCATAGCGTATTTTGTAAAACGGTTTTCAGACCCCCGCAACGTTGATATAATAATATATATATATATATATATATATATATATATATATATATATATTCCTACGATTGGGCGCACGACGAAACGGGCAGATTTTCGGTGATATTCGTACCGGCCGTGGCCTTGAATCCCGCCGTTTCAGACAAAAAAAATAATAAGAAAAATAAACAACACTTAACTCGATAAACGCAATATTTACTTTTCGTCAGAGCTATCTGCGAATGAAAATTCTGCAAGATTTAACGTGTGTATACTGCTATTTGATTGGGAAATTCCCATATGGTTCCGTGCAGATCAAAAGAGTTACGCTTTAGAGGGAGCCTCCACGCGAAATTGACTTTGTGCGCGCTCTCCGCAGTAAAAAAAAAAAGAGAGCAAAATAAATAACCAATTTATTTCTCCACATCATAATACTCGTTATTCAAATCAACAATACGAAAGATTCGCATGATGCATATTGTTCCCCTTGTATTATTATTTCATCTCGTTTTTTTTTTATTTCATTTTCTTTATGCCCGGTTTTTTTTTTTTTTTTTTTTTTACATTGTCCTTAAATTTGTTCCGAGTCACGAGATTCATCATCGTCTTTTGTCCCCCGCGGCGGCTATATAGTCGCTGCCGAGTCGACTTTCCAGTCGAATCGTTTTAAATTCAATATTCCTGATTTAAAAGTATACAGCGTATTATTATTACACACGCATAAAACGCGAAAACGATTCCGCGATACTATTCGAAAAGATACTGCAGTCGTCATTATATCGCAAAAAAAAAAAAAATGGTCATTCTACGTGCGCGCGTTATTATTGATCATATATAATTCGAGCGTTTTCCCCACGGTTTTCTTACTTTATTTCATTCCATTCTTAACTCTTTATATATATACATTTTTTTTCATTATTTATAGTCGGTCAATTATTCCTCCCGGGGCAAAAACTGTCGTAATACTTATATTTTCGGCGGCGGCGAAACAATTAAATACGTTCGGCCCCTCTTTTTGCCGGGGGGCTCGTACAGAAACAGTATGAGCGCACAATCCTTTCCACGTATAAATGATAATATTATACTGCACTGCTAAACACATAGTTCGAAACAAGACCCCACGGTTATATAGTCACCAATTACTATAATATACAATTTCTAGCCAAAGTGTTATTCCACAACAGTGGCAGCCGAACGGCAGCGCCCAAAAATTAAAAACGATTTGATTATCAACTGTCTGGTTTTGACCGGCTCCGTCGGGATCGCCCGGTGGCCCCAGAATTTTGATGATGATATATACTGACCATCCTCAGACCCACCCGAACATATTTATGTTAAATTTCAATTAAATCGGACATGTAATTTACAACACTATGCATGCCAAAAAAAACGCGACTTTTAATTTTATTTATAGATAGATATAATAATTGGGCATGTGTAGGACTGTGATTTTTTATAGGAAAATGCGTTCTAACCATTGCGATTATGGAATACAATTGTTGCCGATGATAGTACCAGTCAAAGTGATAACAGTTAATCAGGGTGGCGATAACGAAAAACATTACACGTTTATCCCTTTCGCGTGTTCGACGAATATTTAATATCCACCAAGTAACAACAATATTCGTATTCTTTTCGATATTTTTAAAATTTTGATTTTTCAGCGCATATTTAAGATTTACAGTTATAATGTCTTAAGGTGTTTTTAGCGCATAAAAAATATTCTACCATTATTAGCCATCTATAATTATATTTTAATGAATATAGACGCAGGTGACGAAAAACGCGAATTTTCAATCAAAACAAAAAAAAAAAGACAATATTGTTCAACGATCCGTATTCGTAAACATTCGCGTGCACTTTAAACATTACGACCTTTTATATAGATAGTACGTAATAATTGAAGAAAACCAAAACGAAAATTATTTTTTTTTTCTCGTACTGTCGTCGAATATGTTGTATGCTATATAGGAATATTATTATTATTATTATTATTAATATCATTGTCCGACAATAATATCCAATTATCATAACTTATCGATAATCATTTTTTTTTTTCCATATAATATTATATTATATACTCGCGTATAATACGCTCAACGGAATAATAATATTGCATTATATAAGTCAATATTATACCGAAATGGAATATATTTGTCATAATTGTATGCAAATACAATATGTGACATTAAATAATAATAATAATAATAATACCGTGCAGTGTGTTTGTGTGTGTGTGTGTCTAAATTATTCCCTATTCAATAAATCATATAACTGGCTAATGTTATATTGTTATACAACCCCTTGTAGAAAATTACCCAAGTATAATATTAACTGCTATATTATATTATATAGTATATGTGTCGTGTAACAACCCACGTTCGTAAACATAAAAAAAAAACCTACCCCGAAAAATGTTCAACGAAATAACAGAAAGTGCGCTAAAAATTTTTTTTTTTTAAATAGATTTAAATGTTTTGCCGGTACAAAAAAAGAATAGAAAATATACAAGAGGCATGGTTTTTAAAGAGGTCATCACAGTTGAATTTCCGTCGTTGATGAAAAAGATATGAGCAATATAGCAAAAAAGAAGAGGTCACGTATATGCAAAACGAATCGGTTTTAGAGACAAAACACCTAATATACATCTGTAGATGACAACCTCATCGGAGTTTTACAATAATTTAACTTATTGTTTAAGGTAAATTAAAATCGTATTTTACATGGTTTTATTAATTAATATTTCAAAAAACGCCGATATAGTTGCCTTCGAAATATTGTCATCTACAAATTGTATCTCTAGACTCTATTTTCGAGGCTTTTTCGTTAGTTTTATACGCGAACACACTTTTGTCCATTAGAAATGTGAAGACGGCAAATTTGTAATAATATGTTCATTTTATACACTAAAAATTCGTATATTATAACAATGAACAAAATACGGACTGAAAATTATGAGGGCGAAACTTTTAGGGAAAACAGTATTATACTGTCGAACAATTTATTTACGTTTCAGCTAAAATACAGTTCGGTCAGTTTATAGGCTTCCAAAAGTTATTCAAATGACCATAAAAAATGCTAAAAGATTCACTTTTTATGTATTTATAGTTATCATATGATTCGAATTATACACGTATAATAACACTCTGAACGCGAAATATTACCGAAAGAAGAAAATTATGTTTTATTTTTCAACAACGCGTACGTATATAGATAAGTATTTCGTACGCATTTTTTTTTTTTTTTATTTCTCGTATATACATAATATAGTGTAAATATATATATAGGTATAGTTTCGTGTTAATTTAACGACCGTAAATTAACAGATTTTTATTTCGTTATTAAATAATATCTTATTATAGGATATATATAAATATATATATATATATATATATATATATGCACGTATATACCTCTAAAACGTTGTTCGGTTGTTTTTTTTTTTTTAAATTTTTTAATGAGTTTTTTTTACCTTTTTTGCCTGAACGGTTCGGAAGGGTATTTACTGCATCGATTAACACATATAATAATAATTTCACATTAGTGCGTTCACAACGAGGTTTCGTCTCGCGGATAAGGTGGTCCGGCCCACCAACCGGTTTTGTTTTGACGGTTCGGGTATAAAAAAAAAAAAATAAAAAAATAAAAAAAAAGGGGAAAAAAAAAATTATTATACGCCGATACGTTTTATATATTATACACTCGTACGGTCGGCGGCGGCGGCGGCACCTATAACATTTAATTGACAAATTACACGCGGTCCGATGGACTTTAGAAAAATGATTAATATACTGGGGCTTCGAACATAATAACTTAATTTTAACCCGGGGTTTTTTAATATATATATATATTTGTATACGGACGATAATATCGTCGACTTAATAATATAAAATGATATAAAATTCAATATTACACCGCGATATAATAGATTAATAATATTCGGCTTCTAGAATGGGGGGGGGCCTCGTAAAATAGCCGAACCGTATTTACAATCGAATACGTCGGAAGCCTTACACAGCACAGCATATAGTAGCCAGATCCATATTTTAGCCGAATTGCAATACAGTCGACAATAACGTATCGTATACGTTACTATAACTAATACCGTTTCGTCAAATAAGGTTAGGAAAATTTATTTTTACGGCTGTTTTACGGTTCGGCGGTTTTATTGTCGGCTGTTTAATAATAGCTCCCCCCCCCTCTAGAGTGCTAATTGCCCCGTCTCGCAATCGATCACATACAGCTTACGATATCTTCATAATAGTCTTCCGATTTGGTCCACCAAATCTAAAGCAAACAAACAAAGCAAAGATAACATAACCGCAGATAGCGGAAACGAACGAAGAAAACCTATATGCTAGCTGTATAGATTCCAAAACGTTAGTTTCCAACACGATGAAAGATTTAAAAAAAAAAAAAAAATATTATCTAGATAGATTTTTCTAGACGAGTCTCAACACGGGTCGTTAATATAATGACCAGTAAGCATACATATTATATTGGGTACGTCCATTCGATTGTATTTATACGATGGCGTGCTCTGGTTCATTATCGAATTCGTGAGTCCCAGAGATATATTAAAACTCTTATATTGTTGTTGTGGTTGTTAATACGATGCCGGTTGACTAATGATCGCGCAACAAACGACGACAACGGAAATTGACGAAAATCGAGAATGGCCCGCGGCGAGCGACTACTAATAATAAATGTTAAATCGTATTACGGCAGTTGATCATCTTATATTACTATCGATATATTATTATCAATCCGAACGGACTTCGCGGGACGAAAAGAATTATTCGATTACAATCGACAAAATGTACGAGAGTACGTAATAATAATAATAATAATAATAAAATGTCGAGTGTAATATTATAAGATATATATATATATATATTAGGGTGGACCGGAATTTTGTTTTTTTCATTTTTATTTTTGCTCTTCTCGTGATATTTTATTTGGCCGGGTAAAACAAAAGGGTACCCTCGAATTTTCAGATCATTAAAATGGTTTCTAGTGTTCGCGCGCATCAAATTTATCAACAAAAAAAATAGCCGTTTTTATTTTTTTTACGGTCTAAAGAACATTTATATCAATATATATAACATCTAACATAATTAAATTGTTGACATTTCAAGGGTGGTTTTGAAGGGTGATTCATATTTTTAAATGCCGTCATTTTTACTATTTTCATAAAAGTTTCCACTTTAAACGATTATAAAACAGAATTATTACATTACTCTTGATGATTTTTTTTTCCTTTTTCGTCATTAAGTACAACTTATGATGAACCTTGTGTTAAATTATCGTGCATTTCTGTTTGGCCAAAACAGTTTTATTCAATTAGTTCTAAATAAAAACTTAAAACTCCTATAAACAATTCAAAATTCGTTGGAATGTTTTGAATATTTGTTCATGCCTAAAAAGGCCTAAATATTAATATTCAGTGAAAATTTCAGGTTCCTATGATTATTTATAGGCGAGTTAAAACAAAAAGTAAAAATCGAAAATAATAAAACAATGTAAATTTTCCCCCAAATTATTAAGAAAACTACAATCCCCATCCCCCCGTGAACCAAAATGCGTTACACTAGAAATTCGGAACAGGATGTCTGGTAGAAAAATGGTTTACGGACAGAAACACTAAAAAAAAAAAAAAAAACACAAATCACAATAAAACAAATTCTTTTCGTTCTGAATTCAGAAAAAAGAAAACGAGAAAATCCCTGGGCCACCCTAATATATATGTACGTACATTTTTTTTTTCCCCTGCGCCGTTCCCCCGAGTAAATATAACACTGCGGACTCCGATAATCCGCGTGGCACACTGTATATAATATAATATTATTTTATACAGTAACAGTTTTCTGGACCGAAAATCGACCTGAACAACGGACGTTTGCGCAGTGTTATATATTATGTATAAAAAAACGGCAACCGGCGGTGTGGCCCTCGCGCGCGCCGGCGGAAATTGGATTTGAATTTCGCGTGCAAACAAATCGCCGTCCGTTTAATTTCCTTCTATTTTTATTATTTCTCCACTCCCCCGCTCACCCACCTTCACCCTCAAATCTCGTTCCGATCCCGCTTACGGCCGTGGAAGAAAAAAATAATAATAAAATAAGGGAGCGCGTTTTTAAAACGAGACAAAGAAATACGCGCGAAAGCTCGGTGACAATATAATAACGTGTAAACGATTTTTTTTTTTTTTTTTTGCTCTCCCTCACTCCCCGTCCCCAGAGGACAACCGGCGAGCAACAAGCAGTAATACTACCGAAAGGGCGACTTTTTTTATCAGCGGACGAAAAAAATACTCGAAAATATACTTACAACGGTTTTGGCGATTAACCAATTTTCACCGACAATTGGACGGTAGTATTTTGTGATAAACACTGATCATTTGTCGTTTTCGTGTGTACTAGTTGAAAATATCGTAGACCCATTACAGAATACACCGGAATTTCGAAATAATCTATTTCAGGTCTACCGAATAATATATATATCAACAATATTGCGATCGTTCAGTTATTATTAAAAAAAAAAAAAAAAAAATCACCGTAAGCCGTTTTTTTGGAAAATTTACTTTATAATCGGAATACCTGTAATACGAACAATTAACGTAACTTTTACGAAATAATAAAATATACAAGCTCTATAATAGCTATTATAAACTTTCAAATGCAATCCCAAATAAAAATATTTTAACAAGTATAATTAAGGACGAATTTAGTGGGGGGGGGTCGAAAAGTTGGTATATTAGTAAATCAGAATCTCTACAAAAAAAAAAAACTGCTAATATAATGCTTAATTAAAGTATCCGATGGTGCATCACTTACCGTACGATATGTCGAAAACATCAGTAGACATGATACAAAATAATAATAATAGTTTTCGAATTATATTCAATTTTTGGGGAAAATAATTAAGTGTTTAATTTCATATATTCCCGGGCCGCCGAAATCATACCGTTAAGTTAGACGCAAAACATATTATTTTACTAATATAAAACAATTTTAATCTTTTTTTTTTTTTTTAAACATTAATATAAAAAATTATGTTTCTGAAAATGTAATTATTATTAGCGTTTTAATTAATAAAAATAAAAAATTATAGTGTTATTGGTTTTATAATATTTAAATATAAGGTAATTTTTTTAACTGCAACGTAATTTGTTGCGTGTTCAACTTGTTTGTAAGTTTCTCGAAGTCTTTTGAATTATGTTTATGGATTACGTTAGTTGAGAACGTTTATCCTTTTTTTTTTCTTTCTTTCTTTTCTTTTCTTTTTCCTTTTTGTTTCTCTTGGCTCGTATGTATTTTTTTTCATTTTATTGTACGGCTCGCGCGCGAGACTCTCCTAAGTAGTTGGCCACACCGCCGGCATATACCGACGACACGGGCGTATTATTTCTATTATTATTATTGCTGGTACGTCACGAAATTTTAGAAATAATATCTATATGCCGAGCGCTATAAATTACACAATACCTATAATATGTACGGAATTATGTAGAATGCAAGCGTATTACGGCATTCTGTGCCAAAGCGTTTCGGTCCGGTCGTAGACCTCGCGCCGCCGGGTTTAACGTCTCCGCGCGATTACCGCGGCACACGAACCGACGAAATTTGCGCCGGCCGACGATAACGCGAATCGCACACGTGTGCCCGACCCCGCGAGATAACGGCGAAGAAAATACGTAAAAAAAAATTTAAAAAAAACCGTATAATTTTAATTCAAATGTTATATTATCGTACACAATATAATATTATTATATCGATAGATTAGATTTACGAATATATAATACATCTGAGTGTAAAATGGCCTATATATATATATAGTTTGAGTATACCAACGTTTTTAAACTAAATTCCCCGGGGCGTTAAATATATAAATACCAATAGAAAGGTTTTTTTTAAAAACGTAGTTTTACGTTTTACCCTCTATCTATTTATATATTCTTCTCTCTATTCCGTCCATTAGAACCGATTAAATGGGTTGGCCATACGCCAATCCAAAGGACACACTGAAAACGAAATGGCTTTGCAGCCGACTACGAGTAGATAGATTTAAAACAAATTTAAACGGGGGGTCATAAAATAATAGCTACTATTATTGGTGTGACCTAAATCCGGATTATACGATAATCTAATAAATCCGAAAATTTATGTTCCGAAATCCGAAATTTGCCGGGTCAGCTAGCAATAAATATTATATAAATTCGAGTGTAATATGTATGATTTTTTTTGAACTGTAAAAACGTATTTAATGCTTTACACGTTTAACGCTATTGACAATAAGATAATAATAATAGTTTTATGAGAAATTAATTAAGGATTATAAAATCACAATTTTAAAAACCGAAATCCGGATTAATTTTGAAAACAAAAAATCCGGATTCTAGAGTGTCGGCAAATCCGGATTTTTACTATCAGTAATATCTACTGTATTTCCCAATAGCAATTTACTTCAGTAGCGGGCTGCTAATCAAATAAAAAAAAAAAAAAATTACTTCTATTCGTATATCTATGATATACCGCTAAGGCCTACTAGACTGCTGAACCGCGTCGTTTCGATGATGGTGAAAAGCAATGAGAAAACTTTCGTTATTCGCTTGGCCGCGGTATCGGAAATTCGGAAATCAACTGACAAACCGCCGGCCGAGGTTCTACGCTATTACGTTTGGTAACCGGATACAAAATCACCTGAATCCCTGAATTACAGACATTCCCGGGCACGCCACTGACACCGATACTGTTCACTGTACTACTAGTATACACCGGGAGCGCCGGAACAACAGGGGCAATCACACCCCACTCGACGGGAAAATTACCCAGGGGCTAAGCCCCTACTGCTAGAATATATAAGTTTCAGTCGTCTTCCATAATTTTTACGTTTAATATTGAAACAAAACTCGAAATGTTCGAATAATCGTAGACATTGTAAATTCGTAAACAATATGGGGACAAATGATTAAAAATAAATTAACTTTTTGACAAATAGGAACAATATAAAAAAAAAATTCCTAAATAATTTTTAGATAATAAAATTACGTGATTTTCAGTAATCGTTAAACCCCCCCCCACGGTTCGAAAATCGTTCCAGCGCCATTGGCGTACATCAGTGGCAATACGTAACATAGTTATTCCAATAAAAAAAAAAAAAAAAAAAATAATAGCAATAGCCGGGTCTATCTGCACCGTTATTTTTCGTACGAAGTAGCGGCCCGCTATTTATTTCATTAGCAATTTACTACCGTAACCCTACCGTGTAAAACTCGGCGGCATGCGACGATCATTATTGCCATTATATTGTTATTATTTTTATTATTGTGCGCGCGCGCGCTCCGTATGAACGGTGACGCGGGTGGCGGCGGCGGCGGCGGCGGCGGCGGCGGCGGCGGCGGGAAATCGAGCGAGCGTGCGCCCGCGGACTGCAACGGCTATAATTAGGTTTCCCGAAACAAACGCGCGGGCGGCGCACAAAGGAGAGTTTTGTTACAAAGAGAATTGCGTATTAGATATCATTAGCGAGCGGGGCTACCAGAAGAAAACGAGAAATGTGATAACGGAACGACGGGCCGTTCAGTCCGCTGCGGCGGCGGTGTATACGAATACGTATATATATACATACACGTATATTGGGGCGTTTGTTTGTCTGTTTGTTTGTGTGCGAGCCCGTAGATTGCCACCCCACGCGCGTGTCCCCGACCCGTGTACGCGTATCATTACCCCGCCGGGGCCGCCGGAAAAAAAAAAAAAAAATAGCAAAAAGGATTCGCGCGCCTCGTCCCGGGCGGCAAAGCCGTCGTCGGTTTACACCGTCGCGTCGCGTCGTTACTCGACGGGCCGGAATTGGTTTCAAACGCGTACCGCGTCCCGGTCCCGATATTTTTCGTTATACGTATACGTATTATATAACTATTATTATTATTATTATTATTACCGTTCCCCGGTATACCGCGGTAGACGCGGTATATTATAGCATCCCATCTATATCCCATCTCTTCCACCCGGCATCCCCGTTCCCTTAGACATATGGGCACCGAATACGCGCGGTACGTATCCCGCGCGCGAGAGACACCGAAAATACGTTATTAATTTTCTACTATTACGACGTTTTCGGGTACCCGGCCGACTACGTTTTTTAAAAAAAAAAAACACTACGCGTATAATGAATCGTTCGGGTTATTATTATTATTACGCCGTGATGTGACGACTCAATTACCCCCGAAGGGTGTCGGATTGAGCGATGAGCTCGCGCGCGGTCATGACATCGCCGCGGCGGCGCGCGCGGGTTGACTGATTGTTGTTCATCAACGGGCGGACATTACCGCGGCGGTAATATTATTATTACCCGACGAGGTGTCGGGATCGTAGTTCGTTATTATTATTATTTTTTACTGTTTTTTTTTTTTTTTTTTTTTTAACAATTTTGTAAGTACGTTTTTTTCATCTCCCCCCCCCAATCCCCCTCCGTCTAAAACATCTGTATTTGCCGCCGCCGCCGCCGGGCCCTAATACGGACTTTGGGTAATTTTTCTCTTTGTCACCTCTCCCGTACACCGCATCATTTATTACGCCTCCCGCAACGTGTAATACTATTACAACATCCCCGAAATCGTCGATAATATGCGTGTAAATACAATATCCAACGGAACAATATACGATCGTGTTTAACGTTGTGTTATTGTATATCGTGTGTTTAATTAAAAATAAATCATCTAAAAACACGAACCGTTTATTATACGAACGTACCTGCTGCCCGCACAGCAGACAATAAAATATGCAGAGTGATTATTATCACTAGAGCGAACCGTCAGTGATTACTATCGTCTACACGAAAACCGAGTAAATTTGATTGTAGTTTATTATTATTTTTTTTTTTTCAAACTTTATATTATATCAATTATTTTAGATAATCATTTATTTCCAAGCTTTCAAGTTTGGTTATCCAGAATCGTCGCTAAAAATGATCAATACTTTTGTTTTTAATCTATTTTAAAAACGGGGCTCTTTTGCCCGTTACAACTAACCTAGGTAATAACAACTGTTTTTTTTTTTTGCATCCGAATCACCGAGGAAACCATTAAATAAACAAAAATAATTCAATTCTCATACCAAATATACCAATAACCCCGTTCCCAGCTCCCTTTAATTTAGTTTTATCAAAATTAAATATAGCCTATATTAATCAGGAACAATATAGGTTTATATTAGTGATAGAATTTTTAGAACCGGTACATACAGACAAACAAATTTTACCTTTTTATAATATTATTATAGATTTATAAACCCTGTATATATGCGAAAACGATGAGACCTTTAAAAAAAAAAATTTAAAAAAGTATATACTCTTTTCGGATCTGTGTTTAAAAAGGTCTGTTACTATTTGAAAATCGATTGTCGATTTGTATATACAGTATACGGGATTAAATATTAGTTAAGGGAAAAATCCGGATTTTTGGACTCAAAAAATTTAAAATCCGACATTTATTGTAAACCTGGATATTTATCTGAATCCAAGTTTCAATTTTTACAATTGTGACCTCATAATCTTAAATCATTTCTCATAAACTTATTATTGTTATTATTATTTTCTCATATTTAATAGCATTAAATGTGTAAAACATTAAATACATTATTGCAATTAAAAAATATATCACAAATAGAAATTTATTTTATAAAACAAGTACTACAAAACAAACAATGCATATTATATTCTTTAATGTATATGATATATTACTAGCTGACCCGGCAAACATTCGTCAAAATACGAAATTTCCTATTTTGCAATTTGAAACATGAATTTTCGGATTTATTCGATTTTCGGATAATCCGGATTTATGTCACATCACTAGTAAATATACACATAATATCGTAAAACAATCTCGACGTTATAAACGCATTCATTATGTGAAAAACACCAGAAAATCTGTTAATTTACTCAAAATCTTCGCGGGCGGATATTCGCAGCATGTGCAATCGCCCTGGACATTATTGTGCATTTTATATTATTATTATTTTTTTTTAAATCGTCTAAAACACGAAACATTTGTACGATACCACGCAGTCTATATATCATGCGGTGTAGACCACAGATAGACCACATAATATTAATAACGATCGCGAAAACCGCGATAGGCACGTGCGCATATATAGGTATTTAATAATAACCGTAAAATACGAAACGCGGTTAAACTGCGTACTATATTCTTACAATCGTTAATCAAGTATAAAATTAATATCGTAAACTGCAACCAGTGTATAAAATTAATATATAGACAAGTCGTCTATCGTACGACTGTACGAGCGTTTCAAAAAAAAAAAAAAAAAATGTTCACCACATTCCTAATCGATTCGAAAACGTCAACCGTGCACATACATGTAATATTCTATATAATCGAAATTCATCTGCTACACGCATGCCCTGTTGTATGCAGTTATAACGATATTACGTACGTATATTGCAATTAAAATATTATCTGTACTATAATTCATATTAAGTATAATAATTTCTCGCATACATATAAATATAACTCGTGTGTATTGTAAAAATATTTGCACGGCTATTTTTTTTTTTTTCTTCTTTACAGACTACTGCAATTTTAATTCTATATGACTAATAAATAATAATGGTACGACGTGATTATTTATATTTGTGAACGCCGCGTATATAGTCAAGTATTCGATATAAAGAGTATTCGCACGATTAAAGCTTGCGGTGACCAGTTACGTATTTACGGCGTGGGTATGGGCAAGGACTTTTTATTTTTTGTTATTTTAAATCGTTATAAAAGAAACTTTTATATATGTCGAGATTCAATAAGTTAAACATATTTAACGCGCACGTTGACTGTTGTCTGTTGATAAGACTTATAAGACGTATTATATGAGATAACAATAAGTACGAGAAAAAAAAACGAATTGATTAAACGTCAAGTATATACCAGTTTATATGTCTTATTATAGACTTTTCACCTCCCAAAAAATAAGTTGCAAATACACCATTGGCGGTGGTGAGCTGCCGAAATAATATTAAATTTTTATAAATTATTAACGAAAATTGACTGAATATGGTCGGAGGACGATTGGGGGAACTATAAAACAAGCCGTATTAAAGCCGAAATAAATTCGCAGCTGAAAATATTTTAGCTGAATTTAATTGTTCGACAGTAATATTGTTCTTATTAAAACTTTCGGCTGACAATACGGTTTGGCTATTTTACGTGCCCCCGGGAATCGTGGAACTTTTGTGTAACACGTCTGGGCACCGGAAATTGTCTGTCCAGAATCATATTGTTGCACCAATCGCCCGTCGTGATTATTAAACGACTAGGTTTTAGGCTTACACTCTCAGGACACTATAATAGGTTTCGTATACTGGAAACATTACGTTATTATTACGTACGTACGTATAATCGGTGCCCAAACAGCCAAACAGAAATATTATTAGTATTATTAGTGCCCATTCGGGATAATAAGAACAACGAAATCGAACGCATTTATATGATTTTGTGGTTTGCGAAGACTTGCGAGTCCCCTCTCCCCCATCTTATTATTAATATATTTGTTGATTTTCTCGACGACGACGACGACGATGACCTAACGAGACTACGAGGATTTGAAGATTGAATGACTTTTAGACGAGATCCACTTTAAATAGGATTTCTTTTGTAAGTCGCTCGTCATTATTATATCGACTACAAGAAGCAAAACTCTTGCATCGGGGTGCGGGGCGGGAATTCGACGAGAAGGAGGGTTTTTTTTTTTTTTAGTAATATATTTATAATAAATCTTATTCCGTCACGTAATTCATCGCTTATATATTATGTATGTCATTATTTCCATTATATATATAGTATTGTTTCATTCACAATTTTTTTTTTTTTTATATTTATATATATATTATTGTACCCGCTCAACAACAACGACCGCGGTAAGTATACATTATTTTTACTATAAAAAGTGAATTGTCATTCTACTAACGATATGTACACAGGTATAATATTTATTTTTTACAGTGCATAAAATACATCTAGATATGTTCGTGTGTACGTATGTAGCGTATAA
Source organism: Tuberolachnus salignus (assembly GCA_956483605.1). NCBI lineage: Eukaryota > Metazoa > Arthropoda > Insecta > Hemiptera > Aphididae > Tuberolachnus > Tuberolachnus salignus. Next base: position 47,797,192 of record OY101429.1, on the reverse strand, counting down.
TAATAACGATATATAGTAAAAACGATGTTATCAAAAATAATCATAAGCATCGGTACGACTGGCAGTATATAGGTTATAGTTTTTTTTTTTTTTTTTAGGAAGGAAAACATAGATTGACAGCGATAACAATTACTTTGATATATTATATCTCGTTGCGTATAATTATATAACACGCGACTATGTGAAATATAATTATAATTATACGAATATATAATATATAATATATATACATACGTCGTATGTACGACGTACGATATGTTATTCAATATATAAATTACTGCGCTTTCTCTGTCGAAAAATACAGCGCGTACCGCGAGCTAAGCTCGTTGACGCGATAATTCGTATAGGTTTACAAATTCCGGAATGGAAGTCGGAAGAAATGAGACTCCGGGACAGGCAATAGCGGAAAAGGTGGTTACAGTAATAAGCATTTTTAATTAAATACACTGGGAATTATGGAGGAACGTATAGTGACGCCGGCGAAGACCGTTATCACTCTAGTGATAATAATGATGACGATGACAATAAGACGTATAAATTATGTTATTGTGGAAATCCAAGTGTAGACATTTTTATAGGCCCCTATAAACAAAAGCGGATCAAGGGAGGTGGTCAGGAGGTACCACAGTCGATTTTCGCCGGTAAAATTGGCATCTTATTAAAGAAATTCGGACGTATTCGTTCAAATAATATCTTTTATATAAAATCAAATAGAAAAGTTATTCGATTTTTTCGATAATATTTACTAATAATGATTATTCGATCCTAATTTTTAACACCAATAAACGGCTTCTCGAAGATAGCCGGACCCATAGTTACACGTATTATATTTGTATTTACATTGTAATAAACCTCGAAAACTAATAGTTAAATTTAAAACAAATTTTCTCGGTTTTTCCTAGACAAAATCTCGCTTATATCTGTTTTGTTTGGTGTCCAACACTATCAGTGAGACTCAGACCAACGAAACATCGCCACCGGACTCACACGAGAATTGTTTTTTAATTTACTTTTCTATTCGGTTTTAATTGCACGATTGTATACTTCATCCGGCCTCTACGTCTAATCCTGCGTCCAACTCATAGACACCGTGTACATGAGATTTATAAGACTGGGCTCAGTTCCCCGTGGTTTTTATTTTAAAAAGCATTAATTTCTGTCACGTACTTCCACGTAAAATATTAGCTTTTTATCGGCCCATATCGATTTTTACTGATGATCATTTTTTATGCTTTCGCTTATTAAATTTTGCTTAAATTGTTTTAACTATACAAGAATATCCAACATTGTGAGCCCCCCCCCACCATGATATTTTAAAAATCTGGTGCCTATGGTCTCCCTATTTCCCAATTACTACACAATTCCTTCGGAATCTCTCGCGCCGCAGCGCCGAACCGGCCAAAATACACTGTATCGATGGATTCATACGCTCTGTTTGAGCGGTAACCTCAATTATTTCTGTTCACAATATTTACCCAACATGAAATAGTTTTGATATCGTTATCACATTATTCGAACGATACGCGCGTATAATTTCGGTCACGGTTCCGTCGTCGTATATATACAACCGCAACAATATAACAATAATTCCAAACAGTGACCGCTGCAAATAATATAATATAATACAATATTTCAGGGGGCGCGATAATTTACGAATGTGGCGGACCGTGACCGATATTCAAACACAACCGTCAAAAAGCGAGTCTTTTTTTTTATTATTATATTATTTTTTTTTTTTTTTTTTTTTAGATCAATTCACGCGCGTATTATAATATTATTGCTTTTCGGTCGCCCGCCATACACGTAACGCAATATTGTAAAAATATAATATAATATTATAATAGTATTATTATTATTATATCGGTATTATACGACGGTGGCCGTCCGCGGCCGACACCACCCCGCTGGAAATACGGGGCGCGATAATTACTGTCGTCGCGGTGCCGTAATCAGTGTGACGGGGGATGACACAATAGTCACGCCCCTTCGTACTGCACCGGGTAACGGTCGGCTCGGCGCGTTACGGGTGGCGCGTAATCCCCCCCCCTTCAATTTCAGCCACTCCCCTACGGTATATTTACGTTCTTATATTATTCTTTTTATTATTATCATTATTCGCGTACGCGGTGAAAACGCAAAAAAAAAAAAAAAAATTATAATAATATAAAATATTTACCCCGGTTTGTTGTGTATTACGCGCGTATTGTATAACATACAGGGTGACTCTTTCATTCGCCTACCGGCGATTATCGAGATAATACTATTATCTCGGTGATAACGACTAGTAAATTTGATTTCAGTTTGACATTGGGTATATACGTATACGTGGCGTGTCCAGTGGCGTACCCGGGGATTAATAAGCTGAATATAAGGGGCGTGAATAAAATAATCGTTTACATAATAATTCGAGCGAAATATGTATAAATCTATTATATAAAGCATTTTTCTCGATGTGTTTTTATAAAGGCCATAATATATTCTGTATAATTAAAATTACGTTTATTTAGTGTAAATACACAAAGATAATTATTTTTTTTTCTCGGTAAAATGTTTTCAATGCTGTTAATATTTTTTTTTTTTTAGTTTTACACTACCTTTACCTCCCCCCCACACACACACACACACCTCCTAGGTACGTCACTGAGTATACTTCCTACAGTTCGATCGACACGTAGATGATTATGTATTTATTATTAGTGCTAAAGAAGTATATTGTCTTTTCAAATCTGATTTTAAGAACGAGCACCATGGTTACTATATATTTTGAAAAACGCCAAAAATAAATTAACTCGAAATCTTCGTGTTATTTATATAATAATTAGTGGCGTGCCCGGGATTTTCAATAATAAGAGATGTAGTACCCAGAAACCTAAATAATAATCACGAATAAATCGTAGAATCTTCTTAGATATATTCTAATAACCCAATGATTCGAATTCCGAAACCGAATCCAAAAATGGCAACTTTTATTCAACAAATCAATATAAGCTTTTCCTAATAATGCGACTGAGTTTTATATATAAAACCAGAAATCCGTCAAAACTGGTTATGACTAGTTAAAACTAGAATTAACCGCAAGTTTAAACGATCCCGTCAAAATTAGTTTTAAAAATCAGATCCTGTGTATAATTTCAAATGCCACGATAGTTAACCTTGTCGTTATATATTATAAACACATATACTTAACGGACTAATTCTTAATTTTTCCCTAGTTAAATCTATTTTAATCTAACGATACGAAAATGACGTCTGGATATCGATTTTCACTAGATAATATTCTAGTTTTCAGACGCTAAAAAACTAACTAAAAATAACTACGTGTGTTGGTTCTAGTGAAAATAACTATTCAAAGCCGGTTGTGACGATTAGGGGTTTGTGGAAACAAGTGTTGACCAGTCGGAATTAGTATTGACAGATTTCGGATTTTAACTGTAACATTTTAACGTTACAAAATAAAATTACTAAATGAATACAGGGGGAAAAAAACGTTGCGTTTTCGAGCCAGCTGAAGGCAGAGGGGGGGGGAGAGCGATATAAAATTCCTAGCCTCTCGCCACCCCCACACACCACAGATAATAGCTGATGATCGCCGGCTCGCGATAATACAATAATCGTGCCCTGTATATTATTGACGACGATGACGACGATGATAACAATGATTATTATACAACGTTGACTTGGATATATGTGTATAATTGTATTATTTATACGGTCCCGTGATTCCAGGGCGACCGGCGCGCGCGTTAGTCGCCATTATAATAATATAATATTGGGTGTTATACATAAACGTATACGTGTGCACCGCCATTGCTCCGAATTTGCATATGATAATAGTAATAATAATAATAATAATAATAATAATACGCGTATAATATAATAGGAATCTCGCGGCGGAAACAGCACCTGCGACCGCCGGAAATGACTGCGGTGTTCGGAAAATTGATAACTACTGTATACGCGCGTATTTATTAATCGTGAAAGCGACAGAGAGCGAGAAATTGCATTGTTCTCTTCGTTTAACCCGTTGTGTTATTGTTTGTGCGCCGTGCGGTTTGAGCGTGCGACCGATTTGAGGTCATGCGCAAAGCACAAGAAATAAATATATTTTTTTTTTGTTTTTTCGAAAGGGGCGGGGGCGGCAAATTGTTTGTTGTGCCCGGCCAAAATGTTCGTGAATACGGTCCTATTTTATAGAGACGTTTTACACTGAAAATATCATGTGGTTAAATATGTGAGTGTTGAACAGAAATAAACCCGAGCTAAATAATATCGAGTATCGGTTTATGTATCGGCCCACCCCTAATAATAATAATAATAATAATATCTGTACCGCGGTGGCGACGATGTTTTGCCATAGCAACGCCACCGCCGCCGCCGCCGCCGCCGACCGACCGCCACCGCCCGCCGTCCACCGCCCGCCGTCCGCCGTCGGTCGACAGTCAAAAATTGATTTATACAAATGTATAATATTATAATATATAAAGACTTGAAAAGGGACAAGGGGAATTGCGAGTGTACATATAACTGCAGCCGACAATTTCCTTTCCCTTCTCTCGCCGACAGCTATATAATAATATCACTACGGCGGACGCGTTATAATATTATTACACGTGTATTTTGCGGCAGTTGATTGAAATGAATCGATTCGCGTATGTATAATTCGCTTCAACTATTTTTTTTTTTTTTTTTTGTTCTCCTTCGGCTAAAATGATTGCCGGTAACTATACGGGTCGTCTAATGCTTTCTCGCATTACGTAAATCGCAACTATAGCTGAACATTATTATTATTATTATTATTATTATTACTATGCCTTATATAGAAACCGGGATAATAGTTTTCTGGAGATTATGACGTGAGATTACAATATAAAATCCATATTTTGAATCCGGGCAATATAGAGCAATATATATATAATATATTATATTATACTGTACTTAAATAGTTATAGTTATATTATATAATAATGTCGGTTTTAAAACGGCAAAAAATGTGACCTTTTCGGAACACATAATTTTTTTTATTTTCAATATTGATAACGACGAAAAATTATACTTAAAGAAGTTAATTTGTCAAGATCGATCTGACTATCAGATACCGCGTTATTAATCCTCCTCCACTGGTGTTTCCGGGTCAAAAAATACCCCCGACAATTCGTTTTCTAATTTTCTTCTATGAAAAATATCGTATCGATCGATTGAAGAGTTAAAAGTGGTTTAAATTTAGTTCGAGCCATTTATGTCTGTCTAATGCAATTCCTACAGGTTTGTTTGGCTTTTCGGTCAAAAAGACCTTTCCCTTAAACGGGTATAGGACAGTAGATTAATGGAAAAGTATTATCGTTAATACCACAGTCGTTAAAATGTGAAAAGAAAATTTCAAATTTTACCAATCACCAATTAAGGGTTAAACGTAATACAGCTATAACTGCTGAACAAGTAGGCGTTTCGCAACTTATGGACAACTTTGTTCATTTTAGCATACATATTATTATATGTATCTATAATTTGTATTGTTATTGTTATTAAATTCGCATTTAAAATAATAAAACACCGCTGTGAGTGGAACTATAAGGAAAACGATATTATAGATGCCCTGAATCGCTGTTTTAAGCACCCGCCGTTACTTTTTATGACATTTTGTCACGCATCCGTATCGTATCTTTTTCATTGTAAACTGATAAAGATACATATATATATATATATATATATATATATATATATATGTATATATATGTATATATATATATATACGAGTATATTATACATTTTACTCGTGACAATTAATAATATAGGGGTTTTTTTTTATATTTAAAATTGTTTAATATAGTACGTAATACGATCAAAGTAAAATTATATTACTACGATAATTATTAATCATTTATTAACGTAGTGATGATTATTAACACGCCGCAACGCTCGAAACGTTCATAACAATATTATATTGACAACGCGCTTCATCATTAATTAAAAATAAAAAAAAATCATATTGCATTAATCCGAAGGGAAACAAACGTTCAAAGAATTTCCATTCCTTCCATCAAACATCACTCGAGTCCGTTATTTTAATATAGCCAACGCATAGCGCTAACTTTAACGATAATAATAGAACAAATAATCATTTGGAAATAATTAAAAAGTAATAAATTATGCCTTCGAAAATTCAGCGTTGCCAACTAAAGCGTATCCGTCGGATGTGTTGCGATCGATTTCATATACCGATTTATTGTTATAACCGAAGATTCATCGTTTAGTTGAATTTCGGAAGGCAAGATTAAATTTTGAATTTTGTTTCGATCGTACAAACGTATAGTGTTTTAGATCCGCGGGATTCATGTCTACTGCACAGTAAAGAGTCCTAAATAAACTATTATTTTTACAATCAGCGATCAATAAGGTAAAATCGAGAGGTGATTCGATGCCGGTTTAGTGATCTTGGGCGATATTATGTTATTTTGATTTTTCGTTCGTACAACACGGAATGCACGTATCCTACGAATAAGAATAAAAGGAAAATCAAAAAAAAAAAAAAATCGTAAATAATATATAACTATATATAGATCGCGGATGATCGATTAAAAACAAAACGGGGGCGGCGGCGGCGGCGGTGTGGCGTCAAAAGCGCCATCGATGGTGACAAATTTCGCTCCGTATAAGAATGAAAATTGCTTTTGGGCGTCGAACGTCAAAGGCGCCCGCCGGATAAGTAAAGTGTATAGTGTAATACAAGTGCGTGTGTCGGTCACAGCAAGGGGCTTATTATACGGGTGTTTGATGTTTTTTTTTTTTTTTTTCTCGAATCGCGAAGTATATATATATATAAATAGAATCCAGCAACGATATAAGTGACACGCCTTATAATTTAGATTTCCCGGCAAATTACAATTCCCCAACCCCCTCTCTGGAGCACAAAAGTCTCTTTCTCCGCACGTGCGAAATAATATCTGCTTAATAAGCAAGAAAAGCCTTACGAATAATTTCGATGGCCACCGAGAGAGTGTCCGTAATTCATGTAAAAACTGTAGTGACGGTCGAAATCGATCTCGGTCTTGCGGCGAGGCCAAGAGACCAAAACGGCAGAGACTCTTGGTCCACAGATCGAGTCTGCAAGACCAAGACGAAAGCAAGACCGACTGCGTAACAATACTTTTTATTCTTCTTCAGAAAACTACATTTAGTATAAATATAATAAAAAATAATTATTGAAAACAAAATAACCAGGATAGAGCAAATCTCACACCACGCCCGACGACGTGATGGCGACGATCGTGATGCGCAGCTAAATATAAGTTTAGGCTACGGTCCCGGAGATCAGAAAGTATATCTAGTAAGCAAGAACAAGACCAATAAGTATTGTTAATACTTTAATTTATCAATGGAATAGTAACAGATGGAAAAAATTAACTATAATATACCTATTATATTATGTATTATACAAAGTGCAGTGGCATGACAAGGACCATATTTGAAGGGGTGATATGAATCATTGAAATCATAAAGCGACTTGATTAACATTTAATGTTGGAATTATATTTTAAAATAATTGTTGGCAGACTCTTTCTATTGAACAAAATTGTTGGTCACTATACGTCGATACGTTAGATTCGCCACCAATATTGACTTTGTCCGTCGCCATTTAGGTAACATTAATAGTATATACGAACATGGCGATAATGTGACACGCGTTACACACTCGATATTTCGAAGGTTTGCGAGTATTGTGCGTGACAAATATTTGAAGAAGAAAAATGATCCCCGGAGTTCAGAGTAAACGTCACCTACAGAGCGGCTCGTTTTTGCGCCCGGCAATAGGTACATCGGAACGCGTACTCGTCGTAATAAAATTTTATAGCACGCGTTTTATAGAACACGCGAAATAACGACGTGACCATTTCTGGGGGATCGCGCGTGCAAACGGCGAAAAGGCTAAAGCTGCAGTGCACATATATATATATATATATATATTTAATAATATAATATATGTATTATATATTTAGAGACGCGAAGCGCAATTAAAATTTGACAGTCGCCTGTTTGACAAACACTCGAAACGGTGGCGCGGACGGCTACATTATTTGTACGGCGCGCGGCGGCACTGCAGCGTCGTCGTTATGTCTCGCCCATCGCACTCGGTGCCGACCCGCCGCCGCCGCCGCCAACGAGTCGCCGTCGTCGCGGTCTTAATGACTTTGCGCGCGACAACGACGACGGACCGCTCGACGATATCGGAGGGCGCGGGCCGTAGTAAGTCCGGCATTTCCGTCATCCGCCGTGTACGTCGATCGCCGTCGAGTGCAGGTCTTTCCGACCCCGAATCACCCTCGTTTATATATTATATAGTATACACAATCGCACAATACGCGACAACGATAAATTATTTATTAAGACCCCGTGGTCCCACCCTCTATAATATAAATATAACCGTGCAGAGTTAAACGATTTTCCGACACGGCCACCGGGCGTTTACCTACTTACTAAATATAATAATAATAATAATATTATTATTATTATTATTGTATACGACGACGACGACGACGAAAACGATAATAATAACGTACGAACTATTCCCGAGACCGTTTTCGGTGCCTATAACTCGTATATATTATATTAATACGATTATTAAATTATTGTACCGTGCACGCCGTATAAATTATACGAGATAATGGGCGCTCGATACTTCTGAGATTAGCTATATATGAATAATTTAATCTCGAATCTAGAATAATTCCCCGGATAAACGCGAAAATGTACAAAAACGTATTACTATACGAACGAATATAATAATTCGCCGTTTTTTTCAATTGCGAGTAATAATCGTCCGCGGTCAACAAAAATTGTATTTACCGATGTTTCGTCCCCGGCAGTTACTAACTACCGCGGGTAGTGAACTAACAAGGCCTGTGGCAAAAAAAAAAAAAAAAAAAAATCGGCCCCTTGATTTTTATGAACACCCTCGAAACGTAATATTAATTTTTGTTTTTTTGTTTAATGCATGTCACTACGTATACGCTCGGTTTTTGATTTTTCATTATACTCGAACCCGTCCGTCAAAATACGTTCGTTCTTCTCGGCATTTTATCCACACTAAGTATTAAACACAATGATTAGAAAAACTAAAACAATAAATTACCATTATTACGGTTATGTTAAATTTCAACAAGAAAATAATCATGCTAAAATTAAATCGTCATTTGTCAATAGTTTTATTAAAATGTATTTAATACATTTTCAATGGTGCTCGTTGTACATTTGCCCATCGTGCCACCCTATTTAACGCCGCAGGACGTTTGAACCCCCGAGGCGTTTTGATTATAGGACATTTGGTGGTTCTCCGGTTTTTTAAATCATAATTTTACTAACAATTCATTCATTTATTCATTTTAATGAACAGTTTAATATTTAAATGACAATAATATATAATGTGTTTTTACAACATTTTAGTTTTGACTTAATATAATTGTGACTCTGTTTAACTCTTAATTATTTGTAATTATATATTGTACTGTATTGTTGTAATTAATCTCGAATTGATTTCAAACTACCAATTCAATATTGTTACTGACGAAATTAATAAAAAATAATGATTTAAAAACCACGCCCTATAATCAAAATACCCTGGGGACCAAATGTCCTATATCTTAATATTTGTCGAAGACAAAACGTCCGTAAACTCAATTTTTTGACAGGGACAAAATGTTCTAGAATCGTTGTAATTATTTATCGCGACGGTGTACATTATGCGATATCGTATTATAGAAAACGTTTACCTATTTTATGAGTACATAACTATTATGGCACACAAACTTTCAATAAAAATATATTACGGTAATAAAATATGTCCTAAAAACTATCCAGAAAAATGATCTAAAACGTAACCGAACTAACGGCCTTAACAAAGTGGAAAATAAATTGTTCGCATTTGAATACGCTTCAGCGTATTACATAGGTATCAGTTACACGAATCAAACATAATGTACCACATATGGTACGAGTATAGAGCATTATCCCATAGGGCTCAGTGTCAGTAAGCAGCTGATAAAGTAGGATATAGAGAGGAATTTTATGTATATCTGAACTCAACGATAAATCATTGCTAACGAACAACGATTGCGGATATGTTGAAAATTACTACACGAAACTTTTTTTTCTTTTTTATTATTAACTACATCCATTACGACGAAACTTGTGCAACAAATTTCCGCGCGTTTCTGTTGGGCCGAACAAATTTGATTCGCATAAAACCAAATAAATTATTTCAAACGGATCTAAGTTACTGGACAAAACTAGGTAGCGGAAACTACCCCTGAAGTTGACGGTCGGAGCATGATTTCTGGTAGAAAAGTTATTTACTGAAAGACAGAAAAAAATGTACTCTATGTCCATCAGTGACGAATAATTTACAGAAACGGGATTACAACATTATTTTTTATACGTATAACTATATACCTATAGCTAATATGCGTTTGAATTTTAACATAATTTATATAGATTTCAATCCTATGACTATGCGACGAATAGGTAGGCGTACCGCTTAGTTTGAAATGAAATAATCGTATAATCGCATAAAATACGTGATTTTTTTTCCCCGGTGTTTCTAAATCGGTATAATCCCGGTCGATTTGGCCAAAAGAAAAGAAATGAAAAAGAAAAACGTCAAAAACGCACCAAACCCCAAAAGCGGCATAATATAATATTATATTGCCCGGGCTGAAATCTAAAATTATACAGCAGACCACCGCGGACGCATCACCGCTACGCAGCATGTCGGCTTATAATCCGCCAAACGGGTACCTAAACCCGCCCGTCTGCCCGCCCGCCCGCCCGCCCGCCTGCCTGCCTACACTTAACTATGCCGAGGATAAACGATATTATTATACCGGTTCGTCCGATCAGAGCGGTTAAAAAATCATGAATGAACAGTAGAAGAAGAAGAAGATGGAGGAGGAGGAGGAGGAGGGGAAAAAATGGAAAAAGATAGTTTGACGTGGAGAAAAAAAAATAAAATAAAATACACACGCGAGACGCGAACGCGGTCCGCCGGTAACGACAGATAAAGACGACACACCGCCGCGATCGTCGCCGTCGGCCAAATACATAATAATAATAATAATAATAATAATACGCGATATCGTATAACAGCTATAGAACGTGCGGGAGTATCGAAAAAGCCACCCGGTATATATAATATTGTATTTATATTATACGGTTTTCGTTTTCGATTTTTTTTTTTTTTTTGTTTTTTCTCTACGTTACGTATATATTAGTCTTCCGAACGATATCATTTTTTTTTTTTTCCGTCCAAACCCGTCGCACACGCATCTGCTTGTGCCGACGCCGCACAAAAATGTAATAATAATATTAGCTACCACGCGGCACGACGGCGCACTGACCGCAAGCCAGGTGACCCGGATTGCGTCGTATATTATTATCATCGTGTGTAACCCGAAACGCCGCCAGAAACCCACAGGCTCCACACAAACGCCGTCCCGTTCCCTTTGTCAATAATAAAGATGACCGGCGGCGGTGTCGTCCGCGCGCTCGACGGAAGTCTGCGGCGCCCCCCCCGATACGATATCGCGTCGTCGTAGTCGTCGGCCGCGGCGTTTTCTTTTTTTTTTTTTTTTTGCTTTTCTTTTCGCATAGCATTTACCGCGGCACCACGCGTTATCGTCGGAGACCGACCTCCGGCCGGACTGGAAAATGGGCATTTTCCGGATGGCCCGAATCGTACCGTGACCCGGCGGCGGCCCGATGATTTCACGGACTCGATTAAATGTATTTACCGTTTGATTACTACGACTAAAACGGTATATTTTCTAGTGTAGTCTATTTTGTCTATGATGTTTTGGAATAACCGCCAGGAATCTAGAAACGATGCAGCGAGAAAAATCGTTTTCGTTTACCTATTTTTATTAGGATAAAAAATCGGGCGGATTGAATGAACTTCAATTTTGCGGGCTGTATTTCGGTTCCCACCCTCCACTGGTTATTCGTTCGGTGTCGTCCAACACATTAACCTGAACTTTGAGGTTTTTTCTTTTTGATTGCCTATTGTCGTTTTAGATGACATATTACCAAAGAATCCATCAATATTAATGGCAATCCATATAAATACAACGATAACCAATTGCTTGGGATGAATAATCGAAATATTTTTTCTCTATTTCTCACTACTCGATACGTTAAAATGTTTGCGGAAAACCAATATCGAATTAAAATTCAAATGAATGTTTAAATTTTTATTTCAATACAATAAACAACTTCAACATGTAACAACCAATAAATTAATAAATACATATCGAAATCTTAAATAAAGAATAGGAATGTTACAAATATAATTTTCCCGAAAAATATCGATATCAATTATAGATTTTGTTTTTTTTTTTTTTTAGCACGTTATCGAATATTATTACAGTCAATCCTGGTTAACTCGAAATTGTCGATATCTCGAACGTTTTCTTCGATCCTTAGAAATGTCGAAATGTAAAAAATATCGTGTTTAGCTTGAATATTTCGTGGATAAAACCAAAGCTCCGATTATTGGAAATTAGAGGCAATAAGAGGTCAGTGATGAATTTTGTTCAGCACTTAATAAAATCGCACGTGTTGCGTTCAACAGCGAAAATGACTACATTATTCAGTATGGTTATGGTAAAATAATTTATCGTGTACCTACTAATACGTATAAATAAATAAGGTTTTTTTAAAAAAAAAAAAAAATTTTAAAAAATAACAAGTAATAAATGTACACGTATAAAACATTTTGATTTCAATGATTATATATACTCGATGTATTTTCGATGTATTGAATAACTTGAATTCTGTTGAATTTTTTACCGGTCCCTTCGACTACGAGTGGACCAAGTAGAAACCTTATGAACTGTAAATACGGGACGCGGGACGAATTTATCGAAATACCGTACACGGGTGGGATATGAACTAACATTTTATTTTTGTATTGATGTAAGCCTGTTCTATCATGTATAATATGACGTAATAACAATATAGATGTATTTATATAGACCGGGGGGGGAAGGAAGGGGAATATAAAATCTCGGCCAGGATCGGGGCCGGATTATTATCGTTGTTGTCGTGCGAGTGTAATGCGATATAGTATAGTAATAACGATAATAATGATAATAATAATAATAATAATAGTAATAATATATATATATATATATATATGCAACCCCTATATCGAATATATTACATACGGAACGCGACACGACTGCAACGGGTTCGGCACAGCGTGAAGGCTCGGCGGCGACGACTCCTCTCGACCTACTGCCGCCGGAGTACTACTCCGCGACGGCGAGGGCTAATTACCGGGCCCGTCGGCCGTACACGCGGCTCACCGTACGCCTCGGCCAACGGACGCCCGCTGAGCGCGGCGATTGCACGGCGCGTATATTGTATAATACGAGTATTTATTTATATAGTATAGGTGTATTATATAGGTATATTATATAGGTGTATTATATAGGTGTATTATATAGGTGTATTATATAGGTGTATTATATAGGTGTATTATATAGGTGTATATGGGTATCTGGGTGTGTATAGTCCGTCGGGCCCAGGTGACGGTACGTTGAAATGTACACCGACGCCGACAACCGTATCATGGCACGCCGGCGGGAACGCTCGAGAATATTATTATTATTATTATTATTATTAACGCGCTTTATGTATTGTATTATTATGATATTATATTGTCCGTACGTGCGTTGTTCGTGTAACACAATATTTATTATTATTATTATTTAATATACTATACGCGACGAACGCGTATTATTATAATAAAATATTAAAATCGGATTTAATTCGAATAACCTATAAAATCGTCTTTAAATCTATACATCATAACCCTAACCCAACCTAACGAGCGACGCTGCTGGTTGGAACAACCAAGTTTTATCCAAACTACAATGCGATTTTTAATGACAAGCAATGCGCCGAACTTATCATTACGACGTAATAGTACCTTAGCACAAAAAAACAATTGTTTTCCTATGTAAAATTATGGTCAGATGAAACAATTCGTATTTATCTTCCGTATCATTACCCCTATATCACTGTTTAAAAAAATCTGGCCCGCGGTGCCGAAGCGCATCTCAGATATGGCCGAGCGCGGGGCGAAAAGAGACATCCGTTGTTTTATATACGCAGAGTGTTTAATACGAATGGGTTTTTTTGTTGTTGTACGCTACATTATATTATTATTGTATTATTTAAAAGAGGAGACGATATTTTTGACAAAAAAAAAAATCGCTAAATTTAGAAACGTCTATTTTTATATATATATATATATATATATATATATATGTATATTTTTATTATTATCTATCCGGTCGCGCTGTCAGTATTAAAACAATGTTTTCGTACTTACGGCGACGCGACGTTTGCCCACCAACGACGGTTTTGTCATCAATGAAGACGGCCCGGCCCCTTTTCCGCGCGCAACGTTTACACACCACACGAGTGTATATATTTTGACATAACGCATCTGTCACACACGTCCGTCTATAGGATATATCTCGGTTTTGAGAGCGCGACGATGTCGGTGTATTTTTATATAATACACGGTACAGTCAACGCATATAATATACGAACATCTCGATATGACGAATACGAAACTGTACGGTTCCCCGTTCCATCATGTAAACCTCGCGATATAACGGAATGTTAAACACGTATTCCGCGTATAACGAAAGTTTTCCCTATAACGGATTTTTACAAATATTTTGGTGCCTGGCCCGTTACGAATTTTTAATTTTTATTATTTAGATATAAGACAAGTGCGTCCCGGTATTGCGAAGTTTTCCTGGCGATTAACATGCATCAATAATTACGCTCGAGTACATTATCGTCATTAAAATGAGATTCGCGTCGATTAGTATATAAAACGGCTCTAAAATTATTTTATTCAATATTGTTTATATATATATATAAATCGACTGCCGCATGTACGCTAGATCGTCACTAAATCGGCTCGACCGATTTGGCTGATTTTGCCTTTGTTGTGTCAAGACAAAGATTGTACGAAAGAAAATTATTGGAAAATCCACCGGGAAAGTCGGAAATTTTGATGGGAAAACATTTGTTGATTTGAACCATGGATATCAAATAATATATATAATAATAGTACGAAACGAAACGGCGAGTTAGGTTACCATGGGGACGTTTAGTCGGTAACATCCACGATTTGTATTAATCCGATGAAAATAGTACAATTTTTATTTTGCATATATTGAAGCTTAACGCGTATCATATTATGACCGTATTTATTATATTTAACCTGATAATAATTAAACTGATCGAATTATAAAACATAAACTTTGAGGCGGACCCCGGGCGCAAGTAAATGAGGACGCGAATATTTTGTTTTAGGGGCGCCAGAAATTTCAAAAATAAAGGGCAAAAAAAATAACGGGCATAAAGCGCGAAAGGGTACAGTATGATAAACATTTCGTCAACTCGAACATTTTTTGGTGTTATTGGCTCTGAACAAAATCGGCGGATATTTGGTCACGTCTGTGACGGACTTGATACATAATGAAAAAATGATCGAAAAATCTGTTTAAAAAGTTTATGATTATTTTCTACAATTGTATGTTATAAGTAGCAGAGAGATTAAAACCTTCCGGTGGGGGGGGGCTAAATCTCCCAATATTGGCCACCGGTCGAGATAGCAAGTTGCGTCCAAACAAAAGGCGCCCATAACATTATGACGTGATAGTTGCGTGCCGTGTTGTTTACGTAAATTCGACGGAAAATCCGTCGTAGGAGTTGTTCACCGTAAAAACGTACAAGTAAGTATTTTACAAAATCGAATAATAATAATTGTTTAGTTGAACGTTTTTTTTTATATTACAGAACTTAAACCATGAAGAATTATCTGAAATATTTTTAACCCGAATGAAAACTTAGCGATGATTTGAATAGTTAATTTTTAGTTCTTCTCGTCTGTATATATTCTATATATGTATTTAATTTGATAAATATTTAAAACAAATATACAATACGAAAGTTACGTAACGTTACGGAGTCAAGGCAATAATGAACGTAAATTGAATACACCAGACAAATTATTCGGGACGAAATTTACGTTAAAAAGGTATTTCGAGACGGCCTAAACCGGAAGACCAAAAAACCGACGATTAATCTGGCGGCATAATCGTTTCTACTGTATATAGGGAAATAAAATGTACTTGAAGTACAACATTAAAATTGTATCGTGGCAAAATATTATGGTATTTGTGGCTCTATATAAATTGTATGATCCGTTATATGAGCTAAAATCGAAAATTACGATTATGCCGGCGATGCACATTATACACGTAGTACACGTCCGTCTCGTTTATATTTTGGTGCACAATTGACAACATTTTAGTGCTCACGTATAATCGCGCGCGCGCGTATGATATATAATGTTGTAAAAATAGAGTAACCGCGGTAACCGCGACCGTATAGTGTTTCCCGATCGCTTTGCGTCAGACACACAAAGCCGACCGGTTATTGTTTTTTTTCTTTCGAATTTTTTTCCGCAAACCCGCGGAATCAATCATATTATTATCGCCGTCGTCGTCGTTATAATAATAATAATAATAATAATAATAATATTACGTATAAGTTAAAGGTAGGTGAAACGATGACGGAAAACCCGATTCAATGGGCTGTGTAAACGGGATAGGGAGAGAAAGAGAGATTGATACAGAAAGAGCCGGCTGTCGTTGCGTGCCGTGCAGTCCGGCGGTAACCGGATACCGGGTCCGCGGCGGCGGCGGCGGCGTGGCGGCGACAGCAGCGTCGCGGCGGCACAACTATAATATTATAATGTCGCGTTGTATACAAAAACATCGCGCGCACGCACGAGCAAAAGCAATAATATTATATACTTGTCGTCGTCGTCGTCGTCGTATAACTCGTACGCAACGCGTATGTCGTCGGGTCCGTCGTCGTAATATTATACGTCGCGATTGAACGGACGTCGATCCGCGCGGCGTCCCTGTGCCGCGTGCACACGACGCCGAGTCTTCGGCGGTAAAAAAAAAAAAAAAAAATCATCCCAAGTATATACGCTTCGCCCGAACCCGTTATTATTATTATTATTATTATTATCGCATTAACGGCCGGCTGACCGCACGCGCGATAGACGCGCCGCCGCCGCCGCCGCCGCCGCCGCCGCCGGTCTACCGCGGTATACCGCGTGCGCGGGCGCGCGCGAGCTGGCGTAATTGTATACGCTTGCGCGCGCGAGCCGCTGCAAAAATCCGGAATTAATACGACAAAACCGTCGGGCGTGTTCGCTGTGGCGGCGCCGATTAGCACGCGGTATTACTGCCGCGGCCCGTCGTTATGTTAACACGAGAGCAGTTTTTTTTTTTTTTTTCTGGATTCCACTGATTGAATCTTCGAGCCGGGGTCCGGCTCTAGGCGGGAGGCTCGCCGGGCCTATGCCCCGGGTCTCGCGCTAGCACTTCAAACTCGTTTAAGTGTGGTTATTCGGTACACGGAGCTTCTGTTTGTTCAACAAATAAAGTCAACAAAAGCCTTCTTTGGGAACTATGAGAGGCCTGAAAACATTCCTCGCGAAATTTAAATCTCCAAAACGTACCGCCGAAGAATTGTGCAAGGATAATGTAATATCAATTGATATTAAACAAAAACAAATTATTTACCGACTACTACGGATCACGTGACAATTATTGCAATTTGAATCTGTATTATGGTGATTTGATGGTAACATTTCTAGAAGCAAAAGCGAGAAATATTAGTTTAGAGAAAAAGAAATTATTTCGTGGCGCCCTGCGAGAGGGAGTGCTAATCGGCCAATGTAAAATGGAGGGATTTAACATTGTCCGCTTAGCGCCGTAGGCCGCAGCATAATAAGTAAAGTATATCCTAGATAAATACAAAAGATAATTGCTCCAGAATCATCTAAATACAGATAAAGATAACAAATACAAATACTTAATTCACTAGATTAAAAAAAAAAAAAAATCATTTTTGTTTTTAAATTGTTTATTGTTGAGAACATTTTAACCGTGGAAATACAAATGTAAACGATTAAAATAGTTCTGTAAACGCCAAGGGGTGTATATCATTAACTAGTGACGTGATTTTTTCGAACTAAAAGTAAAACAATTCTTATTTAATATGATGATCTTCTACGAGTAAAACATTCAGTATTTAATTATTTTATAGTTATTATTTTAATCTAGATAATTATTTTTGATCTCGGATAGACTTTAGATAGATATCAAAATTGTCGTCTAGATAACGATAATAATATTATCTAGATAAGTGTCAAAATTTCCCCTATATATATATATATATATATATATATATATATATATATATACATACGTATAATACCATATATTTATATATATATTATATTCAAAATCAACTGCAGTATATATATATATGATTAACACCATATATTATAATACACGTTGGCACGTCAGATTTCTCGAAGTCCGTTTAAGGATTTTTACGTGCGCGGTGGCGGTACTTTAGTACTTGTATATTTTTTTATACATATAAGTAATAATAATAATAATGCGCATATATTAATGTATAAACAAGTTTACTTATAGATTGCCGCGAGTGTGTAATATTATACTCGGGTGGATTAAAATATTAAATATATATGGGTGCGAGAGGACATCGATACGCATACGAGCCGCGTAGGTATGCAATAATAAGCGATAGAAAATAATAATAAAAAAAAAAATATATATATATATATAAAAAAATACGTCAAACCGTATATATTATTGTACAAACGGAACAGAAAAAAAAAAAGGTTTAAAACGTTTATGTGTTTATTTTTTTTATTGGTTAAAAAAAAAAAGGTTGTTTCTCTTTTAATGTCACCGACAATAAGGTAGACCGCAGAGATCAAAAATTATTTATCACGAATTAGGATCGATTTAAACCAACCGACATGTATACAAATTATTATTAATATCAGAAACGTATAATTACATATATATATATATATACATACAGGTACACCTATAGATAATATTATCTTACATTAAACGGTCGTTTTTTAAATGTAGTTCCGACCAAGTTGGGCCCATATGAAATCGTTAATATCGTTATATTTTTACTATACCCGCGTATATTATATAGGTGAAAATGTTTTATTTTGAGAACCGAGAAGAATATAAAATAATTCTATAAAATGAATTCTAAAAAAGTGTAAAAATAAATCATATAATACAATGTCAACAAGTATAAAAAGTCTTGCAATTATTGTCAATTATTGAATTTTATCTAAACGTGAATTTAATATAGCACATAATGTGATTATACTGATTTTTTTTTCAGGCATAAATTTACCATAATATACGTAAATATAAGTCACGGGACATTCAAATTGAATTATTCATTTTTTTTTTAAATATTTATAAGTACTTATATTTTAAGCTCAGACTTTTAATAATAATATTATAATGGCGGACGTTGAATAATTGAATTTTATTTTAAAACAAAAAAAGCGTAGAGTAATAATAAGTATAGCCGAACACAAATTACGAAACAACCATATAAAGCGACTATTATATTATATTCTATAGTAATGTAATATATATAATTCGATCGGTTCGATTACAAAAGTCTTTTATATAATTACATATAAAATTGCGCTTTTTAATATTGTCGGCAATATAAAAAATAATTACCCATCCGGTGGCAGCGTGTACGAATAAAAACGCGTTTCGTAATAAAATAATCGTATGCGATTGTGTATTGTGTATACGAATAAAAAAAAAAAAAAAACCGGGCGTTTGGCTATAATTTTCGAAATTCGCTAATACGTAACACGATAATAGCGTATAATATACTGCGCAATATAACAATATATCGTTGACATATATATATATAGAAGGGTTGAAATGTTTAATATCGTACACGCGAGGGGAGACCGCACTATATGTGCGTGTGTATATATATATATAATATTGTTATTATTATTTTTTTTTTTCTCGGTTTTAATCGCATTTTCCGATCGAAATTTCGTCTCGCGTAGGTATTTATTACCGTGCCACCGAGGTGTGTGTGTGTATTATAACCGTGTACGGCACACCTATAACGCGAGGGTGGGCAGATTCGCGTATTAATATCGTAGAAAAGATCGTAGAAAAGAATAATATTATATAGGTGGGGTGTACGTATAAAATAATAATAATAATAATAACGTCCGCGTGTTTTCGCCGATAATGGTCGTTGGCAGCGGCGCGCCGGAGAATTCGACACCCGTATTGGGGTGGGGGGGTTAGGGGTGCGGGGAGGGGCAGCTGCCGTTGCCCGCCGTAAATATAATACGCGCGCCACCGTTTTTGATCCGTCGTGATAAGGAGGCGCGCGCGGCGGACAATGGCCGGGGCAAAAATTACAGGGTACGCCGCGTGCAGCGTTTTCGTCGTTCCTATAATATTATCATTATCGTTTAAACACACTTTCCGCTTTCGGATGTTCCGATAACGGCCCACAAAATATTATTATATACAAGAGGGGGGAGGGGGCAATCGCCCGCTCGTGAAAAATTACCTAGGGGCCTGGTAAAACATAGAGGTTTTGGTACCCAATTATTCAACACTTGGTACTCCAATAATTATCAAACGGAAACCTTATTTGTTAGTTACTATCAATTATTAAAACGTACCTATATTGTATAGTATTGTTATGGACTTTTCAATAAAAATAATATATTTAAACACAAAAATAAGATATGTACGCAATGTGGGTAAAACGAGTTACATCCGCTTCGCGAAATGGTAAAAAAAAAAATTGTCCAGATAAGTGTAAAAAAAAAAAAACGTTATTTTCACTAAACGGGCCATTTCACCATATGGATATGACATAAATAATAATATATAATTATGATGATGATGATGATGATGTTATTTTATTACCACGTGTAAAGAAGTAGACGCGACTAAATCGTCCAAATAAAAATACATTCTATACGCGCGTGAAATCAGTATAATATATTTGCAGTGTGCGCAAAGATAACTAACAATTCATCTAGATAAAATAAGGATTGCCCCGACGGGTAGAGTTCGCCCCGTAGGTTGCGATACCACAAAAAAAGATAAAAATAAAAAAACGATTTAATAACATTAATCTAGATAGGTAAAAGATAGTTTTAAATCTAAATTATCTAGAAAAAAAAAGAGAAATATGTTATATTTTAATAATTTACCTATGTATATTTTTTTAATATATGTAAAATTGTATATATATAAAATATTAAATACATTTAATATTTTGTTAGTACTTAGCATGATTTTTGTGAATTTAATAATACTTTTAATATGTGAATAACCATTTATAACCCGAATGTTCTCGATACATTTTTGAATTATCGATTAATAAAGATATCGGAGTAGTATATATATATATGTACGTATAATACCCTATCGGGTACCTGTCGATATTCGGATATTGTTCATATAATTAATTTTTATCCGGATTATAAAATATCCGAGTATACCCAGATAGTTCCAACACAAATATATATTATATACAATACGTATAGCTGCTGGTAGTAGCCGGTATTTACGAGTATAATATTATTATTATTATTATTATATAAAACAAAAGGAGAGGCGATGGCCAACACACACTTTTATACTCGCACGTAATAATATAATATACCGCGGTGGTATTGAATGTCATCATCGTATAAATAATAATAATAATAATATAAAAGTGGTGTACGTATATAAACGCTCTGCGCGATTCTCACGGTCGTCATTCGTCAAAAATGTGTCCTCTATCCGTTTCTGTATATTCGTTTTCACCGCCGTCGGTCCATCGCCGTGTACTCATACGTATACATGTGTATATATCCATCACACCAGGCACACACAACAACCGTCAACAAAAGTATAATAATAATAATAATAATAATAATATGTAAGTATATATTTCTGGACGGAGTATAAAATATTTTCCTCCCGAAAATATCACGTGGGCAAACACGCATATGCGCGAGAATAAAAATGTATACACTCGTATACAGTACGCTGGTAGGTAAATATATTTCTGTAACGCGGCGATACGTAAGTATATATATATATAATATTTTTTTGTCGTTATTTTAATATATTCGTTTCAAACATACGAAAAACATATACGAGCATAATAATATTATATTATATTATGTACGCACTCGTCATCATATATAATACCCACACACTCAAACTGTCAAATATATACAACAATGTACGTAATAATTATGCAAAATACGATTTCCGGTTTCTGGCAATTGAATCGAACAAATTTGCACGTTTGTCAATACACGTTAAAAACACGAGAACAAGAACACACACACAAAAAATATATATATATATATATATATATATATATATATATATATATATATATATTATTATTATTATTATTAGGACCAAGAAGTTCCTGTTACCTACAACTATTATGACTTTTTAAGTGCCTTATTATTAGGGACACTTTGTATACTTTAATGTACAGTTTCTATATATATATATATATATATATATATATACACGCTATACTGACGTACGCCTATCTATAGATAGAACAAATATAATTAAAGTGTCTGTCTGTCAGGACTAATCTCAAGAACTACTCGATATATTTCCATAAAAATTCGCGTCAATCGATACAGCAAGATCCACGTGGTGTCACAGAGACTACTTTTAATCTCCAGATATTTCCGCCACCAACTCCAAAAACGGGTTTTCAGTACGAAAATTAAATATTTATTATGGGTATTATTATCACTTATATTTAATTTGGTTGTCGCGAGGAAGAGAGTACCGTTTTTAAAAGATAACAAAAAACAACAACAAAAGTTTTGACAATTTCGGTACTATTATTTGGTGGCAATAATGATTCCCCGGATAACCAAACTCGAACCGAACGTCGTCCGGTGCCGGTGATGGCTACTAGTATATGTGATAAATAACGAGTAGGTTATTAATGAAATAAATAAAACAAATGCGGTTTTTATTCGCAATTTTATATGAAAAAAAAAAAAAAAATCAATTACGTTCTTCTAAGACAACGTAACCCGCGGTATTTAGAAATTCCTTTTTTTCAATTAGTATTACCGTTTTACAAAAGAAAAAAAAAAGTACAGCCCGTCTCGTAGTAAACTACCGATTCGCGAAAATCGTTAAAAAAAAAAAAAAAAAAATCGTTAAATCGGACATATTGTTTTATACAAACGGACATGTATCGACTGACGTACACACCGTATATACAGACGTTTTATTCATATTAATATATTATTATGTATATTGTATATAAAATAAAACTCACTGCGTCACTGCGATCGTCTAAACGGACGTTCGTTATTTTTTGACGTAGTATTTTATCGAAACCCCTCGAGCTCCGTGTGTACAATATAAATTGTATCGAATGTAAAAAAAAAAAAAGTACCGAGTCACATTATAATAATAATTATATATATATTAATTATCTCTCGATTACCGTCTAAATATTATTATATACCGTGTTATATATGTATTTACGAGTTGCATTATTATTATATTATCGACTCTCGAATCGTCTAGTGAGATGTGCGAGTCCGGTGTGCGTATAATAATAATATAACGAGACGGATTGCTTGTCGGACGGGTACAAATTGGACGGCCGAAACCAGTTAGACGCGGTCGCGCGCTACTGCTGCAAAACGGCCGGTCGACCAGCCGTAAAAAAAAAAAAAAAAAATATATACACTTTCGCATTCAGCGGCGGCCGCATTTCTTGTGGGGATGGGGGTAGGGGTAGGTGATTTCTTCGTTTTTTTTTTTTCTTCTATTTTAGCGAATTTTTTATATCGGTTATACTCTATATTTTTATATTGTGCGCGCGGCGTGTGCGTTACACCACAAATCTCGTACCGAACATAATATAGTCGGTGCGTTGAAGGGGGGCGGGATCGTTTTTTTTTTTTTTATTTATTTCGTTGTAGTTTTCTTAACAAACGGAAACGTTTACGGCAATAACAATTTCTTTATTTACGATTTTCGATTTTTTTTTTTTTTTTTGTCCTCGTGTAGTACAAAATAATTGGTAGAGACCTGAAATTTTCACGGAATATCAATAAAATTAGCCCTTTCTAGTGCTTTTTCAAAATCGTTCTGGCGATTTTTGAACAATTTATAGGCGTTATTAAATGTTTGCGCCATTTATTTTTCTTTTTAATTTTTATATTTGGTTTTATATATGCGGACAATATTGTAGGTATTGGCCTCGAGCAGGAACGCCTGAACATTTTACACAACGGAAAAAATTCCCATCGTATAATATAAACGACTATGAATAAAATAATATTATGAAAACTATGAAATTTTGATGGTTTTACAATAAGAGTACAACAATCATATGTGCAGTTAAACACGATCTTGTTGCGAACATTATCCACATTTTGATTTTAAACGTCAATGAAACGTACGTAACCGAATAAAAAACTATATTTGCATATTATAAATAACCGTCTCTGGACAGATCGGTGCATCAGATTGTTTTAATCAATAACGTGTGTATTTAACCCGTACGAGTTTTAATTGATATCTTTTCGGTCGATTGTGTGTATTTTTTTCCAATATAATAACAGACCGTGTAGAAATATTATCTGTGCCGTGGTGTTCTTACGAGTGTATGAACTATTCTTACGAGAAGTCTTTTTTCGAACTAGTGAAAGGCGCGTGCTGCACACGTATAATACAAATAGCGGGTGTTGATAAAATGAGGGGCTATCGTTCGTATATTATTACAAACACAAAATATACAATATTTATAAGACCAAAACGATATTATGTATAGTTATCGGTAATTATATTATCTACGAAAATCTCCCGGAAAAAAAAAATAAACAAGGTCGTCGGCAAATCGACTTATACAACAGTGGACAGTGGTAGGCAATAAGATAATCCGCCGACCAATTGGCGTCCATGTAAGTCACGGTTTTTATTAGTTGGCATAATTTCATTACGCAAAAATGGCATTGGTAGAGAACTGAAAAAAAAGAAAAAAGAAACAAAATATGGTAATCAATAAATCGAGGAGGTCCGCGACCTTTTTCAATTAACTGAGTCAATTAAGTCAGGATTCAGTTTGGATATTTTTAAATTGATGATATTATTTTTACGAACATTACAATTTATTCCGAAATATAGGTATACAGTCGGTAATAATAAAAGCACGATAGTGGATTTTAACTATATATTATCGCATCAAATATTAATAAGGTATTCTTTATGTAATACAATAATAATAGTGTTCGGAAAAAATGTATTCGTGGAGTTTAATTCCTTTTTAGACTAATGCAATTCTTTTTTTTATTTTTAAGGGATGGAAAATGCGAATTTGTTCATGTTTATGTCAAAAAGTCAATGCGAATGATTAAAAAATATATATATTTATAATTAAATACACGTGTTTTCTTCAAAAATATATTAAAATCTGTTGTCTGCTTTAATGTCGGTCCGCTATCAAGAAATGCTCTGCGGTGAGTCTCAGTGTCGATTTACTTGAAATGATTTTATTATTAAAAACAAATAAATATTTGACGATCTCGGCACGCCTCGAAATTAGTTTTTTTGTGAATGTAGAATGCATTCATTATGCAAATAAGGAATGATGAATGGGGATAATGTATTACTTTTTTCAGTTCAGGAATGTAAATGGGAATGCATTACTTTATTAAAGAAATTTATCGAACACGGAATATAAGCACAAATCAATTTTTAGTGAATTTGGGCTATCTATAAAAAAATATTCACTTTCGGGTCGTAATACCCCCCGCAAGATTACGCTCGCTACCGTACACGGTTTGCACGTCATATTATAAAACAACCTCCTACACGAATCTCAACGTTTCAGCTTAAAAAAAGGGTCCTTCCCCGATGTACTTTATTTTTGACGGATCTTATAGACTGCTTTGTAGACTGCCGAGGCATTTTTTTTTTTAACATAAACAATATTCCCGAATTCTCGCGCCGTGGGCCAATCCACGCCCGCAGTACAACATAATAATGTATATATTATATGTAAGGCCTTTGTTCGGTTTTACGTTATTATTTCATATACACGTACCGGTGGCGAGGATAACATACGTGTGTGAAACCCGGACGGACAGTAAGCGCAATCGGAAAGAAGAAACTACAGAGATATTCGAAATGCGGTGTTACCAAAAGATACGACAGATCGACAAATGAAGAAGTGTTAAAACAATAGAATTAAAGAAAAAAAGGCGACTTTGGAAAACTATAAATACAATAATGATACGTCACGATACCTATTGGCCGTAGCTGACCGTTGAAGGGTACGCGGACGGTATAAAACCGGAAGAGGAAGACGCAGGGGTTATATATAGCACAAATTCTGGAGGACTGGCGGAATGGGAACAAGCTTATCGAGAGCTGAAGGATCTGAGTTATGACGTAGAAGCTCGATGGGGCGCTGGGGCCCACTCCAATCGAAAAACGTGAAGACCAAAAAGATATATATATATATATATTCAGCATCCAGTATTATTGTAGGCGCCTCTATACGTGATTATTAAATAACGAGGCTGTCAAACTAGAGGTAAGGTGCACGTAGATAAAGGCATAATGTTGGTATATTTATAATCTACGAACATCACTGCGTCGAACAGTACCAGTTTAGTCAGTGTCCATTCTGTAGTTCGCGCGCGAGCGTTGTTTAAATTGACTTCTTACGTTGCTGTGCGTTAAAATTATACCAGGCGAACAAATGGAGCAGCGTATTAGTTTAAAATTTCTCATGAAACTCGGAAAATCTGCTGCGGACATTTTTCGCTTGTTGACAAATGTGTAAGAAGATGCTGCTGGTTATGTCGCGATCGCGTGTTTATAAGTAGCGCCAACGATTTATTGAATGTCGTAATGTATGTTTTATTGACATGTGCTCATCAAAAACTGACGATAACGTTTCTAAAATAAATAATATCTTACAAGATCCGCGACCGAGCATTAAAATGATATGTGAAACGGTTAACATTGACAACGAGACAGTAAGACAAATTTTACACGATCAATTGAACGTAACAAAAGTTCGCGCTAAAATTTGTCAGATCTTGTTCCGTGCAACTTTTGAAAGTATTTTTCAAAATTAAAAAGCGCGTTTAAATGATCGCATTTTGAATCAGTCGTAGCTGTAAAAACACAATCGACATAGGTATTAAAGATATTACAAGAAAAGTGTTTCGACCGATGGAATATACGAATGGGACGATGTGTCCACGAACGGCGGTTATAGAAATGGAAAAACGTTAAATTATTATACGAAATTGTTAATAAAAAGATTTTATATTGAAAGTTTCGTTATTTAATAGCCACACCTAGTACATATATATATATATATATTATAACTAGCCGTAATACTCGTGAAAATCCGTCAATTTAGTTGACTTATTAATTTAAAAAATGTCAACAAAAATAAAAAACTAATTCAAATTTGAAAATTCCGTTTTTGAGACAGAGGAAATTAAAGAATAAGGCAAAAGCCATTTTTAAATGTTCATAACTATATAATACACCGGCAGTCGGTAAAAACGGACAGATGGACAGACATACATACTATCTGTGTTTTAATAGAATATATATATATATATATATATTATGTATTGATAGATGAAACATATTGTAACTGTTCGGAGAAATTATTATACTAAACGAGACGAGACTATAGGACTTGTACCGTTTTTTTTTTTTAGTACTCTTCGCCGTAATATTTTAGTATATATACGTGTATATTAATTTTTTTTTAGTGTTTATAATATATAACAATAATATAATTGAATTCGCACGTCACAGACGAGGTTACAAATATTATCATCGCAGACAATCGTTATAATATTATTATACGTCGGTAATAATCGTTGAGTTTAAGATTGTTGTTATTTTTTTTTTTTTTTTTTTTTACACGCCAAGAGCTCCGGTTCCGTTAAAAACCGGCCCAATAATAAACGTCTTCGGACTTTGGCAATATAATATAATATCTCTATATGCAGAGATATTATTGTTTTTTTTTTTTTTTGTGATATTATTATTATGTCGTTATTCGAATATACGCATTTATAAAATATAACGTCCCTTCCCCCCCATCGGATATTATACCCGCAATATAATATTAAAAACCAAATTTTATTTTTTTTTTTTTTTTTACAGTATAACATACGTAACAACGCTGATGTTTCGTTATATTTATAATTTATACGTACACGTGTCGTTTTAAAATGTCGATTTATATATTTATATACGGCTGTCGTTTACACGCTTATAATATGCGTAATGTTATTACCTGCGGTATAAAAAAAAAAAAAAAAATTACATTCGGCGTGATTTACGACCGTCACGAGTCTCGCATTATTATACGCGTACACTTTAAACACGATTATATTATTATCAGGAGGTCCTCGCGCGTTATAATATATATATATATTTTTTTTTTTTATCGTTATTACTCATTTCGGTCGCTAATACGCACGTTAAAATATATATAACATATTTTTAATAATAATGTATAAGGGCGCGTAGTACAAGGTAGCAATAGGTAATAATCCGGATTTTTGGAATCCGAAATTCGAAATCCGACATTTATTGTAAAGGTCCGAATATCGGATTTGAAAATCCGGATTTTTTTACGAATCCAAATATCGGTTTTTAAAATTGTGATGTTTTTTGATTCGTCGTTAATTCATTTCTCATAAAATTATTATTATTATAATTGTCTTATAGAATTCAATACAATTGATAGAATATCACAAATTAGATATATATATATATATATTTTTTTTTTTTTTAAACAAAAATATTACACTCTAATTTATATAATATAAATACTAGCTGACCCGGCAAATGTCGTTTTACTCGTAAAAATACAAAAGTTTGGATTTAGGATTTCAAATCCGGATTTATTAGGTTTTCGGATAATCCGAATTTAAATCACATCACATAAAGTGCCTACGTATATTATATCCGCGAGATTTGACGGGATATTTCTCTTGCGATTCACACTCGAATCCTGTAGATACAACAGCCTGTAATTACAGTGGCGGTTTTAAGGGGGGATCGGGTCCGAGTTTAGGCTGCGGACCGGCCAATCGAATTTAATCGGCAAACTAATACGGATTGCATTTTAACACCGTATCATAATATTCGGTGTTTCTTTATGTCCGTCCCGTTGATTTAACATTTTTTTTTTTTTTTTTTTGATCAGTTTAAGTAGAAAAAAAAATACAAAAGGTTTTTTCGTGTTAGTGTATACGTTTATTTTAAATTAAATTAATAAACGATTAACGAGTAAATATTTGTATTGATGTTAAACATATTATAATATAATAGTATCAAAGGACCTCCCATCCGAAATTTCAAAAACCGCAACTTGGATAATTATATATATATAATATATAATTGAATCGATTGTTCAATTTTTGAGATAACTAATCGTCAGAAGAAAACTGTTTCGTCAAACTCTCCCGTTGAAAAAAAAATAAGTGTAAAAAACAAACATTTCAAAACCGTATTGAAAATAATGTAATAGGCTAGGAACTATATAAACGCCGTAAAACCATCGATGTGATTTATGTATTGTAATCTGCGCTCGTCTATACCCACCCGACAATTAAACGCGAATTAGTCGATTTTGTTGTGGTTTTTTTTTGCTTTTCAAAAAAGTAAAGAATAAACGGCGGTCCGAAATATACGTATATTTACGAATATAGAGATTATTATAATATTCAGTATAAAAACGTATACGATTATATTGTACTGCACGAGGGTCTTCCGAATTTTACGTTGTAGAGTTTTTGAGAAGAGTACAAAACTGAAATAATTATTATTATGTAACTATATCGTTTTTCGACTACGGGGGGTTTTTTATTTATTTATTATTATTCCCAACTATATATTTTCGTTATTTAATCTATATTGATTATGGATGGTTTCTTTTTTTATTATTAAATACTTATACGTACGTTTAATAATTGCATATTTATTTATTTCTATAAACCTAATCATAATGCAATGTCAATGAAATAAACGATTTATACGGCCCCCCACTATATACCATTTTCAATTTCTTTTTTTTTCTTTCTTAAACTTTTAATATATTACAAAGTAAAATATTATAAGTGTTAAAAATAATATATATATATATATATATATATATATATTCAATATAATAAGAAATTTGTTATATTTAGTCGCGTATATTAAATGCAATATTTTAATTATACGATGTTATTGTTTATATTTTATTTTCGAAATACTTCAATTTATCGCAATAATAATTTGAGTTTTACAAAATAAAAAATAAAAAATATTTTATTTTCCAACTAATTGTAATATTATACGACTATAATTCGTATATGCACACTTGCCGCGCGTACATAATACGTTTTTTTTTTTTTTTTACTTTTGCAACTTTTTAAATCATAAATTAATCATTATTGTACTTGTTATAAATAAAAATTTGAATATTACCACGACACGGTAATTATATAATTATTATAATAACAATAAAACAATTTTGGTTTTACTTTACATAATTTGATATAAGTACCATAATATAAAAATTTATGTTTATCACATAAAAAAAAAATAGATATTTTTAAATGTTTTAATGTTTAGAAAAATTGCAATTTTTTTAAATAATAATAAACGTATTAAATATGCATTATAAATATCGGATTTAAAATGTTTCGCGTTTTATACTCTGTTCGTGATGATATATAAAATATAAAAATTCGCATTTATTACGAAAAAAAAAAAAAATGTCATATTTAATAATTTATATATTATTATGTAGCAAATTAAAGAAATTAAAAATTTACTTTTTGGTGGAAAATAATAATATAATATATTAATTATATGGTATTATACATATTTTCGAAAACTTTGCATGAATATTATCGCATAAATAATTGTGCAATTGGTGCTATATTATGGGTAATTTTTAAACGGGAGTCCGTGCAAAAGTTTTGATATAAAAATAGTTTTATAATATTGTTTTAAATATAATTTTAATAAACGATCGAGTATATTTAATATTTGACATGAAGATATTATAAATACACATATGCCCAACAAAATATTATATAATGTAGCTGCTTACCTGTTTTTGGCAGCAGCGGCCCTGTCGCGTTGTCTACGGTTTTTGAACCAGTTGCCCACCTGGGTGGGCGTCAGTCCGGTGGCCTGTGCCAGTTCCTTTTTCTTGGTGGGGTTCGGGTACGGGTCTTGAAGATACCACTCGCGGAGCAGGCTCCGGGTGCGCTCCTTGAAGCAGTGGGTCTTCTGTTCGCCGTCCCATATGGTACGGGGCAGTGGAAACTTCTTGCGGACCCGGTACTTGTCGACGGGGCCCAGCGGCCGGCCCCGCAACTTTTCCGCTTCTTGGTAGTGCGCTTCCAGCCACATGGCCTGAAGTTTGCCGTGCGAATCCTTGGTGAACTTGTGGTGTTCGAGTATGGTGTACATGTCGCGGTAGTTGCCGCTGTGGAACGACACGATGGCCCGGGCTCGGAGCACGGCCTCGTTTTTGTTGAGTTCGACGATATTGGGGTGGGCGACGGGCAACGACCACAAGAACCGGGCCAGCCGTTCGATGTCGCCGCTCTCCTCGAGCGTCTCGCACACGCTGGCCACCTGGGACACGCTGAAGTTGAGCATGGGCAGCCCGAACATTGGGTTGGGCACCATTGGCGGCATGGGCGCTAGCCGGGTGGCCAGCGGCGTGACGGGGCTGCTGATCGGGCTCACCGGCGATCCCCGTCCCGACGACGAGTCGGTGGGCGTCGAAGATATGCCCAGCGCCATCGCCCTATTACATACCACGCGCGATATCCGCGGCGGACGGCCCGGTCAAGACGACGGTGCGGATCGAGTAAAAAACACAAAACGAGCGGGGAAACAAAAAAAAAAAAAAAAAACGCTCGCCGAACGAGACTCGACGAGAATACTACGTGTAAATCGTCGGTACGATGAGGTGGTGCAGTCGTGCGGCCGGATCGCGAATACCGTCCGCCGTCGATGTCGTGTACGCACTACGGACACTGTATTAATAATGTCACGAAATAAAATTAAACACTCGCGTGTATATACGACGGTCGGTTGTTATTATTGTTATTATTAATATACACGTACGGCGACGACGACGACGACGACGACGACGTTCGGGTGTATAATTTACGAGGTATCTGTCGGTGCGACGGCGGCGTACGTGTACACTGTGTACGGGCGTCCGGCGGTGTGGATACGGGCGTGTGCGTGTGCGCGCGTGTGTCTGTCCGGGGGGATATCGTTTGCGTCAGATCATCGTAATATCGTTGACCGGCCCGAACACTACTACTGGTGGTGCGCGGCCCGGCGGCGGCAGAGAGTGGTGTCGTCGGTATCGCCGCGCCCGCCCCGCCCCGCCCCGCCGCGCCACCGCCGTCGCCCCGCCCATGATTAGCCGCCCGTCGCCATGGCCACGGCCAATCCGGCGCGGGCGTATCCCGCGCGACGCCGTATAGGTTACAGGCGGCGGCGGGGCGCTCGGCGGCGCGCAGTGATTGATACACACTCGGGTGGGGATTTCCACAAACAAAAACCCGCGCGTTCGGTAGCCGCGCGCTCAACCACACCTATATACATATACATATATACATATATATATATATATATATATACCTACATAGATATATATATATATATATATATATATACATATTACGATATATACGCGCAGCGACAAATAAAAACAGTCTCTCTCGCTTTCTCTCTCACTCTTTCTCTCTCTCTTTCTCACTCTCTTTCTCTCTCACACTCTCTCTCTCTTACTCACTCTCTCTCTCTCTGTCTCTCTCTCTCTCTCTCTCTCTCTCTCTCACCGTCTCTCTCTCATGATGTATACCATAAGACCCGGATTATTAAATAAATCGGGTTTTTCGTTTTTATTTCGTACCTATATGCAATAATAATAATAATATACATAGACGAGTATATTCGCACAGCGCCATATTATAACTGTGGATAATCAGTGGCGTTAGCGAAGAGGTACGGCGTACTGTGCATACGCCGAGAGCGCAAATCGCAAAGGGCCGCGAAATTGTGCTTCGAAAGTCAACAAGCGTTAATCATTTTATCCATAGAACACGAAAACCTAAATTTCATACGAAGAAATTATCTGCGAATTCTTCGCCAGCCCCGAAGCGAGAATAACAAATTGTTCAAGTTCGAAATTTACACTATAACAATAACTAAACAATTAGTAAAATAAAATGCTAAACAAAATATCATCACATCAGTTTTTCAATTGGTAAATAGGCGCTTTTTTCTATGTTCATCAGGGGCGCTGCTAGTGAGGCTTACTTCGTCACTATGGACAATATACGGCGAATCGATGCCCTTTATGAATTTTTCATCGTTGGCCCTCTTATTATTGCGGTACACGTTAAGTATTTGGTGACCACAATATTTTTTGTATAATCGAGGCACCTCCGTTCCGCGGTGCGCGCTGTGGTCGCGGATGATTGTACCGCCGCAACGATACATCACATGATACGCCCAGTGGCGTACCTAGGGTATGTGGGGAGGAAGGTAAGGGAGTTATATCTCCTCATATTGTCTTTTTTTTCTTTTCTTTTTTTGCCGGCGTACAGAAAAACAACTTCTACAAACAATTATTATACTAAACAACAGATTACTTACAGAATTGTACGTACACAGAATGGCAAATGGCTTATCAATAAAATCGTGTGTAATCAGTAATCATTTATCAGTAAATAATAACAATTTACTGTAATCTAGAGCAACGAACAATATAAAAGTGACCAAGAGCGTCTTAGAAGATATGGTTGGGAAACTATCTATCTCCTCAGTGTTAATCAACCTGGTACTATGATAGTAATTAGTACACAACTGTCCACTACACAATTCTATTCAACATTTAAAATAGTATATGTAGTAAAATAATTTTTGTAGGTACCTAAATTGTGAATATTAAATTCATGATAGCTAAACGTAACGGATCAATAACTTCATTCTTTTCAACAAAAAAAAAAACTAAAATTTAATGTTTAGAAAAATTGCAATTTTTTTAATAATAATAAACGTATTAAATATCCATTATAAATATCGGATTTAA
Organism: Tuberolachnus salignus; assembly: GCA_956483605.1. NCBI lineage: Eukaryota > Metazoa > Arthropoda > Insecta > Hemiptera > Aphididae > Tuberolachnus > Tuberolachnus salignus. The sequence continues at coordinate 47,763,037 of OY101429.1, read as the reverse complement.
AATGTTTCGCGTTTTATACTCTATTCGTAATGATATATAAATATATCTATGACAATAACACATAGTGAAGTGACTCGTGACTCTACACTGAACATGCGTATAGAAAGCAACGAGGAAAAGTAATTATCATTTTATTTTATAATAAAAATGTCAAAATCAACGGAAAAATCACTCGATACAAATGATATGCTTTTGTAAAAAATCGAAGAAACATAATTATTTTCAAATTTCAAAAAGCTGTTCAATTTTGGGTTTAGGTGAACGGATTAAAATTGGAATTTGATGGTAAACGGTATCGGGTCTATCTGCGTCTGATAACAGAAATATGGGTTGGTGTTCGAAAAAAAACTCAATTTTCCCAAAATGTGTACTGAAATACCCCGTAAATCTGAGGTTTATCCGTTATGTATTCGGTCCTTTAATAAATTATATTTTATACCCAGGCGTTTACCTCTTTCCACTTCCGAAGCTAAAATCTATCGGTTAAAATACTGTTTTTACCTAAATAGGGAAATTCGGGGAATGTGGCTGTATCAGTGCTCTAAATCAATTAGGGGCTTTTCTGCCTTTCCAGAATACTGTATTTTTTGTATTTATTGTCATTAGCACAGATATGTATGTGTTGAAAATTGAACAAATATAATAATCAATAACAAAATATTTATTTTATTATATTATACGAGATAAATAACAATTATTAACTAATTTTAATATTTATTAAAATATTATGATATACGAACAGTAGTTTTCCAACAGAACAAATCAGTTTAATAAAATTCAAATTATTAAGTGTTTATTTATTTATTTATTTTTTTAACACTACCTGTAACACAGTAATAGCAGGAGCGTAATTACGGGGAGAAGGATATGGGGAATAGATCCCCTCCAGTGGCCTTATTTTTACAAATCATTAATTTCAATTCATGTTAAAAAGTGCAAATGTATCGTCAAAATAGTTTGTCAACATTAGCAAACGTTAATAACGTTTGTCAACGTTAATAAAACGAACAAATTCTTGACAGATTGACGCAAAAGCCAGGAAAACTAGAAATTGTATTCTACATACAATTTTCTTTAGCTTTTATAGACTTTGTTACACGTACATTTTTCGTTTCCTGTGATACGTTCATATATCGAAATACTTGCATACAATTAAATTCGTTAATTGGTCCTTGTGAGTATCCAAAATAGCTCAGCATTATTTTTGGAATATTTTCCACAATACACACACTTTGAATACACAATTCGACCAAAACTTGGTCACTCTATGGAGGCTCTCGTCGAGTGCAGTAAGGTTATCAAAACAAATATTCATGATGAGTGATAAGAACGTGGTACCATGATTCGGTGGCCAGTGCTACATTTTGTAACCATGTTGATTACACAAGTTCTCATCCGTCACAGATGAGTACAATAAGATTCATCCATCCATTTTTTTATAATCTATGAGTAAACTGCGGTCGAGACATCCATCCCCTTGCGACGAGACATCCATACACTGAACGCACTCTAGCAGCGAGGCTAAATATCCCTGGACTAAAATAATATTTAATATTTTTTTAATACAATACTACCAAATGTACATAACCGTGTGTACCTTGCGTACTCGTTGACGCCGCGTTTATAATATTAATCAGAATCTCAGATTCTCTAACATTTGCATTAGCATTATTATAGAATACTGATAAAAAAAAAAACTAGCAGAGTAAGCTATACAATTTGTTTTACATAACAATGATTTTAAATGTAAAATTTTATACTGCATATTTTTAGATTATTAGTTTTATAGTACTATTTCTCCAGTTTTAGTGCTATCGTTTGCTCATATTATGTTGGTTAGATTTGATTATATTTTATGTTATTCGTAAATTTCGTAATTTAAATTATAAAACGTAGAAAATAATTTTGTGACGAATAGAAAATTATCATTTCATTAGATATTTTATATTTTTAGGTAGCCCATCGAACAGTATATATGTATGATGATTCTCTTATATTAACAAAATAAGAGAAGAAAAATTTTAAATAAGTTTTCCGTTTTGCTATTTTTCATGTTTTTATTGCATATTACAGGGCATATGTCTGTTATTTTCAGTGTTATTAAATCCCAGCCCTGGGTAATAAGATGGTAGTGGTCGTAACCGATCTACAATAATTTCGCGATATATTTTTTGTTCGCCGGTCTCGTAAGCGATCTACCGATAGTCAACAACAAAATACGTTTTATATTTATTGTATAAATTGTATAATCGTATACATTCAAAATAACATTTTCCATACCACAGTGAGTATAACTGTTATCAAGGCTGCTCATTTTCTTTATACGAGTACATTATTATATTTGACTTAATGGCTTTATAGTTAAACTCGTAATATACCTTAAGAGAACTAGCCAACGGTGTGTAGATGCCGAAAAAAAAAAATGTAAACTTTTTGAATTATATCGAAAAACTCAATCGCTTCTTTTGGTGACTTAACTGCATAATTTATAACAAGATTCAATGTGTATAATAATCTAATATTTTTTACATATATTTTTTAGTAAATTATAGTAAAATTCATACATCAGGGTTTTAGATAAATTTAAAATACACACATTCCTAGATAAAACGGTTGTTTTAATGTAACCTCAGTCTTGTTCATATGGTAGAGCTATCAATTGTCTGTAAAAATAGTCCTTCAATCAAAATTTGGTCTAGCAATCCAGTTTTCCACTAAATAACCTCTAGAAATTAATTTAAAATCTTTATGGTTTCTTGTGTTTATCATAGTCCTACCAAATACACTGTTGTTCATTTACTTATAATAATCTTTTTCAAACTCATTATTTGCTTCTGTCCGAAGATTTGTGTTAAAATCGATATATGGTTTCAACCAAGGGGTTTGGTAAAATTGCATTACTCTCTAATTTTAAACTTAAACTTAAATACAATTTTAAATTAATATAATGGAGAATATAATTTCTCTTATCATATAGAGTTGTTGTTACCTTAGGTAAATTTTCATTATCGAACTTATTCTCAGGAGCTAAAGGAAATTTTTTATTTTATGCTACTAATTTCCATACATTTTTAATCAAACAATAATGCTCTAAAATCTTAATTTTTATGATAAAATAAATTAGTATGTTTTTATTTCTTAATTTTACATATTTGCAGAAGGTGTATGCTTCCTACATAATCATTGTTACCTCAAACATAATTATAAAACACATTAAAAGATATATTAGCTCTATCGCCAAGTTGATTAATATCAATTCTATTTTTAAAATTTTAAATATCATCTATTATTATCTAATATCAATATTATTTTGCAATGGAATGTATATAACAATAACATGTTATTTTTTTTAATTTTCTAACCTAACCTAACCAAACCTTTCAATTCTCGATTTAGACCGATATAGTTAAGAAGAACACCGATTTATAAGCGATCGTGTTAATCGTTACGAAACGTTACGCGGCATCATATCTTACGCAAACGATGCACAACGGTTATTTGTTATCGTTTAAAATAGAACGCGTAATAGTTACTGTTTTTGGTAGTGCCGTTGTTCGCATTACTGTACTCGAGTTTACATACTTTTGTTCAGACTGCTGCCTAATATAATCGCGGGCTAATAAAATTTGACAAATTAGCCAACCTAAGCACGAACACACATACCTTATTGATTACCCTTGATCACAGCCTACAAAGTAATGTACACTTAAATAATAAATTATTTATCAATCTATAATCTGATATATTTACAAATAATTTGTTTATTCAAGTATAATATGCTCATTCCATTCAAATACGATAGGTTTTATCTATCTACCTAGGTGTTATCTATTTGTTAAACAATTATAATTATTCAAAAATACTTGTCGTGTTTTCATATTGAACCGTACACTGTTATTATTATCTAACTTTTGGCAAATGTGTGTTTGGAATAAGTAACTGAAAATTCCTTTTTTGAAGATTTTTGTATAAGTGTAAGTTTTATATAATCAATAATAATTATTATTGTCAATGAAAAAGTTGAAGAGTATGCAGCTGCATTTTCTGAACACAAAACAAATTTACTAATTTGTAAATTAATTAGGACTCTCTTGTTGTATGTGATCCACTATAATTTGTATCTTTTTTCTTAGCATAGAATGTTGTGGCAAAACAATTATATGCACTAATTCATAATAAAAAGTTGATCGAACATATTTTAATCTGTAAAAACCTTCTAGCCGAGATAATGAAAATGTACATTGCCATAAATGTGGAAGAAATGTTAAGGTACCTATCAAAGCTGGGCTCTAATCGGTTAAAATTAAGTTGTAAAACTAGTTTTGTTTGTAACTTTAAACTATATCAGTTAATTAAAATTTTGAATAACTTTCCAACTTAACACATTGTTTTTGACGCATACAATATTTCAATCTAACATATTAATAGAAAAACGTCACTGATATTTCGGTTCTTTTTATTTCTTCTAAATCGATAAAAAACTTGAAATGTTCGTAATTTATAAAAAAAATGGTTTTATCAGCAAAGAACAGTAGTTTTAAAACTTTTATGAATCGCTACCTCCTTCAAAATTTGTTTAGTACAACTTTAATACATTTTCCAAATACTATATACATACATAATATGTTTTAAGTTAAATAATATATTAATGTTGTGATGTTTTGATTAAATAAACATATTTTTTGATTATTGATTTAAAAAAAAAAATTCTAAATTAATTTCTAATTTGTTTGTAATTTGAGTTACAATATTATCTTCTAACTTAACTAAGTTGGACATTTTGTAAACTTGTAAAAAGTAATTACAATTTAATTTTATTGTTTTTTTTTTTTTTTTTTTTCATGACTAACTAAAATTTAATAAGTTAGACATTTTAAGTAACTTGCCTGAGTTTGGTAGGTCTTTTACATAAAACATCAAATTTACTGATCATGGATTTTAGTTTTCAGATTTCTAAACATAAATTTAGAGTCCTTATATTCACACTGTAATTTTTTACATTTGATATTCAATTGATTATTAATTCATATATAAAATAATTTTTTTTTTTAATCTATATATTTATAATTATATCATATATTTATTACATTTTGTGTTATATTTATTTTAGGTTTTCAAATGCAAAACTTGTGATTCTATATTCAAATATTCCTTTAATCTAAAACGACATTTACACAAAACATATGAATTTTAAAACCATAAAACTTTGGGTGTGAAAAATGTGATAAAAAGTTTAGCCAATGGAAATATATATATGGCATAATTTAAGAACAATACATCATAAGAGATATAATGGGTCAGCAAATTTGAAAGTAAATGTAATGATGTTTTTATTTGAAAAAATATTACTATAATTTTGTATTTCGAGTTATAGCATTAATTTATAAAATTATTATAGGTACCAAAATCTAATAGTCATGAAAAAAATACAAACACGCACATAAAAACTGCCGAGCATAAATACTTACAGATTTTAAATCAATTATTTTATTTTAAAAATATATTAATTTCATATTTAATATTTGTTACAGAGTATACTTCCAAAGGGATATAAGTATAAAATAATAAAAAATAAACTATTGGATACTACTAGGTCAATTAATTTATAGAGTACAATTTGAAATTTATAATATGGAAATGGAAATATATCACCAGTTTCAATAGCATTAAAATAACATTTTTAGATTCAAAATGTAAGGAAATCAGTTTCTGATAATGTTTTGTGTAATGTAAATAATGTTTTAAAATGATTTATTATTCGTTTGGTCTCTTTATACTTAAGAAATCAGACTTAAGTTTCTATATTATAAATTTTTGATATAAATATTCTAAAATAAAACTGTTAATTAGTTTAATTTGTGATTTATGAATTACAGATGTGTTATCGTGTCCACCATATTACTAGTCAAAAAAATTCAACTACTTGTTCAAACATTTTACCCGCAAAGCTATACCATGTTTAAAGATTGTCAATAATAATTGTACAAATTAATCAAGTTTATGTGAATTACTACAAGTAAAATATTTTGGCTGTCAAAATTTGGCTAATTTCTTTTGATTATGCAATCAATGTGGGATATATTTGTAATTATTTTATAAGTCAAATTTATGTGTAAAAATATTTTCTTCAAAAATGTTTAAGAGTAAAGACGATGATGATGATAGTGAATTATTTAAAAATTGTAAAAAAAAAAAAAAAAAAAAAGGTGTAATCATAGACTACGAGCACATTCATAATCTTAATATAATTTGTTATTTTATTATTTGAAATGACATAATTTTACGAGAAATAGTTTTAGAAATGTACAAAAGTATGTAGACAATGAAAAAAACAAAGCTTAGAGTATTATATAAATTGTGTGTATAATACTCCCAGCTTTATTTTGTTCTTTATCTGCATATTTTTTACATTTAATTATTTTTTGTTTTTTTTTATGAACATTTTTTTAGTTGAAATTCTATATTTTCTACTTATCACGGTTCTAGGAAAAAACATTAGATTTAAAAAGTTTTTAAAATTTGTTGTTATTACATATAAATAACAGTGTGTATTTATTACTATTAAAAAAATGTGTATAGTATTACAACATTACCAGAAATAATAAATAAAAGCAATAAAGTTAAATTATTGGCATGCACAAGCCAATGGTTGTAAAAACCAATAATAAGAAATCGTCATTATCTGTCCATATACAGAACACAGAATATTCCGGTTATCTAGTTTTTCTTTTGAGTAATTGAGATTTTCACAAGGGAACAGCATTTATTTTGATGCGGTTCCACTGTATATATATATATATATATTTGTTTATTATTTTAATTACATTTTGATATGTTATGAAATTTTATTAAATTTACTGTTATTAAGGATTAAGCATAATATTAATGCCTACTTTATTATATACAATTTATATCTCAATAAACTAGTACATTAGTGTCTATTTCTCTATTGTTATATGCTATTACTAACTATACGTGATTTTGTTTATCTTGCTCTAAATATTATTTCCATACATATGTTATAATAAAAACAATTATGTTAACAAAGCTTTTACGACTCATTAAGCGATACGAAACAATGCGCTTAATATTATACTATTAGGTACCTTTAACATAGGAAGTACGAAACACAATCCTAAATATTATAACAGTATATCTTAAAATCACTTCAATTATTTGACTGTTATATTCTGGGCAGACTTGGCCGGCGTGATAGTGATCAAAAGTCAGACGGCCGTTAAACATAATTGATTCATTGGCTGATTCAAAGTAATATATATTTTTTTAATTTTCCTGTTTTCGGTTTTCAAACTAGACAAGTTATAAATACCATTGATACCCGCGAGTTAGTAACTAAAGAATAGAGTAAAAGTTAAAGTCATAATATTAATAGTTTATTGAGTTACAAATTTTTAAATGTCTTTTTGAAGGCCCAAAATTAAAAAAAAAAAAAATTGGGGACAATTTTAAATTATACCCTCTTTGAGAGTGGGGTATGAGTTTTTTATAAACTTTGGGGTTTTTTTGTTTAGAATGATTTAAAGCCCATAATCTTTTTTTTTTTGTGTTTATGGCGAATGCTTAAATACTCAATGAACTGATTAAAACGCTGATTATATATTATTAACTCTGATTGGACCGGAATCCTAGTCCGACCCTGGTTATATTAGTTAACTAATATCTAGTTAATATGAAATATATATACTTTTCTCAATTGTAATAATTATTATGCTATTTAAATGAAATGTGTATTGTTAATTCTTAAAATAACGTTCTCCGCAATTAACTGTATAATATATACATAATACTTATAATATAGTTATATATATCTGTAATCTGTGTATATAATGGAAACATTTGTTCAGAAATACAGAATATATTCAAAACAACACAATAATCTAAGAACACTTCAAATAATTAAAAAGATTTTAATGAATTTACTTATAACATATCTACCTGTATATGTATATATTACGGTGGATCAGGATTTAATTTTATTGCTATTCTCGCGATACTATATTCAGCTGAGTAAAAAAAATGATTCCCTCAAATTTTCAGATTTTTAAAAATAATTCTTAAAGGTCACAAGAATCAAATTTATCAGGAAATTGATGTTTTATTAGTTTTGTGATTTTACCGTCTAAATGCACATTGCTTAACAAAAAAAATAATTATCACAAAAATAGAAAAACGATATTTATTTCAACGAAAAAGGAAGAAATTTACACTTATTTAGCTCGTAAAAATGAAAAATTTAAAGAATTGCCAATAAACGCGATGCTCTTATTTTTAAACCGAGCTTCTATTTGATAAATTATTATCAAGCTATGGTCGGTTAATATTTCGGGCTTACTACGATCAAGCCATGGAGTAATAAAATTGATAAGTTTCGTTTAAAGATAATTAGAATTAGAAATCTGGCATCACTGATTCAAATAGCCTACTTTTGTGTTCGTAAATCTCGGTAAAACCGTTTTCAGTTTAGGGAGTCTTCTACGTCATGTCCGTGAGTTTTCTACGTTGTTGTGCACGCACACAATCTCAAGTCACAATAGTATATTGCATATCTATTATTTATTACTTTCAACCGTAGATGTATTGAATTTTGAACATATAAAAAATAGTTTTGCTTAGTTGATCAATTTACAATTACAGTACGACAATTTAGACGATTTACCAATATGGCCGAGAAACGTGCCGACTTCCATTGTACGGACATGAATACTATGATCGACCGTACACGAGAAACAGAGGTGTATAACGGTGTGCAAAAAAAATTGTTAGAACTCAAAGACGGAATATTGTATGATAATATTTTCTCTTGGAAAATGAGAGATAGGTCAACAGGTAAAGGCGAAATCATTGAGTTTAAGTTATTAAATAATATTCGAAGATCATTGAATCGACAATTACAAATGGTGACTTATGATAACGGAGTAGAACAATTCCATTTGCATTCGTAAGTAAATAACCTATGTAGATACTTAAAGTAATATTATTCTTGTTTATTCATATTTTTGTAATCTACTTATTAGGTTTTATTTAAAACTAATAGTCTGTTACGAGTTGTTTATGAATGGAAATTGGAAAGAATCACTTATAGAAATTGAAGATTTAGTCAAATCAATGAGCTGTGTATCATTTGACAAGTCTAATGGCCAATATATTGCAGCTTATAATCATATAATCCATTCATCTTATGCGTATATTGCGCTGTCAATGAATATGAATAATTATGAAGAAGTGAGGAATACATTTTTTAGTCGTTCAATTAAAATAGGGGCCTTTTATGTTTGTATATAAATGTATAATGCCACAGTATTTATGCAGCCGAGTCATTGAGCGATCACTACCAACACTAATATTTGGGACAAAGTTTGATATTCCATAGAATATATGTTGTCCTTTGTATTTGTATAGTCATTGGTTTTTCTTATATTTCATACTTTTAAGTTTATTATTTTAAAAAGTAAATATGATATATTTTTTTTATGTTTATAGATAATGAAAAATGTGAAACCAAAATCAGAATTCAATTGCATTGAACAAAGCGCAATCCATGGAATAAAATCATTAATATTTAAGAGGTATCCTTCAAAGGCCAAACTTATTGCATTTAATGAAGCTGATAAAGCTATTGAACTTAATTCTGATGTTCAATGGTTATGTATTTGGCTGTTAGCTAAACATCCACTAAATAGAGAATACAATAATACTCTTGATAATTATGAACAAGACATAAGTGTAGCCAAAGATTTATTTAAACAAAGTAAAACGTTTTGCCATGTTATGTTAGCTACTGATGTATTTATTCATGTTGCCAATCAATATGGAGGTTTACACGAGTCAAATAAGTTTGCTAATTTATCATTCAAAGCTATAATGTGAGTAATTTTAAATTTGTATACATATATTTGGGTTTAAATATCTCTTACAAAAAACCTCCAACATTAATATTAATATTATTATTTTTATTTTTAGTTAATTGTATAATAATAAAGTATAATGCCAAATATTATTTATAATAAGACAGTATCTAAAATGATTTTCACATGTACACTATAATGTTTGCTATCAAAATAGAAAATACAATTACTAATCACAATATTACATTTATATTATCTGATATATTTTTCACAATTACGATTACGCTTTGGGCCTATTATGAAAATATAAAATCATTTTTCTTAAGTCAATAATCACATTATAAACGACTATATCAAGGTGATGACTGTCAATATGACATATTATTTATCTTTGGTTTATGTTATACCAAAAGTATGACTAAGGTGAACATTCAAAATAAAGTATGACTAGTTAAGATTCATTTCATTTTGTCACTTAACTAAGTTTTAAAAAACTATATTTTGGTTTTGATTTTATCATGAGTTTATGACTGAATTTAATTGGGCTCGCAAAGAAAAGAAAATATATATTTTATTAGCAAAAAATATATTGATGCTTTATTTTTCAAATTTTTAATATAATACCTAATAATATTAAATATGCCACTATTGTAAGTTGATAGTTGAGAAGGTAAGAGTTTTGATTTTTGAGATTCTTATTTATTACAATGGTGCTGCATAATGTGGTCTGTGATAGTATAACAGAACATAGTACTAAGTACTTATTACGGGCACAGCTTCCATACTACTAGATTCTGGCTACCAATTGATCACTGAATAAAGTGTAAACATACTTTACCGTTACTTGGCTATTAAAAGAAGTTGAAAAATTCAAATAGCTATAAATAACCCAGGAAACTCCTGAATATTTTGAAAACTATACCACTTCTGGAGAGTGCTAACATAAGTATTTGGTAAATGTTTCGGGTCTTCACAATTAGTTTTCAGAGTATATAACTACAAATAACAAAAATGAAAATAATAGAAACTGTTATTATCTTATTAAATAAAATTATTGCCAAAAAAAAAAAAAAAATCAGTATCTAAATATCTATCCAATTAATTACATTCCTCGTTTCTCAGAATCTAAAACATACATTACAAGATAACATACTATGTGTTTTAATTGTCCTACTATTATTTTACAATAGGTGCTTTTCCTTTAAATCCCAAATTAGATGAGTTCTATATAGTATGTGTAAGCATGCTTTTACTATTTCATTTGTTAGATAAACAAAGATAACAAATGCGGGCATTCTCTTAATATTTAATCTATAAACACTTAAATTTATTCAATATGTTTATTTGTAAGTATTTTAATTAACAACATTTAGTTAGTACTTGGTTGCATTTACATTTCAAATGTATCAAATATATGAAATGTATACTGCGTTATTGTTATTATTTTATATATTGTGTGTAGTGAGGAATGTATTGGTTTTTCTATGAAACTTTTCTATCATATTACAAATATTGACTAGTTTGTGTATTTGTATCTATTGGTATCATTGACATTACTATCACTAAATACATAATTAGAAACCCATTTAGGCATTATATGTGGGTTTGTGCCATTATAAAATATTTATATATTTGTATTATGTAATGTAGAAAAGCATTGCAACTTGCAGAAAATCATGAGGACCTAATTACGAAATGTCTCAATACAGCTATAAGTAATAAAGTACTATTATTACCTGAACCAACAATCCAGGAAATAATAATCCAATTTAATAATACCACAAATGCTTCATTAAGTGGATGTTTCGGAAACTATTATCATAGACATAAAAAGGTTTATTAAATTATACTTAATATTTATGTATTGTTGATTAAGTATATATATCAAAAAATGTAACTAAAAATATTAATAAACTACTTTAATTCTGGTTTTTTAAATAAGTAATTAACATACAAATTTATATTTTTTTAAATATAGAATACATTTTTTTATACAAGATTATGTAAGAAACACTTAATTTTTTTTAATCCAAAAGACATATATCTATTTTATAAAAGTTCCTAGCTCTATAACTTTATAACAAAAAGTGTCTAGTTTTGTAATTTAATTGAAAATAATAAACTAATCAGAATAATAAATTATATTATAAACATATGTGTCATAACCTGAGTTTAAAGTTTTATTTCTCATGACTATCATTGAGCTCACTATATTATAAAATGTGTTAAATTATAATTTATTTTGTATGTTTTCCTTTTAAGAACTATGAAGAAGCAAAAAAGTTTTATATTCGTGGAAAGGAGAAAAAATTATTTTGTGTTTTTAATTTGTTAAAAATTGAATGCCTTCTGAAAGGACCTGAGGAAATTCCCTTTATAGAAACTTTAATGGATGCCTATAAAGTATTCTCAAATGAATCATGCAGGATTAAGATTTTATCACAAATATTGATCTATTGTGCTTGTTATAAAAAAGACCAAGACAAAATAATGCAGTATTTAAAAATGTTTATGGATGCGCCTTTTGATAATACTTTTAAGTTTCATCATTTTTATGTAAGTAAACTTCTTTTAATTTATAGCATATTTTACTGTGTTTAAATTTACCTACTTTAACCTTCAACGGGTCAGGCAGGTTGTGTTTCATTTTTGGTCGCAGGAGGTGATTATCATTCAGTTGTACATATTTATTTAGGTTTTATTTATTAATTATTATTACATTAGGCATAAGTTAATTTATTTCTATTAAAAATAATAATGTAACTAATGATTGAATTGAATGTAGAAATTTCAATAAATAGTATATATTATAATACAACTATATTATATAGTTATATACATACAGTTTAGATTCCATTTTTTACAAATGCTTATCGATGTGCCGAGGTATTCGGCCATAAAATATGCATCCTGCAGAGTAAAAATTTGCCAAATATGTAATAAGCGGCCTTTGCACCTAACAAAATCATATTAGTTCAATAAAACGTATAAGATATGAGTTTTTTTTTTTTCCAGACAGTTATAACGATGTTAGTTTTTAATGTGGGAAAATATTTATCCACTGTGACTTGTTGAAGGTTAAGTGAGTGTATTCATGTACCTAATAATTACAACCAAAACTAATATTTTAAGTTGATCGTACCAATTTTCGTAAGACCAACCTGGCCTGAAAAATATATAAATTTGATTTTCAACAAAGTTAAATACATAATATCGTTACAAACGGATGTGTGTTCAAAAGAAAGAAACACTATGGATGATACATTTCAAAAATTTTATAATATGATTATGGAAGGCAATATCAAAGAAAAAAATGCCATAAAGGTAAAATTTCAAAAAAAAAAAACCTATTTTTTTAAAAATATGTTGTTGTTTATAGTCATATCAAATAAATTTGCAAAACATTGGAAAATGGCCAGAATGAAAGAAGCTCACAGAAATCTGCGGGTAGATGTCATAACTCAAAGCAACGATGGAATCCATAATTATCTTACTCTAAATAATACAAATTATTATAATTACTTATTAATTATCATTAAAATAATATTGTTTGAAACAATGGTATTAAAATACTAGGTTTAATCTACTGAACTTAAATTTATATCTAGATATTTAATAACTTATCTAAAAGTAAATACTCTGTATTAAATGATTAAAAATAAAATCTCAGATAAAAATGTATTTAAAACATTCAATAATTGCAGATATTTCTTCTATTAATTTATTATACAAAAAATAATAAACATTTTAAGTAACAACATGATATACAATGTTTTTTTTGTTTTGTTTTCTGGCACGTAAACAAACATAATTGATGGTTTTACGTGTTTTCACTTATTACCATAGATACCCGCACAGTACAGGGATTCACTACAATAATTATTAATAGTTTTTTTTTTTTTTTTTTCATCCGTGTTACCGAGGTAACCCATAAATCAACGGAAATAATTCGATTTCTGTACAGAAAACACCTAAAAACCGAATAACTGATGGATTTCAATAGCTGTAAACCTTCTCGGAAAATTGTGAAAAATAACCGTGTACAAATCGCTCCAATTAGTTTTCGAGTTTATTAATCGTATACAGACATACATCCATTTTTTTATGGGTTGATAAAAGCCAAATAATAATAAAACTCAGAGGTTTAATTCCATGGGACAGCTGGTAATATATATGTATAGAATTTTAAAAGTGACTATTCCAAATTTTTTTTTTTTAATATATAATATATCTGTGTTTATATTATTTACTTTGTGATATTAAAATACTTGACATTAATGTAAGTACATAGTACATGTATATTTTAGAGTGAGCTATATATTGGTTTTGATATTATGTGATTTTTTTTTTTTTTTCTGTCTGTGGTGAATATCTTCATAAATTGATATCCATTGGCCAATATTGAGAATATTGTTTTTTTTTTTTTTTTCGAGTAATGTCTCTGGAATATGAATAGTGTTTTCAGCTGACAACTCGGTTGATTTCAATACCGGCTCACGGGTTTTGTGAAAATATCGGATATTGGAAAAAATTCATATCGGCCGATATGGTTCACCATTAGTCGATGTTACGATTACAATTGCGAAACGCTTTGTTCCAATCTTCAGTACCGTTTTTTTTTTTTTTTTTTTATATCATTATATATTGCGGTATTAAGTAAATAATATAAAGAAATAAAAAAAAAAATTGAAAACTGCATACCTACAGCCCGCAATTTATACTAACAACTTGTTGACAGTTGTTTTTGAGCTGTTACCAAATTAAAAAATGATAATAATATACGTAACGTCTATAATAAAGTTTTTATTTTTCTGAAAAATATGTAAACAATTATCGAATGTAACTAATTTGTACATCAAAAAAAAATTCAATTATAATTTACGTACACTGTACACCCCTAAAGAGAATAAAATTTTAAAACCACCTAAATGTCTACTGTCGTCTATTATTATTAAACGTACAAGTCATAATTAGTCTAATTAAATTAGAGCTGGAATGTTTATATCTGGATACCCGTTTGATGTTTTTTTTTTTTGTTAACGTAATCATTACTATGCAAATCCTAGTAAAATTACTTTCCTCGCAAAACCCTTCTGTACGGTCTTCAAGGTCTAGGCTCTTACTACACTTGTGCAAACATCATATAAGCACATAATGTATGAACACGATAATTGTTGTTCCTCAATTGTCGATCATAATCAAAGAAAATTCCGTATCAGCCCGGGAGAACTGATCGACACAAGGGGATCTAGTTGACCCGTTTACCGAACCTGGGTAATATGTGATAAGACCACGATAAGAGATAAAAGATAATCGGTCAACGCTTGTGCAATTCCAATGTCGTTTACCGACCCAAGGTTTTTTTCACGCTAATCGTTCTTGTGGACAGTGGATTTTCGTCGGTCTCTTACCGCATAGAAATTTATTCAAACTGCTGTACATATTATCTCGGCCATGGTCAATTCCATGAAACATTCGGAGAAGAAACGAATGACGGAATGTAAAGAAGAAATATCAAACATGATTAAAAAGCTAGAGGCGACCTTAAATATCCAAAGGGGACTATTGGAAATTACAGAAGTGGTTTCGCCTGCTTATAAAGTGGACATAGCGTTACTGAAACGTACACAATCAATTCAAAAGCAACCACACAAAGTCTTGCTGTCGAATAATCACCAAACTAACCAGTTGTTAACAATGAGAAAATAAATTCAAGTAATATTTAAATTTAAAATTGTATAATACTAATCGTTAACACTTCCATTCTTACATATTTTGAATGGACCGTGGAAATAGGTTTAATAGGTTTACCATTAATGGGTTTTTCGGGGAAAATAGTTTGGTTAGTAATAATATGCTCAGCATATTAGTATATATATCAGTAATAATAATCAGCAAATCCCTAATATATTAACCACCTTATGTAAATGACACAAATTAATTGTTCATATTTTACTAGTGATATGGTACTAGGTAATGAAATTTTTGTTACCTATATTTAATTACAAAAGGTAGGCATATTTTTTTTTTAAGTATTATTGCTATTACCATTTATTATATAGTCTGATTGATTTTTAAAAGGTTTTATTACCTATAAAACCTTTTTAACCAGTGAGCAATAATAACATTCCAATAAAATATATGGTACTAGTTTGTGTCCGCCCCGATTAATAAAATATATTTAAACTGTTTTTTTTTTTTTTGTTTATTGTAAAGAAGAAAATTGATTTTAATATTGGTAAAACAGTTGAAAAGGATAATGAATTATATAAAGCGATGAAATAAATGCGACAACAGTCAGAAACACTTTTTAGAAATGATATCACTAAAATTAACTGCAATGAATGTTTTAACAATGATTTGTCAGATGACCGTGTAGAAACAAAAAAAAACTTTAAAAAACATGTAATTATGACAAAGGGGTAGAATCACTCTATTCTATTGACAATGATGTGTGCGAAAATTTAAATATTAAAGGCATTGATCAATTTACAAAGTAAGTTCAATTTAATTATTATTTCTAACATTACATTTTGATGAAAAAAATTTTATACAAAAATTGTTTAAAAAAAAAAAAAAAAATACTATATGCGAATCTATTAAGAAAAAAAAATGGTGTTGCCATTTATAAAAAAGTTGTATTGCGCATGCCCATACCATAAGGGATAAAAATTTGAAATTTGTTTGAAAATGTGTATTTTGATACTCTCTTTTGTTCACTGAAACTGAATTATTTAGTATTACCATCTTATTTTTCAATACATTTATGTACATTTACAGTATAACTGAATTTTTATTCGTTTTTTCAGGGCTTTCAATGATTTGGCAAAAGGATCATTTGCAATATGTTTTACAGCTAATATAGGAAATATGAAAATATGAAAATCATCCACATTTATTGACTTCCAAACAACAATGCCGCAGATCTATGGATATGTCTACCCAAAACTCTACAAACAGGAACAATTGATCTATATACAAAACAATTAATCGCTAAACCAATAAAAAAATAAACATTGCCAACATGTATATGACAAAAGTTCAGTTGATTTAATGTTTCAATAAAGATTATTTATCCCCTGTCCATATATTAGATGTACAAATAATCAATTCACAAAAAAAGATCTCTTGTCTGTTCATAATAAATTATGAATAATCATTATTTTATTTAAAATGACTTGTCTATTTTTAACAAAGAAACTTAATAATTACAGTATAATGTTCAATTTAAATTTTTTTTTTTTTTTTCAATTATTATTCTGGCTGTTGTCATTATAATTCAGATAAAAAAAAAATGTATATTATATGTTGGTTGGGTTAGGTCAGGATAGCCTATTGGTGATATGAACTGGCTACTTTTTCTTTTCTAGTAGCCAGTAGTAATTTTCTTCTCTTTAAAAATTGTGCGATATAAATGACTCATATAAAATCATATTCAACGTTTCCTTGAGGATAATAGGTTATTATTCAGTAATACTTAATAGCTTATGAAGTTTTCATAGGTGAGGTTCTCGTGCAAAAAATAATAATTTATTAAAATTAGTTATAATTTTTTTATTATTTATTAATAAAATATTTAAAAAGTACTTATAGCTTTAATAAAAAGAAATAAAAATCTTTCAGATATGGTGAAGACTTATCGATATATTTTAACCTTTGGCACCAGTCCATATTGAATTAATAACCAGATTAAAAACTCATCATTTTTATTTCAAAGGCCTTTTGTTATTAATAAATATAATTTGAACACCACATCCCGTTTAAAAAAAACAGAAATGAAGAAAAAAAAAAATTTGATTTCGAATCGCATAGAAAAACATACTCACAAAAATTAGCTCTTTCATAATTTTGGGGTTTTGTTGACAAAAGGGTAGGCTGCCCCTAAAATTGAGGGGCGTTGAAATTTTTATATTTGGTCATTTTTGTCCAATTCAATATTTTCCTGGCGTGTTACTTAAAAAACTCAGATACAGAGAGAGTGTGTGTGTGTGTGTGTGTGTGTGTGTGTGTGTTTGAGAGAGAGAGAGATAAAGAGAGAAAGTTTAAATCTAGTAAATCTTCGCTACGCTTAGAATCAATACAAAATTTATAATTTAAATGAACAATGTTGTCTATGTCAACTGTAATGAAAATCTTTGATTTTGTGTCTTGTATAATTATAAAAAGAACCCTTACACAAATTGACTAAAGCAAATTCTACTCTACTCAGTATTGGGATTCAACATTTAAATTAATAAATTCTGTTTGATTAAAATTATTTAATTATAAATTTCAGATTCGTATAATACCTACAACTTGTTCTATTTTTGGTGCAGGATTCAATATTAAAGAAATAATATTCATCAATATAGCATGGTTTTTTAACTTGAATATAACGGTTACAAGTTATATATATATATATATAAACCAACTTACTGACTATCTTTTATGGAATTTCTAACTATTGATTGTAGATAATCGTCGAAATATAAATCTCATCTAGTTTATGTAGTTTATTAAAATAATATTAAGTGTGTATAGTAATAGGAAATCTATAAATTATATATTAACTATATTATAATCTATCAATGCATAAAAAAAATTAGTACACCGTAGTCTGCCGTTTTCGATTTGTCTATGTATACGTACTGATACAAATAATTGCATAGGAAAAATTTACTTCCAGGGAAACTGAATTGGAAATACTGTTTTCTCATTTTAAATACTTTGATAATTTGATTTTAAAATGTATAGGTCTATAATTTTCAAAATTTTAAAAATGTAATACAAAAATAATCTATGACAATGTCTTACAACATTATTTAATAATTTTATAGACAACTTTGAATACCTTTATGTTATAAATGCCTTTTGTTATTATCTTTTATTTTCAGATTTATTTGTCAACATTACTTTATAACTTTCGTAATGATGTGATATCAAGTTATAAGATCGAACATGCAATGGCAGCTGGAAGTGTTATTTCGGTACTTGTAAAAGTCATAGTAAGCCAATACGTATACCTTGGATTGGCGTTAGATTGTTAAAGAAGGCGAATATGTGAATAACGAATCGAATGTAAAATTTGTTAAAAAACCATTAGGTTTAGAAATGTGTTTAAAATTACAATATATGTCTTGTATATACATTTTAGGTTTAATGGTGTAATATTGATACATTATTAAGTCAATATGTATTTTTCCATGCAATATATTTAACTTGTCAATTTATATTATATAAAAGTGTATATATATATATATATATATATATATATATATATATATATATATATATATATATACATGAATCTTGCAATTATTCGTTCAACCAACATGCTAGACTTAACTGTTTAACTTAAATTTTTGCGTAATTATTTACATTTTATGTAATAAAATTAATTTCCAAAAAAATGAAATGTTAATTTTTTATCGTAAAGAAAACTAAAATTATTTAAGTATATTAATTTATCTATTAATCATAGTACCTATATTATGTATACTTTTTTTTTATTTTTATATTTGACTAAAAATCATAAAAAATGTTTTTACCGCCTACATTGAGCGCTGCATGTTGGGGCTCTTTACTGTGTTTACTTATCGTTCGAACGTCTTGTTAGTGATGACCTATGAAGTAAAAAAGTTGAAAATACCAAATAAAATATGGGAGGTTGTATACAGTTTTCTTTGTAGTTCGTCTATAAGCCACGTCGTATTTACTTTGTAGTTTTTTTGTCCTTTGTATATTTGTAAGCAGCCATTCCGCTCTATATTTGCAATACTGCAGTTTACTATTTAATCGTTAAGTTACTAACATTAGTTATAAGGTTCGTTTGTCAACAGAATAATCAAAATATTACTACCAAATTTGGTAATCACAGTGTATGCGTTCTTACAATAAAAGAGGGGTGGTTTATATAGAGTTTTCTTTATAGTTCTGTTGTAATTTAACTTTTCTCTCTCGTCACTATTATTTTTTTTTTATTTTTTTTTTTTTTTTACCTATAATTTTATAGTATCGTGTTCAAGCATTGTATATCTTATTAAGGATACTAAAAATTAAAAAAAAAAAATGAATATTCTATTTATATTAAATACATTTTTAAGTGTTTTTATTCGCCTTCATTGTACTATTATTTATTTAATTACTTAATTATTATTACACGATGTTTATAAATTTATAATTATAATATTAAGCGTATTACAGTAAAACTTTTTGTGTAAGGCAACATAATTGTATAATAAATATTTAAATATATATAATGGGTAAGATTTTAAAAAAGAAACTACCGTGATTACGGTATAATTACCTACCTGACTAATAATTGTTTTAAAAAAAAAAAAAAAAAAAATGTAGATTATTTATAATTTAAATAATTTGTACGTTTATAATCGTTAGTTTTACTTGGCCATAAATATATAGTTTTTTACATAGATTAATAAATAGGGCACGCTATTGATATGAAAATTATATAAAATATCATAATTTGACGCACGTAATGTTACGATGTATCCAATGTTGAATTAATTATTTTTTATATAAAATTAAATGTTACGTTACTAAAATGCCGTTTTTAGTTTTAAAGTCGATTCGTCTGTAACGTTAGTGGTTGACGACGACTCTGCTCGCATTTGTCGCACAATTAGTCGTGCCTGTTATTATTGACAAAATTTTTAATTTAGCAATAACGTTTTTTTTTACATATTCTCAATATTACTCATCGATCGCGATATTTTATAATAAGCATAATTTAGGGCACGTGGGTAAAAGGGTAGCTATCTATATTCTTTAAATGTTGAGATTATGTTACCAATCGACGGCGGTGCTTTAAGACTTCTATCCGGGGTATTGAGATCGACTTGGCGAAAAAGTTTTTAGTGGAATAATATTGCGGGTAAAAATATCGAATTATCTAATTGAAATAGATTTAGAAAAAAAAATTGCTGAGCCAGAACCGGTATGGTTATACTACTATTTTCTGATTGATCGAGAGCTTAAATCCGATTGAGATATATTTGTTTTTATCGCCACTATAGTCTATAATGGGAGTATTTCTGTCTAATCGCGTGCAGATGTAGTTCCTTAATATTATAATTAAAAAAAAAACCGTACCGTCGAACGACAACTCTGCTGTAACCAATTGATATCGTAAGCTATAGATTCGTTAATAACGAAAGTACGTGGCGCACGTTCGGCGATCGCACACAAACTGTATCCTTTTTTTTTTTTATGCCCCGATATAGTGCAGGATAAGTTTAGTATTGTTATACGGTTTGAGGTATTTTTTTTTAATTTATAAGCACCCAGATAATAATAAGAACAATTTATTGTTTCGTTTTCGTCCGTAGATCCGTTAAAATGTTAATGTATTACTCGCCGTTGTGAGCCATCGTGAAAAATCGAAACTTAATTTACCTATTTATAATACAGAAAAAAAAAAAAAGAAAAAATACTAATTCAATTTCAACGGGAAACACAACGTCTAATATTATATACAAATGACGGTTTCTCGTTAAAATTATCGATATAAATTCGATTTTTGTTTTAAACAAATCTTTTGATATGTTTGCCCATTGTTTTGACTTTTTTTTTTCGTAGATTACGTTAATACATAAATTACCGGGAGGTACTAATGACGCTCAAATTATCACTACAGTAATCGGTAAGTATACACGTAGATAATTAATTATGTTGTTTTTTTTAATATAAATATCAGGATCTGAAACAATTATTGAATATGTAGTTTTAATTTATTTCTAATATTATAGTTTCTTTTCGTCAACTAAAATAATAATTTAAATTAAACTATACGTATAGAATAAGCAGGGCTCGTAAAAGTTTTTGCAGTAAAAAAACGCATAAATATACATTAAAAGGGGCTAAAAATCTTAAAATTATGCACTTGAAAAATGCGGGGAAAAAAATAAGTTTTGAAACGTTCTATATTATTTCTTTTGATTTTTATTTTAATTATATGTATTTTACTTGTCGTCATAGCTTTACCATCGTTATCCTGATTTTTTTTTTTGAAAACTATAAAACTCATAAAAACCATAGTCAACCAATAAAAACAAACCGAAACGAATTATGTAAGATTATGGAAAATCATCTTAGCAGCGCGTAGCATCTTTTTCTATATAACAAAATAAGCATGCAAATACAAGAACTTACGAGCATTGATAATAATTAAGTACCTAATAGAAACTATCGTTTTTCAATTATGCATTTGTTTCCTATAATAATTATTTGGTACTAGTTCTTATTATTTGTCTAATACGATAAATTTAAATTCAATATTGCAGAATGTTATAGATACGAGAAAAACGTAGAAAAAAATCTTTTTTTTTTTTTTTTGTTATTGATCATAAATAGTATCGCAAACTTCGGCCAATTGTTACACAATTAATTTTTCTTAAAACTATGAATTATACATTGCGTTACAGAATTAATTATTAAATAAATAAGAAAATATTTATATATATATATAAATAAAGATTGTATACATACTGTATTCAGTCATTACAATATGAGTTCATATAGAGTTGAAAAGATTAGATTCTCTTGAAAATTTATCCGTTATAGTATTATTTTGGCGGTCCTGGCCCAGCGATGTACACGGATTTTGAATTTGATCCGGTACTGGTCGAATTTTTGGCATTCCGCGAGTAAATGTTTTACCGTAAGGGGTCGACCCCACAAGAATGACACACTGGAGGTTCTTCTATTGTCATCAGGAAACCGTGTGGGATTCTGGTGTGTCCTATGCGATTGTGGTTAAGCAAGGTTTCATCGTTGCACGACATGTTTAAATTTTGCCAACGTCGGGTTTCTCTTATAATATTTCACGTGACTTTGTGTTCGGCACGTTCATGTATTTTGCCATTTACAATTTACTGTGTTAATAGTGAAAATTCTCAGGGTTCAAAATAAGACCTATTTGTTCGACCAAATGTGTTTCCATATTATAGGCGATTGATACTTGTTCATCGGCTGTTTCATTTCCTTTCTTTTTTTTTTTTTTTTTTGTTTTTGACTCAACGTTATAGATTTGAATATTTTAAATAATCATTGGTATAATATTAATTCTAGTCCATTCTAGTTTTCTTTAGTAGATCTTTGAGTAGGTAGTTTTAAGCTACTTATCACACGGACTATTCAAATCGATTGTTAATTTACTTATGAAAGGAGTTGATATTTTTTTGCTAAACTAATTCTATATTATAACATTTTATTCAACGATTAGTGTAGACGAGCGGATCGTTTTTCAAAGTCCGTGTAAGATATTGATGTTAACCTTAACAGTTGTATTATTGGCGTGACAGTTTAATATTATTTTTTTTTTTTAGTTTTTCCTTTGAAAATAGGACATGGTTATATTTTCATAAGCAGACCATTAGTGTATTTTTTTTAAAATTTAAATAATAACTACTTCCCTAATAACGTGCACGAGACTCGTTTAGTTTATTACAATTATTAATTTTTTTAATTTTTTTTTTTTTTTTCGTGAATTTTACTATTTGAGTTAACGAAACTATTTGTGTGCGTGTTATTTTTGGTTCAGAAACGACCACAAACGTATATATTATATACGGTATATATTACTGAGAGTATGCGGCCTTCGAAATAACATTTAGGTATTATAATGTCGTTTCCGCTAGGATTTGGACGGATAGTTGATTTCTGTGTTAAATTTTGAAGAAAAAAACCATAGTGTGATCGGAATTGACGTTTTCATATTTTTAGCCAAATCCGGCGTGATTATGATGTTTTATGTACCGGTCAATGGACCAATAGCCGAATTTAAAAGAAAAAAAATATATATATATTATAATTATCAGTTCGTAGTATGGTATACAAAAAAAGAGCATGTAATACCAATCGTTTTAAATAAACCGTTTAATGATCCAAATTATTAATATAAAACAATATTTCGGGATCGTATACAGGGTGACCGAACAACTGTAAGACGCTCATTATCTCGGACAGTATTAACTTTTTTCTAAATTTTTTTTTTTTTTTTTGACAATATAAGAAACAAGCAACTGTGAAATATTATTTTACCGATATTTTCGCGGTCAAAACTACTTTTGATTTTCAAATAGTGACCTATACGAGAAATAAAATAAATCGACTAACAAATAATGAGCGTCTTACAGTTAATCGATTACCCCGTATTATAATTTATATGGGATGAATGATGCGGTGGACGGTCGTAATCTGAGTAGAACATCTTTGACGTCATTAGATGGATTAATATGCCGTATACACTATGATTATCTATAAACACTTCCATGTACTATTTCGTGCAGCGATAATATAATTTCTATGAATCCCCGGACGTAATTTTCATAACGCGCCACTTCTGTGAAGTTGGCGCAATCACATTTATACGGACGCGTTTGAAGTTACGTGGACTGATTTCCATTTCGCGTCCTCAGTAACGGTATAAACACACGAGAACAGCGATTGACTAGAGATTCAGAACCCCAAGGAGGAGCAATATAATCACCGTTAAATCACCGAGTCGCCCGTTACATTTCCAAGGGCCGTTGCATTTTTTTTGATGTTACGGGCACATAACTTACGGCGTTATTACTTTCACGTTAGGTAATTCTAATTGTACAGTACATTCAGAATTACAAGAATTACAAAATTATTTTGATTAATAAGTTTGGCCGTGGTTGTTCGCCGAATACGGAAAAACATACTACAGCAAAATTTTAGTGAAGATTTCTATAATGATTTTTATGTTTTTATTTTTTTTTTTTTTTTACACGTGTTATTTTATTAACCATTGGTTTAACAAACTTTTTACAAATAAACGATTTAATAGGAAATAAAAAATTTCAATCAAATTGTTTATCACATATATTTATTGTGGCATTAACTGTTCGTTAAGTAAAACAAAATTACCATAAATTGCATAATTTTTGATGAAATTACAATATATTTTTTTTTTTTTTTTTTGAATTTTTACAAATAATAATAATAGGATAAATTGTAAAAATATCTTTTTTATAGGTAATGTTTTTCTTCTTTAATATGTGTTCTAAAGGTTTTTATGTTAAAATTTAAAATGGAATACTTACAAAACTCCTTTTACTCTCAAATTGCATCCCTATTGCGGCACAAGAAAAAAATGAGTAATTACTACCACAATCAACCGGAATAACTTGTTTGTATTAATGAAAAAATTGAGAGGATCTGACTCAAAAAAATACCTAACTTTTATTCTTCCTTGTATAACCCATTTTAATAACAAGCTACGCCATCCCTGCACGAGTCGCTCTGTTTTGAGAATACACAGAGCAATGAATTATTTATCCGAAATTGAAATTGAGTAAACAATCTTGTGACAAGACGCTCGTGGCATGACTACATCATCACTTCATTTGCCAAGTCATCGAGTCATTCGAAGTATACCTTATAGTCGTGTTATGAAGTATATATACATTTATCATATATTATGATTTGTTTTATTAAAACAAAACATCAATGAATTTATACTGCAGTATGATTCATATAAAACGTTGCTTATAAAAAAATGCCCCTATTAAATAAATTGAAAATTATTCCACAAAAAAGTTGTTTTTAGAGAAAAAAAATGGCCAAGGTTGAATTTTAAAATTGTTTAGAATTTCGAGATAACTCGAAAACTACTTAGTACACATTATTTTTCTTCTTTCTATTGACGATTTCTTAATCATTATTTCCGTTAATCGTTATCGTTACCAATTTCATATAACCAAGTAACATGCTCGACTAAAGGGATACATAAGACGACCTCTAAAAAATTTAAAATTTATAGAAGATGCAATTCGGTGAGTTTTTCCGTTTTTGGTATCCTCAAAGTCCTTTACATTGCAGACGTTTGTAGCGTATTTTAAATTAGTTGAATATTGAACCGTAAAACTGTCGACTGTAAAATCGATATTTCAATACTTTCACACGTTTGATATATTTTGCATCATTACCTACGTATTTCCTGCTTTAGATAAGAGCAAGAGTACACTAATAAAATGAAAAAAAAAAAAAATAAAAACAAACAAACAAAATCGTTATAATTTTATTTTACTAATACAAATTAATCTCTATAATATTGTTTCTACTTAAAAAAACGTAATCAATAGAATAATTATGTTTGTTCGATTGATAAAAACGACAATTTTCTCGACAACAGGTGTTTACGATTGCAGTATAATACAATATAAGTATTATATTTTTACCGTGCCGTTCTAAAATCTTAATGTTATCTACACTTCTTTGAGCCGATAGTTTGAAAAAAATAAAAATGCATTTATATATTATTTACGAATATAATCGTACCAACCGGTTTTCCGTCTACGTCAGTCTCGAATTAAATAATTGCTTCCGCACACGTGCCAATAATAATTATTAATACTGTATTCCGTTTGTTCGTGTTGTAGTTATTATATTGTAATGCTTTTCTGTGGATGATCGTCGGATTTCCATTTTTAGTCATGGACAGGTATCGCCAGTGCACGTTTGGTAGCCGGGTTAGGTAGTACGCACGGCGTTCCGGCCAGTTGCCGGTACAGTATCGTTCGGATTGCCTACATTCGTTTTATTCCGGGCGTTTTTTAATTTTTTAATTTTTTCATTAAAAGTCCCGACCGCCGCCTGTTTTATGCCCCAAAAACACGTTTTCGTTGGAACGCTTCTCGCGTGGCACACTCGACTCGGATTTTGAAAATCGTGTTAGGTTTATTTAGTAATAAAAAAAAGGTGATAAAAAAATTCAAGTTTTGATATTTAATCAACATGGAAATAAGATTTTACACATTAATACTGGCGTATATATCCGTATATTACCTGTCGCATAAGTATATCTGGCCGTCAGCTACAATGGTGGACAAATTACGTACACTAAACCGTAAATAATATGAAATACAATTTTGCTCATTTTTTAAAAAAAAAAATTAAAAAATTGATAATGATGACGAAAATTCCATGGCACGCGGATCACCATTTGGGACCACTGTACTTTACTTTTTTCTTTTTTTTTTAAAACCGGCAATACCCCAGCCCCCTGGAAACGTCATGAGCCAATACTTCGGAGGCGGGTTGCCATCATTTATTAGATAACATAAACTTATACAATGAAATAAAAAGAAACCCCGTTTTCCCCTATGAACGGGGCGGGCTCACAAGAATGTATACAAATAGTTTTCTGTTGGAATCGCTTAACTGCAGTTGGCATACCTAATTCCTGATCAAGTTGATTATATGTATATATATATTTTTATCTTTCAGTTAGTGATGACACTGGTGTCTCTGTTCGTCATAGACAAAATCGGTCGAAAAATTTTACTCGTCATCACTGCTTATGCAAAAATCATAATCCAAAACTGGCCGTGCAACTCTATTAGCTACCCCTGCTCTGCATCGCCGTCTACATATCCGCGTTCTCTATTGGTTTCGGTCCCGTACCCTGGGTATTGATGGGCGAAATATACTCGTCAGAGGTGAGTCGGTTCTGCCGTCGAGGAGATCATGGTGAGGCCAAGTTACAGCAAACAGCCTGCGTACCTTTGTTCATTAAACGAGCCAACTCACCCGGTTTTTCTCATTCTTGTATCTCCGTTTCCTCTAATGATAACCGTTTGCGATTTGAATCATAGATTAAGCTCAAGTAGCTTAGGACATTGTGCAAATTTGATCCCTTCATATTAAGTAACAGAATAAAACATCAGGATCGCGTGTACTCCCGTTAAGAGTTAAGTGGGCGATGAACTCGGAAGAAAAGGAATAAGTTCCGGAGCCCCTCCCAAGAATGTCAGATAATCGAAATGGTGATGTCTACATTGTGGCCAAGTCTGTTTTATGCCTCGTTCTGGAACTGGCCAATTGTAAAGCAATACAAATAAAAGAGCAGAGCTTCTCATAAGAGTAAAAGTGAAGTTGGAGTTTACGGGCTAAAAAGAAGCAGGACTTTGCCAAAATGCAGATATCACTATTTTGATAGGCTAACTTTTTTTTGGGAAGGGTTTGGAACTTGGCCTATTATTCACGGTTAGTTTTTTGTCGGGGTAATCTATACATATATTATAACGTTGTATGTAAACTTTGGCGACACGGACAAAACAAACAGTTATTATTAGTTGATTTGGTAGTCGCAGGGGTAGAAATGAAAGAACACGGAGAAACACGTTTTTGTTTTATTATTATTATTTTTTTTTGGTTCAATACTGTGCACGAGCAAAGCCATGGTGAACAGTTAGTAATATAATATTATGACAATTTACCGAAGAATCGAAATCGAATAGAGTAATCCTCAAATACGGTAGCAAATTAGACTAGCGATGATTAAATTTAAAATAAAACCAAACGACGGTATCGTATTATTACAGTCGGCCTGCAACAATATTGTAGGGTTCCCGTATAAAACTCAATTACCGTAAAAAAAAAAAAGTTATAAAATGAATATGTAAGTACTTAAAAGTATATAGCCCGTTAACGGTTTAATCAGTCTCGCGGGAACGGTTATATTTCGTGAACGGTCGTGAAATTCAATTATTCAAGCACGTCCCATGTGTTTAAAATGCGACGACGCCCGTTTATTAATGTTATTTATTTTCATATTCAAGTTTAATTTAATCATTATTTTTTTTTTTTTTTTTTTTTTTTTTTTTAGTATTTCCAAAGTATACGTGCGTCGATTTTTCTTTTTTGCAAAACGGAGATGTCGAGGGTAGTAATAATACGAATAAATACGCGCGAAAATTATAAATATACTTAAATTGATATTTTTAGGCCAATGTCGCCGATCTGGGCTACAAAAAGCGAAGCATTCTCCACCGGAGCCGTACTTAATTCATTAATATTTTGAAAGTTATTTTCATTCGGAAAACAATTTATTATTATTAATATACTCAACGAAGTTGTTTTAGATTCTGAGCGTAGCGTGTATTAATTTGTTTTAACACGATGTATGTACTTGTTTTCATCTATGAACAAATTTCGACGAGAAATCTTGCTCTTTTCAAAAATTTGGAACTTTCTTGTAGAATTTTGGATTTATTTGAAGTGATTTTTTTTTTCCTTGTAGTTTTCTTAATAATCTAAGAAAACACACGAGTGCGAATATCTTGCCTATTTTTAATATTTTATAATATAATATTGCATTATTGTTAATAAATCATATTTTTAATTTTTCCGGTTTTTTCATCGCAAAAGTAAATTTATGTATTAAAAAAAAATGGCCCTCCGCACAGTAGGCGATTACAACGCGATTACCACCAACACGAAGCCGATCGTACAGTATCAGCGTGACATGTTTTGGCTTTAATTTGTTTTCAATGTCAAAAAAGTCGAGTTCGACTAGTTCGAGCGATGGAGAGGACATTGTATGTACTACTGGTACAAAAGACTGAAAAAGAATAGGAAATATTGGGCCCATCCTTGAATTGAGAAAAATATCAACTGCCGAATTTTTTTATAGCGGCCAGAGAACTACAAGAAACCGATGCGAAATTGTAACGTCTGGAAAGTCCGAATAAAACGTGAGAACTATTTCTCTTGCCGTTCGTCAGCAGAACATATATTACTGCTGTATATGATATAATATACGAACACCGTGGTTACAAATTAAAACGATAAATGAAATCGCACGCAATCAGCGCGATACGACAGCCAGGCGACCGGCACTGCCGGGCCCGTCGCTCGCGTCACAGTCGCGTCGTTATCAAATCGCTTTGTTAGTGGATGGGGATCGATAGTAATAAATGAGAGGGCATTTACTTTGCTGGGAAATCGCGAGAAGGCGAAATCCGATATTGCAAACGCCTAGTGTGCGGCGGGCCTTAGACCCGAGTTCAATCCCGAACGCCGCGTGATAAAACGGTAAAATCCTTAGATGATACATTGGTAATCGATAAACGATAGAAGTTTGATTTAAAGGATGATATATGTTAGTTGCATAAGCTATATTTATACGCAGATGCATTATTTGAGTAAACACCTGTGTTTATATCCACAAATAACAATCCATAGTACTGTTTTTCTAATTTTTGTAGTCAACCTTACACGGTCGGTTTAGCAGTCGCCACCTGTGTTCGACATACTAGGTTCTTGGCCGTCCTCGGTCGATCTTTTCATCAATTTTCTCTTCAATATTATTCAATAAATTAGTTTATTTATATAATTAAATAATAGTGTCTAAATAATAATAAAAAAAAAAAAATACAAAAAATATAGCGTATAAAAGAATATTTTCAGGTTTCAGCATATATTTGTAGAACATATTAGCGCGTGATATTTTAAACTTTTATAGGAATCTGAAAATCCGCCTCTTTGACAATAAGACTTACATTAAAGAATATACTCATTTAAAAAGTGTGTTAATATTGTCGAACGGTTTTCTGGTTAGGTTACCAGGTGAAATCGATCGGCACGAGTCTGACCACCTTCACCACCACCTGGACGTTAGTTTTCGCGGTGATTTCCGTGTCCAACGAGCTGAGCAATTGGCTCGGTCAGTCCGGTTGTTTTCTGACGTTCAGCGCGTTCTGCCTGTCGGGCGCCCTGTTCGTCGTGGTCGTCGTACCGGAAACCAAAAAATCAAAAATCGAAATCCACCTTAGGTTAGGTTAGACTAGGTTAGACTAGCCGGCAAACAACCGGTAGTGGTTCGGCCGGTAAGCGTAACCGCGACGTAGAAGCGGCGGCGGTGACGGACGCGGTGGTTGCCCAAGTGACTTTGGAAATTCAGTAAAAACCCGACAACCAACAACATCAGCAGATCAGTTATTAGCAAATATCCACTGCGTGTCCACTTCCCTTAATTTAGAAAAAAAAGGCACCACTGCTAGTAGACAAATCCAATCCTCCCCTATTATTTTCAATTCGTCCATTTAGCGCCCTGATATCTTGCACGAGTACGATCGCTATGAGTACTTATCTAAAATTACCGTACAATTGTAAAAACATAGTTTGTTCAGGAAAAAAGTCGTGCTTTACATACCGAATTAAACTATTTCAGTTTAAATTGCATATGCATACATATATAATAATCAAAAACCAGAAAAATTACATACACAAATTAGGTATAAAATAACGAAATAACTAGTGAAAATTATATATATATATACACATTTTTCTTACCTACAATTCTATAATTCAATATTTATTCTATCGGATACACAGTAAGCTAATGTTGCCAAGTATAAAATTCATATATTCCCTTAAGCTGACGAATAATTTCCATTTTTTCAAGCCAATTACTTAGGTATCCATATCGCACTTAACCGTGCGACCATTTGGACACAACACATCTTTTTTTTTAAAAATGCAATGTTACAATGGCCTCATAAAACATTTTTTTTTTTATTTTTTTTTGTCGATCAAACATTGAATTTTTCTATACGTATAATGACGACTCTATTGTCAGAAAATTATTTTTTATATGACGGAAATAATAACAATAATATGTCGCGTTTAACTCAATATCCCGTTTAATTGTCTAATAATTAAACTTACTTAATATGTATTTATATAAATTATATTTAATTTTATTCCGAATTTTGGAACGATTTATGTAAAGGAAAATGTTTTTTTTTTTATTTTGTATGTTTAAAGTCCGAACAAAATGTACGAATTTCACGAACTACGACAATAATCGAATTTAAAATCAATTACAATATTTTGATATTTTCAATTTTATAAATTCCGTCTACTAGTAAAACACGTTTCTTTTTTTTTTTTGTTTTTAGAAAAATGGCATACGAGTAGTGATGTAGTGTACATGCATTTTTTTTATGATTTTTGCCTTAAATTAATTATTATATTTGTACATATTATATTTTAATGTTTAATAAATTATATTTTAGTGTGTTTTGGTATCATATGTGTTAATATTTATCAGTAATATATTGGTAAATACATTCTAAGCACATATTTTAATTAAATTATTAAAAAGAATAAAGCATACTCCTTCAAATCGAAAAGTAATCATATACGCGTATAATAGCGTCCAACGTCCTGATAATACACAAAAATCGATTAAACCGAAAAAGACATTATTTTAATCCAGGGTGACCAGAAAAATAAAATAAAAATACGGGACACTTTAATTACCTAACTAAATAAAAAAAACTAATTAAATGTGTGCTGTATAATAGTTTTGACATACAAATAAAATATTAATATGTACACAAAAATACAAAAAAATTTTATTTTGACGATGATGGCTGGTACATTTTCTCTTCTGCTATTTCTGTGTACTTTTGTACTGAGCTAATTGCGTCGAGTAACTTAGTTTCTTTTAATAAAATATTATAAAACACATTACATGAATAGTTTTTGAAATGTGTTTTCACAATGATAATTGATTTGATAGTTTCAACCAAAAAACGATTTTTTTCGTCTGTCCGCAACAACTTAATAGTTAAAAACATCCGTTCTACTACAGCATTTGTACCCGGCATTGCCAAAGAATATTCTACGATTGCTGATATATTAGTTGTGTCAATGTTATGAGCTTTAGTGTACTGAAATATTTCATACCACTTAACTTCCACTTTAGCTGAACTTGTTTGCCATTCATGAATTGGAGATTTAAAAACTTGTTCTACATGAAAGGAATCAATCAAATAAATTATCTTCATCCGACTTTAGAAGTCTGAAACGTTTAATTTGGTTAATTTACATAAAATTTTTTATACGTTTTTGAACACTTTCCGAGTTTATTAGTTGGACCCGACGAAATGTGTTTAACCGGTCAAACTTTATCAAATTTTATCGGATCGTACAGTAAATTTCACCGCTACGTCACTACGACTACACTGGACGTCTGCCGTGTACTCGACACTCATGTATAAGTACTAATAACAAATAATATTTATTGTTTTACATAGATATCGTGGACATTATAAAATATAAACAGATATTATAGTCGGCAATACGCACACATTTGATGACGAACTGTCTGTGGCGGGGACGGGGAATTGTACTTGTTTAGGCGACGACGTCGCCACACACCGATATAATAATAATAATAATAATAATAATAATGATAATAATAGTAATAATAGTAATAATAATATTATGTACGTTTTGCTTTGCCGACAACGATGTAACAATAGTACTTATTTTATATTATCTACCCGCAGCAATTATAGTCAAAACAAGAATCCGAAAATACCACCGGAAAGTATTGATTTGAATATTCTATTGAATATGTTCAATACGATAAATATCGTAGAAAAAAAAAAAAAAAACGATTTTTTATTATAAAATAAATTTCAATAAATTATAAATTAACAGTAAAACTGGACGAAATGCGTCCCGTATAACTTTTCTCGGGACAACGGGACACGAAGTTGAATTAGAGGACAATCCCGTATAATACGGTATATTTATCGAAAGGAAAAATAATTAAATAAAATGATAAATTTAAAATCTTATTCGCGCGAACAGTTAACAGTAAGTTTAAAATCGGAAATTGTGTAAAAAAAAAAAAAAAAACAAAATGTTTTTTCTTGCGGAGTGCGCTTGACCGAAAACGAAATGATTTCCATTAAACGATTATTAATTTTTTTACGTCCCATAAGTTATCAAGGAAAACATTACCGCGAACATAAAACGAAACTGTTTAATGTTATCATCTGTTTTAAACGGACGTTTTACGATTTAAAAAAAAAAACATAATTATAATTTTGTACACGAGCACGCGTGTTTGTTCGGCCGTGGTTATTATTATATTCCGACGGTGTATAAAACGTTCGAGTAAGAAACCATTAAAATGATACTTATTAACGTTTTTTTTTTTTTTTTTTTTGTTGTTCTATTCAATTTTATTTTCATATATTATATTGTCAGTTGGTTTATTTATTTATTTTAGAGTTAATTATTTACTTATTTTTTTTTTTTACAGAATATATATCTTTATGTCTTTTTAGAATTTTTTTTTTTTTTTTTTTTTATTGGTGCCACGGAATAAATTAAACGACAATAAATAATATCGTCGTAATAGTAAATTGTGTTATCTATTGTATTACCCTATACGTGACGTAGGTACCTACGTAATACACGTCGGTAAAATTCGTATATTTATATATATATATATATATTTTTCTACGATGAATACGACTTGAATCGATGAACTGTGTTCCCGCTTTACAATAAGTAGATTCACGGTAGATGTCGTAACTTGAAGAAAAAAAAAAAAATGCTTGCCAATTTCTCAATAAATATTATATGTATACATGAATATTATATATATACGTGTAATGTTTAAATGCACACGCCGCGCATAATAATAATAATATTATAACGTAATAATAATATTACTTATATTTTATACACTTATTGTCGAACAAAGGAGCAAAAAAAAAATATATAAAAATAACATTGTCAAGGTTTATTTGGAATGAGAGAAAAGAAAAAAACGTTTTAACGGAATAAAAAAAAAAAATTATTATTATTATTTTGTATTCGAAAACGGAAGTGCACCGTCGTAATAGGTACAATAAGAACCTAAGCATTGAAAGCAAAAAAAAAAAAAAAAATACTCTCAACAATTATTATTACAAAAACGATCAATAGAAACCGGCCGTGTGTACTTGTCACGTACACTTACAATATGTATATATATATATATATATATTATACGTTTGTGTTGTATTGTAAAATTGCATGTAATTAGTGGGTGTGACGAAGAATATACTCGTGTACTACCGTTTCGTCTTTGGCGAGTTAAAAAGAAAAAAAAAAAACACCGTTTTCTACACGGCTGTTGCAATATTATGGCGTCCACCTTTGAGTTTTTGTCGTCCGGCACAAGGAAAATCGCCCAAAACAATAGTATCGGGTGTGTTGATGACCTTTGTGGATGCCGAATACCGTGAAATTTTTATGTTATAAAATCATAAATTATTATATACCTCGTATCTTAATTCGATAGCCGTTTTTTTTTTTTATACAATAACGCGATTTCGTTCTGTTATTTCGTCTTTATTGTTCCTGAATATTTTTTTTTTTTTTTAGATAATAACGTGTGGTTTTATTTCTTTCTGTCCGCCAACACGATTTCGGTTTGCTAAAAGACGTTTATATACCGTCGTTTCTTTGTATATAGACCGATCTACGCCGTCTTCTCGGTGCATATTCGGGAAATCGATTTTTGAAACTCTTATTGTCGCTTTAGATTCCGGGCGTGACCGAGAGTAATGTATTGGTTTTACTATATATGAAGAGTGCTTATTTTTTTTTTTTTTTTTTTTGTGTAAATTACTTGTCTACCAGAAATAATGCTCCGATCTAGTAAATTTCCTCTAGTTGACAGGTTGTGGGGGGTGATTTTTCGATTTTCGTTGTAGTTATCATAATAATCGGGGGGAAATGTACGCGACAACGGTTTTTTTTTTTTCGCGACTCGGTTTAAAAATATAGTAGAACAATATTCGCACAACACTTTAATTAGCCCTGTCTAGACCCGGTACAATTTTACTATAGCTAATTTAAATTGTCGAGTATATGTTCAGCTTTTATTCCGTTTAATGCGGATCGCATCTTGCTCCAATAAAAAAAAAAAAAAAAACCCCCCCGAATAGAATGTGTCGAATTTTGGGATCTATAGCTGGTGCACAGGAAGGCCGATTATCAATTGCCCCGTTGCGGTTTGCTTAATAATAACGGCGATTAATTAGTACGACGCGTAGTTAAATTAAATTCCCATCTGTCCCCCCGTACGGGGGCGTTATTCGTTCCTTTTGTGTTGGATCGGTTGAACCGGCCCGGCGTCAGAATCGTAAATCGCGTAGGCGTAATTATTATTATTATCAACGTTATTATTGTATTTACTCGCCAAAACGTATCGTCGTCCCCGACAATATTATCGTTATATTATATAATTGCGCGATAAAAACGCAATAAAAAAAATTCGGAACGCGTACGCACTCGTCGGAGTCTCGGGGACACGCGTCTCATACGGTTGTTGGTCGCCCATCAGCACCGGTATAATATTGTGATACGAACGTTTCACAACGCCCCGGCAAAATAATTTTATTCAATATATTCATATGTACATCTACATCTTTTAGGAACTTATAATATATACGTGTAAACATGTTGAACACGTGACAACAATCGGGATAGGTCATATATCGTTTTATTGCCGTGGCAATAATTCCGCGCAGTCGCATAATAATTTTTATACGCAATAGATTATTATTATTATTATTATTATTTTAAATACAATCGTCGGTCGACCAGATCTAAAATAAATCGACAATACGGGTGGTGTCCGTAAGGACGTCTATAAGGACGACGACGATGAAAAATAATAATATATAAATCGCTATAACACCAGCGGTTCCCAAATATATACGAGGTGTGACAATAAAATAACGAGACTTTCTAAATATAACCTAAACTATTAACATTATCTATAAAACGATTATTGAAATATGATTAGAAAACACTTATCTAAAAGTACTATGAACACTGATGGCATCGATTCATTTTCTTATACGTTAGTAGCCTTGTTATTAGTGCGAGTTCGACTATACTGCCGAAAAATGTTAGATATAAAAACAACGAACAACATGTGTTAACATTAAATTTCTTGTTAAATTAAAAAAAAACTGCCGCGGAATCGTTTCGTATGTTATGTGAAGTTTATGGTGAAGAATGTTTATCAAGAGCTCGTGTTTTTGAATGGCACAAACGGTTTTGTAGTGGAAGGGAGGACGTCGAAGACGATGATCGTTCTGGACGTCCTACCACGTCTTCAACAAACGAAAACGTTGAAAAAATCGACAAAATTAATTAATCAATATTATTATAAAGAGGTATTAATTAAATTAAGAGAACGTGTCAGAAAGAAGCGACCAGATCTATGGAAAAATGGCTGGGTTCTTCACCAAGACAATGCTCCAGCTCACAGTGCATTTTCAATTCAACGTTTTTTAACTGAAAAAAAAATTTCTGTACTTCAACATCCCCCGTACTCGCCATACCTTGCTCCTTGTGACTTCTTCTTATTTCCTTCTTATTTCTTTTCCCATTTTCAAACAGTTGATGACGTAAAAATGAAAACGGCAAAACTTCTAAAAGGGCTGAATGAAAGCAATTGGCAACACTGTTTTCAAGAATGGCAGCGACGTATGCAACAGTATATTGATGCTGAGGGAAGGTACTTTGAAGGTGATAATCATTAAATTATAACATTTTTAAAATAAACAACTTTTATTCAAAAAGTCTCGTTATTTTATTGTCACACCTCGTATATATATATATTTTTTTAATTTTAAAAATCAACGAAAATTACTTCCTAAAATTAGAAAAAAAATTATCGCTCACGTCACTAGTGGAACAGTAGTAAACAGTAACGGAGCAGGTTAATATCGGCATGATTGTTTTAGCGTACTATTGACGTATTTCAATCTTTTTCCACGTTCAGTTTGAGGCCGATATTTGTATTTGAATACTGCGGGAAATTCAAACGATCGAAAAATAGTATTTAAATACGTTAAGTTTTGGTTTTTATTTTTTTTTTTTTTTTGGGGATATCCTTCGTTTATGCGAATACCCGAAATCTTAAACGTCCAATGGTCTTAAAACGATATTTACTTTTAAGTGCTCGCGCCTCGTGATTTGGGAACCGCTGGATGGACATTTTACGTGTCGCGATGTCGCTAATTAAAATTGCAGAACTTATGTATTTAGCATAAAGTTGTTGTTGTTTGTTGGTTTTTTTTTTGTTCTATCAGAATACTATAAGACCACCTTGGCCCGGCTAAACCTAATCGGGCGTTTTTATGAAAGACAATTATTCAGTAGTATCCATTTCTGATCGGAATATCAACCGAAATCATATTTTAATATGTTCGGTCGTTGTAATACAGTAATTTGTCCTTGTGTTGCACGGCGCGAATTTCTCCTCTCATCGATTTACCGACTGCCGATTTGCTTTCGTCTGCCAGACTTCCACTGCGTTTAACACGCACGATATTATGTAGCGGATTGAAAATTAATGAGGTTTAATTCACAAGCCGTGTGTACGCCGGCCTTAAAAAAAAAAAAAAAAAACGATTTCGTCATTATTTTTTTTTTATTATTTGTATTTATACATAAACTGAACGCAATCGATTTTTATCGCGGTGATAACTCACAGAGGTTTATGCTCACTACCGTTATGATTTTCTTATTATGTATTTTCTTCTATATTTATTATTATTATGACTCATTCTGAAATAACACGCAAACAAGTCAGGTAATTTAGTGAGACTCATTGTAAAATCGGTTTAATTTAGAAACGGTTTATCTTGTGTACCGTGTAAACGAATAAGTTTTGTCGTGTTTTTGAACAGTTACAATAAGACTACCGTGCTAATACTACTACTACTACTATTACTAAAAACTACTTGTTTAGTACCGTTTAATTTATTTCGAGCCATGTGAAATAGTATACTTGAATAATTTCAAATTTTAAACATTATTTCGTCGTTAAAATGTGCCTAAGTGTGTATTTAAAAAAAAAAAAAAAAAAAAACTTATTACAATTATTGATAATCTCCGAAGAAAAATGTCTATTGAAAATTACATCGCTATTATTGTCTCAACAAGAAAATATCGAAACACGCCGAGCAAATTATAATATTAGTAAAACAAAAAACAAATAACATACCCTCGTTAGGTATGTGCATTACGAGCGAAATATCCGACAAGTGTAAGGTTTTAAATCTCGCACCAATCAAAGTTGCCTTGCTGAGGTATTACTGATTGTCGTATTGTTCAGTTTAGTATAACAATTTGAAATTGAATATAATAAATCTTTTCACAAATCGTACATTTAGTTCGAATTAGGTCCCGTGAGAAAATTTCTATATAAAACGAAGAAAACTAATGCATTTTAGTCTACCTCCGTAAATCGGAGTGATGTAAGGTTTTTTATAAACTGAATTGTTTTAAATACAATAAAATATTATGTGCATAAACTTTGATTTGGAACATTACGATTACAAAATTGTGTATTATGTATTAAATCAGGGACTTGAACCGGAGCCGAAAGAACTGGTTCCCGAAGAAAATTCGAGTACCGGAACCTTTATTGGAATCAATATTTCTCAATTCAAGAATCCGGAACCTTTTAAATAAAATACAAATACTTACGGTTCTTTTAGGTTCTTATCGGTTTCTATGAAATAACTGAACATTTCATTTAAATTGGATTTTAATCGAATAAATACCATAGAATTTTAGTCTATTTTCCATAGAGGAGATGAAAATTTATATAAACAAAATGTAAAAATAATTAAGTACTGGGCAAAAGTTTAAATGAAACTTTTTTTTATAAATTCATATCGAGGAATTTGTCCATTTTTATATGCATTTAATTATTGGTTAAGAAATCAATTATTTTCACGCGTTTCTTAGATAATGATCCAGAACTTCTTTTTTTAATGTAAATATTACATTGTGAATTATTTATGACATAAACAAATTGAAAAATATTGGGATGGCTTGAGTATAACTTTGAATTTAATTTGGAGTGAAATGCTTCACAACTGTTAGTTGGGCTGGAAGATTTTTCCAATACACGAGGAGTAAATAAAGCATAATTTATGACATAGTTATCCTTAAGTTGCAAATTTGGGAACTTCGGAATTATTTGGAACGTCACAAGGCATTAGGTCAAATACAAATGGATTTTCTACTTTATCTGGATTGAAAAATGGTAAATCAAAAATGTATTTAAAAAAATAGCTTATTTCGGAAGATCTATCCTAATATTCTGCAGATAAACCGAATTCATAGATTTTTCACCATCAATTTTGACCGAGATGGATGCGAGATGAATATAATTTTTATTATTGGACACACATTGGCGATAGCAGAATGAATTACAATTTCAAAATCCACGGTAATACATTGTAAATTTAATGTTACGTTTAAAGCAACAAAATATTTTTTTATATGTTCAAAAGCTATCAAATATGATTATTGACGATTTTCGTCGGGACTCAACTCGTTGACTGCGTTTCCAACCAGAATACCTACGAATAATATTTAGATATGAGGATTCGATACCGGTTATGTTTTCTATCAAAATAGACCGTTATTATGCCAGTTATACCGACTGTAATCAGATAAAACTACTAAAAACAAGCTTGAATTTGTCATGCAATTTACTTGAAAATGACTTTTCCACTTTTTTTTTTTTTAAAATTTAACATAATATACCGTAAATAATATAAAGAATAGAGTTTATTATTGTCACCAAATATTTATTTTTGCAAAGAGACGCATACCATACAATTAAATATACAGCTATAGCTTATTATGTTTCGTAAAGTTATTTTGTTCGTAGTTATATTATTTAAAAAAAAAAAAAATTCCTTATAATCAATAGGTAATGCTATTTGAAACTATGAATTTTTAAGAATCAGTATTAACCGGAACCCTTATTTTATAATTTTAAGAACCGGAACTCTTATTTTATAATTTTAAGAACTGAACCGGAATGAGAACCGAAAAATTCATGAAGGTTCCAGTTCATGTAGTAAAAAATGTATGCTTTCAATAAAATATGTATATTACTTAAAAGGATAGACTATTATAATTTGTGGTAGTACTAAACTTTGATGTATTGTAAGTTGTAATAATTTTTTGAAATATTAAATAATTTTAATGATTGTTAGTTACAACTCGCATGCCGAATTGCTATTACAATTCACAACTAATAAGTTACTACGTCTACACCGTACATGATAAACCGTTCTTAGATTAAAACAATTTTGTAATGAGTCGGCCTAAACTACTTGACTTGTTTACGTGCGATTTCAGAATGGGCTTTAATATTTATAAAAAAATAAAAATCACAACGTTTTAGTATTTAGACCGCGATAAGACTTAAACCTGTCACTATATAATGAAATCGATTGTTCTGTTTACATGTACAAAAAAACTAACTGATTTTATTGATAAAACCTCGGTTCTTATTGGATTAAATCACATATTCGAGCGTCCTTAAATTAAATATGGTTTATTTTATTTAGGTCACGTTTGTGACGCATGATTAAACTGTTTTATTTTCTTAACTGACTTTAATTTTGCATGTAAACGTATAGTAAGTAATAACTATTTAGTATTTTAGTATTAAAAAAAATTATATCGTTATAGGCCATAGGGATAAATCACAAATTAATTGGTACGGTAGTTTAATACGTTTTATAAGTTTTTTTTTTCAAGAAAATACATGTTTTTTTAGTGTTTATTTTAATAAAAAAAAGAACAAAAACACAGTTTTTATATACTGTCCGTTAGATGGACAGAGACATCAGGCAAATTATACTGTCCTTTTGTAAATCACCAGCTGCCATTACCCGGCTTTGCTCTGGTAAAATTTGATTATCCGTTGCTAAAAATGGTTTTTTTTTTTTGTTATCTTTTTAATTTATTTTAAAACGGGAATCTCTTCCCGAATGGCAAACTAAATCAAATACGCCAATATAACTACTGTCATTTTTTCATCCGGATTACCAAGGAAACCCATAAATTAACAAATATAATTCGATTTTCGTACAAAAACACTGATAACCCCGTGGTTAGTTTCTCTTAATTTATTTTTATCGAAACGAATTGTGGCCTATATCAATAAGGGATAGCGTGTAGCTATAAATAAGTGAAGGGATTTAACGAATTGGATCGATCGTTCCCGTATAGATTAGTCAGATTAGCGCCCTCGTCTCGGATATTCGGGCCGATTTTTTATGATTT
Organism: Tuberolachnus salignus; assembly: GCA_956483605.1. Taxonomy (NCBI): domain Eukaryota; kingdom Metazoa; phylum Arthropoda; class Insecta; order Hemiptera; family Aphididae; genus Tuberolachnus; species Tuberolachnus salignus. The sequence continues at coordinate 47,721,455 of OY101429.1, read as the reverse complement.
CACGACATTGCCGTTGGTCGTGGCCAATTACGACTGCAGTCGCGTCTTCGATTTGCAGTTGTGCGCACTTTGAATGGCTCTTTCCATTGTCATCATTTTTATATAATATTCCGCGCGCGAATAATAAAAATACCATTATTATTACTACCATCGTGGCCGTGGTTTGAAAAAACAAACCCCCCCCCCATACGAGTCGATGATAATAATAATAAAAAAAAAAAATTTCGTTTGTGAAATAAAAACCAATATTTGTCCGCACGCACCGAACGTTCGCCAAACGATACGTTTTTGAGTATAGTAACATAATAGCCAGTAATACGATAATACAATATTATAATAATTTTATGCCGCGCAATAGGCGAGTATATTAATTTATTATTAAACGGTTTTTCGTCAACTCGAAAAAAATCACGAAACGCGCTTGTATCGGATAATAACGGCCGTTGTTTATGTTTTTGTTTTTTTTTTTTTTTTTTTTCTCTTTTTTTCCAAACAGTCACTATAATATATAACTACACGTCAATAGAACCGCGAAAACTCGCGGCCGGACACCGTTCGCCCGTATATAATATAAAGGCGTTGCACCTTGAAACCATTAGGCATACTAAAACAATAATGGCTAAATTACACAAAATATATAATAAATAAATATATTATATTACAATAATACACAATCGGTTTGAATATTTCATGTGCCGTACCATTATAATACACAGGCGTACACGCCTCGGCAACTCATCTCGGCGTCTTTCGCCGATAAAACATAATTGCCGCGCCGCCCGGTCAGTCGGACCTGTAACCGAACGGGTTCACGAACAAAATATGAATGCGTTTGCTGCGGTTTGCGTATTGTTCGGACGGAGATAATATTATCGTCTCGGGGACTCCGGTGTATTATTATTCTGCATTATCCCATAGAATAAATTATGTTCAACGAATCCAACAACAGGTTGTCGCAGATTTTTTTCGCCCTATCAGGTACGTACGCGCGATATTTATGTAACCGCCGCTTTAATGTCCACGAGAGGTCTTCATAAATTTAATTTGTAAACTATATTAATTGCTACACCGACGAAATCAATTGCAATAATCATACGATTGCTGTGTATTTTTACGGATCCAAATCCATTTTGCTCGCAAAAAAACGGGGGGGGGGGAGGGAAAGAAAAAGAAAGACAGGTACACGAAATGACACGATTCATACGATTTTCATTAAAATTTCAACTTCAAATAACGATATGAAATAAAATAATAATTGCACTACGCTTGGATTTACTCTTCTTTTACTACCGTGTACAACACTCGATGAACCTCGTGTCAAATTGTCGAGCAATTTTGCTGGGCAATATAAATTTCATACGCATTAAACTAAAATCGTTTATTTTTCACGCATTAAACGTGAAAATTTCAAATGGCTATAAAATTATTAAAAATTGCCAGAATGTATTGAAAATATTACGTCTAGAAAGGGCTATTCGAAAAAATCGGTGAAAATTTTCGGGGTCTACAATTATTTTTAAGTGCATTAAATCAAAAAAAAAAAAAAAAACGAAATCATTTTTGCGTAAATTTGCCTGTGTTATTCCGAAATTTTTTCCGCCGGCTTTTTAGCAATTAATAAGAAAATAACTTGGAACATAAAGAAAATTTACCTAACACATCAACTAGACAACATTTTTTTTTACCAGAAAACGTGGTTTACATATAATAAAAAACATACATCGCAGTAAAACCAATACGATACTAATTAACAGAATTGAAGAGACTACATCGGGTACTATATAATCAGTGCTGTAATAAGATACTTTAAACTAATATCTTGATATAGATACAAGTATTTAGTACAAGTATCGGATGCAAGTGTCCTAAATAATATTTTCATACACATATATTATGTATTTTATTTTTGTAACAACTAATATAGTAATAATTGTATCTTAAAAAGTATTTTAGATGCGTCTATTATGATATATAATATTTTGTATCTAAGATACATGTATGTATATATTTGTTAAATTATCAAGATACAAAAAAATTATCCAGATACATTACAACATTGTATATAATAATCAAATTATCATGTGGAGTTTACATCGTACCGTGCGATTGTGGCGTACGCCGTTCATAATAATTATCGTTCCGTTCGAGATATATTGAAATTGAAACCGAAACTTAATGTTTAAACATTATTAATTTTGTCAGACGTCCAAATCCACCTGTCGTCGTAAAAAAAAAGTAATGTATTGGTACCATGGAATATAAATTACCAATAATGATATTGTCGTAATCATGACATCGATACATTAAAATCGAAACGGTTGTTTAAATATTAATGCGACAATTCGTATCGTATTTCATATAACGAATTCCGGACGGGACGCGAGTGTTATAGGACTCAAGACGATCTTCGCGAATTTCACTCCAATGGAATTAATTTTATTCCTACTCCAATTATTACGAGGTATCGAATTGAATGCATTATTACACGATATTCCAACGGGTTTTTTTTTTATCTCGATATTTCAACTAGGCTTAAAAGTATAGAAGGAACTCATTTAGTGACCAACACTTGATCCGGGACGCATGAACACCAGTCAGTAAATATGTTACGAGCGCCTGTACTGATCGTTAAGTTATAATTTATTGTTAACCGCGGTCAAGTTGGTAACACCTAAATACACGCGTTGTTTTATTATTTTGCTTACAGCGTCTTTGGGAGCGTTTGTTGTCGGCACCGTGCTCGGATGGTCGTCACCGGCCCAAACGATGCTGGCGAACGGGACGGCCGTCAGCTTCGAAGTTTCGTCCATGGCCGCGGCCACGGCAAGTTCACTGTTCGGCGCGGGCGCGGTGATCGGCGCGGTACCGGCCGGCGCCGTGTCCGCGGTGTTCGGGCGCCGCGTGTCGCTCATCGTCAGCGAGGCGCACGTGTTCTTCGGGTGGCTCATGGTAGCGTTCCCGAAGGCCAGGCGTATGCTGTACGTGGGACGGATACTCCAGGGCGTCGGGTGCGGCGCCATGGGCACCATAATACCCATGTACGTCGGCGAGATAGCGGAACCCGAAATACGAGGTTTATATAATACGATTCTAACCTATATAACTGCACGACCAGAAAAAACTTACCAAAAAAAAAAAAAAAATGTAGAAAAATTCTCATAAATATTTTTCATCTACTCGGTACATATTTAAGCGAATCTGTCGTTCAAATTGAGTAAAACCGATGACAAATTACGAGGGCTTACAAAATCCACCGTACTGAACTCGGAATATAATATATTATAATAATCGGTCTCGGATAAACTCGGCGAACAATAAAACGCGTCTTTATTTTTCGTCTCGTCCGTTTAGGTTTTCTCGGCGGCCTGCACCAGCTATTCGTCGTGGCCGGCATTCTTTACTCGTACTCGATCGGCAATGTCATGACGTACACCCAGTTCAACCTGGCGTGCGGTGTGTGGATGGCGTTGCACATGCTGGGTGTGCTGTACATCCCGGAATCCCCGTACTTTCTGATTCGAGAGGACAGGAAGGTGTGCGCGGAAGAGGCGCTGGCCAGGCTCCGGAGCCCCGACCACGACTGCAAGTCCGAAATCGCCGAAATAGAGGTGAGGGTTTCGTTTTCCGGAATCAATACACGGCACAGTAGGCCAGAATCACAAAAAAAAAAAAAAAACCGGGTTAAAATTAATATCACCCATACTTTGTACGAAATCACCATTTCTTAGATTAAAATATAAGTTTTTGAGGTCATTGAATTCAAAAATTTGATATAAATTTTAATAACTAAACCCCTTTTGAGAGGTTAAGGAGATGCTTTTTTTAATTAGAGCAATTTTGTTGAAATGACCTATCGGTTTATAATATGTTCTTTTAGCCACTAAATCTTAATTTTATACTAATGTAAATACTTTCTTCCCTTTTGAGGGATTGGTCGGAGAGGAGGTTGATTTTTTAATCACAATAATGACTTCATTATTTATTATTTAATGTTTTTTGTTGGCTGTCACAAATTTAAATTAACATAAATACAATGTAATACTATTATATAGACGCGGCATAGACAAGTTCATAAACAGAAGTAGATTTTTCTAATTACTCCGTTCGTCAACTTTTAGTATTTTCACTAGTCTCTAAATATTATATTTGAGGTCAACCAGAAAAAGTATTTAGTAGGAGACTATTAGGAAGTTGAATTTTCAATTTTAAAAAAAAATAATATTATTTCACATGTATTAACTCTAAAATGTCAAACAATTTCTGCAGTTAAAAAAAATTGTGCAAGTATATGCAGTTAAAAGTTACATATTTAAAAAAATTTATTTAATTTCTGACATTATTGTGTAACTATTATAACACTTATCAATACTAATAAAAAGTATATGCGTATCTAATTTTAGAGAAAAAGAAAAATTAATCATAAAACATAGTTGTATTTTAAGCTCTATGAAATATTCCTTACCCAGTAGTGAGTGTTTAGGTGACGCGACAAACGTTAAAAAGTTAAAATGAGAAATTTAAGAAATTTAAATATACGTCAACTCGATGTGCACGGACAAACAGAGAACAGAGTAAAAATGATTCGATGTTTATATACATAAAATCGTCTTTTGATGTGCTTTAACGATGGAAATATCGCAACAAAAATTACAACGTACCCAGACTTAATCACAATTGCAAAAGCCATGTGACAATGTTTTTTTTTTTTTTTTTTTTTTTTTTTTGCTGTTGTCTATTTTTGTTAATACCCAGTCCACTGAAGTGCACGGGGGCTCCCCGGTCTCCTGTATATTATCGGTACCTATCGTTTTGTATTTATTGTTTTTTTTCTTCCCGACACGCAGAAGTTTGTGGAAGAAGAACAGAACAACAGGTTTACGGCGCGCGAGGTTCTGGAAAAAGACGTAAACCGAAAGGCGCTGACCATCGGTATCGGTTGTATGTTTTTCCAGCAAATGACCGGCATCAACGTGATCATATTCTACCTGAAACACATATTCGAATCGTCCGGCAGCGATTTCAGTCCCGAAGTGTCCACGACCATCGTCGGCGTCATTCAGGTGGATTTCGTAACGATATTTGTACATAATAAATAATGTAGAATATATATTAAAATATATATTAGGTTAGGTTATTAGGTTTCCGTAGTGGCCAGTACCGGTGGCCTGTGCCGCAGTAATACTATAAGGTCACGCGGCGTATCGTATAGGCAATTCAAGTGCACGAATGTTTTGGATTGTTGTGAAATATTGGCTCTCAGCCACGTAATAACAATAATAATACTGTATTAGATAATTAAAAACACGTTCATTCGGAAACGACACGATAATAACTCATGGCCGACCGTTTGATTTTAGGAATAATAAAAATAAAAAAAAAAAACCGAAAATTATACCGCGATGCATAATAGCAGAAGATATTATTTAAAATTATTATTAGGTCTTTGAATAAACTTTTTTTCCGATCAACTTGCACGTTTATTTTATCTTTTTCATTTTTTCGTGATTATAATATTTGAAAATTGTTTGGATCTCGTATTTTCGAAAATAATAATTACTTTTATATACCATTTTTCCAAACCAATGGTATTTTTAACAAAGATATAATATTAGTGAGATGCGCTTATCAAACTATTTGACAATATTCTAACAATAGAATAGTAACGTAAAATTCTGTTGTCTATTTCAAATTAAAAATCGATCAAATATATCATTGGATTTTTATCATTATATTTCGTAACAAAACAATTATTGATAATTCCCATTATTCCGTTGGCGACTTGATAATCCGACCGCGACTCTCGTTAAACCTGTTAAAAAAAAAAAAAAAAAAAAAAAACTGTTATTGTATAATTAAATAGAAAAAAATATGATATTTCAATTGGTCCCGGCGTAGTTTTTTCGCAAATTCTTATCGGTACTTCAACTATTCGACATTTTTTTAATAATTGTGTTCGCTATCGTTTTATATATTGAAAGAAAAAAAAAAAACAAATATTTTATCGAATACGGCTCGCGCCATAGTCGGACAATGTCAACAGCATTATTTTAAGAACGATATTTGGAAATATATAATATTAATCTTTTTGTTAGCTTCCTGTTTTGTATATACTGCCCGTCATCGTTGTATACTCTACTACTACGTTTATCAAGAATTTTATCCGTAACAAAAATAACGACGTAATTTTTATTTTTTTTTTAAAAACAGAGAAATTTAATCTTTATTGAAGCCGATTCCCCGACTAGTCCGGAAGTTTTCGGCACGTCCCGTACGTGTGCAGTGTGCATAGTATACACGCTCGAGTCTGGGTTTACTTTTTTCTTATTTTTTCGAAAACAAAGTACAACTTTTGATAAGACTCGTGTAAAATTGTCAAGCATTTTTTTCTATCGAAACAATTGTATACTCATAAAACTAAATACAAATTAAAAAACTTGAAAATTTCAAATACCTATATAAATAACTAAAAATTTGCCAAAATACTTCGAAAATTTAACCACATCTAAAAGTGCTAATTATAAAAGTTCGTTTTTACTTTTCAAGGGGATAACGATGGACATTGTTAGATCCTGTGTACGTGGATATTGAATCTTCTGGGCAGTGCGATCAGAAATTTTGTTGTCAGGCAAGCACAGTGGTAAAAATCTGATTATCCCGATTAATTCAAATCAGGGATTGGAACCAAAATCCTAAGAACCGGTTCCCGAAGAAAATTCGAAAACTGGAACCTTTATTTGAACCCATATTTCTCAATATGATAAACCGGAATCTTTTAAATAAAATACAAAAATTTTCTGTTTTTTTTTTAGGTTATTATCGGTTCTAAGAAATAACTGAATTGAAGTAGGATTTTTTTTTTTTTTAATCGAATAAATACAAGTGACTTTTTTTTATAGAAATATTTTTATATTATACATCTATGGTATTTTCAACTCGAAATAATCCGCTTATACGACCGTCAGCGATTTTTATCTACAAATAGTACAAACATTTGGGCCGAACAACAATTATGGGTTTTTCAAACGAGAATATCTATGAATAATAATATTTTATGGTGATACCGATTGTGTTTTCTATCAAAATAGAGCTTTATTTAGCCAATTGTACCGACAGTCCTAGAGTAATCGGATAAAACTTTTGAAAACATGATTGAATTTATCATGAAGTTTACTTGAAAATGACTTTTCCAATTATTTAAAATTGAACATTACATTGAATGAATAATAATAATAAGATTAGAGATTATTATTGTCACAAAATATTTATTTTGTTATTTTATTGGTAGTTTTATTATTATTAAAAACAATTATTTATACGCAATAAGTAATGCTATTTGAAACTGTGAATTTTTAAGAACCGGTATTAATTGATGGAAAACCCGAACCGATTTTTTAAATTTTTTATTTATGAACTGAACCGGAACCAGAATCGAAAATAAAACAATTAAGGTTCTAGACCCTGATTCAAATATACGGGTATTCAACCCCAGCGATAAAACGGCTACAAATTACACGGGTAATAAACTAACCTAACGCTTCAGACTTTCTAGCGGCCACTTTGGCCCCGTGCGGTCCAGTTCGGTAAACATTATTTCATTATTTTGTCGTCGATTCGGATAATTACGTGCCGGAACAGTTCGGTGTCTCGCGTATAGGGTTTTGGCCTTATTATTATTAATATTGTATTTATCGTTTATAGGTAGTAATGACGTTCGTGTCGATGATGATCACCGACAGGTTTGGCAGGCGTTCGCTATTGGTGTACTCGATGACATCGATGGGAATCTGTTTGCTGGGACTGTCGCATTATTTTTTTGCGAAAAAATACAATCCTCGTATAGCCGACTCGCTGGACTGGTTACCGCTGGTGGCCATCGTGCTGTACGTGTCCATGTATTCGATTGGCTGCGGTCCCATACCGTACATACTCATCGGGGAAGTATTCTCGTCAGAAGTAAGTGTATTGTTTAACGAGAAGAAGAAAAACGTTTCGGAATCCGTCGTATCGAATGTTGAGAACGTGCGATTTGTTCCGTAGCTCAAATCGATGGGCACAGGCATGTCTATAGCCACCAATTGGATATTCGTATGGATAGTGACGTGCCTGGCCGGCCCTATGGACACGTTTATCGGGCCGAGCGGGACGTTTTTCGTGTATTCCTGGTTCTGCTTTCTGGGCATGCTGTTCGTCGTCAACCGCGTGCCCGAGACGAAAAACCGATCTTTAGCCGAAATCCAAAACGAACTCGAAAATAACTAATGGCGTGCACGGTTGCTGTACACCCGCGACCAGGCGGACGTTGTGCAACCATTACAATGAATTAAAACCAAAATGTTAGTACTCTCTGTTAAAACTTTAAGTATTACTCGTGCACGAAACATATAAGAGAAATATATATATATATATATAATGTGCAAAACGCGCGTGTTTTTTCGTCGTTTAATATTACGATAAATTTATTATAAAAAATATATATATATATGTATAATAAATTTTATTGGCGGAACAATAATAATTATTGTACAGTGGCTACGGTCGAAATTGTTTTTTTTTTTTTTTTTTTTATCGCAAATGTTATTATAAGTAAACCTAACATCAGCCAGTCAAACAACTAACCCTGGTTTTGTTGACCTACTATTATAACGGTCTCTCCTCGTCGTCGGCCCGCGACTTTGGCCCGAGGCGACCCGAAATCGGTTATAGGCGGCGACCGCTGCCGTTTCAAGGGGAAACACCTGCCCCGGCCTCGCGCCACAGCAGCGGCACGCCGTACGTCCCGACCGGCGTAACCGTCAAATTTATACCGTAACGTACCGCGGCGTCGTGCCCGAGGAGATCATAAAACAATATTCCATAAATAGTCAAGTCCGACGCCGCCACCGCCTGCCCGTCACCGGGAAGTGCGCGGAGGACGGTTGGTGATCCCGGGCGTCCTCGCCGCGACTCTGCGCATTCCGACCGCGTCCAATTCTAATATTATCAAGAGGTAAAATTTGCTCGTGTGTGTGTGTGTGTGTGTGTGTGCAGGGGGTAATCTCCGGAACTACTGCGCCGACTCCGAAAAAATTCGTTCACTTATAGTGAGCTATACACGAGCGATAGTACAACCGGCGATGGCTGATTAACATAGGCTATGTTTCGTTTTGATAAAAATAAATTAAGTGGAGCTGACACACAGTTATTGGTATATTTAGTAAGAAAATTATTGATTATTTTTCATGACTTATGGGTTTCACCGGTGATTCGGATGAAAAAAAGAACAGTTATTATAATACATTTAATTTAGTTTCCACGGGGAACAGAGTCTCGTTTTTAAAATAAATTAAAAAGATTAACAAAAAAAAAAAAAAAAACAACACATGTTTTGACCGTTTTTAGCAACAAATTTGAATAATCAAACTTGACCCGAGCAAGGCCGGGTAATAGCAGCTAGTGGTTATATATGAGTACGTGGCAGTATCATTTATTACAATAATTAAAAGCTATATACTATATCTTGAGTAACATAGGCTATTTTAAATTCCGGAATTCAACCACTAATGGGTGGCTTGCTCGGACTTATTGGTATTTTTGGTAGGAAAATTGAATTATTATTGTTGATTTATGGGATTCCTCGGTGTTCCGGATGAAAAAAGAACAGTTGTTATTACCTATTTTACTGAGCTGTCACCGAGGAAGAGAGTACCGTTCTTAAATGATATTAAAAAAAAAAAAAACTTAAACAACTTAGTACTATTTAGCAATGATTCCGGATAACAAATCTTTACCCGTACAAGGCCGGGTGATGGTAGCTAGTTAATGACAAACGCACCGGAAATCCAATTTGTCCGTTTCCATCTTTATATTCACCAGACTCTGAAAAAAAATAAAAGTGAAAATGAACGAGTGAGCGTCCGTCTATATAACCGCGAACAGACGACGACCAGATTTGTAAAGTATTCGAATACACGTATTAATTTTTCCAATAATTATTTTACAATTTTTACAATCGTCTTTTTTATTTGAAAATTTTATTTAAAAAAACCAAATATTAAAGAATCTATACATATGGGATAATATGTACAAAAAAGTATTTGAAAGTATTTTAAAATTTGTTTAACGGAAGTATTTGTGGTTTGTGCTCAAAGTTCGTGTTCTAAATACATTTTAAAAAATATCTCTTTTTGTACTCTTAATAGTTTTAAAATGTATCTGTTACGGGTCGGTCGACGACGTTGGACTTTTTGCAGCCAGATACGCTCCCGGTCCTATAGGTCCCAACAATTTCCTGCAGCCTCCCCAAAAACTGACCTTACCGGAAAAGGTTTTCTGTTACTCTCTTTGTGCCAATATTGTACAGAATGCATCGATGGCTTATTTTATACCATCGGTCAAGAACAATAAACGCTGTGCGGAGTGTCATTTCGATAAATTTCGCGTGAAATCAAAAATCAAAAAACGAGATCATGAAATCGAAGTTATCAGTCATTTCTGCAATGAAATAATCGACGTGATACGTCGTCTTGATTGCACAATTTATTGTGGTGCTTAGCCCACGTACCTATTTATACAACCTCGTTTGTGCATAGAACTGCTGATGTTAACAACTGATTAAACCATACATGGTTTCGCCTATTATTTAATTTCAAATACGTCTATATAATAAATATTAAATTAGCCCGGAGGGCTTTTGATTATTTTCGATAAATATAACGAACAAAAACGCAGCTATTGGATTTTTGAATTTATCTTTGATTCATATCGAGACAGATTTCCCAAATATTATCAACTCAAAAGATGTTCTAAATACAGGGGAAAATTCAATGTTTAAACTCGATTTAACAAAATTGATTTTATTTTAAATTGTTTGAGTTCTCGCACCGTTAGTACTTTGATTATTCTCCTGTCATACATTCTCGAAAAAAAAAAAATCAGCATTACTTTTTATTCCATTGTCAATTTGAGTTGTCGATGTAGACGACCTAATTTGACCTATGGTAAGACAAAATCCGCCTGCATGCGTTAAATGTTTGCACGCTGTTGAATAACGACGTTCGAACTTCAAACATTTATAATATTGAATGTCCGAGTTTCTTCAGAAATAATTTTTTTTTTTTTTCCAAAAAAACGTATCCCGTCGCGCGTGATAATCCAAATTTACGAACATCATTACCTAATATTTTATCGAATTTCGATAGACGACGGCGCGCAGTCGGTGGATTTCGCGAGGCCCCGGGCAAATATAATAAGGAAGGTGTATCCTAGGAACAGGCACGCGTTGTTTTGAAACATAATTGTTTTAAAACCAAATAAATTATTACATTATTATGTTTTAGAATAAGCTCCGACGTCTAAACGTTATTTTTTTTTTCGGGAAGGGGGGGAGGAGCCTTGGGAAATTTCCTGGGTTAGGTTAGGTTACAAAAACGACGACACCAATTATATTAGTATACCGTAATTTTATCACCGCATCAAAAACGTTTCCGTTTTAATTTTATTCACATATACCAGTTTTATTCTCTCTATCTGTTCATGAAAAAAAAAAAAAAAAAAAAAAACCATCAAAACAGTCGAATTTATAGAAAATAAATATCAAAAACGTGACTCGTCGGTTTAACGTATGTATATGCAAATACCTTGAAATTATTGCTATTTTCGCATTGTTCACAATATTGATAAATACATAGTCGTCGGGTATTATATTTATTTATGTATTGCGTTTTTCATCGGATGAAAAAAAAAAAAAATTCCACTGTCATTTTTTTTTGTTTTTTTTTTTTTTTTTTTGTTACGTTAAACATATTTGCATATTCATATAATTATATTATACGAATTATTATATATACCAACGGCTAGGCGGTGGGTACGTCCGGAATTCTAATTAAATTATGCCAATGTGTAATAAAATATTATTGTTATTATTTTCGAAAAAAAAAAAAACCATCAAGCTTAATAATTTGGTCGTATTTTATGGAACACGCGAACAATGATGGGCCGTGATGGGTGACATTCACAAAATCGTATTTATAATGTACGCGAATATAATATTATAATATATTATTATAATACACTGATGAATATCAAAGGACACTTTCAAAATTATTATATAATGACAATCGAAACGTTGACGAATTTATTCGACTTGTTGGTTGGGTTAATTAGTCGACGGCAAAATTAATACCGAGAATACTATTTAATCGTCATAATCGTTTTTAGCAACAAAAAAAAAAAAGTCATACAATTTTAATCGAGTCGAGATAACATTCAATATTCTGAGCGAATCGAACAATGTATTGGTTTGATGCGCGGAGTGTTTTTTTTTTTTTTCTTGTCCGTAAACAACATTTCTACCATAAATCCTGTTCCGATTTTCATATGTAGCGTTTTTTTTTATAAAAGAATTTTAAATATTGTTGTTGCATTTGTGATGAGGGCGGGTGGTTTTTTTTTTTAATAACCGGGCAAAACGGGAACATTTAAAACGATAATGAAATTCGGTTAAAAATAATCGTAGAGACTTGAAATGTTAATTAATAGCTCTTGCTAGACGTGGAAAAATGTTCAAAATGTTCAGCCGATTTTGAGCAAGTTATAGGCATTCGGAATTGTCGATGTTTTTTTAGATTTTTTTTTATGGTTTTATTATGCGGACGAAATGTTTTTGGCATCTCAAACATGCTTCACAATTTGATACGAGGTTTATGTGAGTTGTTATTTTGGCCGTATAAAAATATCGATACAGATTTTGACGGAACCGTTCAACTTTCGGTCATTTGTATTTTTCGTTATGCAACCTAACCAACCTTTCGACTTTTAACCGAATATTACGCCCTTTTCAATATGGCCAATGATCAAAATGTAAATATACAAATACATATAAATAAATATACATTTATCCATACTAAAACGAAACAATATACGAAAAAATAATCTAGTCACAAAATAATAAAATAATACGCAATAATCAGGGCTATTAAGTTCATGCACTAAAGACTGTTCGGAAATATCCATTTATATGCACTAAATTTCTAAAAATATGCACTTGAAATATGTGCAAAAAAAAAAATTTATATTATATTTCTTTTGATATTAATTATTATTATTATTATTTTACTTGTATTCAAATCTATCTCATATTTACCAATGTTGCAATATTTGCAAACCGTAAAAAAATCACGAAACCCACACAGTCGTACAAGAATAGAATTAAACCGAAACAAATACTATGATTTTGTGAACATGTTCGGGAAGGTAAATAATAAATACCAATTTCCTCAATTTATACGAAATAATTTCAACAAAAAATTTCTTTACTTTACGCTGAACATTCCAAAATACCCAAAAAATGCAAAAACATGCGCTAATTGAACTATGTATTTTTATTACTACAGTTACGAAACGGATTCGTACCCCGCTCAGTACGTTGTCTTATGTAGCAACAATGAGAAAATGCAAATGCATAAACTTACGAGCCCTGGCAATAATAAATAAAACGTGTTCGTCACCGTACGCACATAATAGTAATATATTATATATAGGTCCGAATTATCATAGAGGGGCAAAAAAAAAAGTACTCGCGATACGGAGTCCTTGAAGTCGTTCAATTTGATTCAATTAAACTATAAAGTGACTGCATAAGATAATATACGCGAACACGTCCGTCGAAAGAGACCACGGTCTAGGTATTTAATGTACGACTTGACATAGATCGTAGTCTCTGCCAAAATGTCAAGCGCAATATAATCGTCTTGTCAATTATTGTTAATCCGGTACGTATTGTGTACACATAACCAACCGTTAAAATACGTATACAGGATAGGACAATGATGAATTTCGCCCCATTGTAACTATAAAATACAACGTGATCGTCGCTAAAAACTCGTCGTCTCGTCCTCAGTGCGTCCAGAATAACTTATCGGGCCGTGCACCCGAATCAATAAATCCACATAACCCAAATCTCGAATTATTATCAATCGTGTAGATATAAAGTGGCATATTAATGTGTATGTATTATTTGCAACAAAAATGATGGTTTGCGTGTTTTTTTTTTTTTTTTATAATTAAATTAAATAATCACTAATCACTGACGACGAGCATTGAATCACGAACCATATTGTGTTTGATCGATATTTAAAACATGACGATATCTTACAATGATATCGTAGAACAAAGAAATATTTAAATATTTTTAAATTTCTCAACAATACTTGATGGTTTACGGAGAGCCAAATATTCGTTTAAAGCAGCGTTTCCCAACCTGTGTGCCGCCAAATATCATGTTTATTAGTAATAAACATTTTACGTACAAGTGTGATAATACAAATAAAGATTACGGTACTCTTATCGGCCATTATTTTAATAAGTAGTGTAATCAAAATTATTTACGTTCATTATTTCTAATTAAATTGTATTATTTACTTGGATTCTGTTAGTCGTAAATTGTCAGTTGTGAAGTCAATTTATTATTGTTATTATATTATAGTATTTTTTAAATTTAAAATCGATAGTTTAAAGGAATTGACAAATGGATCGTTTTTTTAATTAAGAAACGTAAATTAAGTAAGGAATTGCCTGGCCCGGATACAAGAGTTCGTAGTGTTGATGTTAAGAAATTGCCTGGTTTCAGTTAATATCAGGTCAGTGTGGGAATTATTATTGACGTACAATCAAAAAATAAGTTTCGAAAATATCATGAAAGCTACTGACTGAGGGAGAAATGCCCATACCTAAATGCCCTATTTGTGAGGAAAAACTGTCCAATGAAGCTATGGTAACAAGTAAGTTTAAAAGAAACCCACCAACTAACAAAACATGGTTTTGCGGCTGAAAAGCCTCTTCATTATTTTAAAAGACCGTCAGGCATCAAAATGTATAAAATAATCAACTGTATCGAAGAAAGCACAGGAATCCTTTTAAGTTATTCGCTATTAATTTATTGTTATACTTTCGTACTAATATGACAAAATACTAATATCAATAGTAAAAAAATTAGTCAATGTCAAGTGTGTCAAGGCTAAATATAGGTTGGGATTAGTGTGCCGTGAGATCAAAAAAGTTGGTAAACGATGGTTTAAAGCCTGGCCTGACGTTTATACGTCTAGTCAAAATAAGTTATGGACTGGAACTTTTTTCAGTACGTTAGATTAATGGTAAGTATTCGTTTAAAATTACGGTTTTCCATTATGTTTTCTTTAATATAAAATCTGATTGCTATATCAAATTCCTATTGAAAATCGCATGTTAATTGATATTTACCATGGGGGGGTTTTTTTTTTTCTGAACGCCCGAATTTACCCGAAAAATTATCATATAATCCTAGCCAGAAAATATGTTCATTAACTCGAAACCCTAATTTACTTTCAACGCCCGAAACCTCAATAAACGATTTTTATTCTACCGCGTATGTTATTTATTAAATGTTTATTTTCCAACTGAATTTAAGTACGTACACATACAATTGATTCGCCAATACGTAATTTAAATTACTCTAATATCTATTTGAACAATAAAATATTGATTTTAAATAAATAATTTGCATACATTTTTAATAATTTTACTAGTATGTGTTATACGTATGTGGTGTGAAAAGAAAAAGAACCCAAATTCGTTTGATAATACGCCAATTTCAGTTGAATACCGTAAATTTGTCGCGCGCAATAGTCGGCGTGTCATCAAATTGTCATAAATATAAATATAATTGAGATTATTATTATTATTGTTTTTTTTTATATATATATATATATATATATATTATCGTATACGGCGATTTTTTTTTTTTACGGAGTTTTTCCATTTTTCGCTTTATGGTTTTTTACTCGGAACGTTTTTCGACAAATATATTTACCATCGATCGGACACAGTCGTCCAATAAAGATAAAAAAAAAAAAAAAACAACGGTATTGTTAATCAGCAAACTACGGCCGCATAGCGAATTTAGATGGTTCGGACGTAATAATATTATTTTGTTTGAAAATATTTTAATGTCTAAACAAACACGTAAAAAATGAAAATTGTTTTTTTTATTATTATATTTATTCATACGCAGTAAACGTGTAGAAAAAAAACACAAGTTTATAGGAAATTTTAACGTGTTAAATTTGCTTATCTTGTTAAACGCGTTAAATTTACATAAATGTTCGTCGTCGATCGTCAACAAATAAAATAACTTAAATGACTACGGCATAGAAAAATATTTAACGTCATTAAATTAGTTTTTTTTTAAAAAAAAATCTTGAACGCTGTTATAAATTAATACGAACAAAAAACGATTCTCGGAATCGAAAAACGCATGTGAAAAAAATTTGATAATTTAGCAAGAACGGAAATTTATGACGAACCTTCGATCAAATTCGTGAGCATTTAAATACAGAGGAGTGGGGAGGAAATGTATTACCGATAATTACAACAAAATCGGTTATGATTTTCGACCGATTATCATTGAACCGTTTGCCCGGCTTGTTTTTTTATGCTTGGGTTTTATGCTCTATTATTTCCAAATGTACGAGCAATTTCAACGAAAATAACGGGAATTCTACAAGGGTACTCTTGTACATGATAATTTTCGGCCGGAGCGAGTCGTCTCTAGTCGAAAACTGTAGTAAAAAAAAAGCGTACACTTCGTGTATACAGTAAAACCAATCTAATAAATCGAAAGAAAAAAAAAACCCGCGCTGAATTAATTACTTTGTGATCGCGCGACGACTAATGAGTATTATAGACACTTTCACGTGTTTAACCTTCTCTTCTTATCGACATATACGCACAGGATTATAAAAGTGAACCGCGATTGATTGATAGCGGCGTTATAGATACCTCTATAATATAATATTCCAGTCCGACGAGTTTTAAATAACGCATCGGCAATAAAATATTGTGTCGTTTTCGTTATATATATATATATATATATATATATATAAATATATAACTCATTATAATGTATACGATTTACGATATTATTTTCGATAAGAACGCCCGACAGATCAAATAAGTGATTAGAAAAAAAAAAAAACCGCCCCGATGTAACAGATCGACGAGCTCGATGTTTACGTGTTTGTGTGAGAGTGAGAGAGCGAGAGTGAGAGAGAGTGAGAAAAAGAGAGAAAGAGAGAGTGAGAGAGAGATTGTGCACGTTTATACGTATTATAATTATATTATATAGCGTTAAAAATAGTCGTTTTTATGTAATTTTCTGGATGAAAGTTAAATACGAGAGGGTTTAGTATTTCATCTCGTATACCGTCGTTTTTTTTTTTTTATTATTAATATATTTATATGTATACATCTACCCGTAATGTAAAACCGGACGATTATTTTTAGACCGCGTTTGTTTCGTGTAATTTTATTTATGTGTGACGTTATATTTATCTTTCACATTAATACGAGTATAGACGCGTTATAATATAATGTTATATTTTATTCATGAGAAGAGGAAAAAAAAAAACATTTAAAAAAAATACGGACGTACTTCGCACCGTTGGCGGTGGGCCACCATTGTAGAGGGTGAGATGGGAAGATTGAGATGGGTTAGATGGAAATTTAATATTTATATCTGTGCGCGCAACGATAAATCGAAGTGTTAACGAAAAACGATTCTGAGTGTTAATCATGTTTTGAAATTCCGTGATCCTTTACGATTTTCGTCGAAATTTGAACTTAGAACGCTTATAAAAATAAAAAAAAAAAACAAAATTAAAAATACCATTACGTTACGCTCAAACCGAGTGCAACTTATAAAAAACCTCGTGTTAAGTTTTCAGGCATTTCTGTTCCGTCCAATACAATTTTATCCACATAAAATCAATAAAAAAAAATTCGAAAATTTAAATTTGCCTTTAAATAGCTTAAATACCACCCGAATGTTTTGAAAGGGCCGATATTAATTTGTCTGTACAAAATATCAGACTTCTACGTTTATCCTACGGTTTTTCACGATAATTATTGAACAGTAAAACCAATGCGTTTGCTTCGCATCGCTCGGAATCTGAAGAACACAAAGCCGTAACGATGCAACGGCTAATATATAATTCCATTATTATTATTATAATGACGATAATATTATAATATAACACGAGGTGTTTTTATATACATTATACGTAAAAGTATATAGTAACCGATTTCGTATTGTACGAACATATCATCAGTTTACAATAAATCGTCTTATCTGTGTGTACTATCTAAAACCCGTGGATTTACATAGTTAATTAAATCGAAGGTTAAACAAAATTTACGATTAAAAAAAGAAAAAAAAAAATTTCAAAATTCTATCCCTCCGTACGTGTCGATCACGACGTGTACGTAGGTATCGTGTAGAGACGTCTGTGGAAATATTATTATTATTTTTTTTATACGGTAACGTCGGTATAATTTACGCGTCGTGTTTGTTCTACGAGTGTTGCTATAACGCCGTGTGCCGTCTTACAAACACGCGGCATATAGGAAATTAACATCCAGCAGGACCGTCGGTTTGATTATTAGACTATTTGAGCGAATACTTACTACATTGTTAAACTCGGCCGAAAGAATATTGTCTGTGTTTTTTTTTACACGGTTTTCATTCGTTCGCGATAAATGCCAATTTTAAAGCGAGAGACGTAATCATTTTTGAATTATTGCGATATTTCGTGTACACGATTCTCGTTTAAAAATAAAAAAATATCGTGAAAAAAAATCTACGTACAAATACAGATATTACTTTTAAGGTTGATAATAGGCAATTTTACTCTAATGTTAACACCAACAGCATAAAATCGACACTTGTAAATAATATTCGCTTGTATTGTAAAATCCTGTACTGTTCACATGCGAAAACCCCTAAATAAATGTGTAGCGGTCATTACGCCAACACTACATCATAGCCGGCCACCGGTTATAGATTTCATCAAAATACCGATATCGTTTTGCTGGTATACGAATAGTGCGTGCGATTTGCCCGTACCTCCGAAAATTGAGATAATTTTTCAAAAGAAAAAAATTCTCTACATTCTAAAATAATATACGTATTTAATTTTAACCTATACAGTCAAAAAAAAAAAAAAAATTCCTAAAATATAATAAAACTGCATATTATGGCGTGTCGCGCAGCCGCGCACGATAAAACTTTGCAAAATAGTTACGTAGACAACGAATAACATGGTTTTGACCAACATTCTGGTCACATTTAAATAATTGTCATTCTGTTATAAATTACACAATGCAAAATAAATATTGCACACACACACATATAGGGTAATATTATGTTTAATTGTTTTCGTTTGTTCGTTAATAAACCTGACGTTTTATACGTACAGAATATAATCGAATAATTATATTATAGTGTATACACATATAGCCGTTATTGTAATTTGTTTAATAACCGTTGTACAATACGATTAAAATGTTAATGAAAATATATATATATAAATATTTATTAAATCTATAACCAGTGGAGTCTATGATGCAGTAAGGAGGTGTAATGACCGCTACGCATTTATTTAGGGGTTAATAGTTTTCGTATGTGAATAATACAGAATTTTACAATACAAGCAAATATTATTTTACAATCTACATCGATCATTAACCGTCATTACGGAATAATGGCGTAACAGATATTTTATTGTAGAACAATATAGACCGTGATCGTTGTGTCGTTGTTGTAAAATGTAGATAAGATACCATCTATATCTATAACCGCGGTTGTTGTAGGTTATTCAAACATTTTTTTTTTTTATATCAGACCAATATTATGAAGAATTGTATATTGTTAATCAAATAAAAATGTATTTTCACGGGAAATTTATTGTTATATATTTTTATGACATGGTACAAATATGATCACGATGACCGATAACAATATCCAATGGTGTCTGCAGTCTACTCATCTACATAGGCGTAGAGCTAGACATTAGTTTTAGGGCGAGCTTCTAATAGTCCTTACTATAAACCATAATATAGAAGATTTATTTTAAACGTCGATTTGGTTGTTAGGATAAATACATACACAGTGATTTTAAAAATGGAAAAATGTTCATTTTTTTTTACTTATTTTATATACTATATTAACATGTTACAATGGCAATGGGCATTGTACGTTGTACGCATCTGGTGGATAATTTGTATTTATTGTTTTAATTTGACTAACACCTATTAAATTAACTACATATAATATATTAAAAATAGATTTTGTTCAATTTAAAAAAAAAAAACTAGAGTTTACAATGTAATGTGTGATTCTTTAATTTTAATTCCTAAATAATAATTAGTTAATATAAAAACGGATTAAAATTGAGTTTAAGCGTTTTATACTGATTTATACAATTATTTCATTATTTTACACACCTCCCAGCACAAAAAAAAAAAAGAAGTTTGTACATACGCCACTGATTTTATTCTATTATCTTATAAAACTTTCATATTACGCCACTGAGCTGTTGGGCGATTGGGCTTAGGTTAGGATGAGTTTCCGGTAACGTTTATTGTCCGTGGCCATCGACAAGCGTAGATATTAGACAAACCGTTCTCCGTATTATATTTCATATCGCGAGGAACGCGTTGTTAAATCCGGGACCATCGTTCGTGGTCATCTATAATAGAGATAAAAAAAAAAAAAAAAAAAAAAAAAAAAAAAAAAAAAAAAAAAAAAAAAAACAAGTTCACAAGTCGCCCAAGGTGCATATGTAAAAAAAAAAAAAAAAACCCGAAATTAAAATATATATTTAAACGGCGTTATATTTACTCCTGCGACGGTAATTTTCAATGAAATCGCGACCTTGCGACGTCGACGAATAGCTCACACACGGTCACGTTAAAGGTTACTTCGCGTCCGCCACACAGCCGTAACGTACGCCGTGTGTGTGTGTGTGTGTGTCAAAACGTCGTAATTTTTTTGTTACTACGTTCGATCGGAATCCGGTGTAAAAAACACGACAATATTGTAAATATAATTTCTAATACTACCGAAACTACGGCTATTGGTCGACGAACGCGGCGCATCGTATAATAACTATCGCTGTTATAGCAGGGGGCGCCCGAACGCATACTCATACCGTACGCGGTTTAGAATTCCCTTTCATAAAGATCAATCAATTAAATATCTCGGAGTCTACCTTGACGAAAAATTAACATGGAAAATGCATATAAATAAAAAATTAAACCAAGCCTACGCACGACTAAGAATCTTATACCCCCTAGTAAATTACAATTCAACACTTCGGATTAAATGCTCACTTCTAATTTACACATCAATCATAAGACCATTATTAACACATGCATGCCCAATATGGGCAGCCGCATCCCAAACAAAAATTACCAAAATGCAAACGTTACAAAACGAATTTCTCAGAATAGCTCTTAAAGCCCCGTGGTACATGCGAAACACACAACTCCACAACGACACTGGTATTATACCATACTTAAACACACGGATAATTGAACAATTTAAATAATTTCATTCGAAACTAAACACAACAGGAGGAGCTCTTCACTTTAAAATTGGGAAAAGAACCAAAAACCGCAGACTAAAGCCACGTCTTCCACAAGATGTCCTGCTACCTCCTGAAACATCATCATCATCATCCTCAGCATCGGTATCATCAGAACATTGACCTAATTAAACAACTCAATTAAAGTACAATTTTTAAATTATATTACTGCTCTGTTATGACCTAGAATTCCCTTCGTCGTCGTCGTCGTCGCTCGTTTTACGCTACGCCCGGTATCGGTATTTCCCCCGGGTTCGGTTTTCCATTTTCCTCTGTTTTGCTTCGTCCCCAAAATCCGTCGACTTCCGTGCGTTTAGGATTTTTTTTCGGTTACGTTTCATTGGGGGGGCGCTACACCGTTTCCTCAGCGCAGTGTCGGGTAAACCATTTTAGGCGCGGCCATTACGAACGACGAGTATATTGTGTCGCACGCCAACATGTTCCCCGGACCGTAATGATCAGAGGGGTGGAGAGGAGGTAGGAGGTATTTGAAAACCGTCTATTACAATTCGCACGGATCGTTCGGAGCGATTCAAAATGATTCATCCGATTTAAAATAGCTATAAAACGGTTAATTTATAATTGTTATCTTATCGAATTATATACCAATTAATAGAGGGCGTTCCCAACATTCAGAAAGCCATTAAATCGTGCTATTAAAATTATCGCTAAGTTAGTTTCCGCAAATATGTCGACCGGACAGCAAGTGTGACTCGGTAATAACTGTGCTACGCGATTTTCGTCGTCGTTACGGGATCGATGCACCGACTGCTCAGGACATAATGCCAATAATAATCAGTGTGAAAAATTGGGGCGTTTGTACAAAGAAAAATGCACAGGCCCACCTCGTGTATCCGATGTTAATGCGGAAAGAATTAGAGAGTTCTCAGCGTAGTCCGTGTAAGGCTGCCAATCGCCCAAATCGATAACTGGAAATTCCATAAACAATTGTTTGGCATTTTTTTTGAGACGGCGTTTGACTATGAAACCATATAGATTGCAATTGTTGCAGGCTTTAAAGTCTACTGATAAATTGAAACGACTTTAATTTAGAATTTGTACGCAGGAGCCTATGCAGGATGTAAATTTTGTTGCTCGCTTTGTTTCGGTGACAAAGCACAACCTGCCACTCAAGTGACAAGGTTAACCATCATAACGTTCGTATATGGGATACAAACAACCCTCATGCCATAATCGAACACGAGCATGACTCACTTAAAGTTAATGTGTTTTGTGCCATATCAAAGACACAAGTTTATGGCTTTTTTTTTTATTTATTGAAAACGCACTAAATGGTAGATCTTATTTAGAAATGCTTCAAACCGGGCTACTTACTTGATAAAACCAACGATACTGATTACTACACAATCAACTACACTTTATATATTTTTATTTTATTTAATGTATTGTATATTGTTCTAAACCTAACAAATAAAAATATGCAAGCATTTTGAATAACCCTGTGTATGACCGAAAAAAGAAATCCAACCCTGCAAGTACTAACGCGCATTTTATACGTGCTAATAATAATTAGGTGTCCACATGTAAAAATATTTGTTAACTAAAATTAATACTCGATAAATAAAACATAAAAAATTCCCGCGGGGCGGGGTTGGGGAGCGATCGCCCCTTCGTTCCCCTGCCACAGAATACGCCGTCGGTTGTAGCACGAGCGCGTTTCGCAAACCGTCTCGAAAATAACTGCAATCGTAGCAAAAAATTATTATCGTTTCGGGTTCAAGGAAAACCGCATGATACGCCTCTATTTATGCGTATGAGGTATATTATGTATTATTATGGCCGGCACGGATTTTCCTCGTTCGAAACGATCTCCCGTCGTCTCGTTACCGCGGCCGCCGGTCGGCACAATCGCACAATAATACAGAATTTAATAGGCTACTGATAAAACCAGGGCTCGGAACCTCGTGCATTTGGATAGTTCTTAGGTAGTTGCACGTTCATTATCCGATTCGACACAAATCCGTTTCGCAATCCGCACAATCGAAATACAACAATGTTATGACGCCTATCGTAATTTCCCATATTTTACTAAATGTTCGTGATTTTAAACATATTAATGATGCATACTATTGTTTATACATCAATGTAATTCGGGTAAATATATATAGCGTGATTTAATATTCGCTGTATTTATATGATACGCGTACAATTTTAGATTCTGAGCGGAGCGAGGGGTCTTGTGGTTTTACAATGATGTTTATTTTTTTTTTTTTTTTCTGTAAACACTTTTTCTACCAGAAGACTATACATCCGATCTATACACTCCTCCACTGTTTCCATCAGTAAATGCGGTCTAGTAGTTGGTACTTTAAAAAGGTTATATATATATATATATATATATTTTTTTTTTTTTAACGTGGCAGAAAAAAACTACCAAAAAATGACGAAAAAACGGTAAAACATGATTTTGTCAAACTCAAGTTTTATTATTATTATTTCTTTTTTATTTATGTTGGTTTCTGAGTTACCATGACAACAATGCAAAACACGACTAATAACTACTTCGCATAGAATCGTTTTTCTTTGGCAATGTATCGTTACATTCAAATATAAATTTAATTTCTATATACTACCTTTCCAACTTCTCACCTATAACAGTGGCCTACCCATGGTGTAAAGTATGTACCCCTTTTTATATTTTTGATTCAGCGAAAAATATATTAAAAAATGCATTTATGCATTCATTTATAGCTGACCCGTCACTTGATGCTGTGATCTTAGAAAGAAGGCAATTTAATGAAACCCTAAAATTCAATACACATTGTTGGTTTTAATGAAACTTTAAAAAAAAAAAAAAAAATTTATTTGGGTGCTTTGTATACACGATATTTTTGTTTTTCCTTCTGGTGCGTACACGAATATTTCTGAAGGTTTTTTGACACGTGAGCTGGCAACATACAGTTGTCCATGTGAGAACACGGATTCTCCAAATCTAGCCCACACACTTTCACAGATTATCCTTGTACTTTATTGATGGCCATTGCAAAGCGAGTCGCACCGTAAACTGCAAAGTTTGAGTTAAAATGGTATATCTGTTGGGTAAAATTGTAGCTTCAATGACACTGTTCATAATCTTTTTTACAAAATTCTTGTACTGTTGCAAAGCTGTGGTGGATTGATGTTTCGGAGATGAATAACAGGCACGCTAATTTTCAATGTTAAAATGTGCGATGGCACACTTGGCAAATTGAGTGAATTCAAGAATTCCGTTGGATAACTGACGACTTCGCTTTGATTCATCACAGTATTTATGGACGTTGCCGCTTCACCTGGTATTCTGTTTTAAATGCTGAAATTGATGGTATTGACATCGTTATTCGTAACTGCTAATATAGCACGTGCACTGAGCCACTGATAATTTTTGTAATTCTGCGTGATATTCGGGAAAACCAATTGTCATTTTACAAACGTTTGTTTGCAACGTGATACATTGTATGGGTCTGTCTATTGCCATATTCCCATTCCCAATATCTAGGTATTTAATTGTTTTGCGAAACGTTCGGCGGATACATAATTTTATAATTAAACACGCATATTGGTTTTCAAAATAAAGTTCTTTACATGTCGCCATAGAACTGATGATTTGAAACGTGCATTAAGTTCTTCAGCAGGTGTTGAACATTGTATAACTGGTAGAGTTTGTCTAAAATCACCAGACAATAAAATGAGTTTTGATTGTCCACAATGAATGTATTCTTCTGAGAGCAGCTTGGTTTGATTTAATCGCATGAAGAGAAGTCGCTCGGACTCGATTTTTGCATACATATCTACAATGTATTGGAACAATTGTCTGCGTTATCACGAATCGATATGAAGAGTGATATTCATTGCAATGACTTTTTTATTGGTATCCTCATTTGTTTGTGGATTTCTCATTTTGATGTTGAAATGATATCCATCTTCTCCTTGCCAGAATAGAATTGGATATTTTAACGCATCGTATGAGAGATGAGTTTTGAAAACTCGCTGAACCTTACCATCTCTGCGATGAAGAATCATGCGAGTTAAATTCTTCGCTAACTATGGCGATCGCCACTTCATTCATTATTGGTGCGTTGTATTGTCTTTCGTGTTGGCTGGCTGGTGTTTTATCAGTTCTAATGACAACTAGTTCTATGTCATCTGCTGACATTCGCTCAAATGTCATCCTGTATATTTCAACAGCAATATCTAGCAATAGTAAAGCATTGCCAGGTCAGATAATCTCTTTTAAAAGAGGACTTTCTTGTCCACGACAAACCTAATCTAATATAATACCAATAGTTTTTTTTATCCGTGTCGCCAAGGCAACCCGGAAATCAGTGATTAGTGATCAAGTTAGTGGTATTTGGTTTTTACAATAAGTGTTTGTTTAAAGTGTTTTAAACACTTATACAGGGTTGGGATTTCAATTCATCGTTTTGCAAAGATCACTGCTGTGCGACGCTCGATTTTTTTCATCCAAAGAAGTCATTTTTTAAAGTTACTTTGGGAGAATTTGGGGCAAATTCGACTTTAAAATTTAGCAAAATTTATTATCACTAGATTTCCTACTTAACAACAATCAGATATATACTATTTATACATGGAAATACATTTTGTTCAAATTAAAAGCCAAAGTGTCAAAAATCCAAATAATTCGTACAAAATTCTGTGAAACCTTTTCTAATTATTTTAAAATAATATTTATTGCAAACGTTATAACGCATTTTATATATGCTTAATTTTGAATTTTTTATGCATTTAATTTCCCAGTCCTACTGATAACAAATCACGTTAGTAGCATAGGACGACAGAAACATTAGTCAGCCGTTTTGTATCCTGTACTTAGGACCACTTATATGAAACAAAAATATATTTCATAAACATGTTTTAAAATACCGTGATTTTAATGATTTTCGTCAATATTTAAACTTATGATAATTTAAAAAAAGATTTTTACGTTACAACCAACTTGCAGGCATTTCTACTCGGCCAATACAATTATAATCCACATAAAAACTAAAATAACTCCAAACTTTAAAATGCCTATAAATAGCTAAATAATAACCAGAATGTTTCAAACGTTTTTCCACGTCTAGAAAAAGGTAATATTAATATTTTGTGAAATATCCATGTATCCACGATTATTCTTAACCGAGTAACAACAAAAAGAAAAATTCGATAACCAATATTGTCGTACATTATTCCTACGTTTTTTTTCCCCGATTATTAAGAAAACTACAACGAAAATCAAAAAATGATCTTCGCAACGCACCAGCTAGATCTAATATGCTATCGGAAAAGGTGCTACACTTGAAAACCATAGCGTGATTTCTGATAAAAAAAACTGTTTACAGACAGATTAAAAAAATTTAAAAAAACGCACACCATAGTGAAACCGTGAAACCAATACATTCTACGCTTTGCTCAGAATCTAAAAAAATAGTAATAACATTAGAACGTTCTGCGATTGCGATAATAATTATAATTATACGTGCCGGTCAACAACTGCTGATGTTGTATACAGAGCGTTTTGATTAATCGGTGGTTATAAATACACTATAATATAATATAAATTAATACAGAAAAAAGTTTAAGATATCAAAAAAATCGAGACATAGAGTTTTATTAAAATGTTTTAAAAAAATACTTCATATCTCTTCTTCTAGTTTGTAAGGAAACCGTTATAACTACTAACTTTAAAATTAGTGTATTCTTTTTTTTTCAAGTAACCGGTATGTTTTTATCTCGGCACTGAGTAAGTTATTTTAATAGGCATTTATCGATGTCCAAAAAAAAATTATAGACATTTTTTTTTTTTTTCATATTTCCACTATTCAACGTCAAAATTGTACTACATTTTTTCAACTATAGATATTAAACGAACTTTGTTTGAAATTGTACTACATTTTTTTAACTATAGATATCAAACGAACTTTGTTTGAAATTGTACTACATTTTTTCAACTATAGATATTAAACGAACTTTGTTTGAAATTGTAAGGATATTTAATTTACGCATATTATTTTCCATTACACTACTATATTTCACGAACGCGCACAATCACTATACCAAACAATAGGATAATTTCCATATTGTGTCCCTAAATACAGCTGAAGCGAAAGTGATCAATCGGATCGCTTCAATCGGCAATCTGATATTTTACGGACGGACGAGTGTTTAACCAGATTGATATGATAAACACTAAATGCGTCAGAATTTAACGTAATTTATTTAACCTTCAAATTCAATGATTATATAATTGCGACTTGTGTAATGTGTTCTAATCGTCAAATGTCTTCAACTCGCGACTGGAATTTTTAGTAACGGCCTGTTGGCGATATATTCCTTGGCTAAATGTTTAAATGTCACGAGATCCAATTACTTTGGACATCGTGGACAATTTAGAAATTAGTTTTTACAATGGGGATTGGTGATCTAAGGCGATTGAACACCAAATAATCACATTAGTTTATACAAATTATCCGTAGTATTAAAATAAATAATAGAAAAATGTAAAATAACAATGCAATTTGCGATTTGTGGAAAACGATAAGTATAGAATATTGATGATTACGACCAATGGTATCAACCAACATGTTCAAACTCCATCAATCTGCCGAGCAATCCGACGGATTGGGAAATGGATTTAGGAACACGCGGTTTTTATTTTCTATTTAGGGGACATGTCCCCCTCGTCCCTTGCCATCTGTTTAAAACGATTTTGCGCCAAAATTCATTTGAAGGTTATTTGAAAACCCCGTGAGAAATAAATATTATTTCACATTTTAAACGCGCATCTCGCCAATGCGCATTAAAACGTATTGACACGTGCCTTATAGCTACAAATATAATGAAATAATATCAAAAACCGAATTAATCCGGGACTCGCAAAACGAAAAGTGCACGTGCGCTATAATAAACATCCGAAAAAAATCGAAAACTATTTGTCCTGTTCTTGTAATATTAAACCTATACACACCAAATATCCACGGGTATCGGTTATTGCACATTCGGCTTGGTTTTTTTTTTTTACAATATCTAATAATATTTATTGACTGTCTATCCGAACGGTCATGCGTATTCAAAAATTTAAAACACGAAGCGTTCGATATAATATTTTGTACGGTAATGATATATATATCCCATCGTATTAACCCCGCACGTTTATTTGCATACTCGCGTATTTTTTACGCTCGTATTGGTAAATAATATCATACGCGTTGTGTATAATTTGTATTATTATTACGAATATAATGTAGTCTGTGCTGGTTTTCTAATGGTTTATTATTATCTGATTCCAATTGAACGCATAATAATTATTGTCAATAATCTTTTCTTTTTTTTTTTTTTAATGTTTAACCGGATCAACCTATACAAACGACTGTATACAGGGCGATTCTACAATCACGATCTAGCGATTTTATCTAAAAAAGCCAACAAAAAAAAAAAAAACTAAAATAAGTTGAACATTTCAAATGGCTATAAACAACTAAAAATAAAAACGCCGGAATATTTTGAATATTGACTAATAAGTAATACCAACTACAAAAGTAGTTCATCGAATATACACGTACTAATCAAAGTACCTTTTTATTCGATGTACATTTCAGGTGATTAGAAATATTTTACACTGAATCACACAAAAAAAAAAAAAAAAAAACAATTATCCATTTTATCAGGAAATATTCCCGGTTTTCAGTTTTCCCCCGTTATCAAGAAGTAATACAATGAAAACAAAAAAATATAACCGTCTGACGCATCAACTACACAAAATTCGCTACCAAAAATTACTCCTGGTGTTAATGGTTGGAGCGAGATTTTTTAGTTAAAAAGTCGTTAACAATGTTATTATCATAATTATTTTTATTATTCATTAATCTTTGTTAACATAAAGCAATTGCTCTTCTCGCCCCCAAATACGCCAATGTTCAAATATTATCTGTAATTTTATCATCGTTCATACATTATCGAAGATAATGTAAATATTAAATATTTTATAATAATTAATTGATATTTATGTTATGCAAATTGTAATTTATTTTGAAATGATATTTATTATCATTACTGATGGGAAAAATCTGGAATAATTTCTCATAAGACAATTATTATTATAATTATGTTAATAGAAATTCACAAATAGAAATTTATACTAAAAAAAGAAGTACAACAAAAAAAACCATACATATTTACTCTTTAATTTTTATAACATATAATCTAGCTAAACCGGCAAACGTTGTTTTACTCATCAATATATAAAATTTCGGATTTTGGAATTCAAAATCCAAATTTAATTTGATTTCGGATAATCCGGATTGATATCATATCACTATCATTTATATTTCGTTTCAGATGTGGCATCTTGTATATAGTTATAAGTACATGTTTCGTCATTGCAAAACAAGGTAAGTGTACACGATTATTTAAATATGTTTTAAATAAAATCAGCTATAGCGGTTCAACCCAAATACTACTAAAATATCTCAATAGTGTAATGCTATACATAATGTTATTAATTTGGACGAATCGC
This sequence comes from Tuberolachnus salignus, assembly GCA_956483605.1. NCBI lineage: Eukaryota > Metazoa > Arthropoda > Insecta > Hemiptera > Aphididae > Tuberolachnus > Tuberolachnus salignus. The sequence goes on along the minus strand of OY101429.1, from coordinate 47,691,509 downwards.
TCTGTGAATTATAAATTCTTAGTCGTTTTTCGAAAATCAGGCATAATTTTAAATTGTTTCAATTTTAGTTAAATAGATTCGATGTATTAGGTGTATTCTTCTGTAAATTGTTATTGATTTTTTTTTTTTTTTTTGATAATTTATATAGTAGGCATTTATAATATTTTATACGTATATTGTTATTAAAAATGTCCATTGTATATTATTATATTAAACTTGTTTGAACGTAATAAGGTGTGCTCCAATAATATGAAACGGTGTTATCAAACTAACATAATGATGACGTTTTAAAATAAAAATTTGAAAATGATTTATTTGTTGTATCCTTGAAAACGACAAAAATCATTCAAAAGCAATCTCTGTAACCTTTATAGAAACGACATTCATTATAAAATATTATTTTATTATTATTATGAAATAATTTAGACGCAGAGCTCATTCGATCGTGTGTTTTTTTTTTATCAAACAAGCAGGATAATATATTATTATAGAATTATATAAATATCAAATAATAGCGCGATAATATTATAATGTATTATAGAAAAAAAAAAAAAAAATGTACTCGCAATTATAATAAAACATTTATTTTTATTATAATCTTGTGTACAGAAACGTGAAATAATTATTGTTAGGTGTATTGAAACGCAAACGACAATTCAACTTGATAAATTGATATTTTTCTACGATAATATTGCATGTGTGTAAATACAATTATAATTTTATTTGTTGAATATTATTATTATTCGTATCGTCGAAACGATAAAACTGCTAATATTTTGCGCGTCGTGTGTGTGTGCGCGCTCATGCAATTGTACATTTTATACGGCCCGCGGGGATTATTCGCGTTTTGAAGTATTCTCTCGATAATTTATTGGTATACGATAGATGCCGACGATTTCCAACGCTAATAGTTTACGCTAACAACGCGATCACGTGTCAATTATCGCAAAAATCCTCGTGATCGATTTATTTATAAACCGAAGTGTATCTATTTCTGTTCGCCAGCATGTCAATATATTATTTTAATTAATCGAAACCGAATACTATATACACGTATGGTTTATTTGATTTGATTTGATATCTGCGGGCCAAAGATTCTTTGCTGGAATTACACAAACAGATGATTCGTACGTAATTTATTGGCGAACCAGTAAACGCACGGAATGTAAAAAAAAAAAAATAAATAAACCCGGACAGTATAGAAATCCGGAATTCCAAAATCTGAAATTCTATCGTATTCTCATCTGACATTCGCTGAGGGTGCATGGAAATCTGGACCGTGCGAATCTGGAATATTGGGGGTTTTATAGTTACACCCATGCCCATATCTATTAAATTAAAACTACGCCAATATATTTTAAAATCGAAACAATAATTATATGCCATAGTTTCGGAGACTATAGGAACAATTAGTCGATATGTTCCAAACGATATCGTAGTAAGAAAAATAATATAATAACAATAACAATAATAATAATATATATTTTTCTTTTTACTTTTACCGAAAACGATTTTATTAGAAATAATATTTTTTGATAGCTGTGTTTAATACATGGAGTGTATTATTTATTCTTGTTTTTATTAAAAAAAAAAAAAAAAAAATGTTATTTTAGTGAATATATAAGAAAAATGATCTCCTCTAATGCAAAACGATACCATTTAATGATATTTATCATTTGTATATATTGTCGTTGGAAGTTTTTATCGTTTAAATTGCCAAGTGATATTTTTTATCTCACCGTATAGCTCGCGACGTTTTATAATGTATTCCCACTCGTAAAAAAAATCATTGAATGCAATATTCTTCAATTTTTTTATTATTATTATTTTGGAGGCCATCAACATTGAACGGCTCGTCATTACGGAACAATGGATTATCTTACTATTATGAGCGTTATCGCGAAACTCCAAAACGACTTATCGACAGCAGCTGGGTTCAGTGACATTTTTGTATTTATTGGATATCTGAATCATTATTACTAAAATTACTACAGGTACCCGTGTACACAATAACAAATAGTAAAATATCCATTTACCAGTAGGTATTTATAGTATATAATTAGTCGTCAATTGTATATATATATATTTATATTACGGCGTTCGTTTCATATTATTATTGGGTCCTATCGAGGATTTAGACATCGCCGGCGGCCCGCGGGAAATAAAACTCACACGGTCTATCGAAACGACAAAAAACCGATATTATTGTCGCCATACGAATCGATGCGGTTGGCCTGCGCGCGAAAGTATCCCGGTCAAAAGGATTCAAAATCCTATATTTTTTTTTTTCTCCAATTGGCAGCCTATTCGAGTCGGAGGGCAACAATGCCCGAAAGTATCCGTTTAAAAGGTATCCACATAATACTATTTTTGTTTTGCTCCAATTGGCGACTACTGCAACCCGCGGGGTTTGTATATCGATATTTTCGTTCTTTGCCTATTGCATTACGCGACGCGTACCAATAATTTAGACGGATTTCCTTTCCAGTCGATCCGTAATGCCCTTTCGCGGCCACGCCACCGCTACTTGAGCACAAACACGGTCGTATTAGTTTCGTACGAGAACGCAGTTTAAAAAAAAGTAATAAATACGAACTATTAACGTTTAGGCCGGGTCATTGGCGGGATAAAAAAAAAAAAAAATAAATAAATAAATAAAAATAATACGAACAGATCGCCACCACCTGTTCTGTCATTGGACACGCGGCGTGAGAGGGGTCATGCGTACGACCAAACCCGGTTTTTCGTAAGGTATATTACATTCGTTTGTTAATAGTACGAGTATTTAAATTTATATACGAGATATAGGCACCCGAATCATCTCATACCTACGCGGATTACAGAATGCTTTACGAGAAACGTTTATTTTCGGAATAGACCGATGAATGTTTCTATTGTACCGTCCCCTCGACGATTCGAGAACTATTTATACGGTAAAAAAGCGGGTTTTTTTAAATAATAATAATTCACCATTAAAGTCCAATTATCCGAACGCCAATCATCCGGACGTCCAATTAACCGGACGAGAAAAATACGCTAACCTAACCTAACCAAATGTTGAAATAGCTGAAATACAAGAGTGTATAAGCCAAGTTCACGTATTTAGCGATTGTGATGAAGAGAATATAAGTGAGTGGTTGCTTATGGATACAAATGATCCTGGATATCAAATACTTTCGGATGATGAAATAGTTCGTAACTTATTTGAAGAAGATGAAACTGAAGAAGAGGAAAATGAAACTGACGATTTGACTGAAGGTGAAAATGGGCCGTCTCATTCTGAAGCTCTTGATGCATTGGATTTGGCGTTTAAATGGTTTGAGAGACAAGAAGAATCAAACACCACTCAATTGTTGCAATTAAGAAGATTGAGAGACCTAGCTGCTCTAAAGAGAAAGTCAACTATGAAGCAAACTAAAATATCATCATTTTACAAAATAAAATAAATTATGTGCCAAGTCAGCTTTTTTTTTGGTTTTAAATTATGTCACGTATGTACTTTAATTAAAGCTTATTTTGTTTCAGTTGAATATCTAATAAAATTACATATTTGTTTATGGTTACGTGTGTATATAACTTTTGATATATCATATGTCAATCATCCGGATATTTGCTTATCCGGACCACCCTTGACATTAATTAGTCCGGATAATTGGAGTTCTACTGTATACAATACTATTATTATAATGAATTGTTTTCTCCGTGCGATGGGATATCGGGCGTGTTAGCAACAAGTTAAACGTAATACCGCAAATACCGTCTCCGTCTCTACTGTCCGGCACGATAGCGGCGCAAAATTCAAATTCTAACGCTTTGATCGACGTAGACATTTTTCAAACATAAAAAATGTTCGCCTAAAAAACTTGTATACCGCGATGCACCTAAATTTAAATAATTTTAACGTAATTAAATTAATTTTAAATAATAATACTTATTAAATATTATTAATAATATATTTATAATAATTATTGTGCGGTATTCCACACAATAGGGATATAATACTTTTACGAACATTTGTGTTTTCTTTGGAGAGTTTTGGGCCAACTAAATTAATACAAAATTCAAATTAAACACTGGACATTATTGTAAAATTACATAATAAATCACCTTAATATAAATCTAAAATAAAGTTCTCACCTGAAAAAGTTGTCTTTCCCACCACCTTCTTTTCTTTTTAATTTTTTTTTTTTTTTTTAATATTATTTACGCATAATAACAAACGCAGCGGCGCCAATGCAGAATGTAAATTTCTATAACTCTAGTCTGGCATGGTCACAACTGTCTAGGCGAACACAGCGAACAAGTAAATTATGAACAAATGTTTGTTATCTTGATAAAACGTTTGACGAAGGTTCGACAAAAAACCCCAGATGTGCGTTAGGTGTGAACTTAAAACGTACGGTTCAAATACATACCGGTGAATTTAAAATTATGCCCGTTTTTATATCCAACGTAAACGTTGATTTTCAACCGGAGTTTATATGATAAAAAATATAACCGACCCCAAACAATAAAGAGAAAAATACTTGTCGAGGTCACCGCGTGGCGGTAACCTGCTCTAATCGCGTAATCAGTTTTTTTTCTTTTTCGAATATTATCCAACATAATAATATCGTGACAAATATTATTTTTATATACGCTATTCGTATACTGAACTACCGGTTTAAAAACATATTTTACATTTTTACTTAACGTACCAGTATACCAGAGTAGTGTACCTCGAAAATAAACTCTTCTTTGAATTTTATCACGGGTGTGTTCGAATTTAAATTCTAACCATACAGGACATCTAAATACGAGTTCCGTTAGGCTTGAACTACGGGGTTCCGAAAAGATCTCGAAACCAAATTTTCAAATTCCCATTTCTATACGGTGGATTTTGAATTTTATTTTTTATTTCCATTATTTCTGAGTTTTCTTGGATCCAGGGGAGGCGAAAACCCGACTTAAACGATTGTCACGGTAACCGTAACAGTTAATCGAACAGCTCCATTTGCAGTAAATGTAAATGTATGACTTGTTAGTCATACAAATTTATATCCTACTTTGCCGACTTCTCGAAGTTACAAAAGTGACTAGACCGCAGTACGATTTACGTGCTTTTATTATTTATAACAACACACATTTTTCTGCTTCATTTCATCATAATATTTTCGACTTGCCCCACTATATATATATATGGTCTACATGATAGTTATATTCATACGGTAAATCCTAGGCGAAATATATTTAGCGGCTAGCAATGGGGAGTATGTATTTATTTGACAATAAATAACAAAACATTTTTCTATTTTATTAAAATCGATATATTATTGAACGTAATGTTCATAGAATCGATCGGAAACACCTGTATACCTCCTAACCTATCATTAAAACGGTTTGGCGGGGCTGAAGCCTCACTCGCCACCCCCGACGAGCCGCCACTGCTAACAACGGTATTATAGGTATAGAAAATATTAAAAAGTTATGTACGTATATATGTATATAAGATTTTTGTTATTTACGCGTGCGATTGTGAAATTTTATGAGCGGACGGCAAATACGAATGCAAAAATAATCATTATAAAGCGGTTTGTACACTGCGCAAGCGCGATCGCCCAACCTTTATTGGAGGATATACGCCTGTGTATTATTGTAACGTAAAAAAATTTCAACAGGAAAACGCGATAAATTTCGAATTGCAAATTGTAAGAATGTCTTATATAACGACGGATACAGTCGTTGATTGTAATCGTATACACGACGTAAATATTACAACGATATGTACATTATCACATACGGTCTACGTTCGATAACACGGGCATTAAAACTGCGTGTGCACGATTGATAATATTTATTGTACGACGATATAGAAATTTCAACAAATTTCAGACATAATAATATTATAAATTTAATCTCGACCGCCGTATATGGTTTATTTTTTTTTTTTTTACGAAAAAATATAAAAATATATATATATATATATATATATGTATAACGATTTGCATATCATTTATTAAAATTATATTATTGTCGCGTGTATAATTTAATACGGTCATTTGATTTAGGCATATCGCGAACATATTTTATAGTTTTAGACATATCGTATAGCTTACGTTTATACGGTGGCGTTAAAACGATATAAAATCAAATCGTTTACAAAATCAAAACGCTCGGAAATAGGTATTAACACAAACGCGTTTTTCAAGCCATATCTGTTTGCAATCAGTTTTTATATTTTGTACGTCGCACGGCCAATTATTATCACGCGTTGTTTTTATAATTCACGTCTCGATTTTTATTTGATATTCGATCAAATGCTTACTTAAAATTATAAAAATGAACGATATTTGATACGATAACGAAATTTTATATTAAATCGGTTTACAGCATGTTCGTTAACCCGATATGATACAATATAGATACCGACTACATAATTTATAAATGGGTATTATAAAATAGGTACTATGCTATTAAACGTTTTTACAAATTCGAAAATGATTTAATTTCAAACCGTAATGTCATCATTATATAAACGTACTATTAATGATAGTTACGGTTTGACAACATTTCCAACACTAAATTACTAGTAAACATTATGAATTGTTTTACTTGAAAAAGAAAAAAAAGGAAAAAGTAATACAGAATACAGTAAATGCAATGTTGACGGGGAAGAGGACATGTCGATGAACATGTGGATAACATATTATGAAAATGTGGAATAGATGAAGAAACCAGTGGCAGTTATAAAGGAAAGGGGCGACAAGTGAATCGTCCCTCCCCTTAAACCGTAGATTTATAAATTTAGATTATATATATTAGTTTATTATCACCAGAGATAATAAAAAATCATCTTGATAAATCCACCTGAACATCGTTGAGTACAAGTACAATTTTTAATGATTTTATTTTAAACATGTGATATATTTTAGAGAATTTTTGAAAAAAAATATTAGCTTATACCTGTCCTTTTCAATTTGTGTATCCATAATCACTTTTACCAGGTCAAAGAGTAACGTTAAAACTTCCAGTTGATTGCTATCCATTCTTTAATAAATACAAAAAACTGACCGAGCTCGATATATTTTATACATTTCTAAATAATTTTCTAGAGACGACCTATTGCTAGGCTAAGTTATTTTAGCATGCAGAAGTGTGGAGTATTTTACTTTTATCGCCCTCCCCGCCACCCGTTGAACGTCAAGTATAACCGCTACTGGAATAAACGATGATTCAATATAGGGAAATGAAAGGGGTGAGAATAACAGTATAGGTGACCCCACTTGCATCGTGGGATAAAATCGAACTGGTGTGTTATTTTCATGGTCGAACTTTTCACTTTTTACTAGTATGTCGAATGTTGGTTTTAAATTTCCAAACTTAACACTGTGGTTTCAATTTGACGTTTTACATGCGTATTTGTTGTAGTAGATGATATTATAACAAACGGTATCGGTTGTGAACAAGTCTCGGGGATTTTCAACAAAAATATAGGATACTGGTCATGTGAGTGGGCCGTTATTGTTGTAGATAGAATGTTGGGAAGTTGGATTGTGCACGGAAAATTTAGATCAAACAGAATGTTTTACCCACATAAATCGGAAAAATCTTACGCGATATAAATAATGTTTTTAATATGTTTTTCATGAAAATTTGCACTATAAGCCGTTTATAATAAAATTAATTATCCATTTTTAATTTGTTAACTAACAAATGGGATTGCTAACTTAGTGTTACTTATGATGAAAAACATGTGTATAGTTTCCGAGCGTTTCTGACCGGTCAAAAATATTTGATTAACACAAAATGGGATTAAAGAATGTGAAATTCGATGATCTTTACCGTGATTTACCATATAATATATATTTTTTTTTTTTATGTCAATCGAATGGCATATAGAATATAATTTCAATAATATTTTACAATGTAATACCTAATTAATATAATATAATTTTAAAACATTTTATAAAATAAACGAGAATACGCAATATGACAAACATATTATTTATTTTTTATCGAATTGCGTAGTCGAAAATAAAATAATAAATAATACATTTAATTCTCGGATACTCAAAGTCGTATAATATCGTCATTAAACTTTAATTTTGTATCATATCATAGCAAAAGCACATTTTTCATAACTCGTTAAGCAAATTATATTTGGACACTCTATAATCTGAAGCTTTTCTTTAGTCACGTGGACTTTCAATTATTAAGAATCGATTGATTACAATAGTATGTACTACTTTCCTTAGTTTGACAAAAGACATTTTTTTTTTTTTTTTTGTAAAAACATGAGGTATTGCGCGGGGCACGTTTTTTTTAGAGTGGTGTCCCCTGGTCTAGTCCACTATAGCACAGAAGAATTGAAATAGAAACAATATTAGTTTTCAAAGTAATTCCCGGTCTTTAAGACTAATGCCGCAAACACTCAACGTCTTTGTGATTCATTTATCGACATTATGAATGCAAGTGACACTGGAAATTGCAACCGTTTAAAGTCAAATGGTATGTCGGAATACGCGGGATCATAAAGTCTTCTCATTTATATTTTCCTTCAAGAGTTGTAGCTTCGATGACGTTGTGACAACGGTTCATTAGTTTCGTCACCACAAGCCGAGTACTGTTTATTACAAATACGGGGTTGGTTGATATTTCGCAACATAATAATTACCGAACCGACTTTTAATTGTAGATTATGAAGCGGTAATCCGGGCGATTCCAGTGAATTTAAAAATTCCGTTGGATAGCGGAACGACATCATCTTGGCTGGTAACGGAATCAACCGTTATCAACCATAACCGGCTATGAACACAATATATTAATACCACAGATTACTGATTAATATAGGTAACCTACACTTATCACATTATTGTAATTTTGCATTTTTGCTTTATACAGTTGAATTAGACTGAAAATAGATTTTAATGAGTAAAGATAAGGGAGTGACCCGCAAGTATTCATAATATAACTATCTCGGACAAAGATAGACAATAATGTTTGCGTACCAAACATATAGCACCTAATTACTCTATGTAATATAGGTACCTCTCCATAGGTAAAAAAAAAAAAAAAAAACGCAACAGAAATACTATAAAAATTCTTTTTTGGCAAAAACGCGTCCGAAAAACTACCGCAACAACATAGGACTGCTCCCGAGTAGTGCTCGAATTGGGGGCGAGGGTTTCTCAATTCATTTTTTCATAGATTTTAGCGTACTCCTATATTTCAATAGCCAAGGAACACTATAGATACGCTTTCGTAGGAGCCTTTTAAATTCGATTGATCACTGGCTTTTGAATTTTGAGAAATCGGGAACGTTTCGTATCACTTTTGTTTGTGTTCCCTTGTAGCTAAGAGAAAGGTCGTTAGATTTTCGATTTTTCTACTTCCCGATTTTTTTTCCTCAGGCCCAGAAGCTCTCTTGTATATAGATGGATCTAAAATTCTATTATTATTATTATTTTTTTTTTTTCCGGTCGAAATAAGAGGCGGACTTGATAGATTATCTATTTTATTTAACGAATTTTTTTTTTATTATTTAGTTATCTCCGTGTAGGTGGAGGGTTACCCATTATAACAATTATCCGCTATGGGACGATGGTATCTGAACTTAAACTAGAGTCCGCCCTTATTTTTCCCATTCGGTTCGAGCACTGCTCCGGAACACTATGGTAATCGTGCGGGATATAATTACGTTTCCCGTACCGGGTGTGGGTTGAAACCGTTACGGGTATTAGTCGTGGGACGTGATTTTCGTGAAATCCCAGAGGACCCGATCGGAGTATTTTCGTTCGGTATACCGTATACCACGCGTGTGCCGCGCGTACAGTCGGGTCTCCAATCTCGAGTATCCAATCGTAATATCATAGATAACGGCGATACGATGTATTTAAAATAATCGTAATAATTGTATTGCTCGTAATTATTTACAATTTTGTTATTATTTTTTTGTTGTTGGTGCGCGCCGGACCCCGGACGGGGAAAAAAGTCGCGCGAAAACCGGTATACGGGCCAGGTATAGGTGGGTTATAGAGGTATACGGTTCGTGGCGCTAAATATACATTGAGAATATGAATACCTACCGCGCGGTAGGTAGGGAGGAAGAGGAATCGGCCGCGGCGGTGACGGCGACATTGAAACGCCGTGGCACAACGCCGCGCGACTTTGACCCAAACGGGCCGCGAATAACAGATCGGCGGCGGCGGCCGAAAGACGACGTGCGGCACATAAATATAAAAATAATTGTAATAATACACGTGCGTATGCCGCGGTAGGCGAACGTGTGTGTATACCCAGGCCGTAGGTAACACCGTACCTGGCGGGTACCGCGGTTACCGGCCGTCTCGCGGCGCGGTTACCACCACCCGGTTCGCGGTGAACGGTGGCAAAGGGGCGAACCGCGTGTGGCCGCCGCCGCCGCCGCCGCCGCCGTTATCGTCGCGGCCGGACCCGTCGTCGGCCGCGGACACGCGTAGTGATCACCAGTAACCGGCCGGGGCGCTATCGTATCGCATAACCGCGCGCGATGACCTGACTGACCGTCGCGCGATACCTCTGCACGCATCGCGTTGTACGTCAACGACGATCACCACCATCATCGAAGACGACGACGACGACGACGACGACGCCCGTCTGTTGTCTCGCGAGTGCCACCCGTGACCATCGTCAGCAGCACCGCCGCCGCCGAAGACGTTTCGCGGCAGCATGGACCAAGGCGTATTCAAACAATTGGACGACGTATGTTTCCCGCCAAAAATCACTCCCGATGCCACCGATACAGGTCAGTGTTCAAAAACCGATCGCGATTTTTCATTTTAAACTTTTTTTTTTTTTTTTCCCCCGTTGTTTCTCGGGCAGGGTGACCTTTTATTATTTTTTCCCATCGTAACGCCATCGTCGTTACCCGTGCCCGCGTATCGTTTTATTATTATTATTTTTTTTTATTTTCCCACGACCGGGAGACTTTGACGACCAACGCCGCGCATCGCAGTCGTTTCGCACGGACAATAAACGACGGTTGTAATGTTATATTCGCGTACAGATTATTTGTAGAAATAAAAAAAAAAAAAAAAATATGTTTGCCGGTTATCGCCGCGTATAGTTCGTAAGTCGTATCCGTCGCGATAACCCAACAAATGTTATCAAATACCGGCGTATATCAGCGCGAACGTGTATTTTTCTAGAGTCTTATCATTTCAAGAGTATTTTAGCGGGTACATCTTCCTATAAGTACCGTCTAATACTCGTTCGTCCAAATAATATAGCCGAGAAATCCAACGCGGGTATTATACCTCTGACTACGTCACGTCTATCGTTAAATTGTCCATAATTTATTATATTGTGACCGTGTATTATTATTATTATTATTATACGTCTTTACTCGTAACCCGTTTGAATTATGATTATCGTTATTAAATATTGTGCGCCTGTCTGCCCCGTTGCATAAACCGCACGCGAGATTTCTCTAAAATATTCGGTTGACTTTATCGGTTGTGGTCACCGCCGCAGAAAACACAACAGAATATATCCATATAAAAAAATCTCGTCCGGAACGGGTTAGGCTGGACTATCTCATAACCTGTTGATCGTTTAAATAGGACATTTTCGTATTTGCGCGTTCATTAATATTTATTAATATATAAATATATATACATGTTTATACAAATATAATATGTATAGTGTGCGAAACACATCGCGCGACGTCGTCGTCGACTTGGACGGGCGCCAAACGGATATTTTTTTATTTCTTTTTTTTTTTTTTTTTTTTTTTTTTTTGCAACTTTTGAGTCCGTATCGTTTTTATATAGAAAGACACGCGTTTGAAAAAAAAAAAAATGAAAATATTCGAGTATTCGAGTTAATTGACATAGATTTTCATTAAGAACGCGACACGATAAAAGTATATACAGACGGGATAATTTAACGTGTGTGTGTGCGAAAAAGGTTTTTGTAAATTGCATCGCACCTATAAAACTTTATGTGCTGTAGACTTTCGATTATTTGAGAAACTCAACATACATTCAACTAAACGTTTATTGTCCTCTGAGAAAACCTCTATAGTTCGAATTTATAATTATTCGTTTGTATATACATTACAAGCTGCGGCCCAAACATAAGTGAACAGTATGACTTACATTTATGGTATATCTTAAGAATAATAAATAATTGAATAATCTGAATAACTTACACTAAGTAAATATGAAATAGATGTGACAGTAATTAAACGTTGAATGGGAACACGTTTGCTAAGTTCATCGTCATACGACTAATTTGTTGGTTACGTCCATAGTTGATGTATTGGAATGGGACATTAAAAGAAGCAGTTTAGCGAGAATATTTCCAAGATATCCTAAACTTAACCTCAGACAATAAGTCGGGTGCATCTATTGAGTTTTTTTATTAGTGTATAGAAAAAAACTTAAATCGGTTGAAACGCTTCGGTCAGCAAGACTATTAAGTTGTAGATGTTATTGCCCGTACTCGTATCAGTGGCGGGCGGATCCAGTGTGGAATTCTAAGGGGAGCGGGGCCTTCTAAAAAATAATTTAAAAAATATAAGTCAAAAAAGTAAGTACACAACTACTATACACGTGTTATTATAATAGTTCTTCACCTATCCTCGAAGGATGGTTAAGGTATTCTCCGGGGGAGACTTCTAGGTCCCTCCCTGGATCCGCCATTGATCGTATTTAGTAAGAACATAACATTTTAGCATCGAAAAATAACGACGGGAATTGTATGTTACTAGTTTACCAGTTTGTATAGTTTCTTCAATTCTTTTTAGTTAGGAATTTTTTCTTTTTTTTCCCCCTCGGTAATTCGAAAACCTCTATAAATCGAATTTTTAGCTCGGTCCCCTGAATCTCAATTTATCGGTAGGCTATTGATTAAAATGCGAACGACTGGCGAAAACTACGAGTCTCTTTTAACCACGCAGTTACTTTTATTTTTAGGATTGAGATTAAACAACCAAATTCGATTTTGTAAACGAACCGGTGAAATCGGTAAAAGTAAACAAAAAAAAAAAGTAAAAATAAATCGCTTCTTTTAAATTACTGTTTTAACATTAAATTATTTTTAAATTTCGATATTAAAAAAAAAAAAAAAGAACACCATTGCGACGTCAAATAGATTTGTGGCCGTATAAATCACGGACCATTTATAATTATTTGGGAAAATTTCGCATATAGTTATACACATAATAATTATGAAATGTATAAACAAAAATACAATGCAAAATTATATAATTATGAACAAACCTTATGCTCGACCCGTCTTCAAAGTATATTAAAGACAATACGTACACGCAGTCCCGTGTCCAAGTGGGAGCAGAGCCGTGGCCCCCCTCTGTTTGTATATTTTATGTTTTTAAATTTTTTTTTATCATAATCGTTTCATGTTTATACGTTACTTTATGGTGTATATGTGGTTTATTTTCATATTTGATTGACTACGCAAGTAAACGATAATTTTTAATTTGTAATTGTTAACAAAATATACGTTAACGTGCAGTTTTGGATTTGTTTGCCCCCCCCCATTCTGTTTAGAAATACTGGCTGCGCCACTGCGTAAACGATTATGTTATAAAAAAAAAAAAAATATCTATTGATATTACTTGTCGACAGTTAATAATAATTTAACGAAACAGACATAACAATATTAATATATGTATACCTTACGTGTATGTAATAAAACTCGACTTTGTACGATTAGTATAATGTAACGCGTAACCGCTGTAATGTGCCCTTTTTGAAAAACTTAACGATTACCTCTTATATTTATGTACGGTGTATTATATTGTCGTGTTTACACAGCCCGAGACGATTTACACAATTAAAACGTGAAACATAACTCGTTGTCGTCGGTTACGCGACGCGTTATTTAAACGCATCGGATAATAATAGTATTTCGTATGGATACGCAATGGGAAAAATCTTGATTTGCCGAAGTTTGAGACACCGGATTTTCGGATTCAGTAATTTGAAATCCGACGTTTATTGTAAATCCGTATTTTTTTATCTGGAACCAAATTTCGGTTATTAAATTTACGATTTTTTAATTCATTTTTCATAAAACTTTTATTATTATCTTATTGTTAACAATGTTAAATGCGTAAAACATAACAAATACGTTTTGACAATTAAAAAAATATCACAAATAGAAATTTATTGTAAAAACAAGTAGGACAACAAAAATCATACACATTTCACTCGAATCTATATAATGTATGGATTACATTATATACCACCACCACGTTGTGTTTCACTCATCAAAATCCTAAATCCGGATTTATTAGATTGTTGGATAATCCGTATTTATGTCACATCACTAGTAGTTATGGATAATGTCGAATAAAATATAGCGAATTTTATATCGGGACGTTATTGGTTGTGTTCAACTCTCCGAAACCTTATAGTAGAACGCTTTGGAGAAAATCATAATTCCCCACCGAAAACCGTATTAATATACTTAAAGTCTAATAGAAAAATTCATTTTTTTCGTTTCTGACCGTTCACCGTTTAGCGTTTTGACTATGATGTTTTTATTCTTATTTTCGTTATCTATTAACAAGTTTTATCACACGACTCAATGGTCAAAGAGTCGTGGAAGAAAACCCAATAGGGGACATTTTTCTCTCTTTTTGGACAAAGTTTCAGTTTTGGAACATGGGATTTCAGACCGGTGGGAGGTAACAGTAGATCGAGTTGGATGGAGGAAAATTTGTTTGAAGGATGGTTTCTTCAATGATCGTAAAATTAAGAACTACTACTTTACTAGCCGATTTTTTCATGTATCGGGTTAACTTTTTGATTTTTCTTGTAAAAAAAGTTCTTAATAATGATGGAAAACGCGGAAATGTATGCTATAACAATTCTGTTGTTTTAAATTTATTATTTATTTTTTTATTTTGTAATCCAGTTAAAAATAATCGTAGAGATATAAAACATTCACCGAATACTAATATTAGCACTTTCTAGACGTGGTGAAATTTTCAAAATATTTTGGCAATTATTAAGTTATTAATTGCTATTTGAAATTGTTTTACGAGAATACAAATTTTCAATTTATTTTCATTTCAACGTTTTAAGTTAAAATTTATGTTAAAAATCGTTAAACCACGAAAAATGTATAAATTTTGTAGTGACAAATTATTATGTTTTTTAATTTAAATTTATCAAAACTCCGCTCGGAATCGTTTGTCGTTTGCAATGGTTTATCGTACAGATATAAATTAAATTACCCTGTATAGCCTGTCATTCCAACATCCCACCTACAACAGTGACCATGGTATGTTGACTTTTTCATTTTTATATTCAGTAAGAATTATAATTACAGTATAAACCGTCTAAGATGAAGCCCCGAAGAGATCCGAGAAGATAATCCGTTACACGGATTTACAGTAGTTAAAATGCACGTGTGAAATTCAATTTTGGGAACATTCAGCGCGTTTCACATTTATCAAGGTCCTTTTTCAGCAACCTATTAAACGTTAAACTGAATTTTGAATTCGGTTTTATTTGTAATAATTTTAAAATACATTTTAGACCATAGTACATGACATGCACAACTTCGACAAAGTTATAACAATATACTAACAGATTAAAGTCTCTTATGGTCTCTCGACGTGATTGCCGGTTTATTGATTAGTTAACACTCTAAAACAGACGACATAATATAAAAAGGAGTAGGTTAACTTGGAACACACTAAATTCGACGGTGGATTAACAATTAATGTAATTTCATCACTCGTTCTAAAACACTACTGACCAAAACAACACAAAATAAAAAGTATAATATTTGCATCGTTTCAATTCATTTATTCACGTATTCTTCCGTCAAACGTCTCCAATGGATTTACAATAAAATCCCAATTTTATTTTAAAATAAATATCACATACGTTTAATGGAAAATCTATAATGTTCAGCACAAGGTATTATTTTTGGACACGACGCACCGCTCCGGACCTCGTATACCACCTAGTGGCTACGGTTGATGACTTAATGACTCGAAAGTTACGTCCGTGACAACGCAATTTAAACTAATAACCGGCAGCGGCATTATAAATAAAAACGATTTTTTTGATTTAATTTTCGGAAATGGACGATTATAATAGTTATATATCGTTGTAAAAAGTCGCCGTCGAGCGGAATTGAATAAACGTTTGCGACGAGTAAATTTTATACTTTCGGCGGCGCGCCCGGAAATTTTTTAATCGAACCGGCGGGAAGGCCGCGGAATATCTACATAAATAACCGTGAACAAAATCGTAGAATCTTCTATGTACGTATAGGAATATAAAAGCCAACTATTATTTAAAAAAAAAAAATCGAGCTTTTTCCCAATTGAAATTTAGCCGAAATTACGTATAAAATTAAATCACTAAACAAATAGCTACTCCTCGGTGTCGTTGTATTTTTAAACCTGCGTGGATGGGAGGAGTTTAACCCCGCCGTATTACTCTTGTACACATTATGGTTATTATGGTTTGCATATTATTATTATTATTATTATTATTATTATCATCATCGTGTCGACTTTTCGTAATATATTATATTAAAAATAATAACATTATCGTGACGTAAACTGCGTATATTGTGCTGCACGTGTTCCGAACGTATATTATTATACCATGTACACGAGTATTTTCGTTCCGTTTGTTTTTATTTTTCTTCTCCTCGCTAACACAAGCCATAAACATCGCCCGGGGCCTATCTGTTATTTTGTAACGACTAATATTATTATTACCTCTATGCTTATAACGATTCGTACTCGCCGGCGCGGTATTTCTCGTGCCGCGGCGCAAACAATATTTTACAAATACTTAAACTATTCACGTTCCGATATCGGAACATAAATTCGAGCCCAAACATTCTCCGAGCTCGCATAATAATCGCACTAACAATAACTACCGCCGAATGGCATATACATAAGCGTCCGCGGGTCCCCTCTCGGCCGGGCGGGCGGCCGCCTTTGAAATCAGTGGCGTATTTACCGGCGGTGCGCTGGGGGTTCTTTTTTTTTTTTCAATCCTTGCACAAAACCACTGAAAAGGCGTCGGACGATTTACGCGGTAAAATTTATCGACTCTCCGATTTCTTTGAAATATTGTATGATCCATACGGTTATCGGGTAAAACGAACCAAACACCACGGCCATTATTTTCGATAAGTCCGTTCCAACGTTAACGAGAACAAAATTCACTGCGTATGCCTACCAATATCTTTGAATAACAATAATCAAATGATAATAACGAAAAAGAAAATGCTAAATACTTCTAAATTACGTTTTAGATTAAAGACGCGTACGTTATTGGACGTTAGAGTTTAACGTTTGAGAAATTCTTATAGTATAATATTTTGTATTTATTTATTTTTTTTTTTTTAAATACTTTGGCGAAAAATTTCAACTTCTCCTGCCTTCCCCGTACGCACGCTCATCAACCGGACAGTGAGGTCCAGTAGATTTTTGGCCAGTTTTTATACTGTAATATGTATTTATTAAGAGAAAATCTATAAGGTTTATGAAAGTCTTAATTGGTACCTAATTTCGTCGGGACGGTCTACGTCGATGCGTCAGTGAATCGCTGATAAGGGAGGGATGACGCACGAGACGCCACTTGTTTTCTCATAATAGGTATTAAGATACAAAATGGCGGCCCGTGGATTTAGATAACAGCTAGGCCAACCAATTAGCATGCATTGTACGCTCTCTTAATATAATTTAGGCTTTTTATATATTGAGAATGCAGCATGTCTTATCGTCAAAAATTATAGTTTATTTGTAGCTAATTTATCTGCAAAAATTGTTTTTTTTTTTTTTTTTTTTTTTTATATATATATAATTGTGTAGTATTTATTTTTGTCATGTTACATTATTACTATAATTTGTGCCCTCGTATGGGCGTTTTCTGTTAAAATAAATGCATATATTATGCTCACTCGCGATGAGATCGGGTGATAATTAGTTTTGTTTTTCGTATTAACGAATTATTAAATAATAATTTCATGACTCATTGCTGGTCTAATGGTTCAATTAACGTTTATGCAACCCGGAATTAGATAATTGTGTAAATCGCCGACGAGTTTGTACTCAAAACGCTGTATCACAATAATTTGTATTGTCTAATAGGTATATATATATATATGCCATCTATATATATATATATATATATATAATTGTAAAACAATTTTTAATATTGCTATACCTTTATGTGACGAGAAATCTACTGACTAAATGACCAATATTGATTCCGCACGAAATCGCATGCGAGAAGAGTACCGAGGTAACCACAGTGGTAATGCGGTTCTATTTGGTTACTTATCGTTATCATGGTATCATTTTAGTTATGACAAAATGTTTTGCACGCTATATTCAATATAATTGAAAAATATAATAATAATAATATAGATTGTGTATCCGCTCTATTCTTACTTGATGCCGATCAAACATTTAGATAATCATAGAGAAATACTTATGCAAAACATAATACAAATACGACTGTTTCAGGGACCAATAAAAACCAATTACGTTGTTTAGAAAAAAGTTGAAAAATAACACAGCAATTTAGAAACGCTTTTAGATATGTTTTGGATGTGATAACAAATTATGATTTATAAACGTGCGTATAAAATATTATTATTGAAATTTATAAAAAAAATAAAAAAAATACGTTTTTCTTATCGGGTGTTTTCTTTATTTTGATGAAAAAAAAAAAATAATAATCGATACCACTACCGATTGTTACTACCAGAAACGCGGTAGCCCTGGGGGTTCTTGTGGCACACGACCCCGCGGGTTGATGTTACGGGCTCGCGTCCCGTTTTTAATATATTATCTATGGATCAGACGTACGCCACGGAAGTCGTTTGTTATTATGGTTAAGGTATACCGCAAAATAATAATAATATGATACCACGCGCGCGTTTATTCAAAATAATATGTTTTAATGATAATAAATCGTATACACTTAATTTATATATATATATAGCGTCCTTGACACTCTGCAGCTAATGACGGCGACGCCAAACAGGAATAATATTATAACAAGCGCGCTCGTATATATTACTATACGTATAATATTATACTGACATACACTTATACGTACAAGATATATATAATAGTATCCATCAAGGTAAATTTCACGTAAACATTTTTTATTATTATTATTATTTTTTTATTATTTAATTATTAATACCCCGACATCACACGGCGCAGCGGCATCGGTATTCGGACGTCTTGTGCCGAGTCCAAATTATCATCATTATTCTCGTTTTAGATTCCGAGCGAAGCGAAAAAAAAATTGCATTTGTCTTACTGTAAGTTGCGTGGTTTTTCATTTTTTTTTTTCTCTCTTTTTTCTTGTCCGTTAACAATTTTTCTACCAGGTTCCTGTATAACAATACCCGCATGGAAATAGGATCCAAAAAAAAAAAAAAATAAATAAATTCGTGTCTCATACGAACCCCCTCCCCATTGTATTCTTGCATCGGCCGGCCGGCTAGCGGACGATTTTCGGGGTCACTAAAATACAATAACAGTTGTCGTTGTCGCGGATGTCTGCAAAAAAAAATAATAAAAAATAATTCGGAGCATCCGTTCGGGTAATTGATGCAATATAATATAAAAACTTAACCCGATATACTCGGTATGAGTCACAAGTGCCGGGCAATTACTTTCCTGTTGAATCACAGCGAACGACGTCCTTTGCCGGGTAGGCGGGGGGGTTTTGACCGCAGGGACCGAGTCCCCCCCACCCGGGGAAGTGGGCATCCTGGTGCGCGTTCGTCGGCGGCTGGACGTGACGGCAGACAGGCGCACCGCCGTCGCGGGCCGGCGCTCGCGGCCGGATTTTATGATGCGCGTGTTGCCCGGCAACTATTTGCCGCCACGTCTTTCCGCCGCTGACTCGTCTGCGCAGGGCCGAAAATCTCGTGACATGATGCGGACCGTGCGCGAGCCCGTCATAATTATGATGTCTACTGCAACAGGTATGTGTCATAATTCAAACGAGCCGATCATAATAAATATATTGTTATTGACAATGTCGTGTTCCGCGGGTTTCGCCTTCGTTGTTCACGAGCCCGTACATCGTAATCGTATGATCGTACAAAAATAAAAATAAAAAAATGTTCTCGCTGCACAATTTCCTCGAAATTTATTTTTGCAAATTTTAATTATAATTTTTTTTTTTTTTTTTTTATTCGTGTCAGCCGATTGCAAATAATTGAATGTCACCCCTCGCCCTCCCCCCCACACACACACACGCTATAAATAATCTATACCTGCGCCCCCGGCCACGGATATATTTTTAAATATAAATTAATCGGAGATAATAAAAAAATAAGAAAAATCCACTTCAAATGATTTTTTAACGTGGAAGCGATATCCAAATTCGAATGGTTGCGCGTGTATCGAATATCGGAAAGGGTTATATTTTCGTGATTTAGTGAATTCTATCTGGCTGTTTGTAAATTAATAGCAAAAAAAAATGCGTCGTTCAAATTCCATTCATTTTAACGAGAATACGACTCGATTCGGAGTTAGGAACATCGTAATTCGGGCCCGTTTTGCATTTCGGTCCGGCACTCGTCGTGGCGAGTGATAATGTCACCGCGGTGATATTATATGTTATCTGCGGTCATTACTGGTTTCTGATAGGAACCGACGCTGGCGCTCCGCCACGTGCGATCGCAGATAAATTTGTGAACATATGGATTGTCAATTGGCCGTCATAGACGCGTTATGACGTCACGCTCTCGGGGAAATTGTCATTGTTTCGTATACGCGGCGGATTTTTCGCGGCGTTCCACGAGACGATCCGTTGGCAACGCAACAATGACGACGGCGATAATAATATTAACGATAATATAACAGGTTATATTACCCGTATAATATTACGTATTGGCACGTCACACGTGTGTTTAAAGACGACCACATTACAACTGCGATTCCATAAAGGGTATTTTTTGTTATTTTCTTGCCGGGCAAATATCTAAAATTTCAATTTGAAAATTAAACGAAAAAAAAAAAAAATCGTTTAATAATATGATAATTATTTAGCAGTATATCAATACATTGTTGTATGTAAATAGTTAACCGGGAGTAAAATAAAATGCATAGACCAAACGGTAGATAAATATTATTATTAAGCTGGCCAATTCGGTATCAGAGTTGACGGTGGAGTTTTTCTAGCCATTGGATGGATGTGATCGGCACGGTTGTGAGGCGGTCTCTGATAAAAGCGACTGGGGTATTCGAATGTAATGTGATCGATGTGCTAACATAATATAAGTCTTAAGAACGAACATATTTTTAATAAATCACCTTTTGAAAACATGTTGCAATAACTCTGTTGTCATTGATTCGGTACACTAGTACTGTTGGAACTCCGATAATGCATTCTTGATGCATCGTTGACCGTTAAGAGGACAGAGACGTTATTATGATGTCTTCTCGAGAGGACGAATACAAATACCTGTTTTCGTACTCGAAATAGAATTCGGAATTTAATAGACTTAAAACAGACTTCCCAGACAATCTTTTTGTACTTCATATTTGTAACGAATTTATTTGATTAGACAGATAGAAACGGCAAATGCCGGAGGTGTGGCGTCTTCTTACAATGACGAAATGTATTTATTATAACCGTTCGGCCGAACGGGTTATTTTAAAATATTTTCTTTGTATATCGCAGAAACGCATGTTTTAATCATGTCTTAATTGTTAACAATTTTTATCAATTAATATACATTTTTTTTTTTTTTTTTTTTTTATAATAATAACTTATTAAGAAATGAAAATAATATTAAAAAACCATTCGGCCGGGGCATATTGTATACACCAGCGATTCCCAAACTTCTTAACCGGCTGTGCCCTTTCGACGGATCAAATCTAACCATTGGTAGTGTCCTGCTGTGAATACCGCGATCAACACAAATAAAAAAATGACCACTAGTACTCGCTGATAACAAATTTAAACGATTTTATTAATTTATTAATCATTTTTTTTTTTTTTTATGGGTCGTTGTTCCTCCCTCCACTGAATGATCTCGACTGCCCTAGGGGGGCACCGAGGTGCACAAGTATTGGGACCGCCGGTTTATACTGTACTTTAGAGTAGAACGTTAAAAATAGGCCCCGTTCGCCCTAAACTCAACCGTCGTAGTGTCAGGATCGTCAAACTAAAATGTTCGCTATAATTTATCCATTTTAGACAGATTTTTCTGTTCAGGCAATTATTGCCGGTGCGACTTTTTCCCTTAAACAAAATCGTCGACGACGAAGACAATATAACTCGGCGTGCACATTGCACAGCCGCGATACACAGACATAATGATAAAAATAATAATAATAACGATAATAATACGTGATAATTAATATGCGATTTACGGTTTTCGTATAACGTCGTAACACAACGACCAATCGTGCGGGTTTTATAACGAACTCGTTGGAATAGAAAATAATTTTAATTATATACGAACAGGATGGCGCAGACTGTTCGCGGGGAGCCCGGCCACGACGACAATCACGCACGTTGTCGTCGTCGTCGTCGTCGTCGTCGCCCGATCGGAAACATTAATAATTTAAATTTCTTTCCGACGTAAAAAAAAATGCGAAAGATACATTGGTCCGCGGCCGTATATTTAATATTATATAAAAACTACTATATATTAGTATACGTATACAAATCGTTTTCGCGGGTTTCCCCTGTCCCTCAAACGAACCAATCTAACCTACAACTTTTTTTTTTTTTAAAAGAAGCTAACTGCCATTGCCCGGCCTTACTCGGGTCAAGTTCGATTATCCGGAACCGTTGCTAAAAATTGTTAAAACTTGTATTTTGTTAACGTTTTCAATCTATTTTTAATGCGGCACTCTCATCCCCGTGACAACTAAATCGAATAGGTTATAACAACTGTTATTTTTGTATTCGAATTACCGAGGAAACCCGTAAATAAAAAAAAATAAAAAAAAACCAAAAACACAGTGTGAGCTCTGTTTAATTTATTTTTAAATCAAAATAAAAT
The DNA here is from genome assembly GCA_956483605.1 of Tuberolachnus salignus. Lineage (NCBI taxonomy): Eukaryota > Metazoa > Arthropoda > Insecta > Hemiptera > Aphididae > Tuberolachnus > Tuberolachnus salignus. The sequence continues at coordinate 47,668,499 of OY101429.1, read as the reverse complement.
ATGGCCTATGTTAATCAGGAATTCTATTAGTGAAGGAATTTTTAGAATCGACTCAGTCGTTCCAAAGATTACTCCTTACGTACAAACAAACGAGTTTTGCCTTTTCATAATATTTGTATGGATATTTACATTACATTCGATATTTTTCTTTTTTTACCGATAAGTACGACTTATAATTTGAAATACCTATAAAAAAACCTACTATATTTTAAGCTCAACTATTATTAATACTTGACTAGCGAGTACAACTTATGATGTATTCCTCGTGTACAATTTTCAAGTATTTCCGTTTGGCTAAAACAATTTTATCCACATAAAACCAAATAAAACCTAAAAAAGCTAGAAAACATCAAGTGACTAAATAAATAGATAAAAATGTTTTGAACATTTTCCTACGTTTTTTCCCATTAATACGCAAAACTACACCGAAAATCAAAAATAACCAACAAGATCCAATGTTTTCATAAAAGATACTTCGCTTAAAAATCGGATCAAGATTTCTAGTAGAAAAGTTGTTCACAGACGGCAAAATAAAATCACCAATCATAGTAAAACACCGATACATTTCTCGTTTCGCTCTGAATCAAAACGAAATTCTACTACGAAATACGAGATTCGTTGAGTATATACAGAGCTTTTTTTTGGCTAAATTAACATTAAGTATATTTATAATTTTTAACTAGATGATAATAACACGCGGTAATTCACTGGATTTTTTCACTAAAGTGAAAATTGAAAAGCTTAGGAACGTGCCAAATATAGTTTTCGTATTTATTTTCTGGGGGAGGGGTTGGCATTTCTCATTGATGACATTTTCAAATGTTTCTCCAGCTCCCTCCCCTGCAAAGTTATTCTATCTCGATTCCAACACTTGGCAGTGGCAGGTTTTTTCTTTGGTGTACCTATTGGTATTTTTCAGAGATAAATTAATCGTTTTCCGTAGGCACCGCGTGTAACATTATACTTACTGTGTCATAACTCGTTTCTAATCTAATAAATGAAAAAAACATTATACTTTTTTTTTTTTAAAATAATTTGCTAATTTATTTGTTCGTCTAATCGGTAATAATACTTGTGATATATTATTTTCCTATAGTATTGCAAATATTTAATGACTTATGTAAAATTATACCTATAGGTAGTTATCGACAAATCATATTCGAATTAATTATAGATACACTCGTACAACGCACTAATAAATAATAATAATAATAACAGAACTTAAATAGTTACTGCACGTTTGACTCTGGTCGGGCGTATATCTGCAGTTGACTTTTAAACGTATCAATCGGGTCACGAGAAACATCCATACAACATGATAACAGACCGTTGTGTACATGCAAATTAAAATGATTTCACAAGTTCAAAACGTTACTCGTGTATTGAAATCGTCGGTAGCACATTTACAAACAAATAAATTAATAAAACCGACATACATAGCACTATAGGCCACTGTTGTTGTGAGGAAGTTGAGAAGGTTATTAAATTCTTTATATTATTAAATTTATATTGGTACGCATTGATAAATCATTGATAACGAAAAACGATTCTGAGCAGAGTTCGGTTAAAATGTTTTGAAATCTTTAAATTGAAAATTGTATATTAATTTGTGATTACAAATTTAAATTACAATTGCCCGGTTTTTTTTTTTATTTTACCTTAAACTGCTGTGTATTTTTATGGAGCCAAAAACGTTTTTTTGCGAATAAATAAATTAAAAACTAAAAAAGAACTCAACAATTTCATATACCTATAAATAGCACAAATGTTTTGAAAATTGTTCGGTTTTTATGGTTTAAATGATCAATGAACAAAAAATTACATAAAGGAGATCCAATAGTTAATATGAAGAAAATCATCAATATTGACAAAGTTATTAGCCACGAAACTTATAATTTTTTATAATATTGTGAAATCATCACCCGGAACTACACTTGGAACTATTTTTTTACTCTAGAAACGTCGGTTCTTACGTTATAGGAAATGTTTATACGTTTTTTCATCTTGATAATTTACCTTTATGTTATTTTTTGTCCACCTTAATAATATAATATTATAATAAAATGTTATAGAAACCAATAAATACGTCATGCGTGCTCGTATTATATTGTTGTTATAATATTATACGTGATTAATATTCGAACGTAACGATTAGATCAGCCTGAAAATACCATAAACGTAGGTACTGATAGTACAAAAATATATATGTAATAATTTGTTCTGATGTAATTTGATTATGATGTGTGTCTCTGTGTATATTATATTATAACACCGAACGATCTAAATGCGAGACAATTAGAGCATATTATAATACGGCATCCGTGAAATTAACTGCAGTATAATTGTTATTAGGGCTGTGCATTTAATGCATTTATAAACATTAATACATGCATTTAAAATCCCTAAAAAAGTGGTTTTTTTTAATTCAATGAATATCAAAATTTACACTTATAGACAAAAGTCATTTAATTTAATTAAGTTTATGTAAATAATAATGTTTTTTTTTTATGGAAAGTAATTATTAACATTTAAATTGAATTTCAATCGATTTGTTCTACTCTGGTTCTGTAGTTCTACTCGCCTGATTCATATTCTTATAAGTACCTGTATAATATGCTAAAAGTATGAAATAAATTTAAATACTTTAGTGCATTTTTTGGCATTTTTATACATGCACGTGTTTAGAGTTTTAAAAGTGCATTAAATTCACAACCCTAATTATCACACTAATTGTTCTTGATCAATGAATTCATAATTTCTAATGTAATTTTCATTATTTATCATTTATTTTAATCGTCAATATTCATTTTGCAGCAAGTTGGCTGCGAATATAAAATATTATGTTATTTTATTGTTTCATTTTATGATGTATTGATTATGCGGTATTAATATTATTATGAAGTATTTTTATTTTTCTCTGTGTTTTAATATATTTGGTAGTCGTCGATTTAATTGTTATCCAATGCGATACCAGAAATCAAATATTTATACAAAATGTTTACGTTTCGAGCAAATCTTATCGATATTTCGCCCGTTGTTTACTTTGGAAATTATAAGAATAAAAAAAAAAATTGCTTCCAACCTCATAATTCTGTTACATAAATTTGTATTACTTTCTAAACGATTTTGTACAAATTTCGGAATAGTAATTGCGATTGGAAAAAAGTATTTATATCAAATTAGATAAATATAAAATCGTTCAATATTTTTTTACTGTTAACCGTCGAAAACAATCGAATTCGGTCTACCCGAAAACGACAAGATTCATTAAATTTAAATTTTACAGAAACCACCGAAAACTCAATTTGTCTAGGTAAATGTTACCTATTTGTAGTCCGCGTTTGACCGTTGTGCATATAACGATCAAATTTGACCGAAAATATTGTTTGCGAAACCGTCGCAAACGTCGTTTTCGAAATGACCGATTCAATTTGGTTTTTTTATTTTTTTTTTTATTTTATACGATTCCTATTATTTTTTTTAAAGGTGACGATCGACCGAGCAAAACTCGGTATAACACTCTCGGAAAAATTAACGGATGTGTGGAATATACGTACGTGAAAGTCTCCGCGGTAAACGCGTGAACGGCTGCCAATAAAATAACGATATTAATTATTATTGACCGATAGAAATTTTTTTATTTTACTTGTCGCCATGCATAGGTTCGAATATACAATAAATATAATAATATAAAATAATATATTATAAATACGACTTTATTTTAAACGCTCGAAATATTAATACCGAGACGGACGGTTTACCGTAGTAAATTCTAACATATACGAATATATAATATATTTTAATTTTTGCGTTTGCTTTCTCGAAATTATTTAGAAAAATCCCGATTTCGAAATCGGTCGACCTCCAGACGGTATGCATGTATATACATGTATACACGAGTAGTTATACGTTTTTCAGTTCGCACAACCTCTACACGTATGCCAAAATGGTTTATAAACTACACGGCGTTTTAGCATTTTATATTATTATTATTATTATTATTATTATATATATATATACATAATATGTTGCCAAAAACCTTGAGCGACAATACGAGTATATAGAATGACTTTTAAACGATTGTCGCTGTAAAAATTAATAATTAATTAATTCAGCGTATAGATATTTATTATGTATAAGTAATATATACATTTTTTTTTTTATTGTTATATTGTGTTATCGCCACATAATTATTATAAACTCGATACACATAAGTCCGATACAGGAATATTATCGTTTATTTATATATAATCGGGGATGTTTATTAGAATTTTTTGTTTTTTTTTTTTTTATAAATGGCAAAAAAAATTCCATATTGAATACAAAACGAGTGTGCTAAGAAGGGGCGTTAAAAACAAACTATACGTTTGGTAAATTTTCCAAAAGATAAATATTATGCGTGTTAAAAATCTCTGTTGTATATTTATTTTCATAATAACAGGTGAAAATTGATTTGAATTTTCCGATATTTAACACTTTGAATTCTGTGTGTAGCGAAGGAAAATCTATATCAGTGTATGTAAGATGTGTTTTTTTTTTTTTTTTCTATCATTTTTTCATATGTCTTTTAAGAGATGACACAAACATGTTTGGATTTCCAACAGTTTTACTTAAAACCCAAACAAACTGACAACCAATAATGACAGTGCAATGGTTTTTTTTTTTTTTTTGTTGATTTCTGAGTTATACATGGGTGAAAAAACTCGACTAACACTGTATTATAATGATACCGTGACCGGTTTACCGAGCTCTGCTCAGAATCGTTTTTTGACAGTAAAGATTGTATCGTTGCTTACAGTCGGTCAGGGCTTGAATTGGAAACCGTTTTCGTTTAACGTTATATTTAACTTGTTAACTTGTTACTATTTTAATCTATACGTCTATATGTATCATATTGCATTAGGAATGTACTGTAAAAAATACTCCGGAGTCTCTAAAAACTCGCGGCAATTAATTGAAAATGTTAAAATTCCGCCAGAATTAATATATTATAGCAGATATTCACCGATAAATGAAAATTATTATACTCCGCGTGGAATAACATAGGGTATTTTACCCATCGACATGGTTTACACGTCTATAGTTCAATGACTCCGATTGGTTCCCGAAATTTGAACTAGTATTCATTTCTGTTATTTTTGAAATTTTGTCGTTCAACACTCACGACATAAGCATTTAAGAATATACATTTGCATACATAGATGGATACCTATAGATTTATAAATAAAATAAAACTATTTAATTAAGCCACTCTTTGAATTTGTGAAATCTTATATAAACCGTTCGTTATGTAAACGTAATGCATACGTACGTTATAATTATGAAAATTAACAATAACACATTATTATCGCTTATTATTGTTTTACGATATTTTTCGTTTTCTGTAATGTTTCGTTAGTTATGTTTTTTTTTTTTTTTAATTTATCGTTTTGTTTTTTGTTTTACCAAAATTGTCGTTTATGTTGCACCATTTTGTTTAGTGTTAATTAAATTTTACCGTTTACCGTTGTCCGTTGTATCTATTTTAGTCGTATTTATTTTTTTTTTTTTTTTTTTTACAATTATAACGTTATAAAAACGTTTTCGAAGAAACCCGCTCTCAGTGTATACCGTCTAAATTACGCTATTATATCCTATTATATACCTTCCCAAATTCCCACCTACAACAGCGGCTTACCTATTCTAGTGCAAAGTATGTCTGGTTTCTATTATTATTATTATTATTATTGTTATAATCATTAAAAAATATTTTTAAAAAGAGTGAGCTCACTCGCTGCACAAAATCCGAAATTTTATAATTTTATCAATAAAACAACCTTTTCCCGGTCAGCTAGTAATTACATAGCCTAAATTAGAATGTAATATGTATAATTTTTTTTTTGTCCTTGTTTTTTTTAATAAAATTGTATTTGTAATATTTTTTAGGATGTAAAAACGTATTTTATTTTTTACACATTTAATATTGTTAACCATGAGATAATAATAATAGTTTTATAAGAAATTAATTAAAAAATATATTTTTTCTTTTTTTTTTAACATTTACTCGAAAAATATACAATCTGTAATGTAGGATTACAATAAGCATATACGAGTGTACAAGATAAATAATTTACCTGAGAGCTTAAGAAGAGTAGCACCCAGCAGTAACACTCAGACGCGATTAATTAAAAAAATATAAAATCATAATTTTAAAAACCGAAATTTGGATTTAGATAAAAATCTGGATTTACAATAAACGTCGGATTTAAAATCTTGGAATCCGAAAATCCGGATTCTCGAATATAGCAAACCTTCTGTTTTGAGAATTCTGAAATCAGTTTAACTAGTCGTTAATTCTGTCGTTGGCAGTTAAAATAGTTGGATTACAACTCATTTCCAATCGTGATGGTGTAGGTTTTTTCAAGATACGAATCGTATTTTTATGCTAAGTAATTTTGTTTGTATATAATATGACACACATACTGAAATAATATTGAAATTACTCGATTTTTTTAAAAAAAAAAACTATTTAACGCTGTAACTAACGCGTAAACAAGTGTGTTAAATATTTATCTCTTTTTTTTTTTTTTTAACGTTGGATACAAAAACCGCGGTACACACGTAAAAAAAAATATGTAGTTGAAACCAGAAAATAATATGCAACAAACAACATCAGTTGCATTCCTCCATTCCTCAGTGTATGAATTCGACAATATTGTTTACATATATTTATACGCAATTCGATTAAAAATAAAAAAAAAGACATACATCACACCACGGGTGGGCCACTGTTGTATGGTGGGAAGTTGGTAAGGTAAGATTTATAGGACATTTAAGTTGATATATCTATCCACATGAATTATTGCAAAGTTTGGTTAAAACATGTTTTGATAAATATCAATTGAAAATTATATTAATTTGTAACCATAAAGTGAATTATTACTACTGTCCGTGTTTTTTCGTCTAAAATTATTAAGCGTTTTTAATGCCAAAATCGGAAATAAAAAATTGTGACTACTACTATTCGTGGTAAACGTATATGGTCACAAGAACGATTTATGAGTTTGTGGAACCCAAACAGATTGAATTCACATAAAAACTAAAAAACTATTAAGGGTTTAAATTAAATTCCAAATCTACGATTATTTTCAATTAAACTTTTCAACAAAATCAAAAATGTTAGAAACCATGTATTGTAAATATTGCCTTTTTCGCCCAAATTGTATAGAAATCTACGAGCTTATATCAACAAAATAATTGTATTGGTTTTACTATGAAATGTGTGTTATTTTCCGTCTATAAAAAACTTTTCCACCAGAAACATTGCCTTGATTTTTTAAGTGTAGCTCTTTTTCTGAAAACATTTTGAAGATCTAGTTTGTGCGCAATGAGATCATTTGTTTAATATTAATCCATTCTAGAAGTGGAAAAATTTTCTAAACATTCTGGCGATTTTCTTGGCTATTAATATGCATTTTAAATTGTTCAGTTTTATGTGGATATAATTGTATTGACCGAGCAGAAATGCCTGAAAATTTAACACGAGGTTTATCATTAGTCGTAGTAAAATTTTTTTTTTTTTTTCTAAATCGACCGTTATGTAATAATTTTTATTTTATAATAGTTTTAAGCGATCGAATGTTGACGGAAATCTGACGGCGTTTCCAAACACGCATAACCGATGAAACTATGGCCGGGTTCTCGTATTCCGTTCGGTCTCCCCTACGAGTTTTTCTTTTCCAATTTCCCGACTACCGCGGTGAGCATACGAGATATTTTTTTTTTTTTTCTTTTTCATTATTGATCCGCGTTACGGTGCACTGAACATTTGTGTACCGATCTACTCGCGGCGATATTATTATTATTATTATTATATTACCACAATGCAAGAAGGTCAGATACGATATTATCATAATATTAGGTACGTCGCTTCCGAGACGCTAAATAAATAAATAAATAAATAAATAAATAAACGCGTACATAAATATATCGGGCTGTAAAAACGGGAACCAAATGCGCGGCGGCGCGGCGTGGTTGCGCCGCGGAGAGCGTTTGAGAGGTTGTAATTGTTGTTTGCTTGGAGAATGGCCAGATCCGGCGGTGTTGAGGACACTTTGAAAACGCTACAGGTAGAAGGTCATTAACCGAAAAACGCTGCGATCGTACGCACCGCGAGCGCGAGAGTCGGAATAATAGGTAAAAAAAAAAAAAAAAAAAAAAAGCAATAAAAAAAAAAAAATAAAACCAAGAGAGATAAAACAAATCCAATAATAATAATAAAATAACCTTCTTACGAATTATTGACGATATTACGATGATAGTTCGGCCGAAGGATTATTATTACACATATTATTATTATTATTATTATTATTATTATTTATAATCGATTATAAATCGAACAGTTACCGGGCCGATTATTTGGTTACCGGTTATTAAGGGGTTAGCTATATATATATATATATATATATATATATATAAAAAAAAAAATAAATAAATAAAAAAAATCGTTTTACCGAACGCATAATATTATAACAAATTATAACCGTTCCGCGCGCGCCCGTCCATCGTCGACGCTATCAATTTTCCACTGTAGACAACGGCCCAATGCCGGGCGAAATAACCGGGGGGGAATTTTGTTTTATATATATATATATATATATATAACTAGATTTAGTCAAATAAAAAATAACTATAGGCACGGTTTCTGGAAACGTGGAAATGTCAGGCGATTTGTATGAAATTCTGGAATTTCAATTTCAAACTCGATTTTCGTTTTTTTTTTTTTTTTTTTTTTATATTGATAATAATATCTTTACTATTTATTTGATAAAAAGTAATTTGGTGACACTGTTCATAATATCTAAACAATGCCAATCTGATCGTTTTTAATATTTTCTGTCTTATTTTTCATGTTAAATTCCCGAATGAATGAAAGTAACATATATTTTAATACATATCATTTACTCTGGTAAATCCTAGAAAAAACATGGGAAAGTCAGGTCAAATTCAAAATGGAATTTCGTGGCAACCATGCTATGCTTTAATTAAACAATTTATTTTACACTATAAATGAGTTTAATTATAACTATAAGTTAAGATATAAATTTTCCAACTCAAGTCGAGTTAAGAATTGAAATTTGCATTTAAAAATTACCCTCAACTACACTCGTCAAAACGCCGTTTTGTACTCTTAAACGAGATTCGTTTGGATATCCCATTGGCCACATACCATACATAATAAACTAAAAAATACGCACTTGAAATTATTTATTAAAAGTTTTAAGTTATTTCTTAATATTCTATAATTTTTTTAAAACCTAGTTAAGTTATCCAAAAACATGAATTATTTAACTAGTCATTGCCCAGCTTTGGACCTATACCCGACGTGGTTTTTCTATTTTCCCCTAGGTTTTTTTTCTGAAGTCGTGGTGGTTTTTTTTAATGACTATATCTTTTAGGTCTTTTTAGGTTTCCACATGAGACACTCCTCTGGAGCAGTATCAGGTTTGGACAAACAACTAAGATATCGAGCACAACGGGCGATGAGTTGTAATTCGCGTTCTGAATAGTTATTTGCTTACCAGACGCACTGTAGGTATAATAGTAGGTTGGTACTCGTGTCTACCAGAAAAACATTTTTTTTTTTTTTTTTTTAAATGAATTCGTGAAAAATACGTATTTTCCGACAATATACAGATTTCGAATTCGGTGCTCGTGCGAGGAGTTTAGAACTTTAATTACGACTATATATTGAATTATTATTATTTTGAATACTTATATAGGTATTGTCAGTCCGTTTAAAAATAATTAAGAAATGCAATTGAAATGCTTCAAAACGTGCGGTAATCCTTTATTGGCGGTGTTTTTTGTGCCAGTTCGGCTACGTAACTTCTCGTATATGTAAGGTATACTACAAAATCACGTAAACGAAATACGTTGTAATTGTTTTTTCGTTCAAACCGTCGATTCGAAATATAAAATACGCGTCATTCGTACAAGAAAACAATACAGAAAACAAATACAATACAATTATGATTTCTACTGCAGAAAAATCCGTTATAATATAATGTATTCCAAAAGTCCCGATAAAGAAAGTCACAGAAAAAACGATCATAATATAAGTTTTTTTTTTTTTTTTTTTTTTTGTCAGCTCGTAAATTGTTTAATTTGTTATAATAATAAAATTAAAAAAAAGCCCCAGAGAATTTAAGCGCAGTTATTGTAATACTATTTTGAAGACTGTAGAAATATTTTTATCCGATGACAATAACGATAGTAATAACATTATTGTGTAGTGTTTGCATGTCACCGCGACTGCACAAAAAACCTTGTACGCGATAATTAAGAATACCTACATATAATATTCATCGTACCTATACGAGAAAATAATACAATACAATAACTAGCAGCTGATATTATATTATAAATACACTCGTGTTTCAGAAAAACCGATAAATAAAAACGGCATATTATACCCATGAAAAGTCACATGAAAAAAAAAAAAAAATAAATAATAACGCGTGTACTTGAATATAGAGAATAAGAGGGAATATACAGATTCGCGAAACATATATATGTTTTTATTTTTTTTTTTTTTTTTTCTATAGTAAGAACACGACGAATATAGTCCGATTCAATTAATTAATTTTTATTCGCGCGTTGATTTCCGTAGGTAAAAAAGAAACATATATGATCAATCATATGTACAATTTTCGATTATATTATTACTTGTCGTCCACAATAAATATATTACATTAATTACCTCGATTTTTCACGGTTTTTATAGTTGATTATACGGACTATCAGCAATATACTAAAAATAGTAAACCTGCAATTAAGAAACGAAATTCCTAAACCGTCGCGTCTAAGTGTCCTCTAAGCGTCCGCGACAATGATAAGACCGAATGATAATATCGCCCATTTATTGACTGAAAAAATCGATTGACTATGATCACCGGAAGTTAGAACTTAAAAATTAATACAATCGCAGTGAGAGTATTTACGAATAAATCAGAATGTACACCGTAGTGTAGTGGACGCGATACCCGTATTTCCTGTCTAAGTCCAACTTTCTCAATTTCGGTTTTAGATAAAAGTAAATCATCTACTTTGACCCGTAAATACGGGAAATATTCTGTGAATATTCTATTCTTATTAATATTAGCCGTTTCTGTGCGTTTCTGATCATTTTCAAAACAGTATGGCGACATATAGGCATTTTAAATTTTCAAGTTTTTATTTGGATACAATTGTATTGGTCGAACAGAAATGCCTGAAAATCTTTCACGAGATTCGTCATGAGTTAGTAGAAAAGAAAAAAAGATTGAACGTAGTGTAGAAGTTTTTTTTGTTTTATGTGTTTAAAGTTTAACGAAAATCGTAGTAGTCACATTTTGCTATTTTCCAATTTATGTGAATAAAAATGTTTTGGCTCCATAAAGATACACAACAATTTGAGACGGCAAATACGGACAACTGTAATTTATTTCGTAGTTAAACAATTTATACAATTTTCAATTGTAATATATCAAAACATTTTTACCGAAATTCATTCAGAATCGTTTTCGTTAGCAACGATTTATCGTTGCGTACAGATATATAAATTGGAATACCCTCTTTATCCTACTTTACCAACGTCTCACCTACAACAGTGGCCCATCCATGGTGCGAATTATGCCCGTCATTTTTTTTTATTATAATAATATGTCTGTTATTATATGGGTTCAATGAACAATTTCTGTGTAATTTCCGTAATAGGTTTTTAATTTTGTAACTTATTGTTGTAGATTAATATTTTCTTTATACAGTGAAACGGTTTTTAACGTTAGATTAACAATATTAACATAATTTTGTTCGTAAAAGATAACCGTAATATGTATACGACAACGTTTCTACAACCAAATTGTTTCACAAGTAGTTACGGGGTTAGGTCTTTGTTACTATTTTTATGAAACGATTTCTATAATTTATCGATATTATTTACATTTGAAAGAAAACGATTTTAAGTAGAGGTATGTTTAGTTCGTTAAGTTTCGTTTTAGATTGATTATTTGCAAATGTCTAAAAACGAACGAAAATAGTTATCAGCCTATTTTTTTATTTTTTTTTCTAGATAATTCTTTTCAACATTTTATTTTTTAACTATACACAAGTGCGTTATATTTTACACCGAAACAAATCTGCAAGTATCCAATCACTTCTATACATTTTCAGATGCTTACTATTACGTAATCGCATGACACATTTCGTTTGTTTACTAAACGGTTTTTTTTTCTCTCTAAAGAGTACTCGTAAAAGTTCAATATTTGTTTCAAATATATTGGATGTGTTGTCAACTTAAATCATTTTTATTTTTTTATCGTGTTTTGTATATTTATAAGAACAGTAAAAACTGCATTAAATGTATAAGAAAAATTACACAATTCAGCAGTTCATAATTATTATTGTTGTCAAACTACGAGTATTAGTTCCTAAAAAAAATTAAAAATCGTTGATTTTTGGTTGGTGTCGATAAGTTTATTTATTGATTTAAGTAAAAAAAAAAAAAAAAAACCATGTTGTCTTCAATTATTTAATTATTATACACTCGCATTATTTATATACTGACATCTTTAATTATCTACATGTGTAAATAATGTTTGAATATTATAACTCCGGTTGATGTTTTGTGAATTTAACCACTTATTTGGACTATTGAGGCCGTTTGTTTTATTACCAAAATTAATTATTGCCCTATAAATATTATAAACTCGTTTAACTTCAGCGGAATTTCACTATTTATTAACTGTTACTAGGTAATAGGCGTATACTGAGTATGAAATATTTCACTTGGAATTTTACAGTTATACAGAATGAATATACGAGTACTGTGGTATTTATAACAATCAATAATATGTTCAAACATTAATTTTTTTTTAAGTATTTTAACATTTGTTTAAAATTAAATATTGTTATTTGCGTATAATGAATACACAATTAATCGTTTCTATAATAATACTCATCCATGCGCGGATTCAGGAATTCTAATTGGGGGGGGCATAAAATATCACTATAGATTATCAGTGTTTAAAAATGTTGACATCAGGATAGTGAGGATCAAGATGAAGTTTACTTAGAAATTCTTTATACAAATTGAACAAAATTGAAAATATTACGTGCAGATTGATGATGTCCTAAATCACCTCGTTATTTTTTAGCCTTTTTTAGTTCCTACAGTAAACGTATTAATTAAAACCTTAATTATTTACATTTTTGACGTAATAAATAAACAAAAGAAAATTTTAAAAATATAGGTAACTCAAAATTGTCTTTTATTGCTTAGAAAATATTTATTACATTACTTTTCATACATTTTAACTAAATGTATTATAATTAATAATTTATGATGAATTCCAATCAAATGTACAACTTAACGTTAGCGTAACTTATTGTTTATTATAGTTCTCGAATTGCAAATAGTAGTTTTCTTTTACCTTTGGAGAAACGTTGAATCACTTTTTCAATATCGATATCTATGCGCCTATGAATAGGTTAATAATAATTACAAATAGTGCAAGTTCAGTCAAACGTGTTTCACACACTGTTGATCTTAACTACATTTTAAGACACCTTAATGAAGAAACTGTTCTTTCAAAGATAGCAGTACTAATGGGCAAAGTAATTTGGTATTAATATTTTGTTTGTTAAAGGAAAATCATCTTTATCACAATTCTGTAATACGTCAATGGCATGCTTAGAAATTACTGATGGATCATCTTAAATATTCACGTACCCATTTTTCTTTTCAAATATAGTATCCACAAAGCAATTGGGAGGATATCTCATTTCTATGAAATAATATTTGAAAATCTTTGGCAACTGATTTTATTTAATCAGTTTCTTCATTTTGGTCATTTGGTCCTTTTAAAAAATTTGACGAAAGAAAAAAAGATAACTGATATAATTCCAATTTATTTTGTGAAAAACGTGTTTTTAGGTCATTTATAACATTATCCAATAATGTAATAAATATCGCGATTCTGTAATAGTCTTTTTCATTTATTAATAGAATAATTTTAACGATTTGTTTGTTGTTTACATAACTTGGGCATTCGTAATTCTACATCGATTATATTTGCTAACTCTTCAGATGATTTAAAAATATTTGAAAATTCTGTTTTAACAATTTCACAACATTTGAAAAGAACTTGTAATGTATGTTTAATAGTATTTTCTGCTGTATTCAAATTTTTTTCGAAAAATTTTACTCGGACAATAAGTGAAACTAAGCAAATGCGCAAGACTAAAAATAGCAATAATAATAATTTCACTGTCACATAGTGTTGTTACGAGTATTTTTGCTTTTCCAGAAGTTTCCAAACTTGGGAATCTTTTCATGATGTAATTTCAGTCAATGCATTCATAATTTATAATGTCCTCTCCTTATATCCATGCTTGCAGTTACCTAAGTACATTTCTGCTATTTTTACGATTATAGTTTTAAATTAAAAAACTAATTTTATTAATTTTTTTATTGATCATCAAAATTAAATATTTCATAGCAATTTAGAACCCTAGGTATATACACACATAACTCGCTTATTGTTATTGGTAGTCAATATAAAAGCGCTTCCAAACTCTCTCTCTCTCTCTCTCTCTCTCTCCCACTCTTTCGCAAAAAAATATCGTTTTTGTTAGCGATTTGTTCGTAAAATTAAATATTTATTCGTCGGTAAATGAACTTTGCCGAAAATCGTTTTTCAAACCCAATGGTTCATACCGTATAGATAGGTTAGGTATAAAACCTTTCAATTTAACAAAACGAACATTTTATACAGTTCAAGTTCGTTCAATACTAAATGGGCAATAATATTAACATAACGCAAGTAGGTACGTAAAATGTAATAATATAACGGGAGATTTAAACAAACTGGTAGGTAATTTTTTTAAACCGTATTATTATCTATTTAAATATATAATAATAAACTTCTCCATACTTGTAATACATATTATTATTATTATTATTACTGTGTGTCATTATTTTAACTAGGTGTAATATATATATATATATATATATAGTTTTTTTTTTTTTTTAAAAATCGAGCTTGAATAATTATTGTGTAGAAGTGCGTTTTAATTTTAATTAAAAACCGTATAGAAGACTATAATGATTTTGCTTGTATAGTATTATATTAATATACAAAAGCTAAAAAGAAAAAAATCTACAGAGTCAATATAATAATAAATACCCTCGTCTCTTCCACCGTAATAAACAAGCCTGTAAACTTGTAGCATTTGCATAATTTACATTTTTTTTTTTTTTTTTGCTCGTTTTACAATATAAAATTATTGATTTTATCAAATAACGTTTTTTTTTTTTTTTATTTACTATTTACTTCTACCGATTCAAATACGGAATTATTATAAATAAGTGGATTTTTTTTAATAACCGTACGTGGATTATCTAGAAATCGTTCTGATATCTATTAATAGATCCAAAAGATATCTTTATATCTCTACAGGTCCAAAAAATGTTCATGTCGATTTACCAATATGGCAGCGACGACAACGACTTGATAGAGAGTTTTTTCTTTTTTTCTTTCTTCTCGTTATCGAACGCAAGTACAATCATGTTAGCAACCTTTCCGAGGTTGTCTGCCCAAGATATTGGGTGGTCTTCCGCGGCTTTTTTTTTCCAACTTTTTTAGCCCCGGATTATTAATTGTAATAGACTATATTTTTCTGAGTGCCACACAATATGTCCAATAGGTTTTGAAGTTTTCGTGTTTTTATGGTTTTTGATACTTTAAGATCTTTATTCATTCGTTCCAATACACATAGCGTTGGTTATACAATCGACCCAACTTAATTTATTTTAATATTTTGCGGTGTATCTACATCTCAAACGCCTTTTTTCCGTAGACATTTTAAACATTTTTACCGGGTATTTTGACGTTTTAAAAAATTTAAAAAAAAAACACTTACTGTACCATGAACCAATGATTTTGGTGAAAATTTAAATGGATACAAGTTTTACAAAACCAATGGGTTCGCGTTGGTACTGTATTTTATTTTTAACTATATCCATTGTGTTCTCGATATTTAAAATATTTTACTAGAAAATGTTGGAAATTGTCGGTAATCAATTAGATAAACGTCTCAGCACCCCGGCAATGAAATCATTTCGATCGTAAAAACGTATATGATAGTAAAGTAGACGTACGCAGTAGTGTGAAATCGATGCAATTTGCAGGATTTGCCATCGACAAACAGTAATATTGTATATTAAGCCTACGCGACACGGTATTTACATATGTACCTACTCGTTAGATTAGGAGGTGCCTGTACTGTTTTGAGTACGCATGTATTTCGCAAGTATGTAATTTAACCGTGCGCACGATACGACGATGGTCGTTTCGTGAAATGGAAAAAAAAAAAAAAAAAAAAAAAAAAACCCGACGACGACGCGATAAACGCACGTTAATAAGGGTGCTCAACTCGAGAAGTTATTCAGATTAGAGACGAAGAAAGACAAAAAAAAAAAAAAAAAAAAAAACACACACACACGAAATAATAAATCGTACGTATTCCGTGGCCGAGTCTATAATAATAATAATAATATAATAGTAGCAGACAAATCAAAAACACTTGCTCGGCGCGTAATCGCGGCAAACACTCGACAATAATAATAGATGGTTTCGAGTGATCCGTACACTGACGCCACCGTCCCCGGAGTAATCGGTTATTTATTTTTTTTTTCTCTTATCATATTATTATTATACGTATATATATATATATATATTATAATATTATATTCCGCCTCGTATGTCGACACACACACACATCGCGATGTGTGGCTTATCAGTACTATTGTACACTTACACCTCCAGTTTATCACGTGGTTCACTCGAATTTCTATCGGTGCCCGGGGGCATGGTTATAGAACTATTACAGTATTGTTGATGTCATTGCGCCTGGTTTGTCATAACGTATAGGAGGTGTACAGAAAAATCAAATAACATAGTAATTTTACAATACAAAACGTTTGTCATTTTCGCGCGAATTTATTAAAATATTTACATGTGTGGAAAGAAGAAAACGGCCGACTAACGATTATTGCAACATGCGTAACCCCGCGCCGCGGACGCGATCTAATTTTAGATAAGACGGTCGCGAAAATATTATACGTCCTAGTCATCTCGTATATCAGGTGTTGCGTTTTTTTATTTGGCCAACGATATTTCAGCTGGGTTTCGGTTACAGTAATAAACGCTGTTAACGAAACGTTGTGGCCAACGCCCGGGACGGAGGAGCCCGTGGCCAAGTGTCACCGCCCCAAACTTTGTGAATTTTAACTATTATCGAGTGGGCGACGGTAAAAATCTTTTTCGAAATCGGCAAATTCTTAATCACACCCCCTCGCGTAGATTTTTGTTAACTCCGGGACTCGGGTCGTGGTCAATGTCACTCGATCCGGCTCCCGGCTTCCTCGGCGTATCTAAAATAGCTGGTACATTGTTTTTATAAAAAAATTTAAAAAAAAAACCCCCCGTTTTTCGATGTAGTTTTTACGCGATCTGGACATTAGATTCGATAGCGGTTTAATATAGTATTCCGTATAATAGCGTTTATTAGATTTTATTGAGAGAATTTTATAACAATTACATACGTATGTACAGTTTTATTAATTGCGGAATTATACGAGAATTAAATCACTCGTCGGCGGCATTCGCGTCTATTTTATATACCTGGTATATAAATACGTATATGTTTTATTATTATATATTATTTTATTGATATCAAAAACTAGGTTAAGGATTCTATTAAATCCACTAGTTCGAATGATAAAACAAATTACCTGTATATACACATTATTGTTTTATAAAAACGTGAACGTCAGCTCCGGTCAGCTCAATAAATAAATAATAAAAACGTTTTACGGTTTTTGAGAAATTTCCTTTAAAAATGAGAGACGCTCGTGGTTAATTATTGATTTTTTTTTTTTTTTTTATGTGTATAAAAATCGTATTTTATCGTACAATTCGTATTGTTCAATAAATACATATTTTTTTTTTTTTGTTATCGCTTGACATTATGCATTATTTTTTGTATAAAGGAATAAATGTAAAAAATAAAAAAAATCGTTCGTTCGTACGATATTATTTATATTAAAGAGGATAAACTCTGTGTGTTTAACCTCATCGTCACTTAAGAAAATATATAGTAATATCATCTATTGTTTTCTCGTTTTCAAAGTATTAATCGTATATTATAATGTGTACTAAAAAAAATGTCATAATTTCAATGAGTTTATAATTGAATATTATATATATATATTTTATTTAACGAGCCTAGGGGACCTTGAAATAGTAATCAAAGTTATCAACCTGAACGATGTCAGTAAATTACTTGAATTATGTAGGTACATACTTATATAATATGTTAATTTCTTAATGTTTCAAGGGTGTCTTATTTAATAAAAGTATTTGTAAATTGTAACTCGCCAATAAGTACAACGATGGACATATTATAAATCGACTGCCGGGCACCCTAATGGTTTTCCATTATATCGCATCACGATTCGACTAACCTTTATAACGATTAAAAATGTAGGTTTAAGGTTTTAGCGTTATTTTTTTATTTATATTTTTTTTTTTTTCGAGAATGTTCAATGAAAATAATCGATACAATAGCCGAGAAAAATAAATTGGATTTATCTATTGCAATATTAGTATATTTATACGTATTTTATGATATATTTTATCCATCAACAGTTACTAAAAATAAATTATTAGAATTTATATAATAAATATTAATGCTAAAATACTACTCGAAATGCACCTAATCTATATATTTATATATATATTAGAAGAAAAAAAAAACGGTGTCGAGAGTTAAGTGCGATTATCTTAAATTTAATTCAACACGCGACAAAGTAGATATACACGTAGTTTGTCGCTGTTCGTGTTCGTTCCCGTCTCTATACATCGTATAAAAGGTAAGTGAAACGTCTGTTAAAATATTATACTTGCACTACATTTGTCTGCTTTTCGGATAAATATAATTTTTTTATTTTCTTTCTTCTAATTAATCGTTATACCAAATTCAATATTTTTTACAAAGTGAAATAAATTATTCGCAATTATCATCGGATCACGAGAGTACATTTCAATTTTGTTGTAATTCAGTTAAAAATAATCGTATTACAGACCCGAAACGTTCACCAATTACTATATTATATTATATTAGCAATTTACTTATGCGTGCTGAAGTTTTCAAGACGTTTTGTTTTATACGGATATAAAAATAATTTAATTAATATTTTTCGACGTTTTATGTTTAAAGGGATTGTTGTTATCCCGAGTGTAAATTGTGTTCGTGTTCTATCTACTATGTCGTTACTTTTATTTAACCTAAACTTTTTATTTAAATTTTCTTAAAACACCTAAAATCCGCGCTTTGGATAATATAACAATGGCTATCTATCGAAATTAACATTTTTCTTTTTTAAATTTTACATCTACAGACGAGAATAATAATTTTTGATTACGTAAGTACTGGTTTTATACCTTTTGAAAAAAAAAACATTAACGTTAGCAGTTTAAATAAGTGTTTGTCGTTAGTTTTTTTCTCGAAAATCGTCTGGCATATAGGACTGTTTAAATTGTTGACTATAAACGATTTTGGTTAAAGGTTTTTCTAAACGTCAATAAGAGTAGTTCGCAAAAAAACACCATTTATTAGCTTTATATTGTTTTGGACAAATGAAATCTATTACACAAAAATGATTATTATTATATTTTTTTTTAATTTTAAACAAGTCCAATAATATTGTGGAATTTAAAAATGCGTATATTTCGAACGCAAGCGTTCAACGAGTAGGTATATTACACGTAAATCTTATCAACTATCGCTTATCACTGGGCGTGCATTAATATTTCCTTCGTGCGCTGTTGCTGATTGCCAGTTATTAAAATACTGAACCAATAAAATATCTAAATAACAGTTTTTCCAAACCAATAACGCACTTAAAACGATATTTAGGTGGTAGGGTATAGAAATATTTGTATTTGTATTTTATTTTTTTTAAATCGTGCAATACCTGTACATAATATCTAATAATTAACAATTATTAATATGATCGAAACGATTCGAGAAATGTATAATTCAACACTGTGTTATTAAATTACAGTATAGTTACCCACCTGCCTACTCGGCTGTAAAAACATGTCGTTTCATGGCCATGGAAGAACTGCGCCCTTCAACGCACACACTCGTACACTCGTTCATGTATTAAATAATAAACAATAATATACGAAAAGTAATCGGATGTTTTACCTTTATAAATAATTTTTTTTTTTTTTAAAAATTTGCGTATGACCGAATTTATTTAAACTTCAAACATTATCGATCGGTTAGGAATAAATCGCCGTTATGTGTATACAGTAGGGATTCCACCGACGCCCGGAGGGATTCCACCATTTTCGATTTGAATTCAACAAAAAAAAAAAAAAAATTTGACCACAAACCTCACTCAGAATCGTATTTCGTTTGCAGTTTATTTAATTTACTTAGGTTATTTTAACAATTGTAATTTATTGAAAACATACAAATCATAACGGATAATTAATAATGGAAAATACATTTTGGTAATCAGAATAAAAAAACAAATAGTACATAAAAATAATGACAATGGTTTATATAATATGATTTTTATTTTTTTTTTAATTATTATTATTTTACGAAAACCATGTAATTATATAAAGAAAAAAACGTAGAAAAGACACCTTGGAACCTCGACTTTTTTTCGAGTATAATATTTTTGTGATATTCAGTGAACAATTTAATCACGCCGTTTTACATAATACAAACGTCAAGTATAATACATATTTTCGATGATTCGTTAGTTATTACGAACAAATATATTATACTACATTTCTATTAGGGGAAACCCATTATGAATAAACAATTATAAAAAATGTATTCGAATATTATATCGATAAAATGGTTTTTATTAACTACACCCAACCGAAATCGGAACTGTGCCTACTTGAAAATCAGGAAAATTAAACCTGACCTACGTGGATTCAAATTCGACACGTTATGGTTAATCCCTGAATTCTACAATAATATTCCGTTCGACCTTCAACTTTATACCTTCCATAACTGAGTTAATGGGTTTAAAACAATAGACGTCGTGTCGTCGTCGTCACACAATTATATATAGTATAAAGATAACCGCGCGAATATAATTTTTAAAAAAAAAAATGACGTTAAAAAATCCTGGTTGTTATGACTATTATTATTATTTTTTTTTTTTTTTTACGTAATATTACATACGACTAGATGATATTTAACGATGTATTCGCGGTCGTGAACAGCTGGGCGTGAAACGACATTATAATATTGTTAACATAATAATCGAATTATTGAGGCTGATTGGATATGGTCGGGAGCTATGTATAAAAAAATATATATATAATTCGCGAACGTATTTTAAAATCGGGGGCGAACGCAAGAAACACAATTTTCGGGGGTTGTTTTTGTTAAAAACGCATCAATATATATAAACAAATTAAAAAAAAAAAAAAACGAATCGTAAAATTATAAAAGATCTACCGGTTTGTTAGTGCTTAATTTGATTAGAACATAAAATACGGTAAGAAATTTGTTGGGAAATGTGTGAAATCACTCATATTAACGTGACACTGATTTAGTTTTCCATATAATTTTGAATTTTATTATTTTTAGCTTAAATTTTCACATTTTCCTATGTCTAGCTTAAAAAGTCTAATTTAATAAAATAATAATATTATAATTCCATTTTAAAATTGTCAAAATGAAGATTATAATAAATAAAACATACTCGCGCATTGGTTATTTTTTATAGAATTATTATTTACGTATTACAATCCGTCAATAAGTACGATAGTAGTAAGTTGTTGTACCAATAATATCAATCGATTGTAATGTTTTTAATTTTTACCGTTAAACGATATTTTATCCATCATTGTTACCGATAGGAAAACGACGGACAATGTAATATACGATTTAGGTATACAGAGCGTTTAAAATGGAGACTGATTTTTCATTATATAATTGATAACCTACCTCGTATGTTGAGAAGAAGTATTGGCCTGGAGATGGACCTTTTCGACAAAGAACAAGGAGTCAAACTTAACACAGCATTCTCTTCTCAAACTCGTTAATTCGTGTCAAAAAATTCATGGCCCTCGTACCACAACTGTAAATATATAACATAACGTAATATAAACGATTATATATTTTAATCCGATTAGTACGTGACAAACATGAATAACGTGGTTGTGGTTAGGTGTTAGCTTAGGTTCGGGGGGGGGAGGGGAACGGCGGATTCGATTCATATGGAAGGAAATAATCGCAGTTATGAATTATAACCGAATTTGTTTTAATTGATTTCTGTACTAATACGATTGTTACAATATTCACGAAAGATAAACACAATAATATTATGCAATGTCAATACAGTACATAGTGCCCTTAAACAAGAAACATTTACTAATATATTATCGAGTGGAGTAAACATAATAAATGCAATATCGTGTTAATCCAGCGCAACCAGTAGTTTTGATGATAATTTATCATTGATCCTTACGTTATCGTGAAATACGAGTAATAGCGATTTATAAACACTATTTTTGTCGACTTGGCGAATTTATACTGATAACTCGTCGTAGGAAATACTCCCGTTATATTTCATTCGGTTAGTTGTTTTCTTCTTTGCTTAAACTATACATAATTCCAAAAGTGAAAAAAAAAAATAATAATTATAATAATATCTTTAGTATCCGTCTCCGTAGGTATACGAAAAAAATATTGCCGAGCTGTAATAAAACCCATTGAACAAAACAAAAATATTTTCCGCCAATATTAGTAAATCATCGTGAGACATTACAGTCTTCAGTAGGTATATACGTATAGGTGCATATTTGTTCAATATTATTGTTATATTATGAAACTCCGTTTCATACGGATTTTGGTGTTTTTTAATTACACACCGGACGAGAGAAAGTAAAAATATAATACAATTTAAGTATTATTATTACCCGTCCCATTACAATCGCATTCGAACACAATACCAATAGGGGGTACCTGATGAAAAATAATTAAATAATAAAATAAATTTCCGTACAACAATAATTGTTTTTATATCGTACCGTAGACTTGCATCAATCGATTGCAATGGAAAACTAACGAATTTGTGTTAAAGCCGTTACGAATAATAAAAACCGTTAAACGATAAAATCTAGAGATTAGAGCGTAGATATAATATATACATAATTATTAATTATTTATATCTAATCGCGTTCACTAGAAAAAATAGAGAAATATTATGTAACCTCGGTCAATTTGTATGGGAGTGGGGAAAGGGGGCAAATATTGTTTTACATATTAATATAATAAATTTCAATGGCAAGCTACGAGGTGGCGGAAACTCTGATTTCCGGCGTCATTTCAGTTTTTCTAAGGATGGAGCAAAATTTCCATCGGCCCATTTAGTTAAAATAATAGATATATTACAAAGCGGCTCGCAGAAATTATAATAAAACAAATAATTTTTCAAAACACTAACAACACAAATATTATAAACATTTTCCTATTATAATCGGTAGTCGGTTTAGTATTATTAGTAGTTGTATGAAACAATTGAGCAACGCTTTAGTAAGATTTTATGAGAAGGAAAATATCGACGAAGATAAACAACTAATATAGGTATTAATAATAGTTAGTAAAATATAATTAATTATAACAGCAAATAACACTAAGCCGTTAAGCCTTCAGAGCAGCGGTTCCCAAACATTTTCGTCTCGTGGCGTCCTTGATAAAACCGATGACTTTTTTTTTTTTTTTTTTGATAAAAATAAATAAATAACATTTTAATGGATAATTTTGAAATATCTATTCTACAATAATCATATATATAGCCCCTGTAAAACACCGTGACGCACACATTGGGAGCCGATAACCTAAGCTATTATTATTTATTGTTATAGTTATCTATCAAAAACAATTAATAATAAACCTGAAATCGGAAAAAAAAAAGGAATAGGAAACCAGATGTTTTGCAACTGGTGTCCTCCCGAACGAGATTTATCGATGCGTCAGCTTATGATCTCCTGGCACACAATTTTCGATCATTCCTTAAAATTAAGAAAACTGTAATTGTATAAATCGAAGTAACCGTAACTCAGTCATTTTTAAACATGCGCAGGGGTCTTTACTAGTATATAATAGTCCTATTATGCACACAAAATATTAAAAGTAACCCCCCCACCCCTTCAGAGTTTTGGACCAGGAGAGTGTCTTGGACCTCCGCACAAGTCCCTTACATATATGGATTTCATCAAATCCCTTCCAATGGACTTTATCTTTAGTAATTGATCTGATCATCGCCGAAGGGATTTTCTGATATCTAACTATTGGCGGGACTTGTACAGGATTTGAGACTATTTTTTTGGCGTAAACCCCACTCTTCTATCATCGAATCCTGCCGAGATATACTTGATCCAAAAATAGTAAAGGGGGTTACTTTTAATATTTAATGCCCGTAACAGTGTCATATATATACTAGTGAAGATCCTAACCACGTACATTAAACAATGTAATTAAAATGTTTGAATTTTAAGGAATATTTAAAAATTTGGTACTAGGAAACTAGTAGCTGACGTCAATAATTTGCGCTTGGGAGAGCACCTGTTGCTTGCCGGCCGGTGGAACGATTATGCTAGGATATATATTTCTCTTAAATTCATATTGCCGGGGTATAATTATATTAGGTTTATCATACTCGGCAGAACCAAATTTCTAGGATTTATATACCCCCTAAATTCGTAATAGCAAAACCACATCACCCGGGGAGGTTTGAAATCCCTATTCCTTTAATAATATACATTTTTAGACCGGAGATATCTGGTCGACCGCGGTGCACCCCTGTAAAGACACCGCTGCGCTTAGAGGATATCTATGAGATCTCACGTTTGCAAATATGTCAATAGCTTTCTGTAGATCGACTTTTCACAAGCTTCATCGCCTTCAACAGCAATCACATGAGCGGGACCGCCGTTTCAGCGGCCTAATCGTACTAAAGATGGCCGGCATTAAATAATCGATCGGTCAATACAAATCTAATGAGGGCTAAATTCTCCCGTCAGCCCCCCCCCACCCCCACCAATACCGCCACTGGAAAAAACGTAAAACATGTTCGTTATTCAAGTAAACGCAAATTATATACATTAATTAAATACATAAAATACATAAAACATTAAAACGATCAACCGGATCAATCTATAGCGTGCAATCAACACAAACCGTCAAACAGATAATCAGTCAATTGATAGTCACGTTAATTGATTTTTATTAAAGTACACTTATGCCGGGTTGCATAATGGACTAATTACTAATTATCGAATTGATAACATGGTAATCGGTTCGATAAAATTATCGGCTGTTGCAACTGATATATTTTATCGATTCGATAAATAACGTCGTTTGACAATTTGTTGACCCGACTTTGAATGGATAAATATTTTAAAAACCGTTCCATAACCTCATATAATACGAAATAACCTCTTGTAACTGATAACACGTAATAATTTTCAGTTTTACATAAATTTGCCTTATTATACAAATTGTGTTTGCATCTCTTCGCGGCTCTAAACGTGTTTCCACGAACACAAAAGTGTATGGGGTACGCGAAATGTTCAAAAATCAATTTTGAATTATAATCGCGATACCGATAACGACTGAATAGTTATCGTTGTCAATTTGAATCGAACACTGTTGCATAGGCATAATATTATTTTTGCCGAAAAGGCTTGAATAATATTTCAATAAAAATCCAAAACACCTTATCGATATTATAATATATATTTACATGGTTGCCACGAGTTTCAAACATCTGGACATTTCCGGGGATTTTAAACTAGTCAGGGAAATGCCAAGGATATTGTGATTTTTACTGAAATGTCTAAAGTGTTTTATTTATTGCATACCTGTGTAGGTATTTCACGTAATCCTTGCATTTATTATTGTCGATTTTTGTCAACTATTTTCTGTAGTGTAATACTTGTATTTTTACCTTCTCGTTGTTTTTTTTTTTTTTTAGAAATTTCTTATTATTATACATTTTGTCCATCATGCCTGGATACGGGAAACTGATTAAAAATTGTCCGGATGACACGGACAAGTCGGGAATTTTTAAAAATTCAAACTTGTGGCAATTTTATTTTAAATAAATGTACAACATATCGGGGGGGGGGGCGAGTGGCAATGCCGTTTGACGATTTTGACTGGGAAGCCGTTTGCCCCCTGTCACAAGTTTACGCCTACGTATTAATACAACCTACCTTAATATACTCTTGCCATTCCGTCTAGTTTATATTAATATTATTTCGATCAATACCTAACCTAACCGATACGGGCGTATACTAATTACGATATAATTATAAATAATAACGTAAACAATCATGTGATTCATCGGATCGGCCGGTGATATTATAGCTACGGTCGTTTTGGAACATACTGCGTTTGCGACGATTTCGACAGTAATATTGTATATTTATATCGTGTGATAATATAATTATACTATTGTCCTCCGATTAGAGGCAGACAACGCCCGATATACAATAATGTTAACTGGCCGAACAGAACGTCGCGTTAACGTTCGGTTAAATAATAGCACGCTCCGGGTTCTTGTCCGCGAGCACACAGGTGCATCAGGTGCGAGAAAACCGAGAGAAAAATTCCGAAACGTGAATATACCGAACCTTATAATAATATTTACAAAAATAAAAAAATTATAACTTTTGGCAATAATTTAGGTACACGGCCACCTGTTAGGTAGGTACTATAATAGATAATAAAGACGTTACCAGACCGGTTAAACGCGGTTATGGCTAACCTGGCTACGCGCCTGAATTCTGCCAATAGGCTTACAGGTGCAACTAGTGGTCCTGAATAATCCCTAAGCTCTAACTCAGCACCGCCAACTCCTTAAAAATCAAAAACCATTTGAAAAAATAACAGTTTCCCTTATGTTGATTTTTTTTTTTTTTTAACGTGACGTTTTTATCAAAAAGAATTCGTTTATGAATCATTTATCGGCAAAACTCTAACCGCCGTTCAGAATCGTATTTTGTTCGCAACGATTTGCGTTCAGTATGACAATTCATATTGTAGAGGTAAAATATTCTCGGCCAACAGAATCGATCGGATGGTGAAAAACGCGTAATACAGACGCTAGGCGTATAAATCTCCGGAATTTCTAGAAATATATATGTTTTTTTTTTTTTTTTTGTTTTAATTCGCAAACACGTTATTACCGCCGCGGATCAATCGTCGGCGAGACGCGTCGCCCTCTCGGTTAACCGTTTTCCGTTACAACACGAATTATACGGGGAAAATAAAATGAGGAAAAAGACAAAAAAAAAAAAGCGATTTGCGTGCGTTATCGCGGCCATAGTGTAAGTGTACACATATCTATAAAATACGATATTATATCGGAGGCGCGTACGCGTTGTCTTGTCGCCGCCGCCGCCGCCGTCGTCACACGGACGTCGTAACGCGTGTGCGAGCGAGACGTGACCGCGGTCGTCGGGTTTCGCCGCCGCGAATTATTATTATTATTTTTTTTTTTTTTGCCCGCGTAATTACCCCGCCGCGGCCAGTTATTATTCCGTTGTTATCGGCGGGCGCGCGCGTAACGCGGCGTAGGCCGATATAAACGCCGTATTCCGATCGTACGACGAACACGTTAATATTATATTTATTATTATTATTATTATTATTATTATAATTATTCGCATTGTGTCGCCGTCGCGGTCGTCGTCGCCGGTCGGCGAAAGAGATCGCGCGCCGTCGTCGTCGTCGTGTCGACGCCGCCGCCGCCGCCGCCGACGTCCGCGGTCACCGCGATCGCCGACGTTACGCGTTTTACTCCGGTCTTTTTGACGCGACGACCGCGCCGACGACGACGCGGACCCAGCTGCTGGCCTACCCGTCCGGCTACAGCTCACGTGCGCCGCCGAATGTTCGCGTGGAAACAGCGGCGGACGACCACGACGACGACGGCGACGACGACGACGACGACGACTACGACGACGACTACGACGACGACGACGGCGGCCGATTCGCGTCCATCGCGGCGATCAGCGCACCACCGGCCTTAAATATTATTACAAAAACGCTGAGATTCATCGCCGCGCCGCTGCGATTTCGTTTTTTTTTTGTTTGTCACTCCCGTCCCATTTGCCACGAGGTAAACCTATTCTATATAACACACAAATCGCATATAAAACGGCCGAAAATTATTTGTCCGAAACGATTTATATTTACTGTAATTCGGGGGGGAGGGCACCGCCTGCTATTGCCTGGGGGGGGGGCCGTTGGGCCGTTTTACGATCCGGTTAAAATACGGTTCGGTTACAAAAATTTTAAACGGCTGTTTTATTTTCGGTTATTTTACGCGCCACAATCGTATATTTATATATATGTATATGCATAATAATTGTATATATACACTAAAAATCTATTTAATATGTATGCAGTTATGCCCTAAAAATTACCAAAATATGCTCTAAAAAAAAAAAAAGACAATTCCGAATGACTAAATCGATGGTCGTGCGTATATTGGTACGATAAAATATATAGACAAGAATTGTATGCGATATTGTTATGATACAATACCGGTTGGTAATCTGACGTTATCGATTTATTAATTAACGAAATACCAACTTATTCGAGTGAAACAAATTAATAAATAATATTTTATCTAATACATCTAATATACCTATAGTATATTATCGGCTAGCCTGCTGAACGCTGATG
Source organism: Tuberolachnus salignus (assembly GCA_956483605.1). Taxonomy (NCBI): domain Eukaryota; kingdom Metazoa; phylum Arthropoda; class Insecta; order Hemiptera; family Aphididae; genus Tuberolachnus; species Tuberolachnus salignus. The sequence continues at coordinate 47,639,678 of OY101429.1, read as the reverse complement.
TATATAAATCTTGAACAATTATTTTGTGGTTGTCTATTCATAGATTTGAAAATTTAAGAAATTGTTGAAATACGCCTTAGAAATGCAAAACAAAATGTTGTATACGGAATCGGCAACCAATAGAAATATGAATGCGAACGTCCGCGCCCTAAATGATAATAAATAATTTCGTCGGGTACTCGTCGAATTTCACTATTTTACTGTGTTAATTTTGCGCCGTACGAGATTATTTGCTCACGGTTTACCACCAGACTGCCCCGCGAAACGAATTTTTCACATCTTCACCTCTGCCGGTTACTTCGAAGTTATTATTCGTCTTCGCTCCCGGTTAAAGAACGTAAATTAGGCGTTATTAGACCTTCCGCGTCTTGTGGGGAGAGGTGGATGAGAACGAGCAAATATGTTTTGAATCCACTTTTCACAAATCCATTCGGAAATTCCATAATACCGTAGTTTTGTGTTACGGGTCGTCATAGATTTATATTTATATTGACGTAGGCCAGCGCGTCATTGCTGATAAAAAAGTTATCTTCATTTATCATCTTCTATACCATGTTTACCGCGGGACCGGCCAATTGTCATAGGACAGATCGATACGCTTCTACGGCCTATTCTATTTCTACCGATCTTTTAATTAGGTTCGGGCCTTTAGACGTATTAATTTATAGGTGGAACAAGAATCCGCAAGTGAGGCAGCGCCATACTCTGCCCCTCGCCGCCACACGCCCCCGAAATACCGCCTTTGGCAACGAATTAAATATAAAGAGGTGAAAAATCATTGTGAGTTTTTGGCATAAATCAGAATTGTATAATTGAGAACCAAAATTCACTATTGATAAAAATTTAATTGCTATTAATTGATAATTGCATAATATTATTATTATTATTATTATTATTATTAAACATTTTAATCTGTATTTGCGGCAAAACAAGCATTCACTAGTAATGAGTCTCGACAAGAAGCCGACGACGATATTATAAATATTATTCGTGATATACGCTCAAAATGCATCCCAGTGGGCGTACCTTGGGAAACATGTCGCGCGGAGGGATTGGCAATATATTAAACACCATACTAAGAAATTATAAAAAAAAAATTAAAAAAATATAGCGATCCTAGCAAACACGCGGTTTGCCTACCCGCTCGTTGTAATATATTTACCATTTACGCGAAATAATAACACACGAACAAACGAATAAATCCAGAACAATAAACGATAAAACCGAACGTTTTAACATTCATTATTATACTGAAAAAAAAAAAATCTGCGTGGGTGTGTGTGTGGGGGAGGGGGGTAAAACCTCCTTTTACGGGCGACTATTTTGCATTAAAATTATATTAGTTTGTCGATTAGGTAGACGCGCATTTTTCTACGGCCTGGAAATGTGAGTTTAAAATTTAAACAGTTCTAAATTCTCGGCTGTGTGAAAATGTGAAAAAGTGGACTTTAGGGGGGTGTCCGAAATAAGCGATTGGAATTAAAACGCGAAGTTACGTGTATAAACGATGTTGGTCGTTTGTCGAACGAATCGTACAAATGTTATGGAAATCGCGGACGCGCCCTCATGGCGTTTACGATTCGGCAAAAAAAATGCTCACTTGTTGCACCCGGTGCGCACCGAGTGCCAATAAAACATAATCCGATTTAACCGAAACCCGGTGGACCGGGACCGTGTTTCGTGTTCGGTTTGATGCACCGTTCTAAATGTAATGTGCTCTTAAAATATGGGTTTAATACCGTTCTAGTATCGGCTTACGACGATTAACAAATTATACTGCGTTATCCGCGGAATAATATAAATCGTTAATTTATTTCGCCATATTTACGCTAAATGCCTTATATCCGTACGTTCGATTTTAAAACACTGGGTCAGTGTAAGACTCGTGTAGTTCCGGTGGAATTTCAGTGCGCATTTGTTTTGTCAAATCGAAATCGCCATAAGACACTAGAATTTACCCGCCGACGTTCATCCCTCGGCCACGATTTATATTTTACTTATTGTCCAGTTACTACCGGTTTATATAATACATAATATTATCATTACTTGACATATTTTGGCTATTGTTTTCGACTTACAGAACGGTACGGAAAAAAAAAAACCGACGTCGTTTATTTTTAGAGATATACTTTAACAACGGTAATATTTCAAATTGTTCACGGACAAATCTATTGATTTTTTTCTCCGCGATGCTACGGATAATGGTATTTTTATTAAATAATTTACCTATGCGGATTGTAAGACGAATTTCAAAGTTTTCTAAAGATATTTTATTATACAGTTTAAAACTCATTGGGCGTACCTGTTTGTTGCACTTTCCGTGCATAAGTTTGAAGAAAAGTCGAAGGATTATTTTCTTTTTTGTCGCAGAAAACGTTCTTTTATGCCGGTCCGAGAACAACAATGAGAAACGATTTCGACGTTATTATATAGTATGGATAATTTAAAACTCGATAAAAAAAAAAAACTAATATCGTTATCGATACGAATTTTATGTGCAATGTTATAAGTAATATTTATACTTTATCAATATGTATCGTTGTTCAGATGGGAAAACTTGCCAGTAAAACTTTAAAAGCATTAAAATATATTTTATAAATCATATCGAATCATGTTCTCGTTGAAATATTTCGTTGTTGGAATTTAGGCTAAAATACATTTTTTGAGGCACACTTTTTTTTCTTTTTTTTTTCATATACATATTAAATTCGAGATATTTTATCAGAGGAGAATTGATCAATAAAGTCCTCGACGAACTCATTATTAGTATACTTACATACTTTATTATTTTCCATATTTTCTTTATCGTTGTTACTCGATTGAAAATAATCGTAAAGGCCTGCATTTAATGGCGTAAAAAAAAAGGTTGACATTTGTTTTTTTTTTTTTTTTTTTTTGAACGTGTAAAGTGTACATTTTTATTAAAATCGTAAAAATTACGGTATTTCAAAACATGACTAACTGAACTTTGCTCAGAATCGTTTTTCGTTAGCAATGCTTTAACGTTGCATACAGATATAGGTTAAATTCCCCTCTACATCCTACCATATTTTTTTTTTTTTTTAATTATACCGCGTTTTCCACTGTTCTCCGAATGAAATTTTTTACGCGTCCTCGTGTAATTTTATAGTAAATGCTTTTACTGTAAAACCTAAATCAAGTTAGTTCTACCCGAGGCTGCGTAGTAAGCGTGTTTTTGCCGTTAATGTTGGACCGAGACAGAGAATAATATACATTACAGTTTATACGAAGAAAACAAAAAAACCGCATTAAACGATTTGTACAAACACGGGGAAAAATAAAACAATACAATATCGAGACTATGGAAAAATTAATTATACCCGTGTAAAAAATTATGATGTTATTGGCCTGGGATATCCGATACTGCGAGACATTCCCCGCGGAAAAAAAAAAAAAAAAAAAAAAACGCAATTCGGTCGAGTTGGTAAATTTTCGTATTCTCACGTTCGTATTCGTGTTCTTCGAGAAACTGTAACGCGACGACTATGATTATAAAAAAATTTACTCGAAACGGCGTTTGAAGATAAATTTTTAATAATAATAGTCCGTAATTAATTGTTAAAAAAAAAAAAAATAAAAAAATAAAGACAAAAAACAATTAAATAAGGTAACCTTGATAATATATTCAATATTTTATTAACTCAACAATATAAATAATAACCGTTTAAATTTAATGTTAAACATAATTATCTTAAAATTATATACTATGTTAATGATTAATACATATATTTATGTATATACTGCATACAGGGTAAACGGAAAAACAAATGCTTATAAAAATTTAATTTTTTTTTTTTTTTTCTTCTAAAATTCTGACCGGAGAAATTCGCACCGCGAATACACTTGGTATTTTTTTCCCTATAGACGGGGTAAAATTTCCAATGTACTTTTGCTTTGTCCGGGAGGTTATCGCGAGTTGTTTTTACGGTTTTCGGCCGCGTTCGGACCGGGGATCGTCGTGAAATATCGATACAAAAAAAAAAAAAAAAATCCAACGTAATCGCGTGTGGAACGATTTTGAAACGATTTTTGAACGTCCGGAATTCAAACTTTGACGAGTCACGAATTAACGTGTATATTTAAAAAAATATATATGAATCGACCTCGGACACGAATATTCCTCCGTGTATTTATATCGTACACACTGCCACCGCGTCAGCCTTAATTATTATTATTGCGGTTATTTATTGTCGTCCCGTACTTTCTTTTGTTTTTGTTTTTTTTTTTTTTTTTTTTCAAACGATTATAATTCCGTCGAGACGTCGTGTTTGTCTCGACAATATCATTAAAAAAAAAAATTGTAATTGTAGGCGTTTATAAATATTATAATAATTTTTTTTTTTTTTTATAAATATCCAAGTAGTTATCCTCACTGTACCCTTCTTCGTCAATCGATTGACTGATAAATACCCGGTAGACGGTCACCGGGTGTCCGAGTAATTATGAGATCAATACGCGCAAACAGAGTGACACTCATACTAAGCAAACGGTTTTTTTAAACTTAAAGTTTGAGTTAAATTATCCTAAAAAAAAAAAAAAAAAAAATGAATAATTTGGCCAAGTTTAAGTTAATTTTTTAAATACAAACATATTTGAGTAATTCAGTTATATATTTTTTTTTTTTTTAGGAAAACGAGTTAAGTTTTAAAATTAAATGATACTTTTATAAAATTATCCTCAATAAATACAATCGTAAACGTATTTTTTTTACTCGAATATTTAGACATTTATTGACTTATCGTACAAGCCCGTCTTGTTATGTATCAATGACGTTCAAGTAAAAATACGTAATTTTCGTCGAAAAGTAATTTTTTTTTTTTTACTTAATTTAGACCAAGTTAAGTTAAAATTATATTTACATAACGGTATCTTTATATAAATAACAACCGAATTATTATAACTAAGTTGTTGTCTAATGTTTTATTTTTTATATTAGTTAAGTTAAAATCGATCAAAATAAGTAACTTGACTTTTAACTTTTCAACTAGTTACTGCCCAACTTTGCTGTTTTTTACGCCACAATAAGCAATCTGTGTGCGAAGCCTAGCTATTACTCATACGTTACGATTATTGCGGTGTTAAAGAGAAATTAATTAATTTTAAAAAAAAAAATTTAAAAAAAAAAACATTTTTAAGCATTGCTATCGTTTTTCAAACGTGTGATAACCGCACGCACAATCGCGCGCGACGTGTTGTGTAACCGCTGCAGTCGTTACGGTTTTTTTTTTTTTTTTTTGCGTGCATTTCGTACAATATGCGAACATTTTATATTTTCATAAAAACCTAGGTGTATTTTTAAAAAAAAAGTAGTCAACCGCGCGTATAATCGTACTGTTTATCGCCGGAATGATACATATAGTTTGGAATTTTTAAATTATCGCATATATATTATTACAATTAATATTTTCGTAATATTTCTCTGTATTTTTTTTTTTCAACCGTTTAGGTATTTATATATAGTTAAGATTTGCTATTTATATATATATATATATATATATATATATATATATATATATATATATATTTCGGCGAGGTAGGTATTTTATTTTTTTTTTTTTTTGCTGTGAGCGAGGAGATTAGGATTTTTTAGTTTATTTAACGGCTTACATAATACTATACGAACCACCCCCCCAAAAAAAAAACAACCTAATTTTGAAAAATGTGTAAACATAGATAGTATCAAATATTACACAACCGACTTATTTCGATTTGCGTTTAAATAAATAATTTGTGTCTCACTTGTTATGCATATCGTTTTATATGTACATTTTTCGCTGGTTTTTTTTTTATTATTGCATACCTGCGTTTCCGTTGGTTTTTAACGCACTGACTCGTGTGTTCCTAGGGTTAGCTTATCATTTGTCAAACGTGTATTTTTTCAAAAATCAAATTGTTTATGCCGTCGCGAGAATTTTCGGTTTTTTTTTTTTTTTCTTCCTTCCATTATCGCGTACAATATTGCATAAGACATAACGACAGTTGCAATGTAAAAAAAAACTGCAAGCTTTTAGATTCCGCATCCACATTGTGCATATTAACCGTGCGGTTTTAAGATAAATAACTGGTTTTCATAACTATGTAATCGTATTTTCATTGTCAAATAGGTCAGTGTAATAAATTATCCAACGTTATTTATATTATATCTACTGAATAATTGCAATTGTTACTTTTATATAAATGCATTGTTTTTTATTTTTTTTGTATTTCTCTCGTATTTCATACGGGGAGAGGTGTGGAGAAATAGGGCGGTGGCGTGCCCGGGAATGATAGTCACGACGTTCATTAACCGTCGAATCTTTTTTTTTTCTGTCATCCAAACGACAAGTGTGAATTTTATAACCGGATCCGAAATTGTCGTTTAAATCGGGCTGAATTGTGCACCGCGACATTTCAAGATTGAGTCGACCGAATAAATGCTCGCGGTCGACGGATTTTTAAGCGGGGCCCGGGGTGCGGGTATATGAACGTCCGCTTGAATAAACCGCGTGAAAATTATGAATTTTTAATTTACAAATCGTTAAACAAACACAACCGAAAATTCGTTTTGAATAACGTATCGCCGGGACGGGGTTACGGTATACACTTTCTCCGCAAACATTTTATTGTACCGGTGCGGCGGTTAGTGGATTTTCGTGTTGCCGTCTTATTGTTTGTGTCCATATTATTCGTTGCAAACGTCTATCGAACAAACGACGACAATGGATTATTATTATTATTATTATTATTATTATATAAGAAAAAGTAATTACAATGAAAATAAAAAAATTAAATTAAAAAACCTCCTATGTACCTACTTTTTTTCGCGTACGCGCAAAATCAAACGCGTTTATTATACTGCGGGATGCGTACGAGCAATTATTGTTTTTTTCTTTTTTTTTTTTTTGAACTGACGACAATTCTTGTCTGTAGAAGTTTCATTCTATTTTATTTTTTTTTTTTTCTACTAGTTCAAAACGAAGATTTATCATCGCTAAATAACGCGAATACTATTTTATTTTTATTTTCTTGTTGGCTTATTTCGTATTCAATAGTATTTTTCTATTGGTTTTTTACTACGGCGTGTGTTTGGATTTTTCATCCAGATATCTTGGTCCGATCATCAACTTCAGTGATTGTTTCCGGCAACAAACTTTGTCCGGTCGTTGCTATTGGGGATGTAATTTTTTTAATTTTCCTAATACATTTGCTTGATAATTGTGAAAAAAACGACAATATTTACGAATCTGTTGTTAACGGGAGGGGGTTTCCTCGTAATTCAGTTAATAATAAACGTAGAGACCTGTTTAGGTATTGCTATTTGAAATGTTCGAGTTTTTTGTAGTTTTTATTTGGTTTTATGCGGATTTTGTTGGAATTTCGAAAACGTTGGAAAATCTTACACGGGGTGTTTTCGTTGTGGACCGATGAAATTATTGAAAATCCCTATCATTGAGATTTTCAAAAAGTTCTCGGTGTTTAATAGCCGAATTGTCTTATAAAAACAAATTGTACATAACGAGTTATTGAAAAGTCGCTATTGGTACACAATTCCCAGACCCTTGTAATTAATAATCGCAGGAACGTATGGTTTCCAATATTTAGAATATATTTATAAAAAAAAAAAAAAGGTGCTATTGTTATAATAATTTCAATTATTATCATGTACACCTGTACACGAGAACAAAATCGCGTACGTGTTTGGCGAAACAAAGTTTTCTTGTCCGTACGCCGCGAGCAAATTTCATTACGTTTCGTCGTGCGTTTCGAGAACGGTCTGGGTTCAAAGTTGACATTTTGTGCTGGCACGCAATTCACGCCGATATGATTTTAACGCGACGTTGTTCGGTTATATTTTTTTGTTTCGCGGTTTCGGTGGTTCAATATCGACGCCGTAATACGAATTGTCGGCGATTTCCCGCGTAATCTATTGCCGCGCTCCCGTCTGCCCGGGGAAAATAGACGGGCGCGACGTGTGCGACATAGAGAGAAATTAAAAAAAAAAAAAAAAAAAATGTAATAAAAAAAAAAAAAAAAAAAAAAACCGTATTGGCGAGATTCGTGGCGGCGGCCGGGAAAGGGGAGCCCGTAAGTATTCGACACGAGCTTTATACGGACGACGACTCGGCGTTACGAAAAACTGGGAAAAACTGGCGTCCGTTTTCCCAAGGTTCGCGCGTGTCTTTATTCGGTTCGTATTGTTGCGAAATAGTCGTCGAAAAAAAAAAAAAAAAAAAAAAAAACCGAAAAGATTAATATAATTATCAAACGAACGTAAACAAAAAGAAAAATACATTTTACGCAATACGAACAAATAAAAAAAAAAAATAATAAAGTTATGTAGAATAAGGAAACGAAAAAAGAAAAATACGAAACCTCGAGTATTTTACCTATATTAGGCTGTGTGTAAATACGACCGGTTTCGAATTAAAAAAAAAAAAAAAATCATCGTCAACGGGCAATTGAACAACAACAATGACGAAAAAACAAAAAAAAAAAAAAAATAACAATAATTTACTCGCGTATATAATACATTTATTTATCGACTTGGTGTGATCTTTCTTGTGTAAGTTCGCGCCGAACACTTATTATATTAATCTTTTCCATACGCGGTCGAATGTCACAAAACAATCTGTAGTATCTGTGGTTTTTATTTGATTTTTCGCCGATATCATTTCCATTATTTGGCGACTCGGAAACGCCATTGGTTTTCGTGACGATAAAAATACCGAAGAAATTCCATAATGAACCATTGTTTTTTTTTTTTTTTTTTTTTTTTTTACGAGGGGTTAAAATTAATATCCGAACGGAAAACGTAATAATCCCGGCAATTCGCGATTTGTATGGATAAAATTCCCTTGGCCCGGCGTAAATTCGACACGAGGTGTTAACCTAATGGTAACGATAAAATGTCGAGCGTAATGTATACGGTTTTTTTTTTTTTTGTGTGTGTTATTTATTATTGTGTTCCGTAACCGATCCGTAATATTGTAATATTGGACCATTCGTTTTGTGTTCGCCGCAGGTGCCATCGGGCCAGATTCTGCCAAGATGACCTCCTGGGATTCGTATCTGGCGGTAGCGACGTTCCTGTCGTCACCAGAAGAGTTTATGGGCTGGTTCGTCGGATTCGTTTCCCTGTTCAGCACGAATCTCGTGGCGCCGCTAAGGCTGGCGTTGACGTCGTCCAATAAAAATGCCGGCAACAACAAGAGGTAAGCGGATTTCATTACACCCGGATATACGTATATATATATACATACGTACGAGGTCTGTTCAAAAAGTTCCCGAACTATGATTCCTAAAAAAAAAAAAAAAAAGAAAACTTACACTATCGCAAATGTAAATAAAATTAAATGTAAAACACAGATGAGCAGCCCTTTTGTCTTTTCGATAAAATCTCAAATGTTAAATTGCTGTCCGACCGTTAACCGTGCGCGTTCAATGTAGACACGAGCGGTTTGTGTATTGTGCGGTTTTCAATACGAACAACGTATTAATACATTGAATTTTGTGTTAACATTTTTTTGTAAATCTTTTACCGAGACTCGTAAAATGTCGCGAAATGCTCATGGCGTTACGACTGGTTTAAACGTTGCCGAAGACGGTCGGCAATCGGGCCGATGGCGTGCCCGCGTTCAGGACGTCCGTCGACATCGGCGGCAGACGACGGCTCGTGCGACATAAGCCAACGTAATCGGACGTTTAACCGTTCGAGAAATCGCCGAAGATTGGCACACGTCGGTTGGTCCACGTCGTGGAATCCTGGTAGAAAAACTCGGAATGCGCGACAATGCTCTCCGGCACACACTTCCCTTGTTAATTCGTGACTTTTTGCAAGACATTTTTTTTTTTTTTTTTTGTATTTCCAAAACTAAAATCTCCGTTAAAAGTACATTATCGATTGTCTACGATAGACGAAATAAAAGAACGGAGCTACGAGCGATTCCAGTAACCGCTTTCAAGTGTATAAACCAATAGGGAGGAGAATACTTCGAGGGCGATACGTCTCAATAGCTTGTAGGTGAGCACTAGAAATAAAAAAAAAAAAAAATTGAAAAATTCGGGAACTTTTTGAACGGGCCTCGTATGTATAATTTTTAAATTGCAATAATCGCCGCGTGCACGATTTTGCACGTTCACATTGCGAATTCGCGCCAACGTATTTTCGCCCCGTGGTCGCCCGTGTCTGCCGACGGTTTCGGCCGATTCGAGACATATTCGTGACCGATCGTCACACGTTGTCGATAGCAACATTCGGCATTTGGGAAATATAAATAAATAAAAATGCTTATAAGCATTTGAATAGTCCGTACGGGAATTAGTTAAAAATCTTATCGAATAAAAAAACTATACGGATTTTACGTCTATTTATTTATTATTGATTAGACAATTTTAAAATAAACGTTCAATGTTCAATTTGTAGCTAAACAAATATATATATATATTTTTTTTTTTTTTTTTTTTTTTAATTTATATTGGAGACCGAAATAGTGTACTGGCCGAAAACGGCTATGCCCGTGATTAATTTTTTTTTTTTTTTTTTTTTTTATCCGTACGTACTCGGATAAAATAATCACGGTCCCGCCGTGTGTCTCGTAACGCCGATGTGTGTAATAACGTCGATTATCGCCGAACACCGTATTAAATAATAATTTAACGGGCACGCGCAAAAAACCCGTAGAAAATTAACATGAAATTCGGCGCGCGCCTGATAAAATCCCGTGTATACTACACAATATATACGCGTGCGCGTGTAATAGACCGGGCGCTATTCTTGTCGGCTCGCCACCGATATTCGTTTTGATTCGTTTTAAATACAATTTATACCCGATCGAAATAAATAATCCGGTACCGAAATAACACTAGTTTTCGACAATCGCTATTGTTTCTTTAATAATATTATGGGATGGATTGTCGGAGAAAATAAGAAAAAAAAAAAAAACGTTTGGTTTTGCGATCGGTTTTTAATCCGGTCCAGAGTTAATTTATATCAAAACGTCGGCCGAGTCGTTTCCGAAATGTCGTAAACGTGTGATCACAAAAAATCGCATTTTGAATGATATTATTTTCCGTTTCGCCGGTTAACACGTTTTTGAACGAATTTCACAATGAACACACGCGGTAACCACTTGTAAATTCAATTGACATTGATCGTTTTCGAGTCGGTTAATAATTCTAATTTTGATTTTTTTTTTTTTTTTTAATTTTCGTAAAACTAATGCTCAAATACCGGACGTGTTTTTAGCGAGTGGCGAACAACCGCGAGAACCGTTGCATTTATGGGAAACGTTACGGATACAATAAATTATCACAACCATTGGTAACCGCCTAATATCGAAATATTTATTGTATTCAAGAGGACGCATTTGCCGTCTCGGTCCGAATTGTACAGAACTCTTTGCAAAAGTAAAAACACTTTAAAAGAGGACGGGCGGGTGTTCCGGCGGGCAAGACGATCCGTTATTCCGAATATTTAACGTTCAACACGTCGGTTTAGAACCGACGACCGACACATTTAAACGACAATCTTTTCGAAAAATATATTTAAAAAAAAAAAAAAAAACCGCTTCGTCTTTGCATTCCGGAATATTGCGCGTTCGGTTTGTTTTACGACCGGTGGTTTCGTTCTAAAATCAAAATGTAAGCGTGTTTTCGCCCGTGTCGATCGGGCTGAGACGGCAAACGCGAGTGTGGGCCGTCCTCCTCTAGACCAGTGATTCCCAATTAGTATAAAGCCACGGGCCCCTAGCTAAAACTCAAATTGTCCCGAGGACACCCCCCCCTCGCCGTGTTGTAAATACATAATTTCATAGAAATTTCAATTTTTGTTAAAATATGAAAATGGAAAATTAATGTTTTTTTTTTTTTTATTTTTTACGATTTGTTATAATTTTCCACGCCTTTTTGTAATAATATAAACACAGATTTTCTCAGATAGAAAAAAAAAAAAAAAATACAATATAAAGAGATCTTTTCGATTTGACACGTTACTTTACATGCCAACACTATTGCGATTATCTTTTACAATTCAATTACGAATTACTTGAATCAGTTATTGCATTGATTTTATGTGACGTTTCTTTTTTTTGTTCGTAATCTCGTTCAGGTTCGGCTGCTTGCTTGATTTTTCGGCATTTACATCGGCGTCCATTACGATATTTGTTTTACGTGCAACAGTCGGCGGAGAATGCTTGTTCGCATCCATACGTTGTGCAAATGGGGGAAACAAATATCTTAACGGTTTCTCGGCCAGTTGTTTTGTGATCATTTCGAACAGTTGACCGCAAATCGATTTCAGTTTTTTATCGTTGAAAATATATTTTTCGCCGTTCCGTTATTTACCACATCAGTTTAGAAGATTTCGTCATGTTCCACAAACGTGGACCCCCCACCCCCCTAACATTCAACACGTTGACCCCTCGGGGGTACGCGGACTATCGATTGGGATCCGCTGCTCCAGACGATAAAAAAAAAAAAAAAAAAAAAAAAACACGGGGTAAAATGGGTTTAAACAGTTTACACTTTCCCACCCATCACCATTTTCCTTGTCCGTATGCACATGTAATCGTTTAAATTCCTTATATACATAAAAATACGTTACTGGTATCAGTTTGTACTAAAACGACGTATAAACCATTTTGTCTGCGATATTGCGTTAATGGAAAACATATTTATAACGAACAATGGATACTTAGGTACTACTCTTATCTTATTCTTAAACAAATAAATAATAATACGAAAATAATGGTTTTTTTCTCTCTATCACTCTATCTCTCTCTCTCTTTCTGTTCGCGTGCACATCACACACACACGTGTCTTATAAATAATAATAATATTAATTTTAAAAAAATATACATATTATATCGCATTGCTGTATAAAAGGTACAATACAATATTATATTATTGTGTTTTACAACTGCCCAACAACTCGCTTTATTGGCATAACGCACAAAGTAGTTAAACAAATCCGTTTGACCTGTTGACCGGCGTGTTATGTTGCGATTTGTGTTTTAACGGTCAAACCACACAGAACAGCAGAAGAAGAAGAAGAAGAAGAAGAAAAAGAATACAAATGAAATTCGTTCGTTATTCGCGACTAAAATGTTGTGTACGTACAATTTTGGCGGGGAGGGGTGGTGGCCGGTTATTGGAGTCAAAAAAAAAAATAAAAAAAAAAAACGAATACAAATTCGGGAATTGTAGCCACAACGGTCGGCGGTAACAACGGCAAATCTGCCACGTCCAAACCTGACGGCAAACGCTGCTCTACGGAAGTCCCGATTGAAAACCCGAAACTATTTGGTCATTGAAAAACTAGAAAATAGAAAATTGTACGTCGGGTAGGTCACGTTTCGATGTGGAAATATCACGCGGTGGGGAGATTAATTGTATCAAAACTATCATTTAAAAAAACAATATAATAAGTACCAAAATACAATAAATGTCCCCCTCCCTTGACATTTTTTTTTCCGACTATTACCACTGGTGTGCACATTCCTAAATTAACATATTTGATTAAAACGTACGTGCGCCTACTGGTTGTTGTTTTTATGGTTTTTACCGTTAAAATACTTTTTAACTCGATGAGACAACTGGCTGCACATTATTATTATTATGTGTTATATAATTACAATTTTCGATGTTGTCAATACAATATTATATAGACGTCAGTGTAACTATAGAAATCGTAATACAAAATAAATAATAAATAAATGAACACACAAATAAATATTTTTATTTTTCGACCGTATCTGCTTGAAACTGGCGACAATGGAGTTTTACTAACACGATTTTTTTTTTTTTTTTTTTTTTATTAAAACGTGTTTTGTTATATTGATTACGTCGTGTCTTTGAGCTAATAATTAACTTATACTTATAAAAAAAAAAAAAAATTATATAAATGCACACTGTGCACAATTTCTCGTAAAAAAAAAACGGGATAAATGTTTAAAATGGCTTACTGCAGAATATCAATTCAAATATAAATCAATTCCTGGTTAAAAAGAAATATGTATGTACCAAGAAAAAAAAAACACCCATTGTATAAGACGCACAAAACCAAAAAAAAAAAAAATACATTAAATTAATTATGAAGTATACACGAATCCGTCTAAATGTGTGTATTAGGCGTTAAAAGTATTGGAAAATCGCGAAACGCAAAAGAAATCACAAAAATGTCCACGATTTCAGTGATAGGAGTTTGCTTTTTTTTTTTTCGGTTTGCGTCCGACGTTCTTAAAAAAACCGTATAATAGTTCGAAAATCGTTTTTTTTTTTTTTTTTTTTTTTTCTTATCGATAGAGGTGAAACATATTTACCTTGATGTTTAAACACTGTATTTAATTCGATTTTATTGAAAATTGTTATTATTATTTTGTTCGGTATACGACCTGTTGAGTGTATTGCGTATAAAGCACAATCGTATCAACGAATATTACAAAAATCATGTTCGTTAATGATATTGCATTAACAACATTTCCGATTGTATATTAATGTTCCGATTACGGTTTAATGGTTTTTTTTTTTTTTTTTTTTTTTGTAACTATAACGAAAGTATTTGTATTGTAGATAATTATTATTGCCGTTGCGCCGACCCGCGCGGTATTGGTGTGTTTTGTATTTAAAAAACACAAATATTATATTTGTCGCAATAACGATCAATCGCCAAAATATAATACGCATAACATTATCGTCTTAGTACAGTGGTTATTCCCTAAAAACACCTAAAATATGTTTTCAAAAAAAAAAAAAAAAAAAAAAAACCCACAAATATCCTCATTATAATCTCTGAATAATTACAAAAATATGCAAAAAATAATCGACGGACACCGCGATATAGATGCTTTAATATGAAATTTTATTTTTACCCTTGCATAAATGGTAATTATTATTGCACTATGCTAACAGTAGACATTTAAAACAACTACACACACATATATTAAATTATATAAAAAACAATAAATATGATCGAGTATTAAACAATACATGATGGGTTGTGTGAATGTTTCAAAATTTTTTTTTTTCTTTTCACAATTTACAAAATATTCCAAAATTTGATAATCTAAACGCAAACATTCCCTAATCCGTGAAATATTCTAAATTATGCAAAAAAAAAAAAAAAACCTTTTTCCCGTAAACTATGTATCGAACGAATCGTCCACATTTTTTACTCGCATAAGACTGCACAATAATACCCAGTTAACGATACGTAAAAACGTATAAATCCGGACTATAGTAATAATAATATATATCGCCGGGAAACTCGGCGGCGCACGATAAGGTTGGTATTTTTTTTTTCTTTTTATCACATTACCATTCGAAAATCCGTAAACCACGTGAAAATCGCGTTCAACATGACGTGATACATAATATAATAATATATAGTTGAAATATTCGAATTGATAATAGAATATGCCTACACGGTAACACTCGAAGAGCACATGCCGATCGATTGATAAAACAAATGCGTTTCTGAGTATTTCGCCGATTCTTCTCGATCGTTTTCGTACGGATCGGTCGTCTTATTATTTTCCCATGCGATTTCTCTGGGTATCAACAATTTTTGTTGTCAATAGAATCGATACGGTTTTTCTAAAAATCTAGTGGATTTTATTTATAGTTTTTGTAATCGATTTTCCGGAGCGGCAAAAAAGTTCAATTGAATACACTTGAAAATTAAAATATCATATATCCGTCGGTTTTCCCGATATTCGCTTCTTTTTATTTTTTTTTTTTTTTTTGGGGGGGAGGTGGGAGATATTGTGATCAAATACACCGAACAATATTAGTTAAAATTTTAATGTTCGTCTCTTTTTAAATTCATCTACGAAATATAATTTAAATGCCTATTTATTTTTAAAAGAAAATCAATAACGTGAAAACGCACAAACGTATACTTATCAGTATGCATAAGTACTCGCACACTCATTGTCGACAGTCAAAAAACGATCTATTATACCGATCACTCTGTATAATCTCGAAAAAAAAACACGTTTTTAGCATCACATTTTAATTGAACATACAATTTGTATGAGTCTAATGCACAAATCAAATTAGGTTGACCTCTAATGGTTTGGTACCTACCACACCGACAATTAGTTAAGTAAAACACATTAAACGTGGTCAAAGTACGGAATGTTCAGATGTCTATTACAATTGTTCTACAAAAATACAATAGACAATTTTATTTATTTACTATTTTCTATATATTTTTGACAAATGTATAGAAACCGCAGTCCTCGAAATCGCATTATAAAAATAAAAAAAATGTTTCATTCATATGTAGTGTGCAACAGGTTGTATGTTGGAAGTTGGGAAGGTAGAATATAGACGTGAATTTAATTTAATCGGTACAAATGTTTTGATACATTAAAACTGAAAATTGTGTTAATTTTCCTAACCACGAAACAAATAACTTACAATTATTCGTGTTTTCTCGTTTAATGTGCATTTTTATTGAGCCAACAAAGTCGTATTCATATAAATAGGAATATAACAAAATACGGTGATTAAAAATACGATTTTCATCAAAATTTCAAATAAAAACGATAAAAAATAGTTATTGCGTTTCGCTCAACTTCGTCCTTTTTGGCCATCAAGTACAACTAATAAACCTTGTATCAAATTTTCGTGAATTTTTGATGTGGCAAAACAATTTAATCCACATAAACCGAATAAAAACTAAAATAAAGTCGAACATTTAAAGTGCCTATAAACAGCTCAAAAATCTCCAAAGTGCAAGAAATATTAATAATAGTTTATGAAACCCGTCAATTAATAATTAATAATTTACGTTACATTGAACCTGGATTTCTCTAATTATTGCGTTACCTACACCAAATATCAAAAAATGATCTCCCCACGGATCGACTAGATCCAAAATGCTTCCGGTAAATGTGCTACACTTGAAAGCCCGAGCAGGATTTCTGGTAGAAAAGTTGTTTACAGAACAGAACAGAAAAAACGCACATCATAGTCAAACCAATACAGTCCTCGCTTCGCTATGAATCTAAAAAAGGCAAAGAAATACAAACGACCTCTCGTCGTTAGGTTAGCCTAACCTACGTATTACGATAATCGTGAATAATTTTTATCCGTTCGTGATGAGCATGATAAGGAAAATAAGGACATCACTATCTCCGGTTATGTATGTGTGTATGTGTATAATACAATGCCATTAGTGTGACCACAGAGCTCATAATAATATTGTACGTGACTTAGGCCACTGCAAATTCCATGCAGTTTTCGACAAAAAGACCTAATGACGCATGACAAAAATCGAAGTACTTACTGTGGTTCGATTTTAAAATTGTTAAGATGTATGTTGTTGATAAACAAGTTGACTTTGCATCGGACAAAGCATATTTTTGATATTAACATTTTTTTTTTTTTTTTATATATATAATTATTTATCATTAAAAATTGACAAATCTATACAAATTTCAAACTTTTTATTCTCGTACATAATCGGATACAATTAAACAAGTGCTCCGACCGATTCAAAGTAAACTTATTTATGAATGCAAATATATTTTCATTTTTAACTCCTTTCCTTAAAATGGCTTTCGGGCAGTAGATTAGTGGTAAGTCTTATCATTTAGGTGGTTGTTAAAAGGTAAAATATAATTTCAATTTTTGAAAAAATTAGAGAAAATTAGGAAAACTGTTTGCACGGATTAAATAAATAATTTTTTTTTTTTTTTAGTTAGTTAAAATAACAAATATTTTGTGTCAACAACGACGACGACGATTGGTTTCGTCCAATTATTTAAATTCCAAAATATATTAATCGTTTATGAAAACGAATCGCTAACTGCATAAAGAGAACAAGTCCGCTTTTTATAATTTTTCAGGAGCGACAAAATTCTAAAAATATTAAACGAAATAATAAAGACATGATTTTTAAAAAATTGACATTTGGTTTTAATAGCCAATATCGAAATGGCGAATTGATTATATATTTTTTTTTTATTTAAATTATATTTTTATCTCCAGGACATGTCTCCTATCCGCCTTTCTGCAGTAAAAAATATTGTATGTTAAATAATATATACAAATTACGCGTATCAGTTAAAAATACGATAAAATATTACAATACGTTAGATTTGCGTATATAATTGTATGTTCTACATTAAAAAATATTGATTGGCGTTAAAAAAATATTTACAAGGCATTTCGCATAACTATAGAGATTGTTTTCAAAATAAGTCCTCTTTTTCTTTCTCGAATTTGATTTAATTTTTTTTTTTTTTTGGTGTCCTGTACTCTCCGATCCGATATATTTATATTTTTGTTTTCCAATTTGAGCAACCGATTCTTTTAGATTTTAATACAGAGGACGTGATATCTGAGAATATTATCTGTGTTTGTACGTCGGTATTTTTTTCTTTTCGGTATTTTAATTTCAAAGCGAGATACGAGTGTGTAAAATATCACTTAAAATAAAAATAAAAACTCATATCTCGGTTAAAACTTAAAATTACCAACAAAAAAAAACCCGGCGCACGACCACGTTTTCTTGTCTTTAAATTTGGTACTAGGCAAATTTATTCTAACGTCGAAACTAACAGCGTAAATTGTCGCGTTTAAAAGACGGAGACATCGCATTCGGGTATCATCTTAAATAACAAACCACAGACTTATTTATTCGGTTCTTAATAATAATTAAAGATAAGATATATTTTTTAGGAATTATAATGCAATGCGAGTATATGCGGAATTAGGTTTACCCAGCTAAAAGTTAAGAAAATACAAATTGCAATTATCTCGTTAATGAATGCTATTTACTATTTAGGGTGTGTACCAGAGTATATATGATCGTATGAAGTAGTGCCGTCTAGTAGTTAATGGATGTGCCTCGTATTCACAAAACCCTTAAGGCCTTGCCACGGTCCCAGGTCCTAGCCAGTTCGTGAAGTACAAATCGAAAACCGTTTTTGTCACCAAATTCACTGTTGTTTTAATGTGTCGAACTGTACTATCAAATTAATAATCGAAAACGATTTGAGAATAATGTTTTTTTTTTTTTTTTTTTTGTAAATCGAAACCAAAATCTTTTTTGACCGATTTTTCGATACGTTTGAACGTTTCATACGCGATGTTTATCAGTAATTGTTTTCAATTTTTTTTTTTTTTTTTTACCTACTCGATCATCATCCGGTTATTTATTATAAAAATAAACTTTACCGGACAAAAAATACCAAGACAGACCAATGGATGATAAGTTGATCGTGTTTATCAAGTTTATTGAAGTACATAGGTATATGTTAACCGCAGTTTACGCTACAAAGTATTACTACGAACTTAGTACTTCAAGTGAAGAATGAGGAAAGGCGCGTGAACACGTTTTTAAGTAACTCGTTAACTAAAAAAGTACTCCAGATTGGCAATTGGTCCTTAGTCATAGTGCCACCCAGTAAAAATTCCTTAAAATATGCTCTCAAATCATACCCTACATTTAGACTGCAACTTAAAAACTATTCATGACGAAGCTAAACGTTTCTATAAAAAATTTCATAACTCTCTTTCTTCTCATTCAAATCCTCTCATCATAAAATTATCATCCCTCACAATCCCAGGCAACCCCCCAAGGCGACTTAAACGTAAATGGTGTAGAGATTTATTACTTTAAATACTAACATTTAACTAAATATATAACATATTATATAAATACTAAACATAACTAATTCATAATGATTAAACCAAGACGAAAG
The DNA here is from genome assembly GCA_956483605.1 of Tuberolachnus salignus. Taxonomy (NCBI): domain Eukaryota; kingdom Metazoa; phylum Arthropoda; class Insecta; order Hemiptera; family Aphididae; genus Tuberolachnus; species Tuberolachnus salignus. Next base: position 47,619,966 of record OY101429.1, on the reverse strand, counting down.
TGTCATCAGTGGGTGGCTTCTTTCCTCAAAAGTATGTAAATCATGTCTATTTGCTTGTTTCCCCTATCGCACATATACTTATTATGTCTTAGATATAGATTGTATATTTTCTTCTTAAAAAAAAAAAAAAAAAAAAAAAATATGCTCTGGCGTGTGCATTTATCCTATAACCGTTTTTTTTTTTTTTTTTTTTCGTATAATTTAACCGACAAAACGGCGTGTACTTATTTTGACGGATCCGAAGGCAAACGAACGATTTAAAAATAAACGCCGAAAAAGCCCCTAGGCGTATTGACGTAACGACGACGCAATACAGGTGTATAACAATTATATTAAAATTGCCTAATATAAAAAATATTGTAATATTCTCCCGGCACTTGTGGCACTTTTCGTAATTTTTTATTTCATAAAAGTTGATTGTTTTTTTTTTTTTTTTTACACTAGAGTATGGCAGGTAGATAGTTGTGCAATATAATACAATTATATAGAAATTTAATTAATTTACAACCGACAGGAAAGCACATCGTCGGCCTCCCAACGCTATTGAACCATAAAAGGAAGTATATCGTGAACATACATTTATAGTCGAACGCAATTTCTCGTTCGCGAGAAACATTACACACCGAATTGACATTCCGTATAATTATAATCCTTTGTATATCAACTCGATATGAACCTATTGTAAAAAAAACGTAATTTAAAAACACAAAATCCTGTTGCTTGCCCTATTTTGAATTGGCGCGTCTGAAATGCAATTTAAAATGAACAACATTTCGGTTAAAAATACATCCTATAATTATACATGTCATATACGAAATTCAAACGAGAAATCGAAAATATTATTAATACGCTGCAAGTCAGATTTGTTTCTGTTTTACAAACTCATCATAGTAACGTATTATTCAAAATATATACAGTATGTCACATTGTAACGCGAAATATTTCAGCCCGATGGCGTTGGAATGACACCGAGTGTATTTTAGGCAGATCAAAGGTAACAAAACGCGCGCATTTTGAACCGATTTTCAAAACTTTACCCACAATGAGGTGCACGGTTCTATTTTTTCCAAGTAACTTTGACTATTACAATCATTTTTATTCAATCTCAAAAATTGCCCGAAACACAACTATCACGCAATAAATACGTGTTATTATTATTATTTTTTTTTTTTTTTGAAAAATCATTAGAAAGTCATCTATTTTAATAAACACTTTAGATGGTCGTGGAAAATCGGGCAATTTTTTAGATAGAAAAAAAATAAATACATTTCACGATCTTATTTGAAAAATAAATATCACTATTCGATGCACACTGTAGATACGCGCTACGAGTGAAATAACGTCGAGCGTAGCTCGATTTAACCGTTATAGGTAAAATAAATATAATTATTTCGCTTCGAAATAAGTATAATTAAAAAAAAAAAAAATTATTATCCACGACCACCGCGTTTTTAAACGACATACATACATTGTTTTATTGAAATAGAAAATCAGATTTACGATTTTCGTAATATATAAGACGATGTTTAATTACGAGTCAAAGCAAATATTTGTATGTATCGTTTTAAACAGCGCGCGATTAAAACTCGTTATTTTTAATGATTTTGTGTTGTGCCGAGATTCGCAGACACATTCTAATAACGAATATTGCTTGTGTACTGAACAAAATAAAATAAAATATTATTATTGCTATGGCGATTACCATATTTTAGGTATTTATCAGTTAGAATTGTTAATTTACGATGTCACGTACGTCATCGTGTTACAATAATTATTATAGCTTGTCACGGGAGTCCAAATATTATTATAATAATAATCGCATTTTTTTTTTTTTTTTTTTAATATTATTTCTCTCTCTCTCTCTCTCTCTCTCTTTCTCTTTCTATTATTAAATAACAATACAATTTTCGACTATAATAGCCTAATACACTAAAGTGCGATTTTAAATAATGTAAAACACCGTTGAACAATATAATTTATTGTTTCGCAGACAACAATAATAATCGTTTATTAAAGGACATATTAGAAGAATATATATTTTTTTTTTTTTTTGTTTATCGAATGATTTTTTTTATACAAAAATGTTCATTTGTGATCGTGAAAAATAGAAATATTTTTAAAAATTAACCGTTAATAATTTACTAATAAACGAAAATATTTTTTTTTTTTTTTTTTACAAAAACCGATCGGTCAAGGCATATAATCAATATTCTTATTTATAAAACAATACGTAATAGCTTGGTCTGTTCGCTCTGAACACGACCAGAGAGTCTCAAACGGAAGAAAACGGAGAAAACAAATTTACGCGTATAGAGGCCCCTTAAGGGTTCGAGTGTAGGCGATAATTACATAATTATCGTAAGCGGTCGAGTGCGTTAGCCAGTAAATGAATAACTGGAATTTCCTGCGGAATCTGTGAATTTTATGAATTTTAAACGACATATAAACGTCTAACCAACACAGACTGTCAATAAATATCAATTTGATCGAATATTAATAATAATAATAATAATACATCGGCTACTCAGCCGGTCTGGAAAAGGCGATTTTTCAGATGGGCCGGTTAACGGTTTTCGAATTATAACGGTTTGTTGGGTATGTTGATTATCTCCATCAAATTCAATTCATTAAAAAATCGACCATCGACCTGTTAATTCATTAACAAAATTAACTGCTTGACATAGACCGTTAGTACTAAAATGTAAAAGTAGTAATAAAACGAATGGTACAATACTAAACAATATCTCTAAATATAATACAAATGGAATAAATTACGTAATCCTATAAGTAGACTCCATGAAAAATAATATATAAATGTTGGAATCGAGGACAGCGAGAACATTTTTTTTTTCTTTTTTTCTTGTTATTTTATTGTGGAAATAAATGTTGGTTGGCCTGGATTTGATTCTCATTTTACCCCTAACCAGTGACATAATTACGAATTCGTGTTAGAGGACGGCGGGGAATTATATATTTTTAGTAAATATCTGTAAAGCTCGAACCACCCCCGAAAAATCCTGTAACTCTACAACGAACAGAATTTTGTATATTATAATAGTTGATAATTAAATATAGGTTAATATTGAATTATATTTTATAACTTACTATTAGTTATACAATATGAAATTGGTAGGGAGCTTATTAGTAAATATTTGTGTAAAACTAGATCCTACTTCCTCGGACTTTTGGATATAACATAATTTATTACATCTTCAAGATTAACATTGATGTCCCTATGAACAACCAACGTGTATATACTTAAACCATTTAACATATCCCGAAAAGATTTCGAATCGTTAGTTTTAACAAAATATTATTTAAAAAACCGGCTTGATGCGTATCGCCCTCCAACCCACCGTTAATTACGCCTCTTGTATTAACATTTTGCGCCTATCTAACTAATCTAAATCAACGAGCGGATTTCAATTTGTACAACGTGAAACGTACAAATAATACGTTTAGATTAAACGTAATTGATTTTTTTTTTTTTTTTACTCGAAAATATTTAATAAACCACACGGACTGTTTGACATCGAAAATCTACTAGTGTAATATTCGTATCTACTAGATTATGTCATGAGTACGTTTTTAAAATGATTAAATTTAAAATCCGTCGGTATAGTTTTATCTCGTTTGGTAGGTAGTAATAATAATAATAATAATAAAACACTTTTAAATGGGTCGATCAAAAATAATTATCGTGATAATTTAGTCCGCGACAGTTGGAGTTCAAAATCCAACCCGATATTTACTTGGGCGGGCGTTCCACTTACGGAATTTTTACTTACTCAAATGGATTATAAAAAAAAAAAAAAAAATGAAAAAAAATGCGTGCACTAAAATATAAATTTCAACGATTAAAATGTTTTATCGGTCAAGTACGAGGTGGGTACGAGTATGTATTATAATCAAGCCGCCCGCGTTTTACACACATATACGATCAAATATTTGATAATATGTCAAACTTAAAATATTTCAAAAACCTTAGTAAAATATTATGCGTGTTATTTGGAAACGAATTTCGTAATCGAAATTAATTATTATTATGAACGTAGATAAGTGTGTATCGGGCAATGGTTTTATTTTTATAAAGCGATTGGATTTGAGCGGCTGTTGAATTCGACCATAAATATTACGGCCAGTAAATTCTCGATGTATATATATATATATATAAATTGATTGTCTATATTAGACAATTTTCCAAACAAATATTTGAAGTTTGACAAATACGTCAAATATTTGTATAGGTTCGATATTATGTGTAATGTATACGAGTAAAAATGAATACGTTAGCCAATTAAAATACGATTTCGTACGAACATTTACGATTGTTACGGTTGTCGGCGGATTTAATTTTAAACATTTCCGACGTAATAATTATTAAATTGTAACGACGTTATTGTAGTAATTGCGAACAATAACCAGAAAATAATAATATTGCCAATATCGCAAATGTCCTGGGAGCAGGACTAGTAATGGTATACATAAAATTCATACCTGAATAATATTAATCATTTTCCAAGGATCGTATGCATTTTATATTTATTTATAAACGTTGTAATTATAAATTGCCGACTTGGGCAAATTAATACAATATATTCTGGTAAGTCGCCAGTGCGTTATTAATAATATTAATATTATTCCTGTACAATTTCCGAGATATCAATCGTTTAGTCCAACTTGGCTACGAGTCGTATTGTTATCATTCTTCTCGGCAAACTCATAGTGCTTTCTCTGTCCAGTATACCATATGGAATCGATTTATCGATATGTCAATTCTTCACGACGCGAGTCCTTGCGGTCTCGAAGACTACGCGGGGCATTCGCGAACATTTCAGCCAATGGCCGGCACCGTCCCGAACCTCTGTTGCAGTCACATCACGTTTTGTTCGCGATGGAATAAAACTCATTTTACGCGCTTATTTAATCGTGTCAGGAATCGATTAATTCCGCTTTTTTAGACGTCCGTCTACTGCACGTCTCGTTGTTAGGAGTATACGCGTTTTCAACGAATCCTTTCCATTTCGATTTAAGTCGCCTCTGGGGATAGTACTTGTCCGCGTATCGGGTGCCGACCGTCCACTATCTGTTTTGTTCTTTCGTGTCTTGTGCACGCTTCTCTCCTGACGTGCGGTGGAGTGTTTCCACTCATCACGTGCATAACTTCGGTGCTGGTTAGGTGCAAGGTGTGTAGGTCATCTCCCCTTTTACCGCCCACGAGTAATTCCGTATTAAGTTATTTCTTGTGTCTACTTTGACCTTCTTATGTTCACAGTTTGTCTTGTACATCTGGCGACCGTCTACGTAAATGACCACCAAGATACTCGGGGAGGGGGGGGGGGGTGATTGGTCATAGTGTTCCGTGTCTATGGCCATTCCATTTAAAAATACGCTTTCTTTTCGCATTTCGATTTCATAGGCGGGAAACACAAACCTGAGCTTTTGTCGGATTTGGTTTAAGGCGGTTAACACGTCGTAGTAGTAGCCGGTCAGCTGTTTTAGAGTTTTTGTGAGCGCATTTTCGACTGCTTCGAATGTTGTCCTTTGTGCTGTACCACAAGGTCATCTGCATATATGGAGTGCTTCGCTCTATCAAAAATCACAAATCGTTCGTATAAACGCTAAACAGTATCGAACCTAAGCCACTCATACCCCGAGGGAGGCCGATTCTCAGAGTCTTCCGTCAATTTTTTCGCCGTTAAGGCTAAGGGCTTAATGCTTTATGTTTATGTAAATTATTAATACTATTATTATTATTATTATTATTATTATTAGATAATTGTTAAACACTTTTTGAGTGGGTACTATTCAATTCAAGATTGCATAACTACTCGAAAAAATAAAACAAACACTTTTTCAAGAAAACAATATTAAACAATTTTATGAATATTATTATATTCAATTTTTTTTTTTCATTTTCTAAAACGATACATGACGTGCTGTTATAATAATCAACAATGTAACTGGCATTTAATGAATATTGAAATCGTATCGTAAGATACATAATAAAGATACGTATTAATACTCGTATCTACGAGTATTAATATTATCATATTATAAAGTCGTCTCGATAATCATTTTTTTTTTCTTCGAGTTGTTGCTGTCTTGAACTGGATAAAAAAAAAAAAATAAATAAAATTATTAAACTATCATGACCCGACGAAATAATCGTTTTGACAATTTCACAAACGATCATTATTAGGGTTTTATAACTAACGGGGTTTTAGGGATTAACGGGATCCTATACATTTGTGCGGCACTCTGTCCGTCTGCCGGACGCTTCTATAACACGTCTAAACAAAATAAGATATCGACTTAAAATGCATACATATTATTGATAGTACCTAACAGAGACGCGTCTATACATTTTTTTTTTTTTTTTTTTTGCTGTTTTCCCGGTTTTAGAGCATTTGTCGGTAATTTTATTAATTTTTTGTTGCATAATATTTTTGGCGAATTTTTGAATTTAGGTAATGCGAAATACCATCTGAATAAATGTTCGTTATATCCACTTAAATAGGTATTCTTCATCCGTATACTAAATCTCAATCGTTTTATTATACTGTATTTATCTCTATTAACGGCTACGTGGTGCGTCAACCGGACTCAATTAACGTTGACAAATAGCAACTAATTGGTCTGTGACGAGTGTGTTAGATCGCGATCGTGTTTGTTTCGTACTTAAAGTGTAAGTATTTAAGAAATAGCGTTAAACAATTCCGAAAGTGGAAATCCTGTATATATATATATATATATATATATATATATACAGACGGGATAGAATAAAACGAAAAAAAAAAAAACGATTTCGGGTCATTTTCATATACGGTAAAACGCGGTTTATTATTATTTAAAGGCCTTTAAATCAGTAACAGGTTTTCAATTGTATTAGTATTGTATTTGTGCATAGTCAACGGGCAGATACAATCGTTGCAAACAAAAATACCTACGTTTCTGAGTGGAGGAGCTATTTTTATTAATATTTTTAACGAGTAAAATAATTTACTATTATTTACGAATTTCACGTATAATTTGAACTAGAAACGCTTATAAAAAAAAAACAAAAAAAATGACATTTACCGTAAAACTAAATATAATTTTCGAAAAAAAAAAAATAACTACCGAAGTCTCGTCAAACGAACGCGCACCATTTACACCGTGGATATTTAAAAATAATTATAACAATATTTTGTGTATATTGTTTTACGTGCACACCAATGTACTCGTTGGCGTCGTACGGTCGTTCGAGATAATTATTAATTTATTATCTCGACCTAGTCTAGAGCGTTACTAAAGAACGGGGAAAAAAAAAAAAAAAAAAAATTAAACAATAGCAACACGGTATAATATACGCGATTTGTAATAATATGTAATACAATGATGATTTTACGTGACAAAAATTAATCCCGAGTAGCGTTTTTCTGCCGTCGCGCGCCGTTTTATTAATCTGAACAGTTAAATTTTTTTTTTTTTAAATTTTGTTATCTTTTGATGAACAAATAATTCTCCGACACGGTCAATACGGACACATAACCTTATCAATGGCACGTTAACAATACGGTTGGTTTTTGAGATGAACCGCGATTCCGTCGAAATTTAGGCAGGCCGACGGGTAAAACGAGACGGATACTCGTACATTTATTAATAATTTATTGTTAAAAAATATTTTAACGAAAATAGAATTTCGATTACGGCGTAATACTCAATTAAAAAATATAACACGTGTATCATACACGGATTTCGGTAAATGTATTCGATGAATGTCAGTGAGGCCGGCGGTAGGTAAAAAATCTCGGCGGCTCCTTAAGATTAACGCACCACAAGCTAGACGAGTTACTCGGGTAGTATTTTAGTAAATTGTAAGTATTATTTTTTTTAAATTTTTTTTTAGTGTAACTGTGTAAAGTCGAGTTACAAATTTGGTGTGCACGATGAATCGAAAGAGGAATAAGAAATACAATTATTATATAACCGCGAGGTCGAATTATTTCAATTAATCTTACACAAATTAATACGAGGACGTCTTGCCGATGATTTGAATATTATTATGTCTATGGCGACTAGTGAAGTAGAGTAGTTCGGTCAGTGGCACGAAAATGATGGTTTATGGCAAAATACGAAATTTATAATATTAAAATTATTATGATAACATGATAAGCACCCAGTGGCGCCGTAACGATTTTTAAACCGTGGGGGCTGAACAAAATAATTTTTAAACGCTTGAGAAAAATGACGTAGTTTAATAATCTAAAAATTAAAAAACGAAAATACTTTTTATTTTTTTTTTTGTTCAGTGACTGATATAACTGAAATAAATACCTATATTAAACTAAATATATAAAAACGGCTCTGATAAAATGATACAACTTTTTTTTATTATTATTTCATTTTTTTTTTTTTTTTTTTTGTCAGTCTTTCACAAAAAGTTTATTTTAATCATATTTTTGGTTGAAGGCCCCTGCAATCACCATGCAATTTTCGACAAAAAGACCTAATGACGCCTGACAAAAATTTAGGTTCTTACTGTGGTTTGATTTAAAAATACATGTTAAGATGTATGTGTTTATAAACAAGTTGACTTTAGATCGGTCGAAGCATATTTTTGGTATTAAAATTTTTCATTTAATTATTTACCGTTGAAAATTGACAAACCTACACGAAACTTCAAACGTTTTATTCTCGTAAATAATTGGATACGATTGAAAAAGTGCTCCGACCGATGCAAAGTTAACTCATTTATGAATTCAAACATGTTTTCATTTTTAAAAACAGCTGTACTCCTTGCCCATAAATGGGTACTAAGCAGTAGTTTGTTTAAAAATAAAATATAATTTTCAATTTTTACATAATTGGAAAAAAAACTTATATGCAGGGGTCTTAAATCGTTTTTCCATATTGCTAAAGTTTCTCCTCTATTCGATTGTTTTATGTTTTGCTTCAATATTCAACATGAAAATGATAGGGGAATATACTTAAACCTATATATTTTATCAGTGGGGGTGTAGCTCCCGGAGAGTTTTTCCCGTAGGGGGAACAAGCTGTAGGCACCACTATCGGTCACAGATATCAGTAAAATCGAGAAAAACCCTTGGAATTTTGCCGGGGTTCAAGAGTTAACTCTGAAATGATAATATCCCCACGTTGTCGAACGTGGTTAAGCCCGTAATTAACCAGAGTCAATTCGATTCGATTTAGTGATTGACTTATATCGCGGGCCGTACGGTATTCTGAATTCGGTTTCGTACACGTTCGACGCCTGTTACGCGTTCCCGCCGAAAGGACGAGTACGCGAGTGTGTCTGGTTTTTTAAACGGTTTTTTTTTTTTTTTTTTTTTTTTCATTACCCCGGTTTCTAATTATATATTTTTCGTACCTATACCCGACGACGTGCGCACAGATAGGACAGATTGGTGTACGTACGCGCCCACGTCACTCAATCGCGTCGGCGACCACGCACGAGGGTCGGCGGGAGCGCGCCGGCGCGTCGCCTACACCGACCGACCCGCCAGCGGCGCTCGGCGGACCGCAACACATTCACGTACACTACGCGAACGACGAGTCGGCCGTGCCAAACAGTCGCGAGCACGCAGCGCGCGCACACATTCGCTCCCGTCGTAGCGCGTCGAGTACGAAAATAAATTTTCAAAAAAAAAAAAAAAACACACATTTTTTTTTATTTCTGCGTTTCGATTCCGTCGCCGGTCGTTTTTGTTTTTTTCTCGATTTCTCGCCGCCGGCATGCCGAACACCGTCGCCGCCGCCGCCGGTTTTTTGTGAAACTATACGACTACACACACACACACACACAACCCCGGTCCCCCCTGCGTTGTACCGCTCGTCGGCCGCAAATACCATTAATATTATTAATTAAGACGAAAAAAACGCAACCATCATCATGGATTTGTCGGTTTTCAGCAGCATGTTGTCGGTCAACGGGCCGAGGGGAACCAGACGAGAGGGCAAGAAGTTCAGACAATACGCCGCCGCGCTGTCCAGTAAGTACCCAAAAAATCGTTTTTTTTTTTTTTTTTTGTAATATTGTAAGGTGTTGTTGTATCCAATCTCTAAACGTTTTAACGTTAACGGTTTTGTACATGCACCCTCCGCCGCCCCGGCGTCGCAGGTGGCCGGTGCCCGGACTGGAACGGCGGCGGACCGGCCTTCGGGTTAGAAGAGGGTCCGGGGAGGACGCGTAGTAACACGCGCTAGACAGATGATGGTTACCTCCACCATCCCCGCTACCTGTTGCCCGTACGATACATAATATACATATATATATATATTATGTATTATATATTATAATGGCATAGCGCGGGCAAATAATAATAATAATAACAATAATTACTATTTGTGTGCCGTATAACCGACCGATTGTCGGTTTCACGAGTCTGCGCGATCTGCACCGGCGAAAACCGGTCTGTGCCGTCGGTACGACAACAGCTGCACCGCGCAACAATATAATATCTCAGGACAAAGGATTTCGCCGAGCGGGCGGCTGTACACCGTCGGCCGCCGTGTTTTATTCCTTTTTTTTTTTTTTTCTCCTTTTTCTTCTCCCGGCTCCGGTACGGTTTTTCCACCGGTTTTTTTAACTGCCCTAAACCGCCGCGCACCGCGTTTATTAATTATCGAACGCTGTCTTATTATTATCTCCCGGCCGTGTATCCGTTCGCCCGGGCTGTAATTTAGACGCCCCGTCGGTGATGCCCGTGTACAGGTGGTAACCCAGGCTGTGTCGACCGGCCGGCCACTACACCCCCGGACGCGGTCTCGTCGTTCCGTGCGGCGGTTGGGTTCGCCGCCGCGACGACTTTGCCCGGACGCTAACCGTTAATAATGTAGCAATAATGCGACCAGGCGGATTATTATTATATTCGACCGGTGGTGTGCTCAATAAACCGTGCAGTGCTCAGTAACGTTAACCTTACGCCCGGAGTCGGTGTGCGTTATATATATATATATAGGGACGGAGATTATTTTTGATTCAATTACGAAAACGCCCGGTCAAAAGGACGATGACGACGCGTACAATTTTTTTTTTTTTTTCTCTGTATTGTTCGACTAATAAAAAAAAATAAACGGTACCTACATTTTTTTTCTCTCTCCGTCTGTTGAGCGACCGACACGATTTAAATGCCATTGAACGCACATCGTGCAGAGGACATAGTATAATGCGTTTTTATTATTATATATATAAATATATATTCTTTTTTTCATCTCTAACAAAATAGCACATACTCGTATAATAAACAATTTATAATAGGTAGGCGAGCGCGCGCGTTTTTATTATTTCGTTTACGAAAATAATTAATTCCCTTATATCGAACGGTTTCAAGGTTCCGCCGCGACGTTTTTCCAGCATTGTTTTTTTTTTTTTTTTTTTTTTCCCGTATAAATTGTTTGTTTTCCCGTCGAACAAAATAATTTTTTACACTTTGCGTCGCATAGTAAACACCACACACACACACACACACAGCTTGCGCAATCTTGCCCGTGATGTATTTCTATTAAGAGCCCGTAATATATTGTCACGTTTGAAACGCTTCCAAACTCTCCTATTATAATATTATTATTATCTGAAAATTTCCTTTTATTTATTTTTTTTTTTCACGTTTTTAAAAATATTATTTTCGATTGTTCGTAAGCCGGTAGATCGCGTTTGACCGAAACTTTTCGTTTCAGGTATACCCGGTATACGGTAACGCGTATTGCGCAACGTTCGTCCACGTGTGGCACCGATAATCTTTTTATACCGAAAAATGATTCTTTTTTTTTTATTGTGCGGTGCCAACGACGTGTCGCGGCCATTACCTATAAATTACGCGCACGCCGGGCTAGTGAAATTAAAAGTCCATAAATGTTATACACGGTAAAACACGACCACTCTCCTCCCCACCCCGTCCATAGTGACACCGAGTTAAAACCGATCATTCAAATAAAAAAAATAGCAGCCAATTATTAACTAACCTAAATTATACGTGTTTTTATTTTTATTTTTCGATCCGTTGTTAACCAATATTTATAATCTCTGTGTCTGTGTGCGTTTAGTTGCAAGTTTACACACACGACACCGGACGTTATCTACGAACCCTCCGGGTATGGCAAATTAAGTTATCCTGAAAAAAAAAAAAAAAAGAAGAAAAGAAATAAATACAGGTCAACGTTATATAAATATTAATGAATTCGAATAAACCAACTACACGCAAAAATATGTATTTTTTACTCTAATATTTAGACTTTTATCGAGTTGCTATACTCGTGTGGTTATCCCATATAGACCGCGTGTCCGTTTTGTTATGTATATTAACGCTATTCGAGTAAAAATACATACATTTACAACAACAAAAAATCGTAAATAACTAGAAACAAATTATTTTCTAATATTCTAATTATTCGTTTTGTTTTACTAGTCCAACTTAAAAGCTATTAAAACAATTTGAAAACTAAAATGTTCACACATTTTTAACTAGTTACTGCCAAGCTTTGTTTATTTATCAACAAATTGTGCTATATTATTATTTTTATCCTTTGAAGAGTTAATAAATAAATTTAAAAAAAAAAATTATCGTTTAGTCGAACAATACAGTAAATATCGGCGAGTTATATTATTTTCTAATTATACCTTCATCTCTATATAATATTCCGTTTTCGTTCGTGGATGTTATATGTACGTTTGCGATTTTGGCAAAAATCCACAATATTTACTATGGCGACGGCGGCGGTTTTAATGCGTCTCGTAACAGCAACAGCTGCAGTAATGTTATAGAGAAGCTCGTCTAGTGGTTTGTTTTCGAAAAAAAAACACCAATAATAAAGCACAAGTACAATATTATCAATAATAAATAAAAAGTAGCCAACAGTTATAATTAACAGTCAGAGCATTGCTGCTCGTCTTCTTCTGTGTATACGTTCTCCTGTCCAAATGTATTTCCGAACCGAAACTGGACGTTCCTTATAACAACAATTTGATAACCAGACAATGTTTTCTTTCTAAAACCCTTGGATTTTGTCTAAATGCCCTGTGTGCAAACGGGACTGCGACTCTGTCATTTTTCTCACTTTTTTCACACCCGGTCGCTCTTCGTCACCATTGGTCGTGTTCACCTGAAAACTAAAAATTAAAAAAAAAAAAAAAAGAAAAAAATGGTTTTCCTAACGAATAATTTGTCTAGCGTGTGTTTTTGTTGTTTTTATGTAAAAAATAAATGCTGTAAGCCCACTGGTTAGGTTAAGCACCCGAAGAATTTGAAAATGTATTATTTTTGTCGTTCTAACAAAAAAAAAAAAATGTTTTACGTCACTATACTCACTTTTTTATTTTATAATTATATCATTTTCGACTATATTGAACGATTGTATAACTTGAACGTGCCATACTATTAAATACGAATTTTTCGTTGGCGGGACAAACAATAATATTAATACACACAGATATATTTTATATTAATATGTAGGTTAATATTATAATATCACTTGTAAGACATTTCGCGAGATAGTGAAAGTACCAGTAACGAGTACGTGCGATTCAATATACGTACGACTGTTCCGACTGTAACGACACGACGATAATATTATTATACGATTAATTAATTCGATTGTCGACATTACAGGTGGTGCGACTGGCGTATTAATTAATTAATTAATTAATTATATTAATTAATTTATTGTAACGTAATATAATATCGTGTGTGGTATACGTACGTTGTCGACGACGTTGTCTTTGCGGAACGATATTACGACGGCGATTATCATATAATTGTCATTTTTTTTTTTTTTTTTTTTTACCGTACAACCGCATATATTATTATGCACATGTACCGTCATACGAGCGCATAAATACTTTAGAGTTTTGTAACACTACCTATAAGTACGCACTATACAACACGAACTCTATTTGTTGTATAACCGGCGCGTTTAAAAAGAGAAAAAAATACTTACTTATTGTTAATTCCTATATCCTCAAATATATACCAAGATTATTAGTATAGTTATTATTATTGTTGTTCAAGTGACGTATCGGTATTTATGCAGTGATAATAATATTTTTTTTCTTTTTACCGCAAAGATAATAACGTCGCAGTCGTGTGTGAAAAAAGCGACTGACCAAGTGCGCTGCAATTGTACAGGCGCTTGTTGCATTTTGTTGTTTTGGTTTTTAACATTTTTCCCGGGTTATTATTTAAAGTAAAATTTGATAATTTAATGTTGAAATATTACTACTTTTTCACAGATTTTTTTTTAACGTAAACGTTTACGTTTGCTAAGTTTGCGATTTTTTAAACCGTTTTGCGGTCCGAATCGTATACAACTCGCTGACAAAGTTAAAAATTCACTTGGACATTTTTCGCAGGAAGGCCACGATAATCATTATTGATTTTCTGTTCGATACATCTACACGCACCTACTAAATCAGAGTGTCCCGATCGTCTTGTTATGTCTTCGCGTTAATAATAATATGCTAAAATTTTAATATCGTTCTAAATAAAGTACGTGTTTCGAATAGGCACATGCTGTTGTGTTATGATGGACAGGCGAACAAAAAAATAACTTCATATACGCGTGGCACTCTGTTTACGGTATTTTTTTTTCTCCTAACGCTTTAAAGTACCTTTTCATCGATTTAAAATCGTATTACGACGACACGACACGCATACGCTCAGATATAGATAAAACGTAAAACCAAAAAAAAAAAACTAATTTAAAATATCGGTAAAAACAGTTTAGGTGTAGGTAAATTATTAGTTTTAGTCGCCATTTATGTAACATAATATTATATTAGGTCACCTACAAGCTTATCCTCTTGAGAAATGTAGCAAGATTGATAAATTATTATAATAGTATTGATATAGGTATAGGCAGTCAATTCGAATGCTCGTTACGATAATTTTTTTAAATAATTTTTTTTTTACATAGTAAATGTTTTACGATAACGGTGGTGGCGTTGAAACATGTGCCTATAATCATTATTTTATTAGCGGGCAATTTGTATAAAATAATACTCAAATTACTAATTTTTAAATACACAATTGCCGTTATTAATTATTGTTGTTAACTATCTACGTTCTTTAAAAATTAACTTTTTTTTTTTTAAAGAATTATATTATTCTCAATGGAATAACCTCATCGCGAAATCAAATGATTTTTATTACTAGACAATGCGGTTTTAAATGTACGGTTTTTTTTTTTTTTAAACTATTTCCTTTTTTTAGACCGTATACCTCGTATACCAATCTCTACAATAAGATAATGTTAAAATTTAATTATATTTTAATACAATCGTTACTCGGGTAAAAAACAAATTTAAAGTATCAGCATCGTCGATTGATGATTTCTTTTTTTCCCCAACATAATAATCAACCATAGTCGTGAGCACACCACAATAATCGAATTATTGGATTACGATTAGATTGTTTTTATCATTTATTGTTTAAAATAATAAAAAAAAAAAAATCGTAATTTTTTCTCAAGAGTGCAGACTAAACATTATATATAATTACAACTAATTTCATAATAATATGATGGTGTGTTCCACTTTTCAACTGTATCTATTCAGTTTACGTAGAGGTTATATTTAAAAATATTTGCAGATATAGATAATGTAATATAGAACACGGGTTTATACCTTATAGGTACAAAAATTAACGATAGTATTTAATTACCGTGTCAAGTGAAATAGCCTCTAATCCACTTCATAGTATATTATTATGTCGATATATACAGTTATTTGTGCACCGGTGGCAACATCAATAAATCAATTCGATTGTAAACTCATCATATCAGTAGTGTGTTTGGAATTAAGGATCGAGGAGGGAGATATTTAATTTGAAAATTATGCCGTAGATAGTCAGGGACGTAGGGGGTTAAACCGCACATCGCCTTTTTTCCTTTACTTGGACATCGTAAAAATTAGATATACAATTCAACGTCTTAAGTAAGAGGATGTAATACAACCCGTAATTCTATTGTAAAATACTGGTACAATTTGACTCGTTTGAACGAAAAATTAAAAAAAAAAAAAAATTAAAATGTTCAAACAATTCGTTAAAATTGCCTATACGCAACCCCTTAAATATGGATGGTCTCACGTCCTCGTAACTATCTGGTCGTGTATTGGCTCTTTTGGTTTTGATTGACAAAAAACTCAATCGATAATGAAAACTTATAATATTTGTATAGTAAAATAAATAAAAATAAAAATTGCCAAAGTATCTAAGAGGTGCGGGATAATGGCGATAATCCAGGGGGGGGCTAATTGTAAGTAATGTATAATTCAGTCTGCTCTAATAATTAATTGAAATCAAATATAAGATAAGTTTATTGACATTTTAACCTAATCTCATACTTCGTATAGTGGCTTTGATGAGTCTTGGTTTAACACAAGAAAATATATACGTCCTGTGTTTTTTTTTTTTTTTTTTTAATATTTGCTCGTATATTGACTAGGTACTAATACAGTTTTGATTTTTTTTTTTTTTTTTACCTTTATGTAAAAAAAAAAAAAAATTGAATTTAAATAATAGGTTATCGTAAAAATAATAGACGCAGAAAAAAAATAGGAATCTCCCTAATCTTCAATTTAAATACGTGTCACGGGACTTTTTATATTGTAAAGTAATTATAATTGTACATTTTTTTTTTTTCACGCGTTTTAGTCAACTTTTTAATAAAATATATACGACTTACACTCGTACGATTATGCGTACGCATCGTGTCATTATTATATTAAACGGAGCGTTTTAATTATATGGATACTTACCTACCTGCAATTATATTATTATCGGGAGCTGCTCGTTATAATCGATAATTACACAATAATATGCATAGTCCATAGACTATGGGGTCAACAACAAAAAAAAAAAAAAAAAAAATAATTATTTTTTAAAACGACAAATTTTCCGTGAGAAAAATAAAAAAAAATACAACGATTTTCACGTTTCGTCGACGGCTTATGTAGTGCTTATAAAAACACAGAGGCGGATAAATAACGACCGTTTCATGCGTCCGAAACGTGTTGAAATCGAATATATTTGTAGTTATAGGGAAGTTATTTATTTAAGTATGATATTGAGTACTTTACATATATTACATATATTTATAGTTTAGTTTGTTTAAATCATTCAAACGCCACGGGTATTTATGCGATTTCAAGGATCTACGGAATACCTAACCGTTTAATATATTATATAGGTAGGTAATATGTGCGGTATAAATTCTGTATTTTGTATATTACGAACCGGTCGCAGGTGTTGGTCATATTCAAATGATGATGATGATGATGATGATGATGATAATAATTATTATAATATTATGTAAATTTAAACAATTGCGACCGTCGGAACACGCACGTACATGCCTATTGTATATCCTATATCGCCTATTGTAATAAAAATATATATTTTATTTAACGATCTATTTACACAATTCAACGAGTTTTTCAACACTAAATTGATAATAATAAAAATAATAAAAAATATATATATATATGTATACCTAATAATGGTATTTTGTTTTTATGGACAGAAACGGCGAACGAAAATATTATAAGTTTTATGGTAAATTCGAATTGAAAACACTGTAATGTTATTAATTTAATAAGCGATTAATGATTTTTATTTTTTTTTTTGTAAATTTTACCAGCGGTTTCGATCATACGGGGAAAAAAAATAATACATACATAAGTGTAATGTGAAACAATGGTATTTACATTAATCGAAAACGAAAAACCGGACTCGACAATTTAGAAACATCTATAAAAATAATTTAAAAAATTGTTTAGATGTGTTTTATTGAAATAAAACGCATTCTTTTTTTTTTTTTTTTTTCTTTTTTGCTACAATACGTTTAATTTATATTATTAGATAGGTAACCATTTTTTTTTTTTTTATTTGATACTCTAAGATACCGCAGATATTACAGATATAAATCACGAATGTCGATTATTATATACCACTAACGAACCTTGATGGATTCGTATTTTATTTTATTTTTTTTTTTTTTTTTGCTTTCTGTGAATCGACGTATGAGTAAAACTATTTCTTGCGCGCGGTTTGTTTGTGCTGCGTACAAAGACATCGGGTAATTTAGTCTTGAGTAATTTTTTTTTTTTTTGTAATAATTAACTTTACTCTATTATATATAGAAAACTCAAACGTTTCGCGCGATTATATTATAAACGAGGCCGGTATTTTGTATTGCAGCGAAAATAGCCTTACGCAAGTGCGTAAACCGTATATAATTGATCGGCAAATCAACATTATTGTTATATTTCAATACAACTCTGCACGCACCCAAGTAAATATAATTTACACGTTGACCTTTAAAAAATAAATGATACTGTATAGTATTATATTTTTTTCCTACGGCATTTATCCGCATGTAAATAATCCCGTCCTGGGAATTTGAACTCAAACGCCGCTCGTTATAGCGATAACTAGGGCTAGGATTTTAATCGTAAAAATGCTCTTAAAAA
Source organism: Tuberolachnus salignus (assembly GCA_956483605.1). NCBI lineage: Eukaryota > Metazoa > Arthropoda > Insecta > Hemiptera > Aphididae > Tuberolachnus > Tuberolachnus salignus. Next base: position 47,601,497 of record OY101429.1, on the reverse strand, counting down.
AAAATGCCTTTTAATTAATTTATAATAGCTAAAATGGTAATAAAAAAAATGTATAACAAGTGTTTTTTTTATTTTTATATATATCATTTTACGTCATTTGGTGGATATAACTTCTGACTACTTCTTAATCATTTATTCTGAAAAAATACATTTAATATTTTGACTTTTTTTTTTTTTGCTGGTTATTACCTAAATTAAATTTTTGTTACACTGTACAATGAGAATTTGCGTTCACTTCAATAAAAAATCACCAACAAATGTACAATATGTAAAATAAAAATTACATTATTATAGTCAATGTCGCCCGAAACACATTTTCTATTTACGGACCTGCGTTTTGGAACACCGGAAAAAAAAGATGCAATTGCATTAAAATCCCAGCCTTAGTGATGACCAAGTACGGGTTTTTAAACACTTAATACGAAACCGTTGTTTTAAGAAACTTCAGTGTTTTAATTTTTGAATTAGGGTTATATGTATATAATTGTCTATTTTTAGTTTTCAATGTAAATGTGTCGTTTAATATCCTGAACATTTCCTCGTTAGCATCTTAAACTAAGTATTTACCTAACTAAGTAAGTATAAACGTGCGTTACTTTTAATTTCACGTTTGACTGTGCCAAGTAACACGTATACAATGTATTCATACTACAGTATTTTTTGCTACTTACAAAAATAAGTCTACTCTCGTGAATTGTTATCTGAAAATTGTGTTGGACGGAAAATACATTTTAAACTGAAGTTTACCTATTTAATGATTTTTTATTGTTTTCAAGTTAGAGCTGCAATAACGAAAAAGTTCATTTTTGTATACTCGTACAAAAAATTCGTCGGGATGCTATCGTACAATATTCAACGATTAGTAAAATCAACTGTTCGATTTTTATTTTATTTGTTTTACTAATGAATAGACGATGACGATATATTTTTTGCTGCAGTCAGTATACCGATTGATAGTTGTAGACCTTTTTTTTTTTTTTTTCTAGAAAATAAACGATATGATAAACGTAACTACTTGTTTTTAACGCGCGTTTAATAATATTTGTAATATAATTTGTTGTACGGATTTAAATATTTCAAACACTGAATAATGTATTATAATTTTCTCGTGGAAATTATATTTATCTAAACAAGTATACCTACGGGTAAAGTAGAAGTACTTCAATATTGACTTGAATATAAAGTCGTGTTATTTATTTTAATTACCCGGATTTGCCATTTATTTTTGTTGACGTAAATCAATTTTGCAATTCGTTGCCAGCGGATAACCACTAAATAATAATATTATTATACACACGCAATAGACATTACGATGACGTTGTTGATAAACGAACAATATAATATAATATTGTTCGATATTCATTATTTGTTTGTTTTTTTTTTTTTTAATAGTATTTATAAAAAAAAAAAAAAAATAATAACACATTACCTTAGATCAGCTTTTGCGTATACTTATACCCGGGTATATATAAATGAAAATCAAATAAATATTCAAAAATTCCATTTACCTATACTAGTAATATTTTTAATTGTTATACACAAGGTCATCGTGTCCGTGCTACTGTGTCTATACATTGGCCAGATCGGTCGCGAGTGGCGTATATCAAATTTTTTTTTATGTTTATGTCTATATATATATATATAAAACTATAACAATATTATACAGTCTATAGCAGGGGTGTCTAAACTGCGGCTCGTGTTATACCGTATGACGTTAAATATATTTTTTTGAAAATGTAATAATTATTAATATACAATTTTCATTCTTACAATTAACAGAAAATAATTTAGTTATTTTTATTTATACGGTCATTTTTTCTACACTCGGCTTATCTGTTCCGTGTTCAATTTTTTGTAAGTTTTTTTATGTCTGGATTTATGTTTATGGATTACTGTGCGGCTCGTGAGTCTCTTCAAGTTGGCCATCCCTGGTCCATAGCCACCGGCAGCGGCTAATGTGAAACAAATGGTTATACCGAAAACAATACAAACGATTGTAAAACGTTCGTTGAACCCCTCAGCTGTCCGGGATAATATCGGTCCGTTTATTTTTTTGTCGATGTAAACTACGATTAAATTATAAATATTAGATGCCAATGGCATCATTTCAGTTTTATTGAAACCTTAGTGGGGGGGAGGGTGGAGTGGTGTAGTTTTGATCGACCCGTATAACTGGAACAAAAAAAAACCACTAGCTTCGCTCGCCTGATGATTTAAACTTGAATTTTTATTTCAATAGAATTGCCATCTTACATAATTTTTTATTTTTTGAAGGAACCAAAACTTTTGCTGGCCCTTGAAAACACATTTATAATAATAATTTGTCCAACTTATGATATTAAACCACTCTTATTATTGCCATTTTATTTCTCAAAACTATACAAACAACTGCTTATGGATGAACAGCATCAATCGGCTGATTGAGCTGTTTTTTTTTTTTTTTTTTTGAAATCAGGTACTTGATAAAAGAGAACTGTTTTTTTATTTTAAACGTTTAACCAAAATATGTAATATTCTCTTATCGGGATGCAAGTTTCATTACGTGGATTAACAGTTGAAAATATATAGCCAATACTGTATATTATATAAAATGTTTGATTATATGGTATACGGGACATTTATTGTAAATATGTTTAATCATAATCATCCAACAATATACTTTGTCTGATAAAAAAAAAAAAAAAAAAAAAAAAATGTACCTTAAAAACGAATTACTTGGTGGTTTTAAAACGTGCGCCGTTTTCGTCAGACTATATTTTTGCGTTTCAGTATATTGTTGTAATACATATACTAAAAATGAGCAAACGCACGTGCGCGCGAGCTCAGAATACGTAATTTTTTTTTTCTCAGTTTTCGCTTACGACGACAAAACAATTGTACGCCTAACATTATTTTGCGTACTATCTGGAAAATCGTCATTTTCGAGGCGACGACGACCGACTGGGCGCGTTTATCGCCGAGACGGACAAAATATATTGTTCGTCTGTATTATATTTACCAAGTGTTAGGATAATGGAGTGATAATGAAAGAAAAAAAAACACTGTAAGCGATATAAGAATGACTATACGCTACAGCCGAATACAACGTGTTTTCATTGGTTATCAACTAACGTTATTATCACCAATGGCGCCGAAACCCTGGGCGAAATCTTGCGGCTAAAATAGATACTATTGTTTTTGGGCTGGCGGTATTGGCACTTGTTGCTCCTCGTGGTTTTTTTTTCTCAATAATAATGTCGAAAACGGGAATATATAAAATATATTTGACGTTTGTGTAAGACAAGTGTTAATTGTAAATATACATATGCAGTATGGGCCACTGGGCTGCCTTGGAAATCTTGCCTACCGTAATATTTCGTCTTAATCCTGGCCCGAATGTCGCGTGAAAAAGTATTAAAATTAATTCCCGCGTGATATGATCCGATGGTCAATTCATTTGTTTATTATCATCTACGATGGCTGCTATTCAATTAAGGTACCGCTTGACCAATCGGATTGCTCGGCCGAACGCGGGATTACCGGGTTCGTCGTTTTAAAAACTTGAATATCTCGAACGTTTCTCGGGTTACCTCGATAAATAATAAAATCGTACTTAACAGTCCGATTCGGGCGTGGTAGGTGGGTATATAGGAAATAATCGTAATAAAAACCGCGTCGTGGTATTAAATTTCAAGTCCGCCGCCCACACGTAGAATAAAATATATTCACTGGGACTATTTGTCAATAATTATTATTATATAGTTGTTGTTGTTGGTTTTTTTTTTTTTATTTTGCCAAAAATCGTATTTTATACTACTTCGCGTTATATTATGGCGACAAAGTGTGTTTATTTCATATTATTATCATAAAGGCAATTTCAATCAAGTAATAATAATAATAAACCAATGACGAGTCCGTTTTTCTCTCTCTATATGGTTTCTGTTTATCTCAATAGTATTGTGATTTTTTTTTTTTTTGGTATTCTTTTTTTTCGGTCTGTTTTACTGCCGCTTCGGGGAAGAACAGTACGCGTTGTAAACATTTTTTTTTTTTTGTATTTATTAAAATAATAATTCTACGAAATTTCCTAGTAAAAATCCACGGTGAAATACATCATGAATATTAATTATACGCATTATTATTTTTAAATTACGTTAAAATATAATGCAAGGATAAACGCACAATGGCCGTAATGTACACTTATTATATTCGTATAATATATAGACGTGATCATTTGAAAAGAAAAAAAATTAAGTACGTAGTAATAATAAACATTGAAATTACGTTTTTATCTAACTTTTTTTCACTCAATCTAGTAGAAGTATAACCATATACACACGGTCATGTAAAAGTGTAATCGATATTTTTTTAAGTTATAAAAATAACGCGCTAGCTTTATTAGAACTTAGCAGATAGCCGATCTACCAGCAGTCTTGTAAAGAATACTTTTTTTTAAATATAAATCATTTGTTTTTAAGTTGGTATTTTTTTACCAGTGCTATTTTATTATAGATAAAAAAAAAATTAATACTTTCTATTACGTGTACGTATTTATTATATACATATAGAACTAATATAAATTATAGTCTCTCTGCTGTGATAAATAATATCTTCCTAATCAACAGCAAGTATTATACTTGTGCTTATTTCATATTATTATTATTTTTTTTTTTTGAAGTAGTCTGTTTGCATTATAAACACAGAGATATTTTACGTACGTTTTAAAAATAAAATTTTCCCCAAACGCTGATAAATGATAATGTAATACTGTCAATATTATCAAATACCTAATAATGATCGGTATTTCCATTGCGAACAATATTACAACAAGAAATGATTTCTTATTAGTGTTCCGCAGGCTGCAATATTGTTATAACAGTTGCCTATTTTTGTTACTGGTCAAATAACCGGATGCCCACGTGTAATCACGGATTTTTTTTTTCCGAAATAAATATTTCAATACAAAAATACAAATACGAAAAAAAATATGTATTCGAATATATATTGTCTAAACTCTAAAGTATCCAGAATAGTATTGAAGAAAGAACAAATGTATTTAAATACTTTTACAAGATTACCCACCAGTCACACTACTCCATATAAATATTACCGAACAAACAATATAAAAGTGTGCCTGTTGAACTGCGAAAAAAAATAAAGTAAAAACACCGTCGGTTTGGCGGCCGATTTCGTTCAGTAGATCCGTTTAGGACCAAATGTTTTCGAGGATTTAAACAATATTAAAACCGAGACTTTTTTTTCTTTGATTTGGTGGCTCAATAATTTTACTTTTCGTTACCATATGGATGCACTACCATCAAGACGATGACTGGTTAAATACGCGTGAACTGAGTGCTTGTAGTCCGTACTAAAGCGATTTACCTATATTTACGCGTTTTCTATAACGCATTTATCATTATTGAATATAATTAAATAAAATCCAAAGAAAAAAAAAAAAAAGTAATATTTTAGTTATACGAAACGTATTACTTACTCAATATTATATTGTATACGTTTTGTAATTTCCTTATCTTTTCGAAATACTGGCTGTTATCACTTATCGACATAATTGTTTGGTCCAAAAGTACTTATAATTACTAATGTGGGCCAAACGGATTACGCGGCTAACCGATAAGGTTCACAACTATCGATTCGTCTCTACACACTCGAAACGTAATGTTTCCTCCTACGAGTGTATAACAATATTGTTATTTTATTTGTACAATTGAACGAATATTGTAAAATACTGAAAATATACCGGAAACCCAATAAAGATAAACTTTTCGTAACAATAATTTGTATTCACCAGATTTCCTAACTGTATATTGAACGGCTTTTGTAATGTTTTTTTATTTCTCGGGAAAAACATTTTTGTTCGGTTATTAAAAATGCTGAGAATGCTGAGGCGGTACTTTATTCGAAATGTTATTACCGCAATGCAATCGCGGAAATCGGAAAATTCGAACCTAGGCGGACGGACGACGGGTGCAGTGGGCACATCCGCGAACATCTCGGAACTGGATTTATGACATTTCAATACAAGCGATTTTGGATGGTTTTAAAAAGAAAAAAATATATATTTGTCGATTATCAGGTTACACGGGACGATACAACGGACGACAGGAGTGCGCAATAAATCGGAAACGCTTACGACATAGGCCGCGGATTCGTCCGTTGTTATCATTTATCATAATAACGCTGTTTAATTTCTTTTTTTTTTTTTGTGGGTTATTCTTTTTTTTTTTTTTTCTCTACTGTGACCGGGACCTCTGTACGTGAGTCATCCGTGGCAGGCGTGTTGATCGTCCGACTTTATTAGCGACGACGCGACAGTGGTGTGCGGCCATAAATAATTCAGCCGGGCGCGTGCGCGCGTGTCTCTGACTCGCGCGTGGAGACGTGCCAACAACTCGTCTTCGGCCGCGGCGCTCTCTCTGGCCGCTCAACTTCATACGCGCCGGCCACCGCGACCGCTCCGGCGTTGTCCCCCGAATACATAAAACAAATAAAAAGCGAAACAATACCGACAAAACCTGGTTGAATGATTATTATTGTGACGGGAAACAAAATAAATAACGCATTACATATCATTCCATCACCGGCTATAGTGACGACATTATACTTATACTTACACCGAGTGACTTTGTGTAATTTTTAAATTCTTTTCGTCTATGTTTATCGGCCAAACCGTTACTTTTAATAGTTAGGTTTCGAGTGTACACTCGCGCATTACGTTATTTCAATTATTAAAAACTAACTTAATAAACGAGTTACTTTTTTACACGATTAACTATTAACTTAATAATAGTTACCCTTTATTGATACTCGACGTAGTAATTTCAAGTCTACTTTGTGTATTTTAAATTAAGTTTTAGTCAAAGGAGAGTTCATAATTGTATAATAATATTTTCTCTTTTTAAAAATTCATAATGGCTAAAAGATATAGAACGGGACGCGACGTTAGTTAAACTTTTTCTGTAAAATGTGAACTTTACCATTTAATATATATATAGCTATTGCTATACCCTATATTTACCTCTTGCAATGCTTTATGCTTAAAATACAAAACATCTGTAGAATGTATTAATCTAACTATATTTATTTATTGCCAACAAAAAATGTTAAATTTAATTTTTAACTTAGATAATATTAACTTAATTAAATTTTGTCCTTATTAACTTCACTAGTTAGAAGAAAAAAAATGTTAACTTGTCCAGCCTTGATTTATTTATTATTCTTTATATTTGTGCATTCACACTATGAAAAAAAAATTAAAAGTAACTTGTAATTAGTGCAACTATACTAACTTGACCAAGTTACTTAACTCTACGAGTTACTATAATAACTTGGTTACTACAAAACAAAAAAAAGAAATGCCTCACTGTAAAATACTCGTTTACTGGTCCAAGTTTCGTGCGTAAATTATACTTTAAACCCGATGATAATAATATTATATCGTAGTTAAATTGCGACGTAGGAATAAAAAAATTGTCTTCCCGTTGACGACGTAAACATGTCATCGTAGTATTGTGTGCGGTATGCGTTCAGTAGCTCATATAACGAAATATAATATCATTACAATATTTACTCGTCCCCAACATTCGCCTCGTTCGAAGTCGAAAAACCGTTTCTCTAATTAGAGACGTAAGCCGTCGTAAAATAATAAAATTACAATTATTATCACTGTACAGGGCAATAGTGACTTTTATCTCAAAACTCATTATATGAATATATGAGACTTTTAGTAAATTTGATATTTTGTTCAGACAATACCAACTGTTTTAACTCGTAATTAAAACGGTATTCGTGTATAATATATCCGGGTATCAACATTTAAAAAACAAAATTATTCTCTATATTCGAATCGGAGTTTAAAAACACGGATGGTTGTTATATCGCCCACCCACCTGCCTCCTCTACGCAAAAGATGATATGCGTTTATTATATAGTAAAGTTAAAATATTGTGAATGCGATCTCATGAAACGATAATGACTATTATAATATACCCGGTTCGGTGTATAGGGGCCGGTCATATTATGTGAGGATTTGCCCGGTCGAAATGTGATCCCAGTGCTCATCTAGTAAACATAGCGAAGTGTAATTAATTATTACAAAGTTGTCCGGACTCGAAGTAAAAATACTTGTGCCTAGATATTATACAGTAATAAGAGAGCGGTCAACTCGGCATTTAAACTGTTGACCGGACCTAACCGATGCGTATCCTCGGACAGTGCGGACTAGAGGATTACTTATCGGCGCCGACGGAATTTTACTGTAATATTATTTTACTATTGAACCACTGATACCCGTATCGGGAGTGGTGCACGGTGGAGAGTCTCACACGGTCACATCCACATATTTTATCAACAGTTGGTATTAGGACACAAAATGGCGGTCCGTGGATATAGATAACAGGGCAACCAATCGGCGCGCATTACGCGGTTGACCACGGTATACTTATTAGGCTCTGTACTCGTACCTACACACTAATTACACGCCGTGCACCTGACGGAAAATGAACAGAAAAGAAAACGTCAAGTCCGAACGGAGCCGTACGCAGTCGTTGTCATGGTCTGAACACTGATAAGAAGTTACGCGGACAGTATACGTATCGGTGAAAAAAAAACAATTTATATATATATATATTTGCGGCGTCCTCCATTCTTCCGAATTACCGATTATTATACCGACGGTATGACGTTAGTGGTATAATATTATCGTAACACGATTACCAACTAAATTTACTTACATCCGAGGCCGCCAATTTCCGAATTACCGCGTTTTCGTTAACGTCGTGTGGCGTGTCCTTTCTGACGACGACGGTGTAATACCACCGTTCTATTCTGTGACGTGTAAACATACTATAGGTGTTAATAAATAATTGGTTTCTCGTTATTAATTGAATACGAATTGAGGACGAATGCGAGTGCATAGCACGAAAAATGTATTATGTATAATAGTTATTTTAAAACGTGCGGGAAATTAAAAAATACCCGACCACACGAACCGCGATTATTATTGTGTATATTACTATACGCGGACAAAACGGACGTCTGTACGTCATGAATAAATTATAAATTCCATATATATATATAATAATAATAATTTTCAATTTGTCCGTTGCGTTTCCATTTTAGTCGTATGTATTAAAATGAATTACGATGTGAAGCACGCGCAAACTTGAAATTTACTACCTACACTCGCGTGCGCTGCCAGCTAGAGCGCCGGGTGTACCCAACCGTATAATACTGTATAACATAAAAGCAAACAATATATCCATCTTACCGGGTCGCGTTACGCGAAATACAATATTTCACGCCAGTGTATACGCACGTATAAACGAATTAAATCAAATAATATTCCGTTTAAAAGAGCAGCCAGACAATAATTATCATCAGGCGGGTTTAATTTTGTTATCTGTAAACCCGACCGCATAATATTATCAATAACGATAACGTCTAATTAAATTACAAGGGCCCGCTGATTCGAATACAATCGACGGTAATTATTACTATTATTATTATTATTATTATCATCATCGTTATTATTCATTGAATATTCGAGTAAACTTACTTAATACTATGCCTAAAACGCGCACTTGCTCGGCCTCTAAATACGTGAGGTTCACGCTATAAGTTTGTTTTTTTTTTTTTTTTTTTTTTATTTATCCACAAAAGTAAAATGAATTCGATTTTTACCGATGAGAATTTAACGTTTTCGTTCATTGTACAAAACTCGGAGCATTCTTTGTCCAAGAAATATATTAACATGCTCGTCATTCCTAGCAGTTTCTTAACCGTAGCGGTTGAAGCCTTAAGACGTATTAAATATATTCGAGTATTAAACAGATACCAAAAAACTATCACCAAATTGTCATCGTTCGGTTTCAAATATTACGGTTTTTTTTTTTTTGATTTTTGTAAACATTTTTTTTTTCTATTATTTTTTCACTTTTCGGGAAATGAATTCTAACTTTTATTTTCGGTCGACATATAACGAACCGTCTCGAAATGCCTTATAACGTTGTTTTATATGGATTACTCACGGTGGCGATGGTTCATTTTCGGTATGAACCAAATGACGCATTCCGCTGTAAAACTGAGTCGTGACCGCCGAATGACGTAAATCAGATTATATAAAATGTATTATCCAATTATTATCGTTGTATAAAAAACCGGGCCGCTAATAAACGCGGTAAATTGGTGTGTAAAATTACAATTTTTTTTAATTTTTTTTTTGTTTTCTCAATAACATTTTACGGGCGCTAATTAAAAGGCCTATGACGATGATGATAACAATAATAATAATAATAATACACGACTGGGTTTTATTAATCGCGGCGTTCTAATATACTAATATACTGTGGTGTTTATTATTGTACAGACAGCGATTCTCACGCTGTCCCAGTCGGTATATTCTCGGTGGAATTATATTTTTATTTCGCGCGATCAGAGCACGTCTACGGAGAGCCCGTCCGCCCACGCCGTCGTCGACAAAACGATATTATTCGAACAATGGACCGGTACGGAGGAAGAGAATAAAAATCCGTGTGTGCTCTTTATTTTGCGTGTATACGTATAATACGTTTCCAACGTATGACGCCGGGCGCATGGCCAACGATAATATCACTACGCGATTGTTATGATCGTAAAAAAAATAATAAAAAAAACTACTACTCTATACTATTACGCGTCTGTAACACGACTAACTAAACAATATTCCGCCGGCTGCGATATTGAATAGAGACGAAAATAACGACACACGCCAGAAACAATACTATACCTCTACTCTATTATTATTACTACTATTTTGCCGGGCCAGCGTATCACGTCGACGACACTGCGGAACAATATAAATGAAATACAATTATTATTCTCTATCGTTAATAATTATAATAATAATAATAGCAATAATTATATGCATCACGTGGAAATAGTATTATTGTTCTGTCGTATATAACCGAGCCGAGCCGAGGCCGAGTAGTGTCGTACGCGAAGTTTTTCGAGTGCACTGGACAGACGGAGAAAAAAAAAAACCGTAAACGCCGCCTTCGCCGCCGTCGTAAAAGGCTACAGTCACACCATAAGCAGACGGGGAGCTGGGTTTATTGACTTAACGATTTTACAATCGTATTCCTATGCCGGGTTACACTAAACTGAATAACCGGCTATTGGTTCTGTAAAATTAAAAACCGTTTTGTAAATTTAATAACTGTTATCGAAAACATGGTTATTAAAATCGACAAGTTGTCGAGCCGATGTCAGTTCTGTAAAAATGTCCAGAGCTATTTAACGCTATCATTTTAATTAGAATTTTCTTGTTGCTATAACGTTATTCTGTGCCATGACTACTTAGTTTTTCCCTTAAAGTGGATAATATGTTATTTAATAGTGTATAATGTAATAGTGTTCTTCCAAATACTATATAAAATTCAGTATCATCATTCTCGTCTCTTATAATTTTTGAAATTCTTATTACTCTATTAAGGCCAAGGCAATTTAGAGATAGATCAAGTCCTATGGAAGATTATGATGAGGTCGATTAAAAAGCACTTTTCGGTTTCACTGAAATTCCTGCCTCTTTTATTTTCATATACCATTATAAAAAAACTAACTAAAAAAATTGTTGAAACTGTAGAGACACATTTTTAAAATTTAATTATACATCACGTAATGTTTGATAAGGATAAAATATTTAAATTGCTGACCGAGTAAATGGTTATAACCATAGATGTCACCAATACACGGATACAAGGCATTATTCCTTTTTTGAATAATGAAATACAATGCCACGCAATCTGTTCAATAATTGTAATTTTACAGAACGGTTTTTATGCGACCCGGCACTATAGTCTTTTTGTGAACAAAAATTGCGCTCTATCTTTCAATACGCATACGATCGTTATGACTCGTAATACACAGCGTAGTATGGGAATTTCTGTAGCATAACCTATGTAACTTAAAAAAAACCAAATAGTTTTTGTATTTGTTTTATTTAAATTTTGTACAACAAACCTTTTTTTTTTTTTTTAAAATTTAACATTATGTGTTTTCGGTTATTGCATATGCTGGACGATTAAATAAATGTTCTATTGGTAAGTGTGTCCCCCTAAAAGGGGGACAAATTATTCATACTAGTTTTTATTCGACTCATATTCTCAGTTTTACACACGAAATTCCCAAACGATAGAAGCGCATCGCGAATCACGGTGTGGATAATATAAAAAGGGTGCGGTTGTAGTATTAGTACGGGGATAGTGGAAAACACTGGTTTAGTCAGTTAGGTTTAATAAAAACTATAAAGGTTAGCTATATAATATTATGTCGTATAACTCGTAAAACGAAACAAAAAATTTCGCGAGCGATTTCGAAATAGTAAGTTTACAGAAAATCTTTACATCATGACTATCTATACTTCATTATTATTATTTTTTATATTTTGCCAATGAGGTTACCAAGCCAACAATGAGCGATTTTATAGTGGTCGTCGTAACAAAAATGTTGGGAAACACTTGGACGCCGATCGAGGGCGCGACGAACAGGTGTCTCTCGTAGTGCGTCAATTTTCTGATTTTTCCAATAAGACGGCCCGATATAATTAAAATAGTAATAATACAAATAATGCAAACAGTGACCACAGACTCGTGAGAAATAATAATGCAAATAGCGAGAAAAAAATACATACATTAACAGTTTTCCCCCGAAGTGATGAGGAAAAAAAATATCATGAATATAGTAAAAATTCATAATAATTGCTAACTTCGAAAAGTAACAATCCCATCAATTGTCGGTACGCCCCATAATGTATACGAGTCATATTCACGATCAACACGATTAGACTTCTTTCGGATCGTCAGCCACCGTAAAATGCACACACAATTAGAATCTCTATCGTAAAATAACGCCAATGACGGTCAATTATATAAACGATTAATATGTATTTACCACGGGTATTTACTAATATTTAATAAGTGCAGGGCGATAAATGTTGTCGTGGGCACATAGTTCGTATTATTTTGAGGTTTTAGCTGTATGTATTTTTCTCCTTGTTATTACATCTCCGGGAGAACTAGTATAGTCTTTAAAAAAAAAAAAAAAAAAACCCGAAACATCACCGCGATTAAAAAATAACAACGCCGTGACGGACTATAACAAAAACGGTCACAATGAAATCCGACTCTTGATAAAAGAAAAAAAAAATCTGGTACGACAATTAACGATATAATCACACGTAGGTAATTGTCGGCGTTTCGTTTTTTTTTTTTTTTTTTTTCCTCTGCCGCCGCCTTTGTCGATATCCGCAGAGCACGTGATTCGCAGCGCCGACTGTTTATTATTATTATTATTATTACCACTTTCGGATTACAGACCAACAGAAAAAAAAAAATGCCCTTGGCCGCTGAATTTCCGAGAGGTCAAAGTCCGGCCTCTTCGATGGTTTTCGATCCGTACGGTATAATAAACACTGTTGCCGTTTTGAAATCGGCCGTGAAAACCGCCGCCGGCTAAACGTCATTATAAAATTGATCTCGTTACGCCGCGTATATCATTACGTCGTCGTCGTCGTCGTCGTATCCGAACACTTTGCATTTCCCCGACCGGTCTCAGACGACTTAATAATATGTATAAAAAAAAAAAAAAGTTAAAAATAAAATTAACCGCTACTGTTGTATAATCCATTTTAAATTAAAATATTTTTATTTTTTTTTTTTTTTTTTTGAAATTGATCTTCGGTTGTCCGCCGTAACCTAACCCAACAAACCGCGAAAACAAATTCTCGTATATAGGATTAGCTGCGTAATTATGAACGATATATCCCCGCCCCGCCCCAGAGCCTTCTATAGTTTTTATTTAACAAATACCGGACTAATATTATAATTTTTCAATGCCTGTTAAAATTGTAATTATTTTACAGGCATTCAAAAACTATAATATTAGTTTGGTATTTGCTAAATAGCTAAATGTTAATATTGTAATAAAAAAATTTAAAAAAAAATCAAATTTAAGTTTTTAATGGTCTAAACTATTGCCACTAATAAATGATAAGATTGATAAAATCTCACGAATTTTACATTATCAGTTTACATTTTAAAAGTAAATTCTACAGACTATAACAGAGTTACCTTTGATCGTAAAATAATTAGTTTTTTTTTTTTTGGGATTGTAATTATGACCCCATTCACAAACTCCCCAAATGCCTAATTACGCCACTATATTTTCGACGAGTTTTACCGGGATTTTTTCGCCGAGTTTTATTACTGTCGATAATTTACTCGCCGTCTGCTATCGCGATATATCGTGTGGAAAACGACGATTTATGCGCGCAATTTATATTTGATTTGTGCGAGTCGAATCGAATAAATAGTGTCTTTGTGAGTGGACTGAGACAGCTCGCCGTAGATCTCTAGTTATAATATCGAGAAACCATCGAAAATCAGACGATATTAAAAAAAAAAAAAAAAAAAAAAAAAAAAAAAAGGAACGGGCGGGAGGGGGGCTCGTTCGGGACGGAAAAACAAATCGTTGATTTATCTCCGGCGAATTCGTGTTTATCGCACTAACATCCCGATTTATCGCCAATAATATTATCATGGATAAATAGTCGTGGAAAAACCAAAAAAAATAATTTCTTTTTCTCTTCCCTAATAACAACGTTGTTGGTTTTACTTACCAGATATCATCCGACCAATATTCAGACGCGGTTTACAGGTTTATTATTGGTGTACGATCGAAACGATGGCATTGACGGAGCCCCTCGGTTTGTTATCGCGAAAAAACCGTCGTCGGCGGTCGCGATAAGAAACAAACCGTAACGCATTTTGTCCGTGAACCGCGAATCGCGATAACACGAAATTCCACTGATCACTCTCGGTGTACGTAATAATATCACGACCGTATATTTGCATACGAGGTGTGGCTAATAAATAACGAGATTTTCTCTGTAAAAACTTTTTATTTATATTTTTTAATGGTTTAACATTTTTCCCCTTCTATATACTCCCCTCCATGTTTGACACATCGCTCCATTCTCATTTTCCATTGGTTGAAACAGTGTTGGAAATCCTTTTCTTGCAATGTCTTTAACACCTCTGTCGCTTTTGTTTTTACAGCTTCAACTGACTCAAAATGTGTGCCCTTTAACGCACTTTTTAATTTTGGAAAAAGCCAAAAGTCGCATGGAGCGAGATCTGGTGAATATGGGGGGTGTTGAAGCACTGGAGTTCGATTTTTAGCTAGAAATCGCTTTACAGATAAGGCACTGTAAGCCGGCGCATTGTCTTGATGCAAGATCCAAGAGTCATTTTCCCACAACTCAGGCCGCTTTCTTCTTACTCGTTCTCTGAGTGTTGTCAATACTTGAAGGAAGTACTTTAATACTCAGACGTCGATCTTTTCGCACAATTTCATTGATTTTTGAAATGTTATCGTTAGTTTTTGAGGAGCATGGACGACCCACCCGTTGATTGTCTTCAACTTCTTCACGACCCTCACGAAATCGTTTGTGCCACTCAAAAACACGTGGTCGTGATAGGACACTATCTCCATATACTTCAGTTAATAAATTAAAACTTTCGGTCGCAGATTTTCCAAGTTTCACTAAAAATTTTAAATTAATACGTTGTTCAATTTTTTCGTCCGGCATGATTTCGACATTCAGCACGTAAGAGGTCAATTTAAATGACGCTTACACATAGACTACAAAACGGAAACTGACTAAACTGGTATTGTTCGATGCAGTGATATTCATAGATTACAAATATACTCCCATTATACCCTTATCTACTCATGCCTTATCGCTAAGTAGATAGTCTCGTTATTTAATAGCCACACCTCGTATAGTTCAAACTATTTCGACGGCCGTGAATATTTTCGCCCCGACCAACTGTTGCCGGCCGACGGCGACGACAGTAACGACACGACAACAACACCACGCACTGTCGTCATTTTACCGGCCGAAACCCGGACGATTGCGATTTTTTTCACGTCCGTATTAAATTTTTGTTCACCGTCATTTTGCTGTTGACGCGTTACAATCCGTAGCCCCTTCCCGCCCCTACTACTGCACTAGGGCACGTTCGTCCCCTAAAGAAGTTTTATTTTACCGGCATTTTATTTATTTTTTTTTTCTCTATCAACACGCGTGTCAATCGCAGTATTTTTGCATCGGCGGAGTAGAGATTATTAGTAAAAAAAAAAATTAAAAAAAACACGCCGACGGCAATGTGGTTCGGCGTTGCCGGAGTCAAGGTTCCGGTGCGCATCGTTTTTTCCTCATTCCGACCGTCCCAACGATCGGCACCCGGCAGTTATAATATTGCGTGGCAATTTTTCGAGAAACAAATCGAAATTTATCAACATGCCGTCGCTATACACAAGTTCGCAAAAATGTAGGTGGGTAGATACAAGTAATCTTTAATGACCAGCTAAATTTTTACTGTATTGCTGCGGTTAATAGCTAAACTATTCGTAAATGAAAAATACACAATTTTTTTTTTCATTTTTTTTTTTTTTGTCAACCCTCTGTGCCTATTTTTCTTATGTTTGATATTTTAACAAACGCATTCGGTTGTACGTTTCCTTTAGATATATATTGGCCTTTATAATAATAATTGTATATCTCTATACAAACCCATCAGTGGCGTGGCGTGCTATTTTACCGTATTGAGCCAACACGGTTTTTACCCATTAACCTACCGTTTTTAACCAAAATTTACTCATAAAAACCAATCGCTACGCTCGCAACGGTCATATTAACTAATTATAAAAAAAAACAAAACCCGTATAATTACCATAAAATGTTGATTGATAAAAAATTAAAATATAAACATTAATAGTACCTACAGGCTACTTATAAATATATATTTTTTTTTTATCTATTCATAAAACATTCCTTATTACCTTGTATTTAAATATAGTATTTATTAACATAATTTTTTCCACTACGGTATATAATATTACTATGATTATCGTCACGCGTAATCTTTATTAAAATGTCGGTTTTGAATTCTTTAAACTTATTAGTTATTAGTAATAATCAATACGTATTACTAATTATTATTATGATATTTTGTTTCCTTAATAAAATACCAGTAAAATTGTCCAATTCCAACGGTTATGTTATTTTTTTAGAACATACAAATTACATCAAATATTTTCAATAATAATTTAATCCGTTTTTTATGTGAAATAATAATTTAAAAAAACACAATTTTTTGAACTCGTATTTTAACGATAAGTAATATTATTACTTTGAGTGAATTTTGATTAAAAAAAAAAAATCGGTTAATACTGTAAACTTTTAAATTAATTAAAATTTGACGGGGACAAAAATACGAAAACACGAGCCCATCAACAAATCGTTGATTATGTGAAAACTGTTAACCGTCGGACATTATCCGGATAATTTCCGTTGCCGGAAAAAAATATATATATATACGAGGTCTGTTCAAAAAGTTCCTGAACTATAATTCCTAAAAATAGAAAATGTATAGTATCGTAAATGTTATTTGATTAAAATAGAGATGAGCAGCTATCTTTTCGATTAAATCTCAAATGTTTATTACTATCTAATCATTAACTGTGCGCGTTCAAAGTAGACGAGTCGTGTGTATTGTGCGATTTTTAAGATGAACAACATTCACCAACAACGTGTTAATATTAAATTTTGTGTTAAAATTTTGTAAATATTTTACCGAGACTCATAAAATGTTGCAAAATGCTTATGGCGATCAGTGTTACGACTGGTTTAAACGTTTTAAAGACGGTCGGGAATCAGTTGATGACCGCCCACGTTCAGGACGTCCGTCGACATCGACAGACGATGCTCATGTGACAAAAGTCAATGAAATTGTGCGGTTTTTTTTGACAACCTGGGTGTTATTCATCACGAATTTCTACCTGCGGGACAAACTGATAACCGATGGTACTATCTAGAAGTATTAAAACGTCTTCGAGAAAAAGTGCGAAGGAAAAGGTCTGAAGTGTGGAAGAAAAATTCATCGTTTCTCCATCACGACAATGCTCCGGCACACACTTCCATGTTAATTCGAGAGTTTTGCGTGAAAAATCGCACGACCGTGCTTCCTCGTCCACCATATTCTCCCGACTTGGTACCAGCAGACTTTTTTTTTTTATTTCCAAAACTAAAATCTCCGTTGAAAGGACAACGATTTTCTACGATAGATGAAATAAAAGAAAATTCGCTAACGGAGCTACGAGCAATTCCAGAAACTGCTTTCCGGGATTGCTTTCAACAATGGATACGTCGTTGGCATAAGCGTATAAACCAAGACGGGGGGGGAGAATACTTCGAGGGTGATAAGTCACAATAGCTTGTAGGTAGGCACTATAAAAAAAAAAAAAAAAAATTGAAAAATTCGAGAACTTTTTGAACAGGCCTCGTATATCGCTTTGCCGCGCCACTGAACCCAATTGAAAACTAGTAGGTTAAAGTAGTCTCCGTATTATTGCGCGCACGCATAATAATGGTTTTACCAGCACCGTGTGCAGTATACAACCGGATATATATTTATGTATACTATCCAAACTCTTGTACTATTAATCCGAAAACCGCAACGTTTCAACCAAGAACGGACGTCAGAAACAACCCCCGTGCCTCTCCCAAACAGCGGTCTGGACCGACGGTCGGAAATAGACCGCGTAAAACGTAATTTCCCGGACGTGCGTTCGGCGTTGAAGATTTATTTCCGACAAATACTCGCGCGCGCCATCAGCCGCAATCCCATCGCCGGACTAATATAACACCTCGGACAGACATTTTGTCGTCGTGTGGAAACGAACAGTCGATCTTCGTTATTTAAGCGATGGGCACTTTTAACGAAATTTTAGACAAATGAAAATAATGTTCGAATTTATTCTCGCATAAACGGAAGAACAAAAATATATACTATAAGTGATTTGAGCATTTTTACGTATTACGATAATTATAATGACAATACCGTCATCTATGGGTACGACATATTGACTTTAAATTTACTCGTATGAGACGGTATGACCGTATTCAATGTTAAAAGTTTTATTTTATTTCTTTTGATTTTGATTTTTATAATTGTTTTACTCGTCACCAAAGCTTTCTCGTCTTGACCAATCTTGATTTGTTTTTTCGTTGCAAACGCTGTAAAACTCATATAACCCATACGGTAGTCATACGAGAATAAACCTACACAAATACTGAGATTTTGCAAACGTTTTCGGGAAAGTAAATAAGAAATAATAATGTTCTCAATGTATACGGAATCTGCGCTCCAATAAAACCTACACGCGATAACTTTGTACTTGTATTACTTTTGTTATGTAAACGGATTTGTACCATATTTATTTCCTATGTAACGATAAGTAACGTGTAAATTATCCGGTGAGCCCTGATAATAACTAACATTTTCCGTAAAAAAAAAACGTTTATTATAAGTGGTGAGTCTTGGGGTGGTGTTAGGTTAGGTTAGGTTAGAAGACTGTTAATATAACCAGTGCGGAAAACCTGGAAAAATCGGGAAATACGAATGATATTAATTGCGCGAGCCCTGTACATTTGCCAAAACTCCACGGCGCGTTAACAAAATAAAAATAAAAACTTTTATCTAATGTCGTAGCGTGTGAATTTTCAATCGACTTGTGAATTCTGGTTCCTCTAGTGTAACCGGTGTAATAATATACGACGCGCGTGTGTATAATAAAACAATGTTACCGAAAAAAAAAAAAAACACTACTAAATTATAATAATATTATTATTATTATTATTGACCTTTTCTTACGGTATTTTTTTCGACTTTTTATTTTTAACTATCGTATTTTAATAAAACGGTGGTCGACGGCGCACGTATAAAAATAAATAAATAAAAAAAAAAAAACTCACTTTCCGTTCGAAATATAATTATGTCGATGAAAATATTGCGTGTGCTCGTCGAAAAGGAAAACGGTTTGTCTTCCGCGCAATTTATTTCTACTGCAGTTTCCCTCCGGCGGCGCGGCGTCCCGTCTCAAAAAGTAATTTTTTCCCCGTTTTGTGGACGGACGCGACAGATAATGAATTTTATTACTCTCGTTACATAATTGACATCGGAAAACGATCGTAATGCATTTTTTCTCTCTCTCTCTCTCTTTGAGTTGGATGTTTTTTTTATTTTTATTTTTTTATAATTTATCGGTCCAGATTAATACGCTACGCGACACGATAATATATTACGTTTGGAAACGAATTTTCATTCTGTGTCTGCACGACTCGTATTAATACATAATAATGTCAATTTTTCCGGCGGCTAAATGACGTTCGAAATTAATAAAATATAATAACATTTTATACGAGCATTTTTATCGACCACGCAAACCCATGAATTTATATAAGCTACCGTGTACTACTGTTGTATATATATAATTTAAAAAAAAAAACGCCAATGGCATACGAGCCCCCGCGATAATCCGTTCACGCGATTTCGCGTGTTGTGTTTTTCCACATCGTTTAATTATTTCTATTTTCATCACAAACAACTAAATTGTAGTTATAACAATTATAATACTATATTATTTTATTTACTACTAGATAAAAATATAATTCGTATAAGAGCCCTTTAGGCACCACTTACGGTTTCGTCTCGGCCAATAAACAGTCGGCAAGATCAACACAGTAATATGTAAGAAAAACACTATTGGAGTGTGTAGTATTTACCGACCGTCGTACGTAATCGTCGTGCATAGACGTTATAAAATTGGAGCGTAAATTACAAATGGAAATCAGTATGCGAAACGTTCGGTAAAATCACGGTAAACTGCGGTGATTTTTTAGGTAAAACCATTGGGGTAATCCTATAGGGTCATCTCGGTGTTCTGGACGCAACCGGCGATTTACCCTCGGAATAATATTATCTCCAGAAAACGAAATTAAATAACAGCTCTCAGGCTTGGGTTTTTTTTTCTTCTTCTTCAATATTGACCACTTGTCGTTTGCTTTAGAAGACACTCTAAAAAGTCTGGTTGTACCTGCAGATCGCGCTGCGGTTTTCAATACGAAAATAGCCGTATAAAATAATATCGCCATTATAATAATGGCGAGATACCTATACGTCGTGTGTACTATTTGCACGTGTTTGTGAAAAATGTATTAAGTGCAATCAAACGGTTCGATTAAACCGTAGGCAAACAGTACCACGCCCGTTTAGAAGTAAAATATTAATACAAAGATAACGGATTTCATAATCGAACCGCAGAAATAATTTCACAAGGGCGTACTTAATAATCGAAAGACAAAAACAAATGACTGCACCAGGTTAGGTATATATCGATCCATGCGGATTCTATTTTAAACGTTATAACTATTGCTTTTCGGACAGAGCTAGATTTAAGGGGGGCGGAGGGCTAAAAATATTTAGGCTTAACCGGCACGGATTTATCCTGGGTAATCCGCGTGGTCTTCACGAGTCCGGATATCCGGGATTGAGTTGTTGTTTCGCTAGTTTTTTTTTATTTTAATGCTACGCCGGTAATTTTATCTGCAGTCTATTAAAAAAACCGTAAACTTTGTGTTGTTATTGTTGTTAGAAGAACAAACGTAATAAAACGTCGATTGATACTGCGGAATATGCAATATGGACAAATAATAATAATCGACAGCAAGACTCTGTAAAATATATAACGGCGTTATTTTTCGCTTAAAAAACTTATATACCGGATATCTTGCTCCGATCAAAAAAAAAAAAAAAAAACCCGACAAGAAATCTATTTTGTCGCTTTTTGCATTAAGTAGGTCGTTTTTTTTTTTAATTTATTTGTAGTTTACCTAATAACGGTGGAAAAACGAGAATGTTTACGGTTTTGTGTAATTTTTGATTTCGTTTTGTTATTGTTATTCGGTCTAATATAATTGTAGACTTGAAATTTTCACCAAACGTTCACCGAATTATCAAACGTTGTACTTTGTGGTTAAAAACAAATAAGGTCGAGCGTTACGTAAAGTTTTTATTATTATTTTTTTTTTTTTTGTCGTTTAAAAATGTCTAACAAATTGAAACGAAAGAACACTGACTATTATTGTGTTGGTATAGTTACAAATTAATATACGATTTTTAATTTCGATTTATCAAATCGTATTTGAACCTAACCTAACCTAACCAGATTGGTTTTTCGTTAACAGCGGTTTATCCGTTACGCACAGTCATAAAGCGAATACCTTCTCAAGTTCTTACCTACGACTGTTGCCCAACCACAATGCGAAGTGTGCATACGTGATTTTTTTATTTTTATTTTTAAACACTTGTCGGCGATTATTGTAGCACGTATACTCGGGAATCGTTTGATACTTGTGCACATACTGCCGAATTAGAGGTAAGGCTATCGATGATGATGTCGTACGTGATTTATCTGCCTCTAATATGGATTTACTCTTGACCTACATATGATTGTACTTACCATATTGTTATTGTTGTGATGTGTGACGACCGTCGTTTTTTTTTTTTTTTTTTTTTTTTCGTGTACTCCGCCGTTTTAACGATGCAAGTACCCGAAATCCGCCGATGTAGTTTTAACACGTGCATAGTCCTAAGCCGTGTTGGAATTTGAAAATAAAAATAAAAAATGGCATCTTTTTCCAATTATTGAACTCGGCCTAAAAGCATTTTAGAAATGTTTGCAGATTTATTTGGTTAAATTTGGATGAGGAAAAGAAGGACGAACATTTGACACAAAGTCCACCATAAGTTGTACTAATGGCGTAAAATAGAAATAATAATATTTTTATAAACATTTAAAGTTTCGATGAAAAGCGTAACATTTCAGAATGGGTTTTAATTTTTTTTTTCTGTCTTGTTTTAAAGAGTTTAATTATTAAATTCGCTATTTTGAAATTTTGAAGTATTTTCGAGTTGCGTTACGTAATCGATCATTACGACGTTTTCGCGGTTTTTGAACTCGTCGCCCGCTCGTTTTGGCCGCCCACACTGTGCCCACCCGCTCGCCAATCGTACCGGTTCGCGGCGCCGCCGCCGCCGCCGTAATATTACGTGACGTTTACACTGGCTCGTCTCCGGCGCTCGAGAAAATACATTGTCGAAAACGACAGCATCCGAAGCCAACAAACTCGCCGCCGCCGTGATTGACGCACGTCAACGCCGAGCTACGCGAACGGTTATATTATTATAATTTATAAGAATTATTTGAATACGCGCGGTCGACCGACTCGTCGCGCGTCCACGCAAACCCAGCCGAATCCCAGTCCCTCCGGGTCGGTGCGGGGGAGCGCACACGCTCTCCGGCGGTCACGGTCGCGTACCGGACGGGCTCCTCGGTCGACGTACGTCGGGCAGCACATGCGACGCGGCCTCCGCGACCTCGTCTCACCGCACCGCGCCCGTACGACCGATGGCGACGTATCGCGGGCGGCCTCAGCCGGTGACCCAGGTCGGGACGGACCGGGACGTTATAACGTGCGGTTATCGCGAGTCGCACGCGGTCAACGGTCTTTGACGTCCCCTGAACGTCCGCCCAAACCGATATAATCCGTAACATAAATCATCGATATTCGCGGTCAAACCGAATAGCATCGCGGCGGAATAACGCAAACGAAAAAATTGTTGAAAAAAATAAAAAAAGTAAGACGGACTTGTATAAATAACAAATTCAATAACTCTTGCGTTTTTTCAATACTATACACCTGTATATAGACTACAAAAATATATACGATCGTACTATAGTAGACCGAAAAAATAACGGTTTTTTTTTTTTTTTTTTTTGGCGGGCGTATCATCATTATCATAGAAGTTTATTTGTACAGGTGTAACAGAACCGTAGAATCTTTTTTGGCGAAAATAAAATAATCGCGTGCAGCGATGATTTTAGACGAATAACGCAATTTGTATGAATTTTTCGTTGGAAAAGTGGATTTGTTTAGAGATGATAATTATTAAACATTTAATTTGAATAGTTAGTATCAATAATAACGGACAAGTGCCAAAATGCCGATTTTTGTAACTTTGGTTGCATGCATATTTTAACTACAAGTTACATTTTTAAAGTTAATGGAAGATGTTTTAACTGATTAATCGTATCTGTACGATACACGTAACTGGTTACTTTCCGTTTCTATAACAGTTACAAATCTCCAAAAATGTGTAAATTAGTAATTTTTAGGGTTTAATAAAACATAAATAAACGAACGTCTTTTTCTCGTTCGCCATTATTCCACCACTCGATACGCTACTCTTATTATCGCCCCGTATACGAACGTTAATGAAACAATTTATCTACTTAAAAAAAAAAAAAAACAATTAATTTCGTTTTCTATGCATTTAAATCCTAATGTTTCGCGTTTTCGTGTTTTGCAGCTACGATCGGACCGTTCGCGGTGGGAACGGTGCTGGCGTGGACGTCGCCCGTGCTGCCGATGCTCGAGAACCCCGACTCGAAAATCCCGATAACACAAGATCAGGGGTCGTGGGTGGGTTCGTTAATCGCCATCGGCGCCATCATCGGGTCCATACCGGCCGGCAAGAGCGCGGACATTTACGGCCGGAAACCTACGATAGCGGCGCTCGCGGTGCCGTTCATCCTGAGCTGGGGTATGATCTACTTCGCCACTAGTGTCTGGGAGCTGTACGTGGCCAGGCTGATAGCCGGCGCCGTCATCGGCGGAGTCACGGCCACCGTGCCGATGTACATAGGAGAGATTGCCGAAAGTTCCATCAGAGGTGAGTGATTTTTTTTTTTTTTTTTTATTGGGCGAGCCCACCGCGGTTCGGTCTCAACCGGTATATAGGCGCGCGGGTTTGATTAAAATCGTCGTGCGTGATTTATTCAGGTGAACTCGGGTCGTATATCCAAGTGAAGGTGACGTTGGGCATATTGTACGTGTACGCCATCGGGCCGTTCGTGACGTACGAACAGCTGGCGCTGCTGTGCGGTATCATACCGGTGGTGATGTTCTTTTTGGTGTTGCTGGTGGCGCCCGAGACGCCCACGTACTTGTTGCGCAAGGGGAAGAGAAAGGAGGCGGAACGGTCGTTGATCCTGTTACGCGGTATCGAGTACGACATATCCGGCGAACTGGATGAGCTCCAACAGCAGCTCGAAGAGGAACAGAAGCGCAGCAGCAACATCAAGGATCTAATATCGTCAAGGGCCACGGTCCGCGCTTCCATCGCCGTCATGGGACTCCTGAGTTTCTTGTCGTTCTCCGGCATCAACGTGCTGATATTTTACGCCGAGTCCATATTCAAAGAGGGCGGTAGCGAAATCGTCTCGCCCAAGAACAGTTCCATCATCATCGGGGTCCTACAAGTGAGTACAATATAAAACAGATTCAAAAACCCATACGAATTCAGAATTCATCACGGTCGTAAAAAAAGAAAAAAAGACGTTATTCCGATTTGTTTATTTTCTCGGCAATAACAATACGTAAATATTTCTACTCAATAATTTCTAAATTTTTCAAATTTGAAATAACTTTATAATAAAACGTGACTTCGTAATAGTGAAATGAATTTTGACCAATATAATTAAACCGCGATGAAAACTTAACTCGTATAGCCTTTTTGTTTTTGATATTAACGATACCTTTGTGTTTTCCCTCTCCGTCTTGCAGGTAGTGTTCACTTTTGCGTCCGCGCTGTTGGTGGACAAGGCCGGTCGCCGAGTGCTCCTGTTGATCTCCGACTCGGTGATGGCCGTCTGCCTGGCCTGCCTGGGATACTTCTTCTGGTTAAAACAACAAGGCGTGGCGTCGTTCAACTTCATACCGCTGGTCAGTCTGGGCGTGTACATCAGCACGTTCTCGCTCGGGTTCGGCCCCATACCGGGGGTCATGATGGGCGAACTGTTCAGCCCCGACGTCAAAGGGCTGGCCCTGGGCATCGTGTGCGTAATCGCCTCCCTGCTGGAATTCGTCGTCGTCAAGATGTACCAGAACCTGTTGAACTGGTTCAACTACGGCTTCACGTTTTGGATATTCGCCGGGTTCTGTATACTGGGCACCGTGTTCGTGTGGTTCCTCGTGCCGGAGACCAAGAACAAGTCGCTGCAGGAGATCCAAAACGAACTCAACGGCAAGAAGAAGCCCAAGAACCGCAACTCCAACCGCTCTCAACAGATGGAATCGCTGACCGGACCGTATAACAACGAAAAGAACGCCGCGATCGTTTGATATGATGACATTTTAGTTTAAGTATTCAGAATATATTATATTTAGTGTGTGTGTGTGTGTGTGTGCGCGTGTCTGACGAACGGGAGATGCGGAGGTTTCGGAATAAATTAAATAAATTTAACAATTTTTTTCAAACCCCCGATCGGTAGAATGATATAATATAATATGATCAATAAAAAACATAATGTATAGGGTAGTAATCAAAAACAAACATAAAACATATTTTATTAAAGAAAATACAAAACGAAACAGGAAAAAAAAAAAGAAAACGAAACAAAATCATAATTTTAAGTATAATATCAAAATTAATTGTTCAAAACGTTAATTTATTTTACTAGGTAATTTTTTTTTTTTTGTGTGTGTGTGTGTCTGTGTCTTTGTGGGTTTTTTTTTTTTTTTTTGTTACTCGTTGGAATCAAATGACTTAGGTATATTATTATTATTTTATTTTATTTTTTTTTTTTTGCCGAAATTTACGTAATATATTTTTTAAGAATATTATAATTTTTTTTTTTTTTTTTAGGTAATATATAAGTTATATATAAAATTGTATTGTATTGTGTATTTATCGTATATACATACTCACGATATTTTATTTACGCCGTCTGTATTTTATATCTGTATTCGCATTCCATAACTTTAAACGTAAAAACGACGTGCCCGAATAATATATAATTTTTTAAAACATTTTTTAACCGTTCCACCACGGCACTTATATTATATACCCGAGTCACACATTGTTGTATATTATTAGTGGCCGTCGTTTGAAACGTACTTTTTATTGTATTTTATATTTATCGTGTCTGTGTGGGGGAGAGGGGAGTGGAGGTAACGGGTGTCTTATCACTCGGTCGCCGTACGAGATAAAAAAAGAAAAAAAAAAATTTAAAAAAAAAGCGCAAAACTTCTCGCGTCCGGTTATCGTTAAAATTGTATCGTAGTAGAATCTCGAGGGCGGGGGCTCGCACGACGATTGAAAACCAAATCATAATAAATTATCATATTACCGACTACGGAAATTTATAAAATTCCCGATTAAAAATTAAAATATTATATTTTTGTGTTTGTTATTATTATTTTCCGATTTTCTCCCAATGTCGTCAATGTGAATAACGGATAAGACACGCCGCGTTTCCGCTTCCGTTCGCGTCGTGTTTTTTATTAATAATAATAATATTTTTTTTTTTTTTTCTCAACCTTTGCCCGTTAACGTAAAGTTTTGGTTTTTTTTTTTTTTTTATATAGATATTGCTCAAACGTACCCGTTACGACGATACGAATTTTTTTTTTTCTATAATTATTTGTCCGGTTGTAATATTACAATACGACCGTTATTTATTTACATGTCAATTCGAAAAGCGCACGCGTTATTGTATATAACACGGGTCGCACCGAGCATTTTTCATTATTTTTTTTATTATTATTATTATTATATTTTTTTTTCTAGTCTATAAATCACAAAATTCTGTTAAACAATATCGATATACCGTTGTGAATTATTGTTAATTGTATTGTAAAGTATTTGTACGGCTGTTTGTATACGACGCGCGTCATAATTATTTCGATAGTCCGTCACTATCACACCACCACTACCCTCCACCCATCATTCCCTCGGTCCTCCTGTATGTTTAAATAATATATACGGTTGTCATTTTGTCAAATCATCGCTGTTAAATTATTTTAAACGAAATAAATATCTTAGAAAATAGAAAATTTTCTGTCGAGCCGAACACCACCACCACCACCACCACCACCACCACCAACACCACCACCGACGATGCACGCCGAACAATACATTTTTGTGTATCTTTGTAGTTATAGCATTTTGCATTTTTTAACACACCCCGGGCGGCAGAGGAGAGACGGCCACCGTACGCCTCCTAATCGTTACGATAAAGTAATCGCGCTCGCTCAAGTTACGCGTATTACCCATTGCAATAACGTAACCAAAATCCGTTACGGGCCCACCCACCCCCCTCCATCCCCACCCCGCCCCGACCGATCGCACGTTGGCGTTTGTTGTAATTATTTGTCGGTCGTATGCGGCCCGTAAGCGGCGTTTCTAAATAATAACGTTTAAGATATTATTATTATTATTATTATTATTATTATTATTATTTTATCGTTTGTACATAATATGTCATAGTTATTTACTAGCAAAAAAATTATATATAATAAAAAAAAAATATATAGATATGGAAAAAAAAACAAAAATTTCAATAAAAAAAAAAAAAAAAATGTAGCCTATTATAGTTGTTTAAGTAGAAAACAAATTATATTATAATATATTATACTAATGACACACAATATTATTATTAAATTTATAGCTGCCCGCGCGTTGACGTGCCGGACGAGACATACGATATTAAAAAAAATAAAAAAAAAAAAAAATGTAGATTATACGCGTACCTATATATTGTTATAATTCTATTCTATTCTATATATTTTAATATATTATTAAAAATATTTTTTGATATAAAAATATGTTTTTATTGTAAACGCAGCGAGACGTCTTATAGCCTCCCTCTCACCATCAACAAATATTCGCCTACGCTTAGCACCCTCGAATTATAATATTCGATACATTTTCTATTAAAAATGCTCTGCCCGGAGTACACCATTACATAAATTCTTACGAAAACAAAATTGTATTCTAATAACTTGTCAAATTCCGTGTTGTACGGTATAATTTAATGTCTAGTCGTGCCTACGGTTTGTCTGCTTCTTGTCATTTTTTTTTATTAGTCAAGTACCCAGCAACGAAGGACAAGAACAAGAGCACACTTTCAGAGAAAGACTGAACGACGTATTCAATTCCGCACACATTTTACACTATCACATCTAATGTCCGCTTTATCAAATTGTTCAGGAGTAGAAAAAAAATAATATTTGGTATAGAGTAAAAGTGATTGGATGTTTTTTTAAATTACTCAAAAAAAGTATCCATACCTACGTGTTTACTAACTTATAATTTTTTTTTTTTTAAATTAAACTATAAATATTTTTAAAACTATAAAAACATAGACTTACCTGTGTTCTTGGCTAAAAATTATGATTTTTTTTTTTTTTTTAACTATTTATAGTTAAGTTGCACCAACTTGAGTACATGTTTTCTGTTGTATAAATATAAACTTTATCTAGTTTGATAACATAATATTGTCATATATATTAAGAAGAGATAAAAAAACATGTATGTAAATATCCTATTTAGTGAACTCGTTTATTTCTAACACGGGTGACACAATTCGAGTATTTATACGAATAATAAAGACGCTCAATCAATAATTTATAAGAAATTATTTCGTAAACATAAAAAAAAAAAAAAAAAAAAAAACACGACGATGCAATGAATAAACGCGTAGTGTTGCGGTCACAACAGATTTATTTGTTAAGAACACAAAGATTTCGTTATTAATTTAATTTTATACTGTCAGTTGAAAAGTGTGCGGTTTTGTTGGACGACGCCCCAAAAAATTAGATTTTGTGTTTTATAGTTGGTACGCGTACGGCTGCCACAATAACTGTTGTTGTATAATAGACACTTAAAAATTAAAAAAAAACAAAAAAACCAAAATTCAATTAAATATGCTTAAAATACTTACCTATAGGTATATAAGAAAATATATTTAACACGAACTGTCCCGCCCAGCGTTGCCCGGGTCAATAGAAAAATTACCATTACGCTCGATCGAGCGATAATAATGAGCGATGCTTGCTGTAATTGTTAATTTTTATCGTTTGCTCGTGTTATTCGGGAATGTAAAAAAAAAAAAGCACATTTTTGGGATTTATAATACGGCTCTAATTACTAGAGTTAAAAGTGAATGTAATGGAATCGTCGCGAATTTATCTGACCCGCAGAGAGTAGGCTGGCAGACGCTACGGTGGACAAATTGTACACGGAGGACAAGTTGTGAATGGGCGAATAGTGCAATATTTCCCACACGTTACTATTGCTGTGAGCGAATGTAAGATTCAAGGTCTACCGTAAAATAATAATAATTACACTGAGAAGCTGAACTGAAAGCGGCAAGCAGCTCACATGAGTAAAGGGCCCTACTGCCTCCTAGGTTTACTTACTGCCCCCGAGGCCCTTTCCTATCTAGTTACGCCGCTTGTTCCTGGTCTAAAACCGCACACGTGTAAAATTTCGGTTTCCATCCCTCCGGTAGTTTTGGCGTAAAAACTTGACATCAAACATCGAAATACGTTGTATTGTACCACGGTACATATTCAAGATGAAAAAATTATATTTTTTACACTTAAAAAAAACTTTTGTTATAAATTAACATTTAATTAAACAAATATGTCATTCCCTAAGTAGAGTTGTGTTCTTCGATTAGATTGTGTTTTATGATCAACCGTACTTCTACCGATATTAAACGATATTTTTCGACATGACATTTTCGTGTTTAAAAACTCAAGCAAATCCTCAAGCAAATTACAAATAATTACTCCTTTGACCCACAAAACTGATACATTTTTCTACCAGAAACCAGCCCTGACATACGAGGTGCGACAATAAAATAACGAGACTTTTTGAATAAAAGTTGTTTATTTTAAAAATGTTATAATTTAATGATTATCACCTTCAAAGTACCTTCCCTCAGCATCAATATACTGTTGCATACGTCGCTGCCATTCTTGAAAACAGTGTTGCCAATTGCTTTCATTCAGCCCTTTTAGAAGTTCTGCCATTTTCATTTTTACGTCATCAACTGTTTGAAAATGGGAAAAGAAATAAGAAGGAAATAAGAAGAAGTCACAAGGAGCATGGTCTGGCGAGTAGGGGGGATGTTGAAGTACAGAAATTTTTTTTTCAGCTAAAAAACGTTGAATTGAAAATGCACTGTGAGCTGGAGCATTGTCTTGGTGAAGAACCCAGCCATTTTTCCATAGATCTGGTCGCTTCTTTCTGACACGTTCTCTTAATTTAATTAATACCTCTTTATTATTGATTAATTAATTTTGTCGATTTTTTCAACGTTTTCGTTTGTTGAAGACGTGGTAGGACGTCCAGAACGATCATCGTCTTCGACGTCCTCCCTTCCACTACAAAACCGTTTGTGCCATTCAAAAACACGAGCTCTTGATAAACATTCTTCACCATAAACTTCACATAACATACGAAACGATTCCGCGGCAGTTTTTTTTAATTTAACAAGAAATTTAATGTTAACACATGTTGTTCGATTTTTATATCTAACGTTTAAGAAAATGAATCGATGCCATCAGTGTTCATAGTACTTTTAGATAAGTGTTTTCTAATCATTTTTCAATAATCGTTTTATAGATAACGTTAATAGTTTAGGTTATATTTAGAAAGTCTCGTTATTTTATTGTCGCACCTCGTATGCGCTTTTTTCCCGATATTTATGAAATTTAGTTTACTTATTTATTTCTATTTAATTAAAATTCTAAAAATCATGTTATAGTTTCATTCCGATTTATAATACTAATAGGATAGATATGTTAAGTGATAAACAAAAAAAAAAAAAAATACAATAATGAACTCATTGTTTTTGTAAATCTTATTCGTTGACATTTTTACAAAAATTGTATTATTTACAAACGTGCGTTACAGTTCGAATATTTGAACGATTCGTCCGTACATAAAAAAAAAATATCGTCTAAATCATCGGAAAATTCGTATTTGTTTACGCGGGTGTACGAGTAATGTTTGTGAAATATTTTTGTATACGAAAAGTTTCGATTACAATTTTGAGTTTCGAAAAAAAAAAAAAAAAAAAAATATGATTTTAAATATGATTAGTAACCTTGCGTTTATCGACAAATATTATTATTAAACGGCGGAGAAGAGGAAAAATAATAAGAAAAAAACCCAAGGGACAAATATTATATCGCCGAAACTTCCCTTGTCAAAGTCGGACGGACTTTGCGGACGATGTACTCGCCGCCGTAACACTCGTCGATCGTCTTCAAGGCACGGAACTTGGCCACGTCGTCGGTCCGCCGGACCACCGCCCGTAAGTACTTCAACGTGTACACCAGAAAACTTTCCGCGTCGCCGGCCGCGTAATACATGTTCATTTTGCCCAAGTACCTGACGCCCTGCCAGTACTTGCCGGGCCTCAGGTACAGCGCCAGCCTGCGGACCACGTTCGTCTCGTCTTTCGGCCGGGCCGCCATTTCTCGGGTTTGTTCAATACGATCCGATTCGGCGCATTTGTACCTGCATTGTTTTAAAACAAAAAAATCGATTATTTTGTGGCCGTGGTAAAAAAACGGCCAAAACCCAAATAGGGCCGGAAGGAAATAACGGCCGTCGGTGAAAAATTGAACAATTTTACTATTACTACCGTTTATTACCGACGGAAATTATGTTTTATGTTGCGACAAATAAGTTAGGTCCGCGGTACTTCACCGCCGTACGTAGGCTACTTTTATTGGCGAATTCAGGACGTTAAGACGTATTGATGTACAAAAGAGAGTAAATAAATATTAAAAATAATATAAAAGTAGTAGCGAATGGCCGTGGAAAAAATATCCAATTTTTCATCTGGCCATTTTTTTTTTTATTTGGCCATATTTTCCTCCGGCCAATCCTTTGATTTGGCAATTATTTCCTAGGCTCAAAAATATTACAGAGTCTGTCCAGTCAATCTAAATTTATGCTCTAAGCAACGTCGTAATTATTTGGCTACGTCACCCGGTCGATTAGACCGAGATATCGAATGCGAGTAAAGTCTTCTATTAACTTGTCCAAAATTCGTATTTAATCATTTTTTTTTTTTTTTTGAAAGGGAGAAACATTCGAGGGATAAATTCAAAAATACGTCGCCAAGTATATATATATATATATATATATATAGACTCGATGGATAATTCTGTTTACAGAATTCGTATCGTTTCGCCAGATCTATTAGGCTAAGAAAAAGTCGAGTTACCATCATCATCACTATTATATATACTATTCCGTATTCTGTTCGAGCATACAAATAACAACAATGTCTACGTACGAAAAAAAAAATAAAAAAAATATTATGTACTGTTTTTGACGGAAATGCATAGTAAACATACGTACGTAGGTAAACCAACATTATTTGTTCGAACTCGACTTTCCATATCGTATTATTACGATTATAATATTATTTCACGTCGTTTTGTTAAAAAAAAAAAAAATACCATAATTTACATAACGCCTATATTATGTCGTCCTTAGAACCGTTTAAAAAAAAAAAAAAACATTTGGTTATAAACTTGTGTACACGGGGTTCACACGTCGCTTAAACGAAATTACCTATGCAAATACCGTTTTGTTTTTTTTTTATGGGCGCACTTAAAATCGAAGAAAACAATTAGTTTAAACGCACTAAAACGAATAACCCGAATTACCTATAATAGATATACGTGCAATTAAAATAATGTATAATATCGGTATAACCTTCGTTTTATAATTTACGCAGGTTTTTTTTTTTTACGGTCAAGTAAAATAATGACAAAAATTACTTTTTACGTTTATTGTAAACTGTCATGTGAAACGTTAATCATTTTTTTTTTTTTTACCAGAATACCCGCCGAAAAAGCCATTTTGAATTCGCCAAAAATTTATCAAAAAAAAAAAAAATCGTTGCAAATCAAATATACTCGGAGCTCGGTTATTTGCTAAATGTAAAATACATTTTCTATTCTCTCTTTATTTTTTTAAACCCGAGATAAGTTTGTTGCAGCTCTCCGTGCTTCTTTATTGTAGCTCAATTCATTCAGATTCTTGTAATGTTTTTATTCATATCCTTTATTATTTGGATCATGAGTTTTATCCTATGTTTTCCTCTTACAATTTGCCCTTCAACTCTTGTCTTTAGTAGAATTTCATGTCTTAAGATGTGTCCTATCATCTTATCTTTTCTTGATTGGATACTTTTCCACAGCTGTCGTTTATCTTTTTATCGTGTTTAGTACCTAGTACCTCTTCTTTGGTCACCCTCTTGGTCCAGGATATCTTTTGCAAGTACCAAATCTCAAAAGCTCAAGCCTATTTTTTTCCGTTGAGTTAATTGCCCAGGTTTCACAGCCAAACAACAACGCCATACTCCATATATAACTTTTTATGAATTTCTTCCCTATCGCCAGACTGACGCTATTATTAGTAAGTATGTGGCTCTTATCTTGGAAAGTTCTTTTCGCCTGTTATATTGCTTCCTAAGTATGCGAACTGTTGTACTTGTCTTATTTGTTCGTTGTCTATACTTGTGTTGAGTTGGAGGGGGTTAGTTTGTACTGCGTGTCATAACTTTTGTTTTCTATTTGTTTAATTGCATTTTCTATTAAGATGGCGAAAAAATAAACGCATTTG
Organism: Tuberolachnus salignus; assembly: GCA_956483605.1. Taxonomy (NCBI): domain Eukaryota; kingdom Metazoa; phylum Arthropoda; class Insecta; order Hemiptera; family Aphididae; genus Tuberolachnus; species Tuberolachnus salignus. The sequence goes on along the minus strand of OY101429.1, from coordinate 47,567,058 downwards.
TGTTTTAAAGTGTATGAAACGATTATCTTGCGAAATTGATATCTGTGAAAATTCCTCTTTGGAAACGTAGTAATACCCGTCGCCCATCGTCTTTAATTCGGTGAAATAATATTTGTTCCAAGTATATTAGAGTGCCCGAGTACTGTCGGAGGTACGAAAACACATTTCAAAGACAGAGGAGATGGTAAGTGTGGTCAGTGTGGTAATCTATAATGTTGACCGGTCAGCAAGGAGATAATAATTAAACACCTGTTCGGTATACAGAATTTGTATGATGGTATCAAAGTACATTTCGTACAGAGGAAATAATACAATTATATTGTACACTACGCCCGTGTACGGAAAACAATTATATTATTTCGTTGGCTTTTTTTTATATTTTTTTGTTTTGTCGATACGCTTGTACAACGAAATAATATTATTAATATCCACATAAAATCAGTGGCGGCTCGTGGGCGTATTAAAAAGTGGCGAACCGAATAATTTGAAAACTAATAGCGGTGATGGTGGGAGGGGGGAGGAGGGAACATACACCGAGAGATATAATTAATTATTATTTAGTTGATTTTAAGCTTTAGTTATTGTTATCAGTAGGTAGTTATTTTGAAAATTTAAAAAATATTAAGGTATTTAATATACATATTAGATAATTTTTTTTTTTGTTAGAATTATATTGATAAATGTATAATAAACTAAGTAGGTGCACGTATTATTTATTGAAATAAGAAAATTATAGACGTGGCCTCATCTAACGAGCCGCCACTGACGTAGATATTATTATATAAATCTATACGTCATGTTTTTATTATCATTTATTATCGTTACACTAATCGGTCATATAGTTTAAAACCGAACGCGCCAATACTACATTCGTCGAAGTACAATATTTATACGATAATACTAATATCGGGTGGTCTGACTTACAGTAATAAAATTCGAAAAACGGCACATATCAGTGGCGTATTTATGAATTTGGGGACTAGGTGAAAAAAAAAAAAAATCGTATTCTTTACGAAATCCCATCTACCAACGCGTATATAATAATCGGAAAATATTTTAGGAGGGATCGTCCCTAACATTTTTTGGATAGAAATTTAAAAAAATTTAAATTTTCGCCGTTATGGTGAATATTATTATTAACTAGCCGGGACGCCCGCTCCAATTTAATAATTCCACCTTTTTTTTTGACCATTGAAAACAAAATTTAATTTAACTTGTTTTCCGGCTCTCCTTAATAATGACTGTTTTTTTTTTCCCCCCGTATCACCAAGGTGACCCGTAAACTACCAAAAATAATTCGATTTTTGTTCCAAAAATACGAAAAAAACTTACTGGAGGTTTTAGTGATTAAATTTCGAAAATCCGGCTTCGAAGGGACAATCCCGTTTCTGCGTTCACATTTTCAGACCTGTCTGTGCGATTGATTCGGCTTTGGACCGCGCCCAGACAAACACTTATTTTTGTTGTTGTAGTTTATTATAAAGATAAACCATATAGTAACCAAACTATACTCAACTTTACAGTTACAGTGTAATATTGAACTAAATACGAACGCGAATACTAAAAATGTGTTTGCAGTCTACTCCGAAATAATTATAATATCTATGCGGTAAAAGAAATGAAATAAAAATGTATACTTACAATTGTAGACGTGAATTAATTCGAGTCGTTTGTTTTGGCCATTTTCGATTCACGAACAAATTACAACGTAGTAACAACCAAATCGTTATAAACGTGATAAACAATTCTATAGATTGCCATGGATAAAAATATATTTACAGGGGTACAATTTTATTCGGTTTTATCGGATGTGTTGTAATAATAATTATGTACACGGACATTTCGTGGTGGAAACAGGCGTCACCGCTGTGTGCCAGGATAATTTTTGCATAGATAAAATGTTTCAAAACGCCGTGGTCTATCCATGGTTGTTTTTATTATTATCTATGGTTCAGTTCTCGGTCTTTTTCCCGAACAGCCTTTACCTCCAATGGAATATTTCCCGAATACTATTCGTTCGATTTGCTGCTCGGATGTCGTTCTACCCGGGGGGGGGGAAACAAATATTATCGCGTTGATTATTATTATTGTTTATTTTTTTTGATTTTTAACTGTCCATTTTGCATGCATACTTTTTAATAACGGAACACTACGGCGCTAAGTCGAAATTGTACAAACTCTTCTGACCGACAATAGGCGATTTAATGTAAAATTGTTTGGCGTTTATTTCTGTAGGCGTATAGTCACTACCGTCTACCATAATTTTTCTTAATCTGGTCCCAGGCTAGGCAAATATATTTTACTAAGTTACGCGCGATCATTCCAATCATTACAATTTACAGCAACATTCCGTGTACGAACATATTTTGTTAGAACGCCGAACGGTAGTTTAGCCGAATTATATTCCGTCCGTAAAACAATAAAAAAAAAAAATTTAAAAAATGGTACTCATTTATTATGTCGAGTCGAAAAGGCGTGTACCACCCATCCATTTACTCGTTTTAATCAATGCCCGTACTTGTATATTTAATATTTATATATTTATAACCTATAAAAAAAAAAAAAAAAAACACGTTGCATATTTTTGGTCACTTGTGCAATTGAATATTCAATATTCGTAAATGCTATCCTAGAGGAAGTGTACGGTGCGGGCAAAACTGATTTTAACTCGTCCGTATTTATGTAACTGTAGAATTGATGTATCCTATCGACGGTAAATTCTATTTTACATTATACATTCGATTTAGAGTTATCTGTGATTATTTCTAAATACATTTTCAATCCATTATCTATTATCATTTTCATCTATTATCGTATCAAGACAATTTTAAATTCATCCGCGCACAACACTGCTCACGAGTATAGAATATTTTAACCATTCAAATTATTTATAATTATGAAGTGGCCTCGGCATATATTATTAAGGGACGGCAATTAGACAACCAAATGAACACTATTTGCATATATTATATTCAATAACTAGTTTTTTTTTTTTTTTAAAACAGCGTTCGTGATTGTTTTACTCGGGTTAGAAATCGGCCAATACTACTGTTGTATTTCTGATTTGAATAATGATGTCTATGGTGTAAATGGTATTAATATAGAAACTCGGGCCGACAGTCTTATTTGTTTTTGATCATTTTTACTGATTTGTATGACGATTATTGTATCAAATTGCTTGTTGGTAATTATTTTTCAACATTGGCACATAACAAACCGATTGTTTTTTGTATCTTTTAATACCAAGTAAATAGGTATATCCGGAGAGCGAAATGATATTTTACAAAATATACCAGTACTACCAGCTGTAACTATAAGTGTTTTTTTTTTTTTTTTTAATTATATTTTTCCATGTTTTTCCTGGATACACCGGGTTCGGTTTCATTCTTCTCGATTGGTGCCGGCGGAGGAAGTGACGGTAAGGGGGACAGTGTAACGGCAATAATAAAAACCCGTTGTTAAGTTAGCCTAGTACCGGATAACTTATTTACGATATTTTCGAATTTTCACCGATATCCCGTACACCAGCATATATTATTATATTAAATTTTGATTTTCAAATATCGACCCGCGTTCGTAGAGAGAATGTTATCGTTGAAAAGAAGAAAGAAAAATTGTCGCCATTGGCTCAAGAGACTGATTGGCCCACGCGATGGTAGTAACTGTCGTAATAGTAGCGAAATTCGCAAACTTGATGGCCATTCTCATTGCGGACTACCGTCGTTTTAACAAGGCAATATACGAGGTGTGACAATAAAATAACGAGACTTTCTAAATATAACCTAAACTATTAACGTTATCTATAAAACGATTATTGAAAAATGATTAGAAAACACTTATCTAAAAGTACTATGAACACTGATGGCATCGATTCATTTTCTTAAACGTTAGTAGCCTTGTTATTAGTGCGAGTTCGACTATACTGCCGAAAAATGTTAGATATAAAAATCGAACAACATGTGTTAACATTAAATTTCTTGTTAAATTAAAAAAAACTGCCGCGGAATCGTTTCGTATGTTATGTGAAGTTTATGGTGAAGAATGTTTATCAAGAGCTCGTGTTTTTAAATGGCACAAACGGTTTTGTAGTGGAAGGGAGGACGTCGAAGACGATGATCGTTCTAGACGTCCTACCACGTCTTCAACAAACGAAAACGTTGAAAAAATCGACAAAATTAATTAATCAATATTATTATAAAGAGGTATTAATTAAATGAAGGAAACGTGTCAGAAAGAAGCGACCAGATCTATGGAAAAATGGCTGGGTTCTTCACCAAGACAATGCTCCAGCTCACAGTGCATTTTCAATTCAACGTTTTTTAACTGAAAAAAAAATGTCTGTACTTCAATATCTCCCGTACTCGCCAGACCTTGCTCCTTGTGACTGCTTATTTCCTTCTTATTTCTTTTCCCATTTTCAAACAGTTGATGACGTAAAAATGAAAACGGCAGAACTTCTAAAAGGGCTGAATGAAAGCAATTGGCAACACTGTTTTCAAGAATGGCAGCGACGTATGCAACAGTGTATTGATGCTGAGGGAAGGTACTTTGAAGGTGATAATCATTAAATTATAACATTTTTAAAATAAACAACTTTTATTCTAAAAGTCTCGTTATTTTATTGTCACACTACGTAGTAACTATCGTTAAAGCAACTATCGAGAGACTGTTAGAGTGATGACAACTATCACTGTGTAAATACATACGAGGCCTGTTCAAAAAGTTCCCGAAGTTTTCAATTTTTTTATTTATTGTGCTAACCTACAAGCTATTGAGACTTTCGACACTCTCGAAGTATTCTACCCCCCCCCCCCCCGTCTTGGTTAATACGCTTTTGCCAACGACGTTTCCGTTGTTGAAAGCAATCCCGGAAAGCAGTTTCTGGAATTGCTCGTAGCTCCGTTAGCGAATTTTCTTTTATTTCGTCTATCGTAGAAAATCGTTGTCCTTTCAACGGAGATTTTAGTTTTGGAAATAAAAAAAAAAAGTCTGCTGGTACCAAGTCGGGAGAATATGGTGGACGAGGAAGCACGGTCGTGCGATTTTTCACGCAAAAATCTCGAATTAACAGGGAAGTGTGTGCCGGAGCGTTGTCGTGATGGACAAACTTTGCTGCAACGCGGTGCATCCCGAGTTTTTCTACCAGGACTTCATGACATGAACCAACCGATATGCTACAATCTTGCGCAATTTCTCGAACAGTTAAACGTCTATTATACCGCACAATTTCATTGACTTTTGTCACATGATCATCGTCTGTCGATGTCGACGGACGTCCTGAACGTGGGCGGTCATCAACTGATTCCCGACCGTCTTTAAAACGTTTAAACCAGTCGTAACACTGATCGCCATAAGCATTTTGCAACATTTTATGAGTCTCGGTAAAATATTTACAAAATTTTAACACAAAATTTAATATTAACACGTTGTTGGTGAATGTTGTTCATCTTAAAAATCGCACAATACACACGACTCGTCTACTTTGAACGCGCACAGTTAATGATTAGATAGTAATAAACATTTGAGATTTAATCGAAAAGATAGCTGCTCGTCTCTATTTTATTTTAATCTAATAACTTCTACGATACTATAAATTTTCTAGTTTTAAGAATTATAGTTCGGGAACGTTTTGAACAGACCTCGTATACCATCGTTCTGTGTCGTTTACACTTTCACAGACGGGTATTTTTTTTTTTTTTTTTATCGAAATACCTACTTATCAAATGTTTGTAGAGAGATATTCACTTTAATTACGAAATGTCGATAATATTTGTACTGTTTTTAAACGATTATATAATTTGTAATAGTTGAAAAACCGAATTCACTCGGCATTTCCGTAGTCGACAGAGTCACTGCGTTAGTCACTCACCCTGTATTCCAACGGGCCAATTAAAATTATCTACGATACGTATAACACTATATATACCGATTACCGATATCGATATTATTTATAGTTTTTAATTATAAAGTTTTATTATGTTTTAAAAAAATATATACCTATTACGTAACCAATGTTACAGTAAGCATTTGCAAACGAGATAATGACGGACGATCATATGTATAAAACACAATATTCTTCACCAATCAAAATAATCGAAGAATTATTATCATATTTTATGATCGTTTATTCGTTATGGTGTACGGTATATAATAAAAAGAACACATGCATAGAGCAATGTTTAGCATAACCACATCATTGATCGTACGGGTACGTCGTAGATTAGCGTCGAAAACAATCGTGTTGTAAAAGCGCGAGTATAGAGAAAAAAAAAAAAAAAAAAGCCGATTTTCGGTAATCAAAATTAGGGCAGTCTTTTTGCGGACGTGTGGCTATCGTTTTAACATTTAACATCTAACATTCACTGCGGGAGACTGTGTTGTTTTCGGCGACATCAGCTGCATAAGGTTCGTACATTTTTAGTTCGACTACGACTGTGCGCTATTGTTATTTGTTTCCGTCCGTAAACGATTACTCGACAAAAAATCTTATTTATAGGAACATTCTTGTATTGGTATTTTGATTATCAGCGCGGTTCCCGCTATAATGGGGGGAGGAAACGGGAATATTTCTGTTATTTTCGATTTTGTTTGTTTGTAGTTCCGTTAAAAATAATCGTAGACACCTGACATTTTCTCCGAACACTTAAACAAAAATAATCTGACTTTTGTTGGGTTAACCATAGCGTTTTTTTTTAGTTTTTGTGTGGCGTTTTAATGTTGATAACATTTTTTTGACTATTGAAAAACGCTCGAATATTTCATATAAAGTTTGTCATTCACTAATGAACGCACCACTATGTTGTTCTTATGGTAATATAGAAATATCGAAAATTCGTAGTTACGAATTTTTTCTTATGCGCGAGGTCGATTTGATGAAATTGATAAAACAAAAACCACGGCAAATCGAGAAGAAAAAAAAAAAACCACGGACAGTTGTAATTTATATTGTAGTGGCAAATTAATATCATTTTCAATTTGAATCAATTTTAAATGTTTATCAGAACTCAAAATCATTTTTCGTTTACAATGATTTATCGTCGCGTACAGGTATAAATTATATAACTTTATATATCCTTCTTCCCAACTTCTACCAACAACAGTAGCACACCCATGGTGTATGGTATGTCGGATTTTTTTTTGTTGAACCAAACGATAATATAGTTACGTTTAAATATAAAATACTTTTGATACTTTTTTTTTACGTCATCGATGTACGATATAACAATTGACAAACACTAGTTTCGATAAATTATCAGTTTCTTAACTAAAACTACTGTATATATCCGATTCGTGACGTCAGTCGTCGGACAACGAAAAACAAAAATTATTTAGTAATTTAAAATTATCTAAAATAAAACATATACAGTATAAAATGCATTAGAATGGGATAGGAGATTCATAGAACTGCATCCGACAGGTACTTTAAAACCGAAATTTTTATTTAGCATACTGTTTTTCCATATTTTAGGCGATTTTGTTCGTACCCATATATTTTACTTATTAAAATAGTAATATTAGTAGTATATAGTAGTATATAAAAATAGTTTGTGTGTACAAATTGTAAGTTTATTTATGGTTTGAATTTGTGAAACTTTGAAATTCAAGTTCACGACGTACATTATGAATTGACAAAAAAAGTTTAGTATATTATGTAAAATTTATATATATACGTATATAGATGTTTTTGACTATTATTTACTACTAGACAGAAACGATACGAAATAATATTATACGCACGGGGATCATTATATTAATATTGTAATATATATATTTTTTTTATTTATTATAATTATAAAATGTTTCAGCACACCTAGTGCTATTACAACTTTTTAGTTTTTACAATTTTATTTGTTACAAATTTAAATGATTATAAATTTATTAATGACATAATTATTAATAGTGAGAGTGATATAATAATGTGTTACATATATGAATATAATAATAACGATGAGATCTAGTATATTAATAATGATCTTCATTTTCTGATGATGAGTCTTCTGTGTCTGTTAAAAGAATGTCCTGGGGAAGTCGAGGCCGCAAACGTCTATTGAACGTTTTTTTTTCCTATATTGTAATGACGAGCACTGTCCAAGTTTTTTAGTTTGGCGTGGAAATTTTTAAATTGGGTTTTAATCCATATGTATTTATCAGGGGTATTTTCGTGTCATTATGGATCTGGCGATTTCTCATGTACTACGGTGCTTTGAGACATATCCTTAAGAATTTATTTTGTAAGATTTGTATTTTATTTATTTTAGTTATAGAGGCAGCGGACCATACAGGACAGGCATAAATTATCAGTGGTCTGATTATTGCGGTGTAGAGAAGGAGAGAAGATTTCATTTGGAGAGTTGAAATATATATTTAAAAATGTGTTACGTAACTACCAATATATTTTGTCCGTTCCTCGCTTAGTAATAAAAAATATAAACCGGTTAGATCGTTTGTGTGCAGAAATTCTATCCGGAATACGTATAATCGATTTTTATTTTTATTTTTTTTTAACGTTTTTTATTAATGCCATTATACAAGTGCAGCTCGTCCGGTACTTTTGATGTCGTGACGATATTCTTCTATGCCGTCGTGAACGCGAAACAATTTAAATTCCCGCATTGTTTTCTAGCGGTGTCGCTTGGGGGCACTATTACAACTATTATTATTGATCGTACGTTAAATTTGTTCTTATCATTCAATGCACAATACATTTCGTATCGGATAAATATGCGTATCGCGTTGGCCGTTTGATGTTTTGCTAGCGAAAACTGAACGAGAGCTACTGTACAAGGCCATCCGATGAAGGTATTTATCTGTTTTACGTTTTACTTGACTACTATAAATATTCGTGTTATTATTTTGATATTTCTGAAATCCAAACGGTGTTAACCATGATTAAATCGATCGATTGCAATATACACGCACGGTTAATAAAAATCGTGAATAGTGTGTTTTCGGTGAAATCGGCTCTTAACCGGTTAAATATATTTTCTGTTAACTTTAAATTTGTCATTGAACTCAACCGAATCGAATACATTATTTACCCATCGCATTTGCTGATTGTTGTATATTAAATCTGCCGATAGTACGGACATTTTCGGATCCGTTTTCAATAAAAAAATATGAGAAAAAAAAAAAATAATAAAATGTTGATGAGTTGATATCGATTATTTTTATAGGTAAACTTTTGCCAGTGCCAATGCCAACTAGATAAGGTGCTATAACGATAAGATTATGCATAATAGATTTCGACACTAGTCGCTCGTCCGTTTGATGTCTATTACAATTATCTAAAATAAAAAAAAAATAATGTATTATATATTATTAATACTTGGAACTTATTTTTTTATTTTATTTTATTTTTTTTTTTTTTGTATAACTCCTTGCGGACTTCTCTACGTGTTAAATAAATTATTAATTTTCGATTCGCGATTTTAAATATATAATAAATTATACTTCTATAGATTTAAATTTACTTTTTTTATTACCTACCTCTCTAAATACATCTGTAGCCGAGTTATCGGATGACAAGGCAATCATAGCCATACACGAAGATCCAAGTTCTGCTTCCATACATTTTCAAAATCACCTTAACTTAATGTCAAACTGGTACGACAAATGGAGAGTTAAAGTAAATCATTAAAAATCGTTACACACTTACTCTTCGTCTTGCCACCAGCCCTGAAGTTTCCTTAGCTGACATACCTATCCCTTCATCTCAGTCGGTTAAGTACCTAGGCTTAACCATTGATCGGCGCCTCCACCTGGGCGCTACATGCAAAGGAAAAATAAAACTCGCCCTAAATACGCGTCTACGGTTGCAACAAATATTATTATCTAATAAACATACAAAATTAAATATCAAATTGCTCATTTATAAATCCCTAATTACACCTATGTGGACATATGGCCTCCAACATTGAGGCAATGCCAAAAAATCCAATCTCAATCAAATACAAACCGTTCAAAATAAAATTCTACGCTTCATCACCAATTCCCGGCCTTATATTTCTAATTTTACTCTCCACTCTGACTTAAAAATTAAAACTATCCACGAAGAAGTTAAAATGTACTATAAACGATTTTTCGTCAAACTGACTTCTCACCCCAACCTCTTATATCCGGTCTAGCCACTCGCACGATTTCTGGCAACCCATCACGGCGTCTAAAATGAAACTGATGCAGAGATCTTCTTAATGATTAACGAATAAAAATTATATAAAATAAAATATATGTATATTTAAGCAAAAGGAAGTGCAATCACTGGACGGCTCTTCCCTCGCCTTATTCATGTTTTAAATTGCTGTAGCACATATTCTTATTATGCCTTTGAATATAAATTGTGTATTTTCTAATAAAAATTTAAAAAAAAAAAAAAACTTTTTATGTTTTTCAAACGAATCTATTCCATATTTTGTGTATTTTTAATAATATAGCTGACCTGTAGTACAATTTATGCATAACAATGTTTGGAAATAATGCATTCATTGAATGTAATTCCATTATAGAGCAATATATTCATGAATACAATAACTTTTTTTTGTTTTAAGTAATGCCATTGTTTTAGAATATACAGACAAACCGTGCTGTAGAGAAAAGAGGAAAACAAGTGGGAACAGGTTTTCAGTTGGCGACGGCGAGGAATTTTGTTTACTGCACACGGGCAGACAGAATCCCATAAAAATATCATTAATCTTAATCCGTGATAACAAATCTTACCGGTTTTATTAGAATTTAGAATAAATAAATTAGAATTTAGTTCTGGTTCTGATAACAGAGATGACGAGGGGGTTTAATTTTTGTATCTCGAAGTTTTCAAGAAAAATGATAAACAAAAACCGGATTTACAATAGCTAAATGATTATTTAAAAAAACACTTGTTATGATAATAATCTTGTCTATTAAATTATCAAATTATCAAGTACACCGACTGGTGAGTCGGCACTAATAGTACAACTGAAATGCATTGTAGCTAAACGCTACAGTGTCTTGTGGTTTTAGAATTAGGTTTATAATTTTTTTATTTTTTTTTTTTCTGTACGCACTTTTCCTACCGGAAGACATCATCTGATCAAATTTTATCTACTTTAAAGAGATCATTTTTCGATATACCTATTAGTTTTTTATCGCGACAGAAAAAACTACCAAAAATATGACGAAAAAACAGGAAAACCACGATTTCGTCAAACTCGTATTTTATTATTTCTTTGTAGTTCCGAAAATAATTGTTCCATGGACCTGAAATTTTCACATAAAATGTAACATTGTAATAAAATAACGTGAAAACAAATATATTTCAATTTTGGCCTATTTATAGACAGTTTGATTTTGTTTTTTTCATGGTTTTAAGTGGGAGATTTTGGATTTTGAGACCTGAACATCTTTTTTTTAAAGATTTAATTTACTTTATTCTAAATAAGTTTAAAAAAAATCTTCAAAATAGTTAGTTAAAATTTTTTCCCAACACCGTGTTTATATATTAAAAACGAAGAAATACGAATTACGGATTATAATTCATCCGGTCTTTAGTAATTTCGATTATTCTTTCTTGTATAAAATACATTTATAATTATGATAATAGGTAATTACTATGTATACCGATTAGGTTTTTCGGTCGATAATATGTGCAAAAAATGATATTCAATATTTTTTTTTTTTATAATAGTAATGTGATAGGTTAATGTTATTAACCTATCACGGTATTATAAATCGCAGTTTAGATGGTGGTGGTGATGGTGGTGGTGGTACGTTATCGATTTTGTTTTTTTCTTTCGATTTGACGTTTTATAAAAAATAAAATCAGTTTCATTCTATAGGATAATATATTACGGAGTATGATATTGTTATAACAGTAGCATAGCTATTATTTAACGTAATTTATGCCGAATTAGATATTAGATAACAATATATATATATATAATACATATATATTCTGATCGATAAATATTATATACTTTCAGTTTACGTTACCCAATCGCGTTTTGAGGATCGGTTTTGAAATGTCGAAACAGCCGTTCTGTTTCAGAATCATCGAGTATTTTCTTCGTCGGAGCCGCTGCGTTATTAATCCGGTAAGACGACGAACGCGCGTTTCCCAAACAGCTGACCTTTTTTTCTTCTTCTTCATAATCACCGAAAAACTTAACATCGCCGAAATAATATTACTGTCAAACGGACAACGGGATATAGTATTAAAATAATTTTGTTTTCTGCAGTTCTGAACGATAAACGGATACCGACGCTATCAACACCGACGCGATAATTTTCCGAGTCTACAGTACAATATAGACGAAAGTAAGCCGATTCGTTTTTATAATATTATGTTATTTGATTTTATTCGTCTGCACATCTAAACGAAAATCGCATTTGCCGTACAATCACTTTCCTCCACTCATATGTATAATTCGATTTTCGCCAAAAAAAAAAAAAAAAAACGCGGACAAATTAACACGTTTTTAGTCAAGATAATATAGTCGTAAAGGATGGAATGTAATTTTATTATAGAGATTCGGTAGACTGTAACTGTAAAGTGTATTTGATTACTTTGTTTAATTATAATTATAAAAAAAAAATCAACTTAATCGTGTATAATAACAATATTAATTAGAATTCATCAATTACACAACCTTTCCTGAAATCTAGAAATGTACAATACGAAAACTATTTAGTTGAATAAGTTGAATTAATTATCACTTTTTTTAAAATTTTTATTTAGACAAAAAGCTGCGAAATAACATATCTTTACCTAGATAATTCAATTTTAATCTATCTCTTATCTTCATCTAGATAATTATTTTGTCATTTAAAACCACGCTGGCAATTCGTATTAGTATTGTTAAGATCAGGGATGGGTAACTCAAAGTAACTAGAGGGCCAGTTTTTAGAGCTTTAAAATCTAACAGGTCAGAGTGTAGAAAGCAAAATAAAATTTAAAAAAAATTAAATGAATATTTTTATTTTCAAAAACACATCTTATTTGTAGATAAAAATCGATCTATTTGCTTTTCGATTTCAACTGATTGTAAAACAAATTTATGCGAAGACGCATAAGTTCGACATTTTTAAATCGTCATTCGAATTCTACGATTAGTTTCTCCGAGTGGGTAATGCCTACGTTCGAAACTAAACTCATCGTCTAATTCTATGTTTATAACTTTGCATCACGGAAAATGCATTAATTTCTTAATATTGTAAAATTGTATATAGTAATTCGAAAATGTAACGCGGGCGACATAAAAAAAAAGGTACGCGGACCGCCACGATTTCCATCTTTGGTTTAGATTATGGGGGGGTGATAAAAAAATAATGTAACGATGGTGTTTTACTGGTTTTTCTCTAGGCTATACGTATAGCGACGTGTTGACAAGAGTCGCGGATATAAACGCCGGTCCAAATAATATCGCCGGACAATTGTAATAGCGAATAATAATATCATCTATTATTATTGTACATATGAACGGGCCAAGAGACTACGGAACGTTGCCAAGGGAAAATGGGAGCCTTATGGACGAGAACGAAGGAGAAGATGATTGTGGCGGTAGATCTCGGCGTAAACAACTTTTGGCGGGTTTTCTCGGTAAGTGCTATATAGATCATAATTCACCGTCAACTCAGCGATGGCCGATCCAGAATTAGGAGAGAGCTATTTTCGGGAGTCCACTTTGTAGGGCTGAGTTAATTTAGGATCGTCTACTTTTAAATTGTTATCTGTGTAGTTACTAGGGCTCGGAAGTAGTATGTGGTAAATTAGACAAAATATTCACATAACAAATCGCATATGCGCATAACAAAAATTATTGTATTTATTGTGGGTAAAACACTAAACAACAAAATTTTAAATGAAAGATAATGAAAAAAAAAAAGTGTTAAATGAAATAAGTTCGTTTAAACTTCAATTTCCATCTCAATGCTTGATAATATGCTGAAAATAAAAATTAATATATTTAATACAAAATTATTTTTTAAATTATATATTTTATTACCTGATAAATTATGTGTACAATATTATTTTATCAGATATTGATATTAAACATTGATAGTCTAAGACCAATAATACGATTATTGATGCACATGGTCAAAAAAAAAAAAAAAAAAAAATTGTAGGAAAATATTTTTTTCATTTAAATGTATGAAATATGCTCAAAATAACCAAATATGCATTTTTTGTTGAAAATGATAAAAGTATGCAAAATATACAAAAAAAAATCACATTTTACCTCACGTGTGCATGAAACGAATTTGTAGTTTGGTTTGCTTTGAATTGGAAGCATACAGAACACCAAGCAAATTTTACAACTCCCGAGCCCTAGTAATTACTATTGAAAACCCACCGAATAAAACTTTCTCATTTTTATTATACGATAAATATAACACGTACGAAAAAAACCGCATCTGAATTCCAGGGCTTATTAACATCTACACGCATTTTGCCTCGATTGTGGGGAATAAAAACGTTTTGTTTTCATTTTACCATTTGTCATGTCCAACGCGGGTTGAAAACTAAAAAATCCAGACAAAAAACTAGGGGGTGCTTGGCTCCCGTCACCAAAATAAATACTCGAGAAAACTTTATTTAAAATACAAATATTATAATTTTTAATTATTCAATTACTTTCATATTACACGTTCATCAATAAAAACGTTGCATCTTGCGATTTCACTTTAATTAAGAGGACGATACACCAGCATTCTGTCTTACATCAGTCTATGTCTATCTACCGGGGTATAGGACTTGCTTAATTTTGATTTTAAAATAAAAGAGTAGATATGTTTTTTTTTTTTTTTAAACAAATTTTTTTAAAATGTACAATCGTGTAATAACGTTGCATTTGGAATAATGGGAGAAAAAAACAAATCAATCCTCGCCCTCCGAGATATTGTCCTCTTTTAATTCTATAATAGGTAATTTTATTCCAAAACCAAAATTAGGTTATGTTAGTGGGTGTTTGCTATGTCGCCCGTTAGACAGCCCTTTTAAATGTACAAATGTATAAAAGCAAAAAAAAACCGTTATTAAATTGTACTCGTACAAAACAAATATATTCGTAAAAAATGTGTAAAATTAAACCATTTATAATATTACAATATTATTATTGCGTATACTACTACAATACGTTTTGTTTCTAAGGAGTTTTGAAGTGTTGAATGAGGTTTGGGGATGTTAAATGAGTTTTAGCACACCCAAGCACCACTTTTGCTTCTTGCATATATCTCGGCGGGTACGATGTAGATTTTGTCCAAAACTTTTTAATTTAAAGAATAAAATCCGTCACTCGTATAATTCGATACTGACGACGGTATTTGTTCGTTGATTTAGCGTCATTGATGTCGTTTTCGTCGGGCACGGTCATTGCGGGATGGACGCCTCCGGACGGACGACGTACCGACGACGACGACCTGAAGCTGTGGGACCCCGAACAGGAATCGTGGATCGTGTCCATATATGTTTTCGGGGCCCTGTTCGGCGCCCTGCCCGCCGGCGCCCTGTCCCGCAAGTACGGCCGCAAGACGTTCCTGCTCTGGCTGGCGTTGCCCATGACCGCCGGATGGACGGTCTGTTCGCTCAGGCTGAGCAGCGTGAGTGTAACGTTATTATAAAACGATAGGTTAGGTGACAGTAATAGATTTTAAACGTTTTTCGAGTTTGACCTGTGCAATGTTTGTACTTGTTAACTCGTTTATAACTATAATAGGATTCGTTATCTTAACCGTGAAATTTCTGCTTCACATCCAGTCGAAAACCGATATTATTTTAAACAAATCATCCGCGTTTAATTGTCCACAGAACAAGCGCACTATATATATATACGAGGTGTGGCTATTAAATAACGAGACTATCTACTTAGCGATAAGGCATGGTTAGGTTAGGTTAAGTAGACAAGGGTATAATGGTAGTATATTTGTAATCTATGAATATTACTGCATCGAACAATACCAGTTTAGTCAGTTTCCGTTTTGTAGTCTATGTGTAAGCGTCGTTTAAATTGACCTTTTACGTGTTGAATGTCGAAATCATGCCGGACGAAAAAATTGAACAACGTATTAATTTAAAATTTTTAGTGAAACTTGGAAAATCTGCGACCGAAAGTTTTAATTTATTAACTGAAGTATATGGAGATAGTGTCCTATCACGACCACGTGTTTTTGAGTGGCACAAACGATTTCGTGAGGGTCGTGAAGAAGTTGAAGACAATCAACGGGTGGGTCGTCCATGTTGGTCGTATTTTTCGATATTAAGGGTGTAATAATGACAGAATGGGTACCTCAGGGACAAACTGTGAATCAACATTATTACCTTCAAGTATTGACAACACTCAGAGAACGAGTAAGAAGAAAGCGGCCTGAGTTGTGGGAAAATGACTCTTGGATCTTGCATCAAGACAATGCGCCGGCTCACAGTGCCTTATCTGTAAAGCGATTTCTAGCTAAAAATCGAACTCCAGTGCTTCAACACCCCCCATATTCACCAGATCTCGCTCCATGCGACTTTTGGCTTTTTCCAAAATTAAAAAGTGCGTTAAAGGGCACACATTTTGAGTCAGTTGAAGCTGTAAAAACAAAAGCGACAGAGGTGTTAAAGACATTGCAAGAAAAGGATTTCCAACACTGTTTCAACCAATGGAAAATTAGAATGGAGCGATGTGTCAAACATGGAGGGGAGTATATAGAAGGGGAAAAATGTTAAACCATTAAAAAATATAAATAAAAAGTTTTTACAGAGAAAATCTCGTTATTTATTAGCCACACCTCGTATATAAGTTCACGGTTACGCGATTTTTCAAACCGAACGCAATCTCTGTAGTTCTGTAGTGCATGTTTCGTTCAGGCCGTTTAAAAATGACTTCTCTGTTTTTTACATCACGCGCTATGCCGGAATAATCGCACGTCGTTCAGTTGGCGATGGAGTGCGTGGGACGGATCCTGTGCGGACTATCGCTGGGCGCCACCACCGTGGCCGTGCCGCTGTACGCGGGCGACGTGTCGTCCAACGTGCTGCGCGGCCGGACAGGCGTGTTCCTGGACTTTATGCTGTGCGCCGGCATCCAGTACGCCTACGTGGCCAGGACGGTGGTGGGCGGCCTGCGCAGTTTCTGCGCTTGGTCCGCCGCCGTGCCGCTGGTGTTCGTCGTGCTGTTCTCGTACATGCCCGAGTCGCCCGTGTACCTGTTCAACGAGGGCCGGCACAAAGAGGCGGCCGCGGCGCTCAAGTGAGTGGCCGAGCGTCATGGCAATATAATGTACATGACACGCGGTTATACGTTCGGAAATCGAACAGTTTGTAATATGTTCACCGAAATCGACGAAAGCGTAATTGCTCGTTTTTACACACGTAACGGTTTCTGACTGCAGATGGTTACGGGGCAGGCGATTCGACGTCCAAAAAGAGTTCGACCGGATAGTGAAGTCTCAGAGGATCGACGACGCGGAGAAGGGCGTAACCGTCTTAAATAACAAGTAAAGTAGACGACGAAATGTTTAGTTGTTTTTTTTTTTTTTTTTTGCCTAGGGTTTTTCCTAATTTTTCGACCGTGCGTTTCAGAAAATTCCTGTGGAGAGTGTTGATGGTGTCGTTCGGCCTGGTCATGGCCCAACGGCTGTCCGGCGCAGGTGGCGTAATACAGTATTCGAACACCCTGTTCAAACTGTCCGGAGCCGCCATCGAGTCAAGCACGGCCTGCATTATAGTCGGCGCATTTCAATTGGCCGCTTCCGGCATATCGTTCCTGCTCATCGACAAAGTGGGCCGGAGAACCTTGTTGCTGATTTCGTCGGGATTCGTCACCACGTGTCTAATACTGTTGATTTTCTACTTCGGGTTGTTGGAACGTGGTATGTATTCAGACACTCGTACGCGCGCCTTCGTATTAAATCCTCTTAAAAAAAAATCCTTAAACGATTTTTTTTTCTGAAGTTACCCCCCCCTTCCCCTCTAATCATCTAATTACACCGCTCCCTAATCCTTTATGCGAACCGTGTTTTTTTTCGCAGGCCTATTACCGGAGGGCTCGCCGTGGAAAATGACCGTGCTGCTGGTCCTGTGCACGTACATATCGGCTTTCCGGCTGGGCCTGGGCCCCATCCCGTGGTTCATCAGTATCGAGCTGATGCCCGCCGCGTACCGAGACCGCATACAATCGGCCACGGCGTCGTTCTCCTGGTTCCTGTCATTTGTGATCATGAAGACGTTCAAGGTACTCGTCGAGAGCTATCCGGTAGAGGTGTGGAGTTCGTATGCCGCGTTTTCCGCGGCCGCGTTCGTCTTCATTCTGGTCTACGTGCCAGAGACCAACAACAAGAGCGCCGAACAGATCCGCCGTGATCTGACCGACATGTGCTCCTAAGAACCGATATCAGTTGTCGTTCCGAAAATTTACAGACAGTGACATTTTTTCAACAACAACAAAAATACCTTATTTCGAAGTTTCATTTTTTTATGTATACTCGCACTCTTCCCTCATTTCTGTGATATTATTCTCCTTTGTCCGGTTTACATCTCTATTAAATGATATCATCCGTGAATCATTTACGGCGTTTAATATTTGTATTTTCTAATCCGATTTTATTTATGTTTACGACGATTAAAACAAATTACTTTCGTTTATACCTAAACTATTATTTGTATACATTAGGGTTAACAGTGGCGTGCCCAGAGAGAGAAGTTAGGGGTAATAACCTCTCCCCTCTTATTGCCCTTAAAATTCAACATATTTTATGTGTATTGTAATTTGTTCTTGAAATGTATATATTTCAGCCAAACGATAAGAAAATGCTTGATTTGTTAAATAAAAATTGGGCGTTTTTGGATCCGGTTTTAAAATTCATATTGCCGGAATAGGATAGATGAAGATTCTACGATTTATTTATGATTTATTCAGTTATCCGGATACTCTACTTCCGGCACCCTCTATTTACCACCCGAAAATATCTAATAATTGAATAAACTCCTCCGAAAACGCTCTGAAAATATAATTTCTAATTGAATAATTTTTAATAATGGAAAAACTCAAAACTGTGATTTCTAACGTAGAAAAAAAAATGACAAAAACAAATGAGATCAAAGGCGGTGACAGTATTATATTACGTATCACATCATACTTATGATCAAAAATATGCATTCTTATGATTAGAAATAATCAAAATTATGACAAAAAAAAAAAAATTAAGCAAACGTGTTTCGTTACCAAACGTGTCTAATAACCAAACGCGCCTAACCTCACTAATGCAGATTAAGTTATACCGCATTAACTTACTTATGTCGATTATTATATTCCGCCTTATCTCACTAATGCGAATAAGATCCTGTTTTGCTGATGATCATTTTTTAATAAAAATGTTACTATTTTTTTTTATTTTTTTATTTATATATTTTTAAAATTTTACATAAAACATTTTTTATTTTTCATAAATGATTTACAAAAGGTGTGATACGTAATGTTAGTTGCGTGACATCACAAATCGGGCGCTAAACGTTCGTGTATTACCTAACCTAACTCGACTAGTAGATGTCGTTAGTAATACTGTGATCTACAATACAATTATAGAAGACTAACGCCAAAATAATATGTAAATCAAATTATTAGTATTTAGTGGAAAATCTAACCGAAAAAAATGTAAAAATTGTATAATGTTATTTGAATATGTAGCACGAGCCCGATGAAATAGTACCTCAAATGTCCCTTTTTCAATTCTCTCCCAAACTACCCAGAGTAAAATGCACCAGTTGCCTTCAACTTAATATACCGGTTGTTCTTCACATAATATTATCTACACGACCAAAATATATCACACCTGGAGTAAAATAGGGAAGGTAAATATGGGACGGGATGACGTCGTGGACGCGGCTATATTATTACTATTATTAGTAATAAATAATAATAATAAAAAAAAAAAAAAATACGTATAATAAAATTATAAATACAATATTTTCAGTGTTAATAATAATTGGCATACAATTACATTGTAATAGGTCAAAAAACCTATCTGCTAATATTTTTATATTTATTTATGATATATTATGATTTTTTTTGATTTTTTGTTTAGGTATGACCTTTTCAGTGTTTGCTCTACTCATAGCAACGTATGTACATATTTGCTTGGACTTCATTAAGAACATTTATAAAAATTAAAATATTTGGACGTGTACTGCTAAAGTACATTGGAAATGACGCTTGAAATGATTCTCATGCGTTAGCAGTCCTTTCTGAATCAATTGAATTCGTAGCCCATAGAGAAGGCGGACAAGTCGAACATGAGGATATATATCAGCCAAATAGTCAGAAAATTCAACTTGTTTTTCAGATACAGGCTGAATTGACATCAGAGTTGTTCAATAAAACAATCGTCTACTTCACTAGTGGATGGTAACGAAAGACCGAAAATTAAGTGAACGCATTTTCAAATTTCTAAATTAGAATCCATATAATCAGGCCTCAATCCTAAATTTTGCATGCGTTTCCGCCATGACTGAGTGAGATGAAATCTGCGCCCCACGATTTAAATTAATGGCCAAACAAGACTTTGAAAGCTACACGAACAATTTGTTCGAAATCAGATACGATATTTTTTTTTTTTTTTTTACAAATATTAAATAATAATTCGCAAGTATCTGATGATTTGTTAGACAGTAGTGAAAACACGATTGGAATATAATGTCCATTTATGACACAGTGTATCGTAAAAAATTGCAGAAAAAATTTCGTACAGTACTCACTAATGGTCCGTCACTGAAAATTTTATCTAGTGAACATAACAATTTTTAAATTTGATTCTGTAATAGAAAATGCTCACCTTTTCAACTATGTAAGTCAATCGTTTTTAATGCTGATTGAACTTCAGAAATAGATTTCGGTAAATGGTGGAAGGGTTTTTCTTCTCGGACGATAAATACTTCTACGAATCGAGTTGACATCGTTCAAAGTTAAATCTGCGGCACTTGATTGAACTTCTTCGCGTATTAATTTTATTGGTCGTTTACAAATATCATCCACAGCTTTCCGTTTTAAAAAATTAGATATCGTTTATTTTGTTAAATTTTTACACGGCGAATGTTTATGTTCAATAACCGGATTTTAAAACAACTCGTTCATCTCCACTTGTATAAAGCTTTGAAGTACACGACTTCAATGTACATCTCCGTTTAACACCATCCGACACAGTTGTTCGATATTTATAGGACTTGTAGTTATTTACATATACTAACAGCATTTTGCCGTTTCCGCGATAAACTCGCGTTATATTCTCCATACCGAAGGACATCGACGTTTTACGACTACTAAAATGTATCTACCGAACAAATTATATTACAGTAATAACGTATAATATGATGAAAAATTCGCGCGACCGAGGACGGGTTACCCATTTTGGTAAAATTCCCCACGTTGTACTATAGACCTGCGCCATTTGCTATTTTATACGTAGAAAGCAACTGGTATAGTTTTTTTTAATGCCGAAAATAGTCGCTGAGGGCAACTCGGTCAACACGCAGTAACATTACTATCCGTATTGTATTGTTTTTCCCCTCTCTCGAAAATAGCAAATAACAACAAAATAGATATAATCGTTAAGCTGTAGTATACCTATACCGTTGTAGGCCGCCTAATTAACGGATCTGAAGAACGTTTTCTTATCTTATATTCGGTCGCGGAGCAATTATTGTCAAACGGTTTATTTCAATGGTATTATTATAACGTGATAATAATATAGAATTATAAAATATTATTAAGGAACTCGTCAGCAGACGTAGCGGTTTTCTCTTTCAATAATAATACGGTTTTTCTCCAGCGCGTAATAATTATTTATATTGATGTTTGTTGTTTTTTTTTATTTCCTCAACTCTGAACGCGTTTCGAGCCATTCCGAGCTACGAAAATTCGACAGGCGGGTAAGTGAAATTAAGAAAAAAAAAAAAAACTATAATATGTTAACGTCGAAGCTGGGCAATAATTATATATTTTAAACAAATAATAAAAATTATAAATAAAATAGGATATAGATCAAATAAAATAGTATGTTAAAAAATACCTTTGTTTTTTCTTTTAATAAATAATTTGATCTTGACTTGGTTATTTTGTGTTCAAATTTAAGTTTTTCCTAAAAAAGTTATTTACGATATTTATGTCAAAAAACCCCGTGTTTTTGTTTATATTTGTCTACAAATATCTATAAAAGTCTAAATGTTAGAATACATAATACATTCTAGAACGTAGTTAAGAATAATTTTTAAATAAAAGTAACTTTTAACCGTTAACTTGAGTTACTTTAATTATGTGGGTAATTTTTGTTTTATTATGATAACTTGATTTAAACTGTCTAAACGGATTGCCCAGCTTTGGTTAAAACGTATTTTTACTCGAAATATATGAATTTTGACGGTTGTCACGTAATATCAAAACACAATTTTACTAAACGATAAATGTGACCGACGACGAAATAACGAAATAATTAACCTTTTTTCGATGATAATATTTCTCATAAAGGTTTTACAAAACGGCGGTTATATTGTCACCGTGGCGACAAGCCGACCCAGAAATAAACGGATTTATCGAAAATCGAGCGTCAACGGCCGTTTTAGGGGAAGAATTCGATGATAAAAACCAGACATTCGCCTTGTTTGGACGGTCAAGTTAACAATTTTACGTACGCGGACCGTACGGACAGAATTTCAGTATTATATCGGTTTGTTAATCGTAACTGTCGGCCAAAACGGATTCACCGAGCGAGAGGCTAAACACGCCCGAAGTTTCGTCCGGCTGCGGAATTCTAACAAACGGTTATATAATCCTAATCACCGGTTACCCGAAACCGGTTTCGAGCGTAAGAATAACGTTGCTCGTGTACGGGTTGCCGGCGAGAGTTTATCCGACGAGGTTACGGAGGTTTTCTGGTCGGTTGCGACTCGGTCCGCCGGGCATCGCCGCCAGTAGTAGACCGACTACGTCGCCGGCCGACATCCAGCAGACGGGAAAACCGGCCCCGGCGCCAGTACTACGAACGGGAACAACGGCGTTACGATACGATTTTGCGGTTACGGGCGGTGAATATCGGGCAAACGTAATTATATTTTTGCGTTTCCGTCGGGTACGCCGCGCGGGACGACCAGACCGACGACCTACCACCTAAAGCACGGCGATTATATAATATTCGCGTTTTGCGCACGTTACAATCAAATATACAAAACGGAAATTATCATTTGTACGCGCCGCCACATCAAGGTACGGTGTAGTTTTTACGATTTATTGTACATTTAAACGCAATTCGTAGTCTGTTCGTATACAGTTTATACGTTTGTATAAATCCGCGACGACCCGTGTGTGTGTTTTTCCGCCCCCCCCCCCCCTAAAGTCTATTCCTCTCGTCTGCGAATCCGAGGTTATTATTATTTATTGGAATAGGCGAAAATTCTACACGGATAAAAATGACATACTTTCGCGCCGTCGTTTGTAATAAATCGCGGGCAAAACTATAACGGTTCGAAACGCGTAGGAAATCGCGGTTATTGTTGCTGTACGCTAAAGTACACCTATACTAAAAATTAAAAAAAAAAACCTATACCGAGTAGGATATTACTTCGATTGGGTAACGGCACAAGTCCAAACGTAGGACAACATTTCGAAGGAGGGGAGCGGGAATTGAACAAAATGTAAAACGTTCATCAGTATCGTAATTTATTACTCTTGTATACGAATATTAATCTATTTTATTTGCAAGTCTCACGGGAAACTTTGAAATAACAATTAAGTTTTGTAGGTCAGGAAATTTATTTTCAAAATTTCCCCCGATATTTCGGGGGCTTTGAACCCCCAAAATCCCATCTCGCGTTCGCTCCCGCACCGTTAGTCTTATTTCGATTTTGTTTTTTTTTTTTCCATTATCATTTGAGATTGTGGTAAACACAATAATATTTTGTAAGCTCAATTTTATATTATCTGTTTTCGTGCCGTTAATTAATACTGCCCGTACAGCTTATATAATTTAGATATAGAGTTACATATTTACGTGCAAATATTACCACAAGATAATTTATACAGATAAATGAAATGTCAAGAAAATATTTTTGACCACTACCCGTTTTGGAATAATAAATTCATATTATTTTAATTTGTGTCAATTATCTACCTATATATTTAAAATGAAAAAATTAATAATTGATGACAAAAAAAAAATGTAATAAATCATAAACATATCGTACTTACGTTGATAATAATTTTTTTTTTTTTTTTACACTTATACCATAAATTACGTAGATTTTAAGAATTACCAATGTCCAACGATTACTTTATCAAATGAATCGTATAAATCTTAATGTCGACCGATTAATAATTATTTTTTTTTTACTACAATTTATTTATTATGTCATCATTCGACCTTTCCAATGCGTATAGATCATTTGAATACGTTTTCATAATCATTCGCACGAAGTCATAAATAGATTATTGTAATTAATATAGCGAAATAGGGAAAATATCGAGAAGACTTAACACGAATTATTGCTATATAGTTTCTTTTGGCGAGCAAAGAGGAGGCTCTCGTATAAAACTCCCGAGGTCACGATAATATTTCAGTGATGTTTACAAGTATTGCTAAACGAATTTTACATACGACCTAGTAATTAAATGTAATAAATTATTAATAATTGATACGATAGTTAATTTAATACATATTTTAATAATAAACATTTCCATGTGTTTAAGTCGGTTTTATTATTTTATTCTAATCGTTGTGTCTTAATTTTGGAATCATTTATTATCTACTACAATTGAATAATATTTTTCTAAAATACTATGGTAATTTTTTTTTTTTTTTTTGGAAAATGTGTGTACTTAATTATTATTATTATTATTATTTTTTTTTTTATCGTTTTAGTGAAATTAAAAGCATACCAAAATGTTTGATGCTATTCAGTCATCTGTTGCAGCTCAAATGGAGAACCATCCGTTATTATCGAAGAAAAATAATTTCATCACTCGTCCCCTATTGGCGAGTTTTCTCGGTAAGTGTATCCGGTGATTTTTTCGGAGGATTTCAAATGAATTTGATTTCTGTTTTTTTATGGAATTTATTTTCGAACATCCACCTTACACCTTAAACGAGTATACACTTTAGATTTTAAAATGGCCACACAGATGGTCTAACTAAAACGGCCCTTTAAAACACAAATTCGAATTGAGTGCGTTTTTCTAAACATATGTTGATATTGTGCATTACACTAATATCGGATATACCGTCTATGATTTATAACAGTTAAACTGAGTTAGTTATGACTTAACCGATTATACAAGTTTAAATAGGAGGAGTATGATTGGCTATTATCTAAAAATGTATATAAAGTTTATTCCCCTTTCCTATAGTTTATTCCTCCGATTTATATTTTAAACTGTTACGACTCACAAACGGTTTAACCGATATTACAGTGTTATGCATAACATCAGAATTTCTAGACAAATATTCTCTATTCGAATCTGTGTTTAAAAATATTATGTTAAAAAGCAAATCCTATACACGTTCAAGGTATAAGAAGCACGGATGGACATTTAATAATAGTCAAAAATTAAAGCTTTTAGAGATTCGACGGCGATTGAAAAAAAAAAAAAAAAAAAATTCATCCGAATTATCCTTTGAGATCCAATCGCCGGATTGTGATATAAAAGAATCACTTTAATTTAAATATTTTTTTTTTGTAGCCTCCGTCATGTCGTTTGCTTCGGGAACCGTCGTGGCCGGATGGACAGCACCCCAAACGCCCGTGGCCGTCGGCGAAACTTTATTCTTGCCGAGCACCATGGAACAATCGTCGTGGATCGTTTCCATATACGTAATCGGCGCGCTCGTCGGAGCCTTGCCGGCGGGTAGAATTTCGAAAAGAATCGGTTGCAAGAGATGTCTACTGTTGCTCGCGATCCCCATGACACTCGGATGGCTGATCATCATGTTATACGTGAACAGCGTAAATAATCGGTTTTTTTTTTTTTTTTTTTGATTACCGCGGTAATATTTATTACTGTCAAGTCTACGAACCGTTCGCAATGGCCCGGGGTATAATCGGGAATCAAAATGTGCGGGCAGAACATTTCGTCGGTACACGGGGGGGGGGGTTATCGAAAGTGGAGGAAATTAAAAAATGGAGAAAAATTAAATTAATAATAATAAAAACGTATAAATTTCTCTTGGAACAAGACGATATGGTTATTAAACGTGTAAAAATTGATAGAATTAATTATAACTCTTAGTGCTTCAATAATATATAAAAAAAAAAAAAAAAAAACCATTGATTTATAAATAATTAATATAATTAAACAATTATGAAATATTCGATTGAAGGTTCAGTGTGCCTTTAGAATAAACGTACGATTTAGAATTTTAAATAGGAATAATAGCGAAAAACGGACACACAGTCAAGTACGATGGACAACTAGTGAACAAAAATTGTATCTTACTGTGTGTTCGGTATAATAAATGGTAAATCGTAGAATAATACGTAGGCAAATGTTTTAAGTGAATATTTATTACTAGTAAACGGGATACGAGCGAACGATAAAGGGAGGAGATTCGGGGTTTCATAGTTTAGTGGAGCATTTTTTTTTTATTTTTTTCAGCGACGGGAGGTGGACACAAATATATATTATGAATAATTGTAATCCAAGAACCGTGTTCGTTTGCAGATTTATATGATCTACTTGGGACGTCTACTGTGCGGATTGTCGTTGGGAGCCGTCACGGTAGTGGTGCCCCTGTACAACTACGACGTCTCACCGGACACGTGCCGCGGCCGGGGAGGCGTTTATTTGGATTTCATGTTGTGCGCCGGTATACTTTACTCGTACATGGCCAGTTCCGTGATGGGCCTGTACATTTTCTCGTTCTCCTGCAGCATAATACCAATCGTGTTCTACGCGTTATTCTCGTTCATGCCGGAATCGCCGCATTATCTGCACAGCCGGGGCCGTTACGTGGACGCCAAATCGGCTCTAAGGTACGGTATTAAACAAGTAAAAAAAAAAAAAAAAATTACACTGTAAATAGGCCACGTGAACGTTCTACTGCACGAATAAACGGTGTACTCAATATCCTACACCGGCATTATACGAAAAAAAAAAAAAAAAAAAAAAAAAAATGTAATATGTAATATGTGTCGTAGTTAACAAAACTGATATTATTTCAACGATATATACGAATTCGTTAATTAATTATTTTTTTCCAAAACGTCTTTAATTTAATAACGGCTTGTGTACAATACAACTTGTGTTTGTAGGAGTTCCCCCGCACTGTGTCCACGCAATGCGATTGTCTAATTTTGTCGGAGTTTACCACTTCCCTTAGAAAATTACTACCTATACGCATGGCGAACTTGCATCGCACAGTACACAAGTTGTGGGGCGTTTTAGGTTTAAATCGGAGTCGATACACAAACAACAAAATATATACAACTCTTTATTATGAACGCATTGCTATGGTTAGCGTTTCAATTTTTTGCATATTATAAATGTATTTTCAGATGGCTACGGGGCGACAGCTACGACGTGGAAGCCGAATTCGATAAATACACGAGAATGCAAAACGAGCACAACGACTGTACCACGTACTACGAACAAAAGTATTACTGATATTATTGCGCGTGTATATATATATATATATAATATATTTTTCGAAATCATATAAACCAACGATTTTACAGGGGAATATTTAAGAAAGCGATCGTGCTGTCGTTGGCTCTGGCCACTATACAGCGGCTGTCCGGTACCGGTGCGATCATACAGTTCACGGCGAAACTATTTAAAATATCCGGGTCGTCTGTCGAACCGATCACGGCGTCGATAATTGCCGGTGTATTCCAACTGATCGGTTCGGGCGTCGCCATTCAGCTCATCGACAAAGTCGGTCGCAGAAAACTCCTGTTGGTTTCGTCCGCGGTCGTGGTGTCGTGCTTGACCCTGTTAGCCGTATACTTCTATTATTTAAACAAAGGTATATGATCATCAACGGGCAGTAACAACTCTGCCCCGCCAGCTATTCTGCCCCCCAATGCGCTAAAAGGCCAATATCTCAATTAAAAAAATAAATCAATTAAAATACAAAATATGAGGAAAAAACTTAGCCCGGAGTATTATTATAGGGTGTGTGTGTATCATAAGTGTGCGTGCTGAATTGTGCTTACCTGAGGAACCGAGATTTGTATCTGATTTTTAAACGCGACTCAATATAAAATCAAAACGAGGAATCAGATACTTAATGATTTTTTCGGTTTTTAAAATTATACAATAAGGGTTCGTCTGGCTTTGTGTGTTCAGTTATTTTATAAAACCAAAAATATTTGTATTTTATTTAAAAGGTTCCGATTCCGGTTCGGTTTCTTGAATTGAGAGATATGGGTCTTGGTTTTCAAATTTGTTCGGCAACTGGTTCTGGAACCAGTTAATTCGGTTCCGGTTTCCTATTTCTTCGAGGAATACATAAATATTACCGTTTTTTTTTTTCATTTTTTTTTATATATATATATAAAGGAGTAAATCAATATCGATTTGAATAAAAGAGACGAGACGACACAGAATAAAAGATGTTTTATATGTCATCTAAAATATATTTCTGTCTGTACGTTCAGGATGTTTTATAAAATTATTTCTCTTAACATCGTTATAAAACAATATGCAACTCCTCCGTAACACAACTAACGAAAACGCCGTCTAGTACTATTTTATTCCGAGTTATGTAACGTAAAAGAAAATAAATAAATATTTTGTATTCGAATATAATATTATTTTTTCGAATATTGTGGTTTTCAGGCGCGCTCGAAAACTCGTCGTTTAAAATTCTTCCGATCTTCATTGTGTGCACGTTCATTGCGTTCTTCCGAATCGGCCTGGGGCCGATACCGTGGTTCATGACTGCCGAACTACTGGGAGGCGATCACACCAACAACGCTCAGTCTTTCGTGGCTTCTTACTCCTGGATACTGTCGTTTTTCGTGATGCAAACGTTTTTACCCCTAGTCAAAGTCTGGCCGGTGGCTCTATGGCTCGGATACGGCGTTTTGTCCGCAATCGGTTTTCTCGTCATATTGTTTTACATACCCGAAACCAACAACAAGAGCAACGACGAAATTCGCCTGTCGCTAATGTAGTGAAAGACCCGATAGTGAAAGACCGATAGTGAATAATACAATATGATTTTATTAACATCAACTTCATAATGATTAATATTTTTTTTCGTGGTTTTTTCACCCACAACACGTAGGTATGTTTGTTTTAATATCAACAAAAAAAAAAATAAAAATAATAATAATAATAATAAAACCCGACGATCAACTTAAATATTGTCGAATTCGTGAATATATTCAATTTAATATTATTGTTCCCGGGCAATTTATTTATATATACGTTTTTGTACCTACAATAATGGCCATTTTTTTTTTTTTTTTGTTCATGTTTAAAGTGAAATTATACATTCCCACTTTTACAGTTAAGTTTAATATTATATTTTTTACCAATATGTATTTAATGTTTAATCTTATATTTTATTTATTTTAAAGACGAATAAAATTATATTTAACATAATTTTTTACTTATTTGAGAGAGAAATAATTACAAACACGCAATACCGACTTATTATATTTTTATTATATTTTTTTTTATATTAATTATTAATTATATAACAATATTTTTACATACGAATAAAATCATAATCTAACCAACGTTTTGCGACGATAAAACCCGGACAATATTTGTAGTTACAAATTAATACAATTTCCGCTCAGAATAGTTTTTCGTTAGCATCGTTTTATCGTCGAGTACATATAAAAATTAAATTCCTCCCTATAGATTCCTACCTTCCCAACTTCCCACCTAAAACAGTGCCTCCACCCACCCACGGTGCAAAGTATGTCCGTCTTGTTTTTACTCGTGATTACTTTTTATCGTCAGACCTCGATAGTATTATCAACGCAAACTTATATTGTCGTTATTATATTTCAAGTTTTCCGTCAAATATTAATCGATCGTGTACATTCCTGTTACGCATTTAGTATAATTTTAGGACATTTCTTCGTATTTTAGTAAAGTTTCACCGAGAATGACTACCGCGTTGGTAATGTTTGGATATACATTGTTTTAAAGGATATAAAAAAATGTGTTTAGTTTTTACAATTCGTTACAGTCTAATAAAAAAAAAAAAAGGTGAAATATGTAAATTTATTTACGATAGCATTTTTGACGCGTTAAGAACTTTTCCGCTACACCTATATCATTATCATCACAATACACTAACGCAGATTATCAATAGTGAATTACTTTATTTTTTATTAGCGATGTTATTTTATCTGTGTACATTACGTCAAATTAAAAGTTTTAGTACGCCGTGTTCAAATATTATAAATTTTTTCGACCCATATAAATTACTTATCGGTTTTTAATAATGGTAAATAAAAAAACGTGTTCGGTGAAAAAAAAAAAAAAAAAGGCCCGACATACCGTAGGTAGGCAAACGAATTTCGTAGCTAATAATGAGAAGTTTATAAGGTATAAGATATAGATATACAGTGGCATGTTTAGGACTTTGACGAGGTGGCACCTATTGAATCTGAAAATCAATTTACATAGCGTGTACCTATCCGTATACTAAAAAAAACTAAGACTAATATTTTATTTATGTATTTTTGTAAATAATTTTTAATTCAATCGGCCTTAAAATTAAAATCGGAATCAAATAACGATACAAGCAATATTATTAGTTTATTTGGATACTAAACTAACCTGTTTCACATAAAATAGTGATGCTGACTAGTCTCGTTTTTAACAAGAAAATATACACATTCAAGTGTAAATAATACATTTTAGAAATTAAAATTATAAATTAAAAAAGATACCAATTTCCGGTACCTAACCAGAAACCCCCCTTGATGTTTTATGATTAGAACTTTGTTTAGAGACTCTAAAAAATGATTTTTTTTTTTTTGTATTTAAATATTAATTAGTGTTATTATACAATTTAAAACAATAATCGCGAGTGTTATTCGATTAGAAAGCCAGCAAAACAATACAGAGTAATGAATAGAACAAAAAAAAAAAAAAAAAATCCAATTTTAAAAATCAACTGATTGATAATAATAATAATCTTCTTTTTACGATAAACTAACTTACTTTCGTTCATCGATTATTATTATTAGGGCTGGGATTTTAATGCCCTAAAAAACCCCGAAAAATGCCCTAAAAAAAATATTATGTCCAAATTCGTGTACAAACGCACGCAGTCGACTCGCTGTCGAACATTTTACTTTTGGCATTTTTATATTAAATTATCAAAAAAAATTAACTAGAGTAATAAAACGGTGTTAACGACGACAAAACTCGTACTGAACGTCTAACGATAATATCATCGGACGTCGATTTTACCGATTTAAGATTATTTAACAGGAAATGCGGGTAGAGGTTACTCAACCTTGTCCGATAATATAATACGAATTACGAGTACCTACTTATAATCTGTTATATTTATTTAAAAACCATGTTGGTGTAAAAATCTTAAAATCTTAAAATAAAATTTCAAATTCATACACTTGGTTTCCAAAAACTCAAAAAATGCTCCATAAACTCTAAAATGCCCTAAAAAATTAAGAAAATGACCTAAAAACTAAAAAATGCAAAAAAAACTTTCTTATTCTCATTCAAATGTACATAAAACAAATTTGTGACAAGACGAGTATTGCGCAGTAAGCTTTGAAAAACAATGCAAAGTGCATCGAAATCCCAGCCCTAATTATTATTGTTATTTATTTATAGAATAGATTGCAAGACATCGATATTTTTAATTTTACCTTTCTCCCCCCCCAATTTGAAAATGTAACTCTGTAACCGTCTAATATCATATATCGTGTTGATTTGAAAATTGAATAGTACGTAACGTGTCATAACTATTATATTTATCCAAGCCAATCGACGGTCCAAGACCGCATTATTCGTGCAAACAAACTTCGTACCGCGCGTATCGATTGATATTTATATCTATATTGTACCCGCTAAAGTATTTATTATTAATTTTTCTTTTTTTTTTTTTTTACAACAGCGTACAAATTTAATTATTATTTTGATATTGTTTAAACAATGCAGAGGCATAATACGGGGAAAACAATAACGAGCCGGGGGACGTACCAGCTATATATGTGACGGCGACGTCCATGTACCTACACGTCAGAGAGTCGTCAATAGTATAAACCGGCACTGTTACAGCCGGCAAACAGGACGGACACCAACAACAACAATAATAATTTATCGAAAACCGGTAGGTATTGCCTCCTAGACATAATTTATTCAAATCGTTACATAAAATTAAAAATTAAATATGAATAAAAATTTGGAAAAACAACAGCGGTCATTATGGTCGGTGTTATTATGGCCACGATTACGATTATTATTCGAACGTGTAGGTTTTCGAAAAATTGTTTTTTTTTTTTTTTTTTTTTTCACGGCTCAAGTGCCGTGTATAACGTGTGTAACAACATATTATAATTGTCGTTTCGACATAATGGTCACAATAATACCGCGATGATTTTATGCGCGTTTTGATCATAATATATATTGTATTTCGTAATGTATGCATATTTTAATAATATTACTATTTTCTGAACAACATATTGTGGGTTTTGTATGCGTATTTTGATGACGATACGATAAGGATTCCAAGGACAAATATACAATAATATTCTTACAACAATAATATTATTTTGTCGTTTAACTATCAATATAATAAATTTTTTTTCAGTTTGGTGAGCCGTGCGACGACACGTGGCAAGTGCCGCGAATATAGAGGAATACACGTAGTTTGAGTTTGTTATTCGTTTTAGATTCCATGCTAAGTTGCCAAAAAAAAATAGTACATTATATACTACGATTTTATATGTATCATAAATAATACTATCAGTACGGTTATTATATTATATTAAACTACATAGGCACAATCAAAGTAAAAAGTTTAATATGGTTACACTAGAAAACAATTTTGTAGAGCTAATCATAGTTTCGGAGGGACCTAAGCAGTGTAACACCCTGATTGCACTTATGGTAAATGCCCTGACTCTAAATAGAGGCTGGATCCGCCCTTGCTCGTAGGTACCTACGATAATACCAAGTGTTTAAAAAAAAAAAACTTATAAACATAATGCGATGCCCGTAATCCAATTATTTTTATTTTTTAGCTGATCCGAGTGGTATTGTGTTAAAAATTGATAAATATTCACTCGATTATTACAAGTTTAACCTCGTAAAATTACAAAATCAATGACGACAATTAATTAAATAATTAGAAAAACGACATAATAACGATCATTATACATTACTATACGTTAAATCCATAGTAAACTATTAACGGTTTTTTCTTTTTTTGTCATACTCCATGTCCATTGTCCTCCAGTTCTAGCCGTTAACTTAAGTATACTACATAGTAGTTAGTACTAGAGTCCAGAATCATAATCCTAGGTATGGTGTGTTTAATAGCAACTGCTGGGGTTAAATAATAATAGTTATTTATTATTCATTATACTCACTATTTAATCGTTCGTATATCGTATTTATTTATCTCTTTATAGGTAAAATTCTTTATACGTAATATTATGGATCCACGGCCATGCTCCAGTATATATATAGATTATAATATTAGTACTTTCTAGGCGTGGGAAAGATTCTGGCGATTCTAAGCTATTTATGGGTATTTTAAATATTGGTCAGTTGGTCCACGGGGTCCGGACCTCCCCCATTATAATTATGCCATTGATCTATTTATTTAATTTAACATTGCTTTTAGTCCTTGTGGAAATCTCCACTCACTGGTACGCGTTGTCGAACTGAACGTTCCGCCTAGTTGTATACGTCTGTATATCTAAATCACGGACTTAGAAGATGAGGTCGGACAACACCTGCTTAACCGCGGGCCAATATATGCGTTAAAAATTTAGCCACTATAACACAAACGAGCGCTGAATAACTTATTAAAAAGTTATACGTTTTTAAGGTTTGGTTACAATAGTATTTAATAATAATTATGACGCGGATTTTAATCAACAATTGAACAACTATTTGTATTTATCTAGTGTATTCAATGGTTATTCGTGGTTAACGATGTGGTTTTCACAAGGACTTAAAAATCCAAACTGTTGAGCAACTTATCAAACAGTATTACATTAAATTTCACGCAAAATTACAGAAACATCAAAATCCTCTTATATCCCACCTATCCCCTCACTTACACTACCTGAAAACCCTCCTCGTCGCCTTAAAAGGCGCTGGTGTCCGGGATCTTTTGTAATAAATAAATAATAAAAAAAAAAAACCTATAAATTAGGGTTAATTTAAATCTGAAGGATTCTATCACTGAATGGTCTCCCTTAACATGTCTTTCTGTTTTTCTTCATTATTGTTTTTACATTTTACCACATTTGCTTATTGTGTTTTGATAATACAGATTGTAAATTTTTCTAATAAAAAAAAAAAAAAAAAATCGATGCGGCCGCTTAGCGAAACAGTTTTAGTATCAATTTCAATATTTTTATAAGTACCGTGACCAGCGGAACTTTTTGCGCTTTGAGATCATGTTTAAAAATCATAATTGCGTAGTAATTGTTATAATAAATAATTATATTGTTATTTGACTACAAACATGAAATGTAAAAACCGTTGAAATTAAAATTAAAAACGTGGATTTTCGAACACTTATTGAGATAACTCCAACGATAATAGTGTTCGCGGTTTGAGACGATCTCTGGAAAAGTGGTAAAAAAACGAAACTAAAAACGCCGCACCAAGCACGGCCGCACATTTTACCACAGAGGACGTAGCCAGTGTCCAGGCCTTATTTTCTGAGGCCGGTGGGCGTTTGATGATAACGCGCCCGTACGAGTTCAGTACCTATTGCGATATATGATAATATTATAATAATAATGACATCGTGCCCGTCTATTTTCGTACAAAACAATACGGTCTTAAACGACGGGCACAGGACGAGTAGTTGGTTATAAATTTACAGTAGTGGTACGTACAACGGCGTTTGCCAACAATTGAATTGCCCGCCGTCGTATTTTCCACCGCGAGCATTGCGCTCCACACCGCCCGGAAAAACAAATAAATACGAACGTCTCCGCGGAGGCGCCAAAGATTGGATTTATGTCACCATTTTTAATAATATATTATTATATCGGGGATAACCTATAAAAAGCCACTTATATATATATATACACAATATATAAAAGGTTTCTCCTCCTTAAATGACGTGTGTTCTTTCCGTTATATTATCAATGCACAACCGACGATATATATATATATATATATATATAATTGATTTTTGTAAAGGGGGTTTTTTTTTTTTTTTTTTTATCCGTTCCGCATCGATTCCCCTTATAAATTCGGATTCACAATTATTATATTATAATACGATCGTATTGTAAACGAGCAAACAAAACGTTGTACACACGAATGTATTCAGAATATACTATACAGGGTGATTTTTTTTTTTTAATTACAACACGTTCGTGAATAATCGCCGAAATAACAAAACAACCACCGCGGCGGACTTTGACCAGAGCTGCGACAAGAGCGGCGAGTCGGTTCGCCGGTCACTTTTTCGTTGCTCGTTTGGGGGGCGTCCGTATTACCGTCTTAATCGGTGATTGTAACCGACACGGTACCCCACCTATTCGGCCGTGTTGCACGGTTAGACAGTGCGATAGTTAAATGCAATTATTGTACTAGTAATTCCAAGGTAAACCAGTCGAGATTACATCTACTGCCGTCGGTGACTGCATTCGTTACACCTGCCCCGCGTACGAGTGATTTCCAGTGCATTCTTCGTATCCTACCTACACCGCCGCCGGATCGGTTTAAATTTAAACGTCGAACCGTATAAACACAAATGCAATGGTCTATTAATAATATTATGTAGACGTGTTTCGTATAGAAACTCTCGTCGCAACAGTATTATACATGAATTCCGACGGGTCTGACGATGACGTGCATCGACGAAATAAACATTTTAATTTTTTTTCAGACCGGGGGAAAAAAAAAAAACCGTATAGAGTAATCAATATCTATTAGGCACGACAGTGAACTTGACCGATCCACTTTATATAATCGGCTCCAAACCAATAGCAAAAATTAGCAAACACAAGCAAATCTGTTTTTTGAAGTTAGCAAATCAAAATTATATATTTTTGGTGAATTTTTATAATTCTTGGTTTGCGTTTACTTCCATCATTGTTATAGCGGTAAGCATAATATTTTTACTAGACATTATAATTTTATATTTTAATACTAAAAATATAAAATTTGAAATTAAATTAAATTAAATTTTTTTTTATTCAATTGTATTCAATTTATTTTTGATAAATTCAAACAGCAAGTTTTGTCAATCTGATTTAAGAAAAATGTCGATGGTAAAAAAAAAAAATTGAATTTTTATTTACTAACTTTAGAAACAGATTTGTTATTATTTGCTAACTATTGGCATTTTTTTGGAGACAAAAATCGGACCAAGTAGTGGAATAAGTTTGTTTTCTTTTTAAAATTCACCAAAAATATAATTTTGATTTGCTAACTTCAAAAACTAATTTACTATTATTTGCTAATTATTTGATAACTATTGGTTATGATTTGGAGCTGATCGTATAAAGTGGATGGGTCTAGTTCATGGACGTCTATTAGGCGCATAATTTTTTTATATATAATAATTAGTATCCTCAAAAGTTGTACTTATTATAATATTATTCTTCGATAATTAGAACCGGATCGAGGGAGAAGGGCTACTAAGAGCTCCCGTTCCGTATAAATGTGACTCAGCTAAACATTTTTAAAAACTTTGTAACTACGAACATTTCAAAAAAAAAATTGTTCGTAAAACAGTAATACAAGCCGTTTTTTTGAATATTAAACATACTTGTCTAAAAGCTCTTGTAGGCGGGAATTTTATTTTGTTGCGTAATTGAATATAAACATAAATGATTTTTTTTTATAGGTCCATCAGAATATATTAGCCACCGGATCACTAATTTCTTATTCTGAAATTAGAGTTACCAGATTTCAAACTTTAAAATACGGGACAAAATATCTGGAATCTAGATTAGTACATTCCAAGTTTTTACGGATATCGAAATCTGAATCGTGCATAACTAGGAAAGTACAAGGTTTGAGTTTCAAACTCAGAAATCCATAAAAGCCGTATACGAATCTGAGATGGAATTCAGAATTGTACATTCAAGACATGTACATTCCAGATTTTTATAGGTACCTATAGACGACGATAACGATTAGTGATTGCATTATATTTCATATGACTAATATAACATATTGTTATAAATAGAAGTATACACACGAGACACAGTTGTGTACGTACAAGAAGAAAATTGTCTATTATGTTATCAATTATAATAGATGTACATCATATTCAATTTCCAGTTAAATATTGAGTATTTTTAAATTGTTTTATGGCCATAAATAAAAATTCTGTTTTTGAGATGGATTTATGGAGACCTTGGACCCACACCAAAGATCGCCTTGGACCCACATCTATGTCATACTAATCTGAAATTATTGTATTTAAGTAGACGATAAATATTTAATATATTTGCATTGTTATTAGTGT
The DNA here is from genome assembly GCA_956483605.1 of Tuberolachnus salignus. NCBI lineage: Eukaryota > Metazoa > Arthropoda > Insecta > Hemiptera > Aphididae > Tuberolachnus > Tuberolachnus salignus. The sequence goes on along the minus strand of OY101429.1, from coordinate 47,529,456 downwards.
CATTACAGGCATTACGATATTGACTAATAAATATCGGTGTTTTTGTGTACCTTTATCCATATAACGCTTTGCGATCAAATCTGGAACGTCTCGGAGATTTGCGGGGCTCAGAGCCGAGACGAATTTTGGAGTCTAAAATCGCACGTTGCGTGGCCTGTCTGTAAAAAGTATTTTATTGTGTTTAATAGTGGTAAAAATAGAGGGAGGTAATTGGAGGGGGTGCCATCAATTATCTCGAGTATCCTTAAAACCAATAAGTTTTACATATTTCGTTCATCAAATATATTTATTTTGTTGTTGTCTAAAAAATCGCGGCACCTGGCGACACGTACGAGATCTGTTCAATAAGTACCAGGATTTTATTTTTAATAATTATAAAAATGAAATTATATATTTTTTTTAAAGATATCTCCTTCAATCAAAATACTCTCCTTTCGACGGTATTTCCATTTTTCAATAGTCCTCTGGAACTGTTCCAAAATCAATGCTTTAAGTTCTGTTGCCGTATTCGTTTATATCTACATTTCAAAACCGTTGTCCTTTAAACGCAGATTTTAGTCTCGGGAAAAGAAAAAAAACATCACACGGGACCAGGAAAATAGGGAGGGTGCAGGACCACGGGTATTTTTTTATCAACCTTTATATTGATTGACGAATCGACAGCGCACAATGTGCTGGCGCATTGTCATGGCGAATAAACCGGGCTAGACTTCGCCATTTTGCCGGGCGTTTTTTGCGAATTCTCTCTCGCAAACGTATTAATACGTCTTCGTAGAGTACCCGACTGAAATATTAAAATATTCACATAATACGCGGGGAATACATCTATTTATAATTTGAAACGTTATCAAGTGTAGATAAGGAGTAATAACATTAGTACTTTTTGGACAGGCCTCGTATAGCCGTTTCGGTAAATGGCAATGTGAACGGAAATAAAAATATTATTGTTGCCGTCGTCGTCGTAATAAATATATGGCACACTGGGGGTTAATGGGTATTTAATAGGTGGTATATCGTACCTATGATTAGAGGTATATTATTTTTGTTGCGTTATTATACAACCGGACACTATTGTAATAATATTATAATTGCGTTCGTGAAACCGCGACCTACGGTTTATCCTTGTTGTTAATGGTTTCGAAAAGTCGTATCTTGGAGCTCGTATACTAAAAATAAAGCAAAACTGGTTCTGGCCATCGTCGCCGGTGCTCCCGGTGGCGGTATTGGCCGGCTGCCGCGATTTCATATCCTAACCTTTCCCGGTCATGGTTGCCAATAACAATTTCCTACCAGAAATCTGGCTCCATTTGAAAAATGCGCCAAGAAAGCCTATTTCGATCTAGCCCAGCGTTTCACAATGATTTTTTATCCGAGGAACCTTTTTATTATACGCACTGTTAATCGTGGAACCTCTACTTTGTTTCGATAGTTTTATTGCGACATTTTATACAAATGACTATTTTCAACAAAATTTTCTCTTAAATAGGCAATTTTAAGTAGTCGAATTTGATCAAGATTTATTTTTTAATTTGATATTGTGTCCAAAAAAAAAAAAAAAGGCTCGCACCTCGACCCTTAGCTCAAAAATACGAGTTAGTATCTTTCCTCGAGATATCCACCTGATCTCAGTATATAAAAGAAGATACGTATGTACATTTCTCATGCCCTCACGTAGGATTTTGAATTAACGATTATTTAGAAGCCGAGATTTTATGATTTTGACGACCTAAAGTATAAAACAACCATGGAGTATGACGGACTGTTAGTCCGTGGCCGCTTCACACAAATATCGATGTAGAATGATAATAACATCATTACCACCATTTGTAGTCACATTTTAAGTTTTTAGATAAAACCAATAAAAGAAAGATCACTTTTATGTTTATTTATATTTAATTAATTGAACACATTGAATGTAGTAATGTACAAGTGCAATCAAATATTTATAATTTATACAAATTAAATATTAAAGACTAAATTAACTCAAATATTTTATTAAGATAGTGCTTGAGATGGCTCAGGGAGCCTCCTAAGCCTATATACGTCTATGAACATGATCTTAAATTTCAGCGTTGCGTTTCTGTTATCACAGGGGAAAAAATTATAAACATTTTGCTAAACAATTTATTTTCGGATGAAATATTTTTCGTACATAATCTTTTCGTAAACATAATTTCGTGTTTTTTATAGGTCACCATATAGACTAGTAATAATTTGTTTAAAACATGGCGGACAACACAAGTGTTAGTGGTTTTTCATTACACGTCCGACGAGAATAAATACGAGCGGACAAAATTAATAATTGTATTTGATTACATTTAGTGAAATCGAAAGAACAATATTCGGTATTATAAATGGACAACGGACGACCAATAAACATTATTATTTATTTATTTATTTTTATTTTTTTGTCAGAGAGCGTAATAGTATTTTCTCGAAACTCCATCCGGTCACGTATGCGTTACCCAAAAACACGACCATGACGAGGAAACGACACGATTTATTATTTTTCAGACAATAATACTATCACGTTTTATCGTTAAAAATAAATATAAATTGATAATAATAATAATAATATAATTTTTTTTCCATTTTAGTACATTTGATTTGGTTTAACGGTTTCGCTGTATATAAAACAATTGAGCACACATATACATTTTATTATTTGAACACAAAACACGAACTCGATTGCGAATATAATTAAAATATAATTTCTATTGCAACGTTGCCATACCGAACACTTTTATATTTCATACTTTCAAATAAGTATAAGTACCTGTTATTATCGATCAAAATACTTACGATTTATCGAAAATAATTGCAAGGACAATTTAGATTATAGCGACCGCTGTCTAAGATAAGCTCCGGGTCACTGGCTCCGTGTTAAATTTCAATAGATTTTAGAGGCAATTTTAGTTCACATTTTTACCGCTTTTTTTCAGGGAGCGAACCGAACCGAACTATATTGAAGTATAATGTCGAAAAATTACGTTTTTTTTTTTTTTTTTTTTAAATATAATTTTATATTTGTTAACAAATACCAGTGTAATTATTTATCATAATAAATATTATGCATTATAATTAATCGTTATAACGATTTATAAACCTACAATCTCGAAACGCAAATAGTTGTGCTACTACAGAACAATAAACGGATAAAATAAATCTATAGATACTAAAACTGCCTCTTTATAACGCCGAATTGTTAACTCAGTGTCTCGGACCTTATCTTTTTCTAACCGTGTTGGTGACATTGCAGTACTACCGATAAAAATATGTTAAATACTTACAAATCGCAATATTATGTTGAGTCTGAAACTGGTTTTACAATAATCAAACTCAGTGTTTGGAAGGAACGCGTTCTTTTTTTAAGAACAAAGGCTAGAAAGCATTACTTTAGATATAGAGGGACGAGGGATAGCAAAGGGTCCCTGTTTATGTGGAACGTGAACGCAAATATTAGTTCCTTTTTTTTTAGGATTTTATACACATACATTGGAAGTATAGTATCCAATTTTATGAAATTTATTCGTGAAAACCTATAATATGCGTATTGTATATATTTCCAAAGCAAATTAATTTTTGTTATTTTAAAATTAAAAATATAAAAAAAGTAGTTTGGACTTTGCATTGGGTATCAATAAAAAAAAAAAAATTTTAAAAAAAAGAACGCTATAGAAACGAGGAACAGGAATGTGGAACGGGAACGAATTCCTTTTTAAAAGGAACATTTCCAACACTGATCAAACTTAGAAAATGATAAAAGTTATTGAAAACGATATTTTTCGCCGTCCCAATAAAGTAATTGTACCTATATATTGTGATAAGGTTGCACAAAATTTCATGCTCAACACGCTAAGTAGTAATAACTAGTTAAAAGTCATGTACGAATTTTATGGGGGGGGGGAAACTGCCCACCCACCTAAGCTGTTTGCAGTTATTTTTCGAAGAAAATGACGTAATGCATGCGGCTTATAGGATACCCACACGAGCCTTGTTTAGTAAGTCAAAAAAAATTAAATATTAGAGTACAAATTACGTTTGTGTGTGTGGTTAAGACAATTTTAAAAAAGTTATTTTTTACATAGGTAGTAATGGATATTGTTTACCTCACTCAGTTATTGAAATTCATTTACATTTTTGTTTGGGATGACTTGAGATTAAACTATAGTTAAACAAGTTATTGGTTAACTTGCGTTACCGGTACTGTGCTCGATCGCGTTGTTAAAAATAAGGTAGGTATAGAGGCATATTCGCCGTCAATCAGGCTAGGATTTTTGAATTGTATACCGGCGATGTGCAATTAAACTTGCCGAGTTTAACGGATTCCTCCCCATTCACATAGGAAACGGCTAGGGACGCCTCTGTAATAGATATAGGAGGCGGTTACTATTGGCCAAGCGAGTTCACCGTAAATTCGCGATCGCGGTCACTAACCGACCACATAGTTACGAATTTCCGGCATAAAAAAAAAATGACCGTTTTGATTGGATTTTTTCGGCGGCGATTTCGTCAACAGTGTCGTCAATGGAAGTGGAGATATTCCCCCGGTGTGTTCGGTTCAACGACTCGGCGGCTTGCGATCGTTTTTTTTTTTTTTTTTTTAAAGAAAACTGTATGGGAAATATTGCGCTCGTTTTATACGTCATTTTAGCACACACACACACACAGTGACAAGGTAGATTTTCTCCGGCTTCGGGGGCAGCTGTCCGCGGGTACAGTAGGAGGAGGATGAGGTTAGGGGAGCGGCAGTGGCCCCGTGGTCCGCGCGATAAGACACGCACGTACACAAGCGCGCGTCGTCCGCGCGCGTGAACGAAACGCATCGCAGCTGGCGGCGGCGGCGGCTGCGGCGGCGGCGGCAGCAGTGGCGGCGGATGCAGCGGCGGCGGGCCACCGACGACACCAGTCGCGTTTCGATCGGTAACCTCGTCGCACGCCGCAGCATTCGTATCGCCTGCCGCCTGAAGCCGGCAGCACACGTTGTGTTTTTTTTTTTTTTTTTTTTTCCGCGTGCACGTTGTTAGTGTCCGTGTCCCGTATTGCCTTCGTCGATAATAACAATAATATTTCGAAAACGGAAAAATATTATACTATATAATAGTTACCGTCCGGCCGATAATCGACACGACAACCACTGACGAACACTACCTTACAACAACAACAATAATAACAATATTATTATCGCGTTGCGTCGCTCGTGACCCGGACCATGCGATCGTCGTGCCGACGTACTCCGATGCCGATCGCCTTATCGCTCGCCCGTCACCGTCAACAGAACACCGCCGCGCCGACAGCACCACCGGCTACCACCGTACCGACGGTGCTCGCACGCCGCTTATTATTCCCGTAGCTGGTCCGCAGTGACGCACACCGCTCGACTCGTCTTACCCCGCGATATCCATTTAATCCGCTGAAACCCGGTGTCCGCACACGTTCCCACCCATGTACGTGTCGCTATGCAGAGGGATCCCGGAGAGTTCCTTCAGGTACTTGTACACCTATAACACTACACCTCGGTATTACGAACGGGCGATAGGCTATGAGATCCCGTCGGGAATGCACTACCCGGGAAGCGGGAACGGATGTACGCGCCCGTGCCCGCGGTGACGAAAAACCCACTAATTTTTTTATGGCGGTCGGCGAGCGGCCAGCGCACCGCTCTCCCGCCGGACACGGACGTGCGGGACAGGGGTGGCGGTCCGGACGCGTCGGGATCGACGACGACGTTGGTCTCCCGCCGCGGTCACAATAACAAAAACAAAACAATAGGGTGCCGCGAAGCCCATATAAAGCAAATATTTTTTCGTCTTTTTTTTTTTTTATCCAAATGTAGTGCCCGTACAAATGTAGTCCCGTGGGTTCGTCCTGCAAAACAGTCGGGAAATCGTTGTGGTGTACGCGCCGTGCGACGGGCACGGCGCGGACGCCGGTGAGAATAACAAAAACTGACTGGTAGGAGGGTTGCGGCGAGGACGGCTCTACGCTCATTGTGCGATTATAAGTGACGTCACTCCACGTGGATTCGGCTGTCGCCGCCGCCGTCTTGTTGTTGCACTGCGTACTGCTACGTGCCTTATTGCACGCTCACTTGTAGAACACCGTTCATTTTAAAGAATTGGATATACCTTTTTTTTTTTTTTTTTTTTCCTTTTCATCCATTTACCTTGAGTTGTTATAATATTATCTTTCTCTTTTGTCGGATACCGTACAATACCGTCGTCATCCATTGTCGGGACCGATAAAAAAAAAAAAAAAAAACCCAAAAATAAGGGATTTACCGCTCTGTTCGCCGATATCCGATAGGAAACCGGATAACCGAAATTACATATTATTATTAGTTTACTTTTATCCCGTTTTGGTGGTTAACGATAATATGTGATAACAAAGAGTTTTTGACAAAGACCATACCAATAGTGTGTCATAAATTTGAAAAATTATACGTGAATACCTATAAGTTTAATACGTTCATGATACAATATAGTTATTTATCATTATTTTGATTTTATTTTCGATACAGGTTCTGAAAAAAAAAAAAAAAAAAAAAAACCGATATCACCCCGATGTCGAGTATTAGTAGGTTAGTGTATCGGGCCCACCCAGAGGCGTATTTAAGCACAGGCTCTGCAGGCCCGGGCCTCGAGCGGCAAATCTTTTGTTTACAAAATTACAAATAGTATTTTTCATTTGATGAAATCAAATTTTACTCATTTTTTAAATAGAATAATTCATTTATACACATTTTATATTGAATGTTATAATCTAGAAATATACAAATGAATTGCATTTCTCTTCTGCAGATGTGTAAACTATTACGAGAAGATTGTCTTACGGATGTGTATCCGAATATGGATATTAGCACGTAGAATATATTATGTTTGTACACCGATTTCTAAATTGTACTACTGAATGTTTTTTTTTCTTGTCTTAAACGATTAAAATATTCTTTACGATCGACTATAGATACTGATAAACTCAATATTATATGTCGTAGCGGATTTGTTGTCAACTTTAAATTATGTTGATCTAATTGATGCATTTGCTGAAAGTAAGAGAGTCGAAGAAAAAATATAAAATTTTAAGTATGATTAATTTGTAAATTGCGAGAAAAAAAATATTACGTACAATTAAATTTTAATTAATAAAGTATCTATTTGTGTATAAGATATTATAACAAATTGTATATTCGAATATGTTTTATAAATAATTTTAGGAGGGATGTGGAGGGAAAGTGAGCGAATTGGAATGTGCATATAGGCGAGAAAAAAAACGTAATTACGCCATCCAGGTCTACCCCTACTAAAAATACAGATAAATCGTTTTTTTGTCCGTGTAAAGCAGAAAAAATAATTTAAAAAAAACATCTTTCCGGTTCCCAATGACCGAAACCAATTGGAAAAATAAACACAAAATGATCAGTCACCGCGTTTTGTTGTTGGGCGAATAAAAATATGACATTTTTTAATAATAAAAAAAAAACCAACGTCTTTTCTTTTGTCACGTCACGTGTTTTATCCACGTGTTTACGGACGACATTGTGTTTGGAAATGATAATAGTTTCCATCGACTTTCTCCCATGTGAACGTTGTTCCGTTATAATTCACCAATTAGTGGACATCATAATAAATACTATTGTAATATTATTATCATTTTCCGTACGATAATTTATTACTAAAAGCCAAGTGCCCGTAAGAAGTGTACATAAAAAAAAAAAAAAAAAATTGTCCGTTGCCGCGTCGGAAAATCCTCACCTAAACCACCTTGAGTAAGGTTAGGGTCCCTAGCCTAATCAAACTTCATCAGTAATCGCACGGCGTATGTAGGACGACAATAACAATAGTTTAATTAGGAACTGTACACGTATTTTAAAAGTAAAAGTGCGGTTTTTTTTTTTTTTTAAATGTTTTTATCGTTCTTGGCAAGAATATCAAAAACACACGTGTGTGCCAATAACTCGGCCTTTTGTTGTTATTTATTCCGAACGCAACCACGTGTGTTAGTGCGTTAAAAAAAAAAAAAAAAACACGTATTCCCTTTTCGTCTGTTAGATTCAGTGACGTGCGCGTGTGGTATTTAGTCGCTAAACAGTGGTGGATTTTAGGGAGGATCGATAAGAGCAATCCTCTCCCATCTCCCGATAGCTACGATCGTCAATCAAAAAGTAAATTGAATCGGACCATACGTGAATAAGTACTAAACACAGATTGAAAAAAAAAACAAATTTTTTTCTTAAAATGTTCTAAAAAAGACCGGAAGGATAATAAATGATCGCAATGGAAAAAAAAAATCATTCCGTATAAATTATTATTAACGCGATTTTTTATTTTTTTTTTTTTTTTACATTTTTTTTGGAGAAGAACATTCGCTTTGTACTCGTTGTCGTCAGTGATGTATCAGGAGGAAGGGGGGTGGGTAACCCCTACTTAAATGTTTTCGATATACAATTTTTTTACAATTCAACCAATAAAAATAATATCGTTTTAGAAGTGAGAATTTCAAATGTAACCCCACGAAATATTCGCTTGGTTACGCCACTGGTTCCCGTTCCTTATATAATTTTAATACTTCGTAGGCGTTTCGAACGACCATGTTTATGCGCTCGTTAAGTGCGAGATAGTTTTCAGTTGGCGCTTATAATATTATTATCAACGACAATTTATCATTGTACCTGCTGTTTTTACTAGTTTTTTTTTTTTTTTTTTTTTTTTTTTTAATATTAATAATGCGTGACGTACCAATCAAGTACTCCGTACGCGATAATTGATAATAAGTAGGTTAAGTTGTATTATTAACTCGGATTATTATCGCGTGCACATATACAGGCCGATTCTTGTATCGTGATTCATTGTGAATATTGTCGTTCTTATCTGCAGTAGAGTGTGCTTACGCTCGTAGTTCGACGTGTACGTATATATTTTACGAGCGTTTTCGGAATACGAACGTTGGCTCCTTCGGCAATTTAGAGTAAAACGGAATAAAAATGAGCCGCGTGCGCAGCAAAACTCCGTTGTCACAGTCGAATTTCCCGCCCCCCTCCCCCACCGGTATTTTGTATTACGGATATATTGAAACAATTAATAACCGCGAATATACTAAAATAATGCATTATTACGGTTCCCAAACGAACTCCACGAGCACCTTTCAGGGCCACCGCGAGGCACGTACGAAAAAAAAAAATAAAATAAAAATAAATAATGATATATTTACGATAACCTAACCTAACCTAAGCGAAGAATGTATTAGTTGTGTATTATTTTTTTTGCTCTCTGTAAATAACTTTTTGACCTTGTTTTTTTTCAAATTCAATTATTATTAATTTATAGACAGTCAGTCCATATATAGGTAATAATTATCGTAATTAAATTTAAAAAAATTGATTTTCCTCGTTGAATTTTATCACCTTTCCCTAGTTTTCCAGAACCGAATCCTGAGAGCTCAACTAACGTGTTTAGGGGCGGGGCAGGGTAGTTTGGGCTCTTTCAATTCGTGGTGTATTCGGTGTTTCGTTTTTATTTTTACACAAATAATAGTAAAAAAAAAAAAAAAATTGTTTTTAAAAATACAGCTAATATATTGTATAAATTAATTGGGAGAGGGAACACAATTTTACAGCCCCAAGACGTCAAAAATAGCATTAATTCTACGAGTACCGGAAAAATAATGATGAATTCATCGAAAAAAAAAAAAAAGGGAAGAGAGGTAAAATCGGTATTTCATCTTCGTGGCCAATATGTTTTGCACGTTTGGTTAAAAAACGAATAAACTCGTGTAACTCGTTGGATCTTTTATTATAGAAATAAATCGTATTTGAAAAAAACAAAAAACAAAAAAAAAACGTCATATAATTATACGGTGTGACTAAACATATTCACGTTTTGGTAGATACGAGTATTTCGTTTAGGTACCTATTCATTATTATTCATTGGCTCCGTTGGTCGAAATGGCTTTGTACGAACATCGTTCTTTCGGTTTGTTAATAGATCGATTGATCAACTACTTATTGCTCGCCAAACCAATTTACGAGTATGATGAACTAATTTTTAAAGCCTTGACAAAATTCACTTAATTATTGTATGCGTGCATGCATATAAACCGATCCATTATGATTAGCACTTTACTTTTATGGCCAACTATTATACGAGTATGTATATAATATTTCGTTCGTTAGACGTCACGGCCAACGTTCGAGGTACGGTTTAAACTCTCCGTCCGCCATCCGACTTTTCCCCTCCGACACGATTCGCTATAATACCGCCGTGTTGTTAATGCTCAGCTCCTACGTGCACAAGTGCCGCTGCAGTACTATAAATATATTAAAAAAAAAAAAAAAAAAAAAAAAATATGTAATAAATTATTACTATTACACCGTGTGTTGATAATATCGTTGGAAATTAAAACGGCCATCGCGTATATGATGTGGTGGCGCGGTGGCGCGGGACGTCGAAAATGGCCAGAACCCGGAAAGTTACGGTTTCCGGAGAAACGACGGAGGAACCGAACAACGTTCGGCGGCGTAGTATTCGTTGCCAAACCGAAAATCGATCGTCGAACATTTGATGAAGATGAACACGTTGTTGGCTATGGGTGATGATGATGATGATGATGGTTGGTTATACCGACGATGGCGTTCTGCTAAATCTGATGCGGTCTCGTCTAACAAATCGAGGGTTATTTCCGTTTAAGTTCCAACGTGAGCTCGTATTAGCGCTCGGGTGCGGAATTGTATTCACTTACGCCTGTCCGCACAACAGTGTCCGTCTTTCTCGGTCCGTTTGGCACGACTACGTCTCCCAGTCCTCGGGCCTAATGTCCCGTCTAGACGTAATGTGTCGACGAGTGCCCGTAAATATTATTATTAACACGCCGTTATAACGTGAAACTATCATGAATATTGTTATCGTTTAAGAAAGATAATCGAGAGATAACATGATTTGTACATCAATTATTCCACTTTAGTACGTACGACATACATAAAAACCTAACGAACACAATGTAATGTACAAAACGGGCGTTTATAGAACGGCATTGCGGAATTGGATAACAGCAAATTATACGGTTTATTTCTAAGCATGGCCACTTTATAAATGGTTACGGCATTGAATCGATAGACGGCTATCTAGTAATACATTGGCGTTGCTGTCCACCGAGGAAATTGTCTTGTTTTTAATAATAATAAAAAAATAATGATAACTGAAAAGATAATAGTTTTAGTTTTTTTTTTTTTATTACGAATTTGTATTTTCATTCGAACACTTTGTAATAAAATACCAAATAAGTATTAAAATTTGAAATAAATACAATGGGGCATATATTTAACGGGTATTGACTCATGACTAGTCGACATCCGTCTATAATTCGTTATGTTACCGGAGAGACAGATCTTCTACTAGGATCGCAGCCACTGCATAGACAAATTTTGAGAGCACACGCAGTTCACAAAATAATCCATTTTTCAAAGCTTTTTAAACTTTCCTGTTATACTAGCACTGTCTACACGCACTCCCCCAGAAAGCATATGCAGTTGTGTTGCAGCAGATCATACAAAATCGTAATAATATATACTATTAACATGCCGCACGAGTATTAACGATGTCCCGTCTAGAAGGCGTATAAGGTAATAGTAATAATTAATGATGGATTACAAATGTAAATAATGTTAATGTAGATACGTTATGTTTCGCGTATTGATTTCATATATTTCGCTTTGTTTTAGCAATTTTGTCGACACACTTTTTTGTAATTTGCCCAGTTTTTTCCCAATTCAAGTGTATGTACGTACGTGATTATCGCGGGCATGATATCGCAATTTCTAGAGTGCAACAGGTGAACCTCGACCCACGAACGTCGGGCAACGTCGTCACCACCTGTTGAATCGATACAACATAATGTATAACGTTTGCATAGTGTATGCATTTTTTTTTTCTATTTATTCTAGTCGAATAGAATATTAATTAATTTTATCGCGGATGCGGTTTTCAAACACTTTCTATAGAGAAGGCTATAATATCCAATGGCAATAATATAATACTTTTATAAGCACTTGGGGCTATAATACGCGCGGATAATAATAATTGATATATGACGCAAAACACGTCCAGAACAATACGTGATCCGTGAAACTTCATTCGGGTGAACATTATTACGTATCCTGCTGTCGATTTATACTGCCCAAATAGTACGCCTAATACTCGTATCTATACGTTGGATATATTTGTTTTTTTTTTTTTTTTTTTCAAATACCAAAAATCAAATATTTTTGTTTAATTTTTCACGTTTAAACGTTTATGTTTAAAACGGAATTGTTAGTAGACATTATCTGACGACATTCCTCTCGCGAACACGTAAAGACCGGAGACCTCCAAAGGTGTTATTGTCGTTTATATTCAAGTCGTAATTTTTTCACCGTTAAAACCAATCGGTTATTAACTTATTAAACGGTTTACTCTAGGCATCGTGTGTATAGGTTTATTATTGTAATTATCGACAACTGGTTTTTATTGTTTTAGATTTTGACTGGACTTTGCAATAATATTAGTCGTGTTCTGACGAATAACCAAACATCACCTAGTTGCTATATTTAATAAACCAGTCGTTTTGGTTATAAATTTGGCTATGGGTTACTGAAATATCATAACCGAGCATGAAGAATGGTCATGGTGTTTGAATATCGGTAAAATAATGATTACAGATATCTCACTGGTACTTTTTTTCAACATTTTTTTTTTTTTTGCTATGATTCAAATTTAAATTCAAATGTTTTATGATTTAACGAGATAAAAGATATTTTTAAAATAAATTGAATTATATCAGTGTCAAATAGTTTAACGTGTAGATATTGTATAGCTATTTTATAACTGCGAATAAAGCCGGGCACATTACTAAATTTTTAGTTTGGCGGATAGTTATATCCAGGGTTCGGAACTTCATGCATTTGCATATTTCTTAGGAAGCTGCATATTCAAAATCTGCTTCGACACAAATTCGTTTCATGAAACACACAATCGAAATATATTGCAAAATGTTCGTGATTTTACGTATGTAAAGATTTTAAACAAACTAATGCATATTATGCTTAAATAAATTAATGTAATTCAGATAAATATATAGTATGATTTAATATTCGCTGTATTTAATACATTTAGGTTTTTATATTTGGGACTCGGTGAATAATGTTTCAAGGTCTACAAACGAAAATTATTAATAATTATTTTAATTGTAATAAAAAAAAAAAAAACAATTTTCTTTTTGAATAATTACCTATGGATTTTTGAAGTTTATTCCCGTATAAATACATATTTTATAAAAAAAAATAATAATATTCTGCATGTTTAAATTTTTTTTAAGGAATTATTTTAATTATTTGTTTTTTTTTTTTTTTTTTGTGAGATTTATACACATTTTCCATTGGTTTTTAACACATAAAGTTTCGAGTCATGGTTATATGTAACTGTTTCAATGCCGATGCAGTACACTGAACAAAGCTATTTTCATATAAATACATTTTATTTAAAAGAAAAATAAAGATTTAATAAATTATTGTAGTTATACTTTACGCACTATAATTATAAAATATTATCAATATTTCAATTATCATTATCATGGTTATAAAACCATTAACTAAATCCGTGTTAACACGATGTCTGATAATAAATATAACCGGGCGTGGTGCCATTGGATTGACTATGAATAATTACGATGTGTTTTGATATCAGACGTCGTTATTATTATTAACCCGTAGAGTTATCTGTGCGTTCGGGAGGTCGTAATTTTGAAATTGTCCAATTATTTTTTTAATCAGAAAAAACCGGCATAAATAACGAGACGATATGTATCGGTTTCGGTGCAATATCAAAATTGCACGTGGAGATTGGAAATCTTAGATGTACACGCGCGAACAGACGCGCAACGTCTCGGGGGCCAAATAGTTTTCCTAATTATCTGGGAAAAAACGAGAATATTCGCCGCGGGTTGTGAACACGGCGGTTAGGTTAGGTTACATACGGTTTTATAATCCTGTAATATAACTTGAAATTGATTTTGGCGCCACCGCGTATCAATATAAGTATTGCGATTTATTTCACGATTTGTGTAAGTGCAAAAAAAATAAACGTTAAGCTCTGGACTGCATATTGTTTTCACGTACATATAATAATAATAATAATAATATAAGAATTTAGCGTTATCAGCTATAAGCACGATAAGCGGTTGCTTCATTCGTTTCGAGATAAGATTATTGTAGAACCCGGATCGTCGCTGTAAACCACTCGTGTATATAATACACGCGGACAAACGTTTCCACACAATAATATTTGGTTCGTTGGTTTTTTTTTTTTCGTTTCATATCAAATATGAGTGTACAGGGTGATTCGTATATACGTATATTATTATATACTGGGACCGGAATACGTCCGCCTTTACTCCTTCGGCCGTTTACAACATTTTTAAACCGTTTAAATCTTTAGTAAAATAATAATTTTTCGAATCGAATAGACGGTTAGGGGATGGTTGTGGTTGAAAACGAACAATATTTCGAAAATATCGTAAACGAGACGATTAGGTATAATATCTGGTACGCGATTTAATCGCCATGTATATCTGGTGGTAATCGTAGCTGTGCATTTGTAATTTTTTTTTTTTTTATTTATCTGGTCTAGGTTATAACCGAGCCGGGATATAGGTCGAGTATAATAATTGTATTACGTTAAAAATAAAAGGTCTAGGGATTCGATTTCTTATCGCCAATAATCATTTCTACGCACAGGTGAAAACTCACGTATGTGTTCGGTGCGCGCGCGCGCGGGCACTTTGGTATTGAAATAGTCTAATAAAAAAACTATTGTATACGATAACGGATGATTTTTTTTCTTCTTCTTTTCTTAATGTGTGTAAATAATATATTATTTTTAACCTTTGGTATATTTATAAATAACTAATGCCATTATGATAATTTTATAATCGAACGATGATGACGAAAATAACGTGTAGTAAAGTTTTTATTTTTTTTTTGTATAATTTGCCCTGCGTATTGTATACTGTTGTGTATCAATAGGTTGACGGTATTAAATCCTTTTGTCTGCAGCATTGTCGGGTAAATCGATTATTACGTTCGCCGGTGATTATCGCAGGCATTTCGTATACAAAAAAAATACGACGGTGAATGTTGAGCGAAAAAAATGAAAAAAAAAAACAATAAAATATTTAATAATAATATTCAATATTATGGATACGTGGGAAAACAAAAAAAACCACTCGGAATTACAATTGGGCATACATTAAATGGCATTGGGGTTTTTTTTTTTTTTTTTTTTTTTTTTTTTTTTTAAATTGTTATTATCGTCGGCCTTTATTACAATAAAAACATTAAAAGTAAATATTTTGAAAATCGTCCATTACTAACGAGCAAAATCGGTGTGCTCCAAACGCAATCGCCTGTGCGGAATATATAATCGATTCTGAATACATTCTATACAATACTGTATTCGGACGTTGACCGTTTTTTTTTTTTTTTACTGGTTAGGTTGGCACGTCTTATCCGTGCACTATAAAAATGCTAATAAATACAATACGCGCATTGGCGTGGTTCCAACAACAATTGTTTGGACTGTTCTGGATACGCGTTTTCGGTAAATAATAATAACATTGACAACCAAACGTTGTAAAATGATTACCAACACGATCTAATAAAAAAAAAAAAAAAAAATACATTACAATGAAGAAGGAAAAAACGATCCTGAGCGGACAACCGCAGGTAGTCGAGCGTTTCCCTATATTGTTGTATTCGTACCCCAAGGTGACCCAGAGATCGGCAAAATAACAACCGAAGAATTGTTATTTTTGCTGTCGGTTTTTTTTTTTTTTTTAATTGTTTAGAAAAACTGTTGAGAATCGAGAAAACCGTTTCAAATGAAGTACCACCGGCCGCGATAATCCGCATTTTGCATGGTGAAGAAATCGTTTTATCGACCGGAAAAAATGTTTTCCGAGACAACGAAAACACATAGTTATTAGTGTAATAACTAATATGTTTATTCGTCAAGCTCGGAATCTTAACAAACCACCAAGAAAAAATAGTGGCGGCGAAAACCGTGGATTTTTCTGTCTCAAAATCTACTTACATAATATTTTAAACTGACAAAATAAATCGTCGTAAACACGTATATTTTCGCACGTGAAATAGCCGATTTGCGATTAATATATATATATATTTTTTTTTTAATCACCGAGTATATCGAGATTTCGATTAGTATTCGAAATATGTATACATAGTATTGGTTTTTTTTTTTATTATTTATTATATTCTATTTGTTCAGTACTATTCAAGAGCGTGCAGTAGTCTAAAACGTAAAATATTGATTACACTTTTATTTTATTATAATTATTATTACTATTTTTTTTTTTCTTTTAATTTATCAACAATTCGACGCTAAGCCACCTACCAATATAGTTATATTTGATGTCGATTCGGACGAAAGAACAATACGATAAAAAATAATTTTTTTTTTTTTTTTTTTGCACGACGACGGCGACGTTTAAATGTATTTAACATTTACATTGTTATGAAATTCTAATACGCCTAATCAGTATCGGTCGTAAAGCCATCGAGTGCGGTTATAACATTAGTTCGGCGGTTCGGATGATATTATTATTGTACGATTTACGAGTGGGACACCCGTCGGTTTCAGTCGTACGGTAATTCGCTAGGAAATATTATCAAAAGTACAAATAGTGAAAATCGTATAGAGACCCCAGTAACCCGCGTGTTATAATCGAAACGGGAGAATGCGCGTGTCGTTTTCGGAAATAATTTTCGCGTAAAATAATTCGACGTTGTTAATCGCCGGAACCGCGGTGCTCCGGTGTCGATTGGATCGCCCTAAACGCTTAGATGATCAGTTCCAGTTATAGGACAGTGATAAAGTAAGCGCAGAAAAAAATTAAAAAAAAAAAAACAAATTATAATTATATTGTGATTTTATTTGTAATTGCAATATGTACGCGATAACGTTATAATTATGACGAGACACGGCGAAGTAAACTCGTACGTAGGTTACATTGAAATACCAATAATGTATAGGTAGGTGGTAATATAACGGTTAGTCGATTAAAATTAACAGATCGGCTAAGACAAGAGTATAGAGAATTATTATAGAGAAAAATCGCGCATTTTCCGGTTTTATTTCGGTATTATTATTATTATTATTATTATTATTATACCATTCAAATACGTCACGTTTTACAAACCGGGAAAATATTCGCGTTTTCCGACGTTATTGATAAAACACCAAGGAATACCGCCGATTGCTCAAACACCACTCGCCCAAAACAAGTATTGCGTCCGCAAAATACTCGTAAGCGCATAGATCTCGGCGCCACCGGCCATAACCATGGTAATACGAAAAGTAATGCGTTTTCGGATTTTATAGGTGGAAACGTTGACAGAAACGAGATGAAAGTACGTTAGGTCAGCGGCGGAGTTTAACGGTCGTTTAGTCGGCACCTCCCTCTCCTAAATTGTCTACTGGGACACCACCTAAATTATTTAGTTATTTTTTTTCTTCAATTTTTACCACAAAAAAAAAAAATAATAATAATTACATTTTATATTGCAAACCGCAATATCGTTTGCCGCAGTAAAATATGTTACCGATACATTTTCTATGGATTTGCCGACTTCATTCGAACCCTTAAATCCGTCACTGCGTCGGGCGTATGCAGCGACCGATCAAGCTATTGGCTGCAGAAATTAAGGTCTCATATTAATGTGCCATAGCGTATACAGAACAGAGAAATATTAAAAAAAATGACATCGCGGATATGAGAATATAATGACTCATATAGTCATGGCGTGGATTGCGAAGCCCGAAAATGTACGAAAATGACGATAATATTCTGAAAATAACGTATTTTCGCCCGAATATCACGGCACGGGATATACTCACACGAGTTTTGTATAGTAAGAGCGCAAAATACGTTTATGAGTGTAGTTAGAGGAATTTTAAATATGTAACTTTACTCGAGTAATTATTATCCTGAAAATGTGTAACCCGAATTCATTGATGTTTTAAAATTACATTTAACTTAGCTTGGTTATTATTGTTTTTCTAGGACAACTTAATTAAAACACGATAAAAAAAAAAAAAAAAAAAAAAATTAACGGTTAATTTGCCTCGCTTAGTTGGGCATAAACGACAGATGTATAATATCGTGTGTGTAAAACATAGCGTTTTTGTGCCTTATTTACGATTTTCGGCAATAAAAACGTCGGCATGTTTGTTGGGTGAAATGCTCGTGTGCGCACAAGGCGTGGTTGCCTACCGACAATGAGCCCACACTATAAGTATTATTATTATTTTTTTCCGTGTTCCGTGAGGTTATTTAATGCCATAGTGCCGGATTAATTTGGGATTGGAGTGAGTGTCTGGTGGTTTTTTCGGTAGGTATCGTATTCCTTTTCAATCACCGAATGTGATCGTTTTAACGTCAGGATATTAATTTTCGACAAAATCACGTCCGGTTTTAGAGAACCAATTCCGCCAGTACCATTATTTTGCGATTATTATTTTGGTGGAATTCTACGATGTCACCAACAGTTTGCTAACAAAAACGAATTATTATACGATTTATTTCCCATTATCGGTATTAATTAGTAGTTGTATTAGTAGTAGTTGGTATAATTTCGGCAATAGAGTGCGCTGGTTCATACGAGCATTATAATATCCAACGTAGATTTTTGTAATTTAAATTAAAAGCGATTACCGGAGTTGTTTGCACGCTGAGAATTGTGCATCGAGTACGAATAGTTTCTCTGCGATTCTATTAAACGGTTACTTCTACTAAACAAAAAATAGTAATAGCATCCTAGTATCCATATGTTGACTGCATTTTTAAAATTATATATATTTTTTTTTCTGTTACACCGAGTTAAGTTAGGTTTTCCGTGTGAATTTCCAATACAACTTTTATTTTATGGAAGAACGGGATGCAAATCACGTCTATTAGGTACACACTTGATTATTATTACTTTTTTTTTTTTTTTTTTTTTTAAGGCTAGTTTGACATTTAACAAATCGAAAATATTCGTCGATCAGTTATGGAAAAGCACGTCGTGTAGTAGGCCACGGGGAAAAATTTAAATCAATTTGGGGCTAATGGATCGATTGTACATTTTATTTACTATGGACCGCCGTATAAACGATTTTGTTTTATTTCTAACGTTTTCACGTGTGTTTCGATTTAATTACAATTTTAACCATTAAAAATAAAAAAAAATTTGAAGACAAAAACCAATAGGATATAGTAAATAAAATCATGTTAATAAAATGTAAAATTCCCGTAGTTACGTTTGCGCCCTATCGGACCCTATCGACCACCAGAATAATGGCTGGCTAATCGTTGAAAACGCGGAATGTTTCTTGTCGTCATGTTACGCGCGGGATAGACGGAAAACACAAAATAATACGTCAGCGACACGAGGCCGGTGTCCTGACCTGCAGTCAGCTGTTTACCGATTTTACCCAATCACCGATACAATTCAATTGTATACGCAACGTGCGCGTGTATAACACACAATAATGTAACAAACGTGAATCCGAGCGAGCGGATAATTTTTTTTTTTTTTTTTTTTCATATCAGGGGTGCCCAACGCGTGGCCGGCGCATGATGATTTATCGTTTGTTGTCCGTGAGAACGTTCCGCTGACTTTATTGTGATATTGCCAGAAGGAAAAAGATAAATCGTAATTATACGACAAGTAGATACGGTTTTTTTTTTAATGTCAATATCGAGAGTAACCTCGTGTGCAGCCGGCGGTTGGCAGAGGTTATTACATCGTTTCCATCGTGCGTCGTTTACGATAGACATTTAATTTTTCATATCCACAGCCGATTTTGTTGTTTACGCATACCGAAATTCCGAAAATATTTGTCTGTTCAATACGATATATATATATATATATATATAAAAAATGATTACTATTCGATTCTGAGCAGAATATTGCGAAATTATTTTCCAACCGAAAATGTTGCTCCGACCCCAGGGACGGTTTCCGTTAGTAAATTTCTGTCTAGTCGGGACAAAAGTAATTTTTTGATTTTCCTCGTAGTTCCCTTAACAATTGGACGGGGGACGGGAAAATGTCCGCAATAACGGCCGGTTACTGTTATTTTCGATTTTATTTATACTGTTAAAAACAATCGTAGAGTTCTGACATTTTAGTAAATTAACATTTTTCTCGACGTGGTAAATTTTTCAAAACATTCTGTGGATTTTTACAATTTTCATAAGCGTTTAAAGAACAAATTTTGAAATCGTAACACTGCGCAGTGTCGATTATTTTTCACGTAATTTTTACATTTGCCCAACATAACCTATTAGTCAATAAGAGTTCCAAAACGTTAGTTTATACAAATTAAACGGTTTAAAAAACAAAAAAAAAAAACGATAAAATTAGAGAAAAATCATTAATCCTTAATCATTTGTAGAACCACTGAATTCGCGTTATCCGAACGAAAAAAGTTATTATAATATTTAAAAATTTCGAATTTTTATTTTTTTCATCTTCTATGCAAACCACGTTGTTCGGGGGGGGGGAGGCGCATCCTTAGTGTATTTAGAGAGCAGGTCAGTCGATCGAGTTTTTCTTTTTTTATTTTTCACGTAGGCCTTCACCTCCCCCTCAAAATTACACCGGCGACCCGGTCGTAAGATTTTACGACAATGTTATTACGGTTTAGACGTATCGGTAAAGTGCGCCGTTGTTGTCGATTACGCTCACTCTGTATGCCCCCGTTCGACAATTCCGATAGTAACTTATTATTACTATTATTTTATTATTATTTATTTTTCCGTTTCCAATTAATGCGGACTGTGCATTCGAAACGACCTGTACACACGGTCTCGCGGTACCGCGGGAGTGGAGGACAAAGAGCGTGTGTGAGAGAGAGAGAGAGAGAGAGAGAAATAAACGGACCGGAGAGAGTGCGACCCGGCGGTCGGTCAGGTTACGGAAACCAGTGCGGCGATCGCGGCGCCATCTCGACGACCGCGCTGTCGGACGGTTGTGGCGCCACCGGGACACCCTTCTTTTTTTTTTTCTTTTCGCTCCTTCAGTATTTTTCATCGTACAAACGCGTACGGCACTGTAACGGATCGCCCCAATACATTCCAGTCGCGTCCAACCGAATTCCCGAATCGACACATTTTCTCTCTCTCTCTCTCTCTTTGTCTCTTCAACGTTTAACCGTCCCGTTTCGCGTACTCGAGTCGATCCGAAACGCTATTGCCATTAATTTCGTTTGACGCCATAAAAAACAAAAAACAAAAAAAAAAAAAAGCAACACATACACCATTCAATATCCACGGCCGGACTTGCCGCCTTTTTTTTTTTTAAATATATAAAGGTTATAAACGTCATCCTCAGCAATACTCTGTACTCTCCACTACAATAACGTTAAACAGCCGTAAGTGTTTTTTTTTTTAAATTTTTATTCGGTTTGGGGTATAATATACGATTCGTTATTTCGATTCCGGAACGTTCGAAAGAATTACACCTTTTCGGTTCGGCTCGATATAATGATCGAAATTTTCAAAGTCGAATCTGTTACTTTCAATTTAAAAAAAAAAATAAATAAATAATAATATGTTTACATTTAAATACCGTGTTTTTTTTTAAAATTTTTTTTTACAAATTATTGACGGTTATAATCGAAATATTTCGGAGTGGTATTATATATAGCACGGAAATTAATTTTCGCGTTTTATAACGACCCACGTCGTCGACATTTCCAGAAATGTAAATTATTGAAAAAAAGAAAAAATGTAAAGTACGTACGATTTTTTTTGTACCGTCGATAATGTGTGGAGAACGTTCTAGAGAATAATATTGTGGAACGCCGACGACGCGGTTGTCTTCAAAATGTTGTCGTCCAAACATTGTTGCTCGTTAAATATTCCTTGTCGGTTTTTTTTTTTCGTTTTTTTTTTTTTTTTTTTTTGTTTTCGTTATCTCCTACAACTGCTTTTTTAAATACTGTTCGTGTGTTTCGCGTGACCAGGCATTTGCTATAATGACCGGTCGGCAGATGAATGCCAGACTGTGGCCACCCGGTCGACGCCAAGATCAGTTTGTGTCTCGATAACCATAACCCTGACCATAATTGATAAGGTATTTTTTTTTTTATCCGTTGCAATAAATACGGTATTTTAATTTGTGATAATATGTGTTTGTAATCAAAACCGTACGAAAACCAATACGCTCTGCGTGTATCGCACAGCGCTCTGTAGACGGGGGATTTTTATTATTATTTCGATTTGTTCATAACGGAATGTTATTTCGCCTCCTCCGGGGTCTCGGGTTAGTGAATAAAATAATAATAATAAAAAAAAAAAAAATCATAAACGTTTCAAATAACGACGGCGATTTAAAATGTTCTATTCGAATATTCATATTAATATTATCGGTCTCGTCGACGCGTACGTGCGCCGTGCCTATATACGATTATTTCTTTTTTTTTTTTTTTTTTTTTTATAAATCGCGATCGAGTAGTTAATAATATGATATTATTGTTATATAAATTATCGGTTGTATACGAGGACAAAATTAATGATAATTTATGTTCTTTTTTTTTGTATTATGTTAATACACGATCGTATTGAAAACGCGGTGTTACGTACGCGTACGTGTACGCACGTTTTGATAACTTTAAGCATACAGATTATACGCGTACGGTGGTGTTTTTCAATATATATATATATAAATTATCAATTCGTATTAATACACGGTGCTGTGCATTGCGCAATATTGTTTTAATCGGTGTGATGTAATATTTATTGTGGGGAAAAATGAAAAAAAAAAAAAAAAAAAATGTAACAATGTAAAATTGTCGCGGAACCTATACAAACGGACCGAGGAAATAATCAATCTGTCAACTGTTAAGACCATAAATATTATATATTATCGATAATGGTATTAAAAGAAATAAAAAAACGCGGTTTGTACTATTCATTTATGTTATTGACGCGCCTGTATAGTAAACGTAACGCGTTGATAATAATTTCGACTATAATCCTCATTATAAGGTCTATATTCCGTTTTGCAATGGTTTTTAGATTTTCTACCCGTGTATATATTTGAATTTCGAGTGGTTTCCGTGACCGTTCTGTTGTAATGCCGGTCTAGAAAATCGTAATACTCGTCAGGACTATGCGGGATTTCGGTGTTCGGACCGACGGATTCCAACCGGACGGCCTAACAAATCCGTATGCACAATAAATACGAAAACGTTCAAATGATCAAACCGTAAATCTAGAAAAATAAAAAATTATAATAATAATAATAATAATAATACAAATTTGATAGAAACACGTACGGTTCGTGTTAACGTTTGATTTTTTTTTTCCGCTTTGAATTGCCGAGATTATAAAACAATGTCGATTTATAAAATTATAATTTTATTTTAGTTGGCGTTGTCTGCGGCACGAGAAGACCGTCGTCGTAAATTATTACCGGGCGTCCATTTTTCTGCGTAAAAAAACTCGACTTTCGTTTCGGTCCGAATTGGTAAAAAAATAAGTACGGTTTTCGTTTCCGCCTGTATTGTTGTTTGAAAACCCCTAGTCACAATAACGATATAATCACATTTCAACGGACAATTTTAAACATTTTATTTTCGAATGTTCAAAATAATGTTTAAAATTCGCATGAAAAATTGTAAATTAGATAAATACATATATATATATATATAAAAAAAAAATTACTCGTTCATGCTTCGAACGCACTCGTAGAATATACAAAGTAAACTATTTCTAAAATGGAATTTCTTAAAAAAAAAATTATAAAAATGTACTATATATTATTCTAAATGATAAATAGAGTTGTAAGACATTTTTCACGACATTTGTAACACAAACGAATTTAGTAATAAAAAGATAACAATACAATTTTTTTTGTTTTGGGAGGGGACGATGAGAATCGCCTCCTGGGTGACTTTGAATGGTTCTCAAACTATATTTTAGATAGGTAGAAATCGATTTGGCGCAAACGAAAGTCGATTTTTTTTCATTTACTGAAAAAAAAAAAACCATTTTTATACAGAATTACGAAATATATACATTCAAACTCTACAAAAGAGTTATAATAAAATACTTTGGACATTGGGCGAGGTAAAATAGGTAATACAGGATAATTTAGTTTGTATCAGTACGCAGCGATGATAAATCCATTGCATACGAAAAGCGATTCGGAACGAAAGTCGGTTAAAACGTGTTTTGATAAATTTAAATTGAAAATGTTTTTATTAATTTGGATCGAAAATCCGACGTAGGCTAAGCCTCCGCAAAGTTTTCGATAAAGTAAATTTTGTATTCACTAGGCATTTTTTCTTTCGTTAAATTTGCTGTTTTTTTTTTTTTATTTTTTATTTTTTTTTTGCTTATTTTCTCGGTCAAATAAATCAATTCGTTGTGAGGAATCGAGGACTTTTTTTTTTTTTTCCTAACCATCACAAACATTATCTCGTGTCATCGTGTTCCGATTGAATCTAATCTATCTCGAGATCTTAATCATCTCCGCGTTAAATATTACAATTCAAAATACGCCGCGAGTCCGAATATTAAAAATAATCGATGACTCGCAGAAAGATTCCTATACGAATCTCCTTGAAATCACCTTTACAGTTGAAATAATATAATACATTTCATTGGGGAGTTTTTTTTTTCTATTTGCCCCTTGGCAGGTGATTTATCGCGAGTTCGTACCTGTAGTGTAATTTTATTGATAACTATAACGTTAAATATATAATATTATTTACCGTCTAGAAATAATTCGACTTTAAAATATCTATTTCTGTAAATCAATTCCGCCTATCGGTCTGACTCCGTATAATAATATCAATTTTACCGTACAAAAGTTTCGCCTGCGATATCATAACCACAAAATACTTATCGCACACGATTATAAACGCCGATTAAATTACTATTATCTATGTATTTCAAACTAATAATTTATTTATTTATATATAAATTACGGAATTTATTGTACATATAACATTTTTCGTTTTTGGTGCGTTGAACCAAATATATTTCGTTTTTATATTATACTCATGTTCGCCCGACGATCATATTCGATAATATAATTCGATTGTACACGAGTTTATTTTTATTTTTTTTTATATATATATATATATATATAATAAAAACTACTCGTTTAGTATTTTGTTTGTCAGATCGAGAATATTATTTGCTCTTGTACTTTCAGAGTATAATAAAGTTCTATTATTATTGGTCGTATAATATATTTTTACGACTTTAGATTTTAAACGTAGCCGAGTTTCATCACGTTTATAACAACGTCTACTAAACATTTAAAAGATGCACAGTTTTCGTTTTCATCCGGTGGTAGATAATTTGAACAATTTTTCTAGTATACCCCGCCCAGTTTTTTTATAAAATTAAAAAAAAAAAAAAAACTGACGACAAATTCGTCGATTTATGGGGCTACTTTGTGGCTATCAAGGGAAAAACACACGACCAATACTGTTTTTTTTTATCTATAACTTAACTAGTTTACGGTGCGCCGCTCAGAAACGTTTTTGGGATTTTTTCGCTGTCCTTTATCACTTTATTTACGTTCCCAACTTTTCACCTACAACAGTGGCCCACGCGAAGTATGTCCGGACTTTTATTGTTATTCTTCATAAAGTCGACGGCAAGGCGTACACTCGATAATTTTATTTCCCCGATAAAGGACAAAAACGTGTTATATATTTATTTTTTAAATGGTTATAATGTAAATGAATCGGATTACGCGTAACTGATCCGGTAAATATTATAAAGACAATTAATCGCATCACTTATATACGATTAAAAAAACCGTTGGGTGTAATATAATATTACTGGCCCGCGCCTTGTGTTAATTCGTATAGTTTACCCAACTAGCACGACTACAGTTACGGACACAACGTCCACGTCGATTCCGGACGTTATGATAAAAACCGGGAACAGTTGCTAAAATGTCAAACTCGTCGGTGTTAATAGTTATTAGTTGTTATAAAAAATATCAAATCGATGTTTTTTCTTTTTTTTTTTTGTTGAATTTACCACTTAATCGAATCAATATAACAATTATAGTTACTCGGGAGTATTTTTCAATGTCGCTAACCTAAAAACACGTTCGTAAATTAAACTGAATCCGTATAACAAATTGCGATTTCTTTCGAATACTGGTTTTTTTTTTTTTGTCAGCAATAATATCAAGTACCTACGGAAAAGAAAAAAAAAAACAAATAAATAAATTTTCGTTTTCTCAACAAACGTACAGACGAATCGAAATTTCGTTTTATAGCCGCAGTATTATTTATTCCGGGCGACGACGGGCGGTGTTCACTCGACGAAATTGAGTTTACCATCATAAATCATATTACTTTATATTATATTATTATAATTCATTATAGTTTATCGACTATTTTCGTACGTTCATTAATTATCGTCGAAACCGTAAAGTGTATACGTATTCCCAACTCCTTACTGCCTATAATGATTGTTTTTTTTTTTATTGTCGTCGCGTCTTATTATGTTTCTCGGTTGTTGTGGTTGTTGTTGTTGTTGTTGTTGTTTTTTTCTTCTTTTTTTTTATTTTATTCAAATTTTTTTTGATTATTATACTCGCGTATTATTCATACGCGCCGCAGTCGGTATTGTATAGTTTCGGCACTATATTGGTCGGTTTCGTGTGTGCATGCAAAATACAACGCAATCAACCCGAGCCGCCGATTATCGAGATGGATCCCGGTGTAGTCTTTTAGTGTTGTGCGACGCGTATCTTCTAGTCAATTTTTCAATACGTTTTTTCCGTGACCGACTATTATTCGAACCCTAATGTAAATTTAGACGCACGGCTGATTTTAATTATTTTTAAAATATGCACATTTTTCATCGTTTCAAATACCTAGACTTGAGGTATTTTCGAAATAACAGGGCCGCCTACGTGTGTCGCCTGACGCCAGTGTCGAAAGCAGGGGGAGGGGCGATTATGGGTTTTTTTAAAAAAAAAAATATATATCTATATGAATATAAACTTAAACACGACTTTAAACCTACAGTCATCAACGTGATAAGTACGTGTTTGTACGTGCCAATAAAATTTGTTGTCAGAAATATGTGTTGTGGTGATAACTGATAAATAAATGATAAAATGCCAGATAAAAATATAATACAAATTTGTTTTTCCGGTTTATTACATCCTCTCCCCCTCCCCCGCCCGCATACGAAATTCCTGACGCATTATTGTAACGAGTTAAAAAAAAAAAAATATGTAAAAATCGATTTTTTAACTCGGCTCTTTATATAGTACTGCACGGTAATCTTTACCCGTCACACCTACGACGTCTCTGTCTGATTTGATTTACGAACGTTAACCGACAATTTCTCTTTTCATACGATCGTTTTTCTACAAATTTTTTCCCGTGTAATACGATAAGAAAAAAAAAAAAAAAAAAAACTTAAATATTACCCGTATTCCTTCAACCGTCGGTCGTTAAGACGTATCGTCAATTTTCCCAAATCTGAACAACATGTTGATTTCGCAAAATCCGCTTTACTTCCAATCGGATTCTTCCGAATATTATGTGTTTGTAACTATCGCCGTACCAAAATATTATTGTTCGATACCGAGCACGAATGATACTCGAGACACTTACTTATCTGTAGAGTATCTAACAGAATTTATTATATTATTTTTTATTATGTAAAATAATAATTAAGATAAGACAACGTAATCGATAATATTATTATAGCTAGTGTAAATATTGTTATCATCTCGAATTATTTATTTGTTAGGGTTTTTATTTCATACATTTTTTGTTTTATATATATAGATAAGATTATGATTTACGGTTTCCGAGGGGAAAAAAAAAAAAAAAAAAAAAAATAATTAAATTTCATACGTACATTACGTCGTATTTATAATCCAAATATTGTTTCAGAAAAAAAAAAAAATTTGTAAAAAAAAAATAACCCCGAGAATTTGAAGGGTTATTGTTGTGTTATTGCAATTGTCAATCTAACCGTGTTGCCGAGGGAATAAAACCACAAGTGATGGTTAAATATTTAAACTTATTTTTATAAGTGCCTGTTTTTCTTATGGTAATTCGTCAATTTTATTATTTATCGTTATTGGCGGGTGCGTACAAGTATAGAGTACCTATTCGTTTTATTCTATCAAATTGTACGCACTTAAATTATTAAATTTACTTACGGTTTTTTTCCTCCTCCCCCAAACAGCTATATGTGCGTCCTCGTAATTTCGACGGTCGTTCACCGCGCGCATTAACAGCGACTTCAAATGTCCGTGTACATAAAATAATCGTAAATTAAAAACAAACAAATACATAAAAAATGCTTTTATAAGTATACGATGACGGGTACTTATATAATAACCCGAAGGGGTTTTTCGTCTTGTATACAATAAACGATATTTATTATAGGCTTTTGCTCGGGTAGGTATTGGATTTTGTAAACTGCAATGTCAGTCGGATGTCCGACGACTACTAGTCAAGTACGAGTATTATCGACGGGATAAAAAAAAAAAAAATATTATTTAAAAGGTCTGACGGTGTCGGGCTTTGAACTGCATATTAACGACACAAATATGTTATTTAATACATACGTAATACGTTGCGTTAAAAAAAAAAAAGAAAAAGAAAAGAAAAGACAAATAAAATAGACACATATTTTGTTTACAAAAGGGCACAACTTATTATATTTCCGTGTGGTGTAAACGCCACAATCGTATTATATATATATATATATATATATATATATATATATATATATATATATATATATATATATATAAAAATTATAAAACAGTGAAATGTTGTCTGACGTCACCCGAAATAAAAATGAAAACTAACGAGTCGAGAGATGACATAGTATCAAATATATGCTGCGAATTTATTGACGAATTCGGAACGAAATATGTTCGTAATGGCCGTTAATTAAAACTGCGCCAAAAGTATTATGTTTATTTTTATACATGTTATTGTTTTTTAAACGACTGACAAATAAAAAAAAAAAAAAAAAAAACCGTCATAATCGTCAACTCGTTCCATTTTAAGAGTGTTAAAAGTACAATATACATTATGAATCCAAACAGTCCTAAGAGTCTAGAACTGGTTTCCAAATATAAATCGTCTACTGCTTCGTCTTGGGAGTTCACTCGGGTTAGTTATTCTCGCCCTCCACATCGGTTCTCATCCTTTACCAAATTTTCATCTAACCTCATATATAATCCTCCCCTTCTGGTAATCTCTATAATCACTTTTTCGTTATGGCCATATCCCCGGCTTCCATACCTATACATCATTTGACTCAACGTCTATCTCTTTATATTCTCGGCTATCATCGTTTATCCTTCTCTAGACATGGCCACCACGCATATATAAAATATAAAACCCCCCCAAGATACAGCCGGCTTAAACAATATAGAAAGGTGGTGTGTTTCTGTCTGTCATTGAACACCAATAAATGCAAGTTTATGCGTTTAACCTTAGTTACGAATCCAATCGTTTTGAATTATTCATTAGCTGGCTTACATCTGGATATCGTATCTAATTACAAGGATCAATAATAGGATCCTAGAGTACTAGGATAGGTATGTAATATTCGACCTCGAGCTAAATATTTCGAACTATACAGAGATAATAGAAAACTAAGGCTATACGCACTTTAGGATTCATTGAGTAAGCTAAAATGTGATTCCTATCAAGACCCACTAGCTTTTAAAATCCTTAACTGCTCGTTCGTTGGATCTAACCCGGAGTATTGTTCTTTAATCTGAATAAACAATACGATAAAGCAGACCGAATCAATTGAATCAGTAAAAAATTGTTTGTTTGTTTTTTCAAAGATTTATTGTATTCAAATTAGATATTGATATGCGTACATACAGTTATTACCATAATGTATTAAATGTCCTTAATCTCACTCCACTTGGTGAGAGACGGTTTCCTCTGCTCCTCAAATTTGTACAAAAATTTATTATTCGGTATAATTGATTTCCCTGAACTATTTTGTCCCTCGTCCGCTTTAAAATTAATATCCTTAATCAGGGACTGGAACCCGAAGAAAAATCGACAACCGGAACCTCTATTGGAGCCCATATTGCTCAACTCAAGAAACCGGAACCGGAATCGGAACCTTCAAAATAAAATACACATTTTTGCGATTCTTTTAGGCTCTTATCGGTTCCAAGAGATAACCTAAAATTGTATTTAAATCGGATTTTGTTTTAATCAAATTAATTCAAGTGTCTATTTTCCATAGCAATATTTATAATTTATTTATCTACGGTTTTTTTTAACTAGAAATAATCATATTATATTATACGAACGTCAGCGATTTTTATCTATAGTACAAAAATTCGGGTCAACCAACTATTATGGCTTTTTCCAACGAGAATACCTACGAATAATAATATTTAGTTCATTATAGTGAAGAGAATCGATGCCGTGTGTTGTCTGATCTGCTCTGTGTGTTTTTTTAACTTAATTTTTGTGACGGGGGGGGGGGAAGTGATTTTTCTTATGACTATTAGTTTTTATATTCTCGGTCGGAAAGAGTTAACGTTTTGAGATAATATTTACTCGGGGATTTCGAACTGTTTTACCCGAAAAGCCTCGTGCGGCGTACCCGTTTAGTGTTATTTTTACCGTAGGTAATTGTTTAAGAATTCGCACACGTCCGGGGGACGCCGTTTGCGTTCGTGCAGGCAACGATTTCGCCGTCTCGTTTGTGTACAAGACAAATAATTATTACTATATACCTCTGTTCACGATTTACCGCCGAAAATTAATACTGAAACCTGCGGTATTTTTTATTTATTTTTTTTTTTGCTACGTCACCTTCGCACATCAATGTTGTGCCGAACGCAGAATAATAATAATACGTGTAAGACAGCAATAATATCGTATTCAAAACGTATAACACTTGGATATTCTGCGCGGACTTACGGAAATGGCTAAACGAAACATAGACGAAACTATATATATATATATATTCGTATAGAACAATGAATTTCGGAAACTCTATATAATATTAAAGGCACTATTACAGTGGAACACGCGATACGGATACAGATAACACACATAATCGCTCCCCGATCGTTTAAATACAAATAATGAACGTTTAAATTATCTCAGATCAGATAATAGATAATATGAAATTTATCTAGATATATAAATAAATGAAAAAAAAAAAAAAAACCATTGCAGGCAGATCACTGTCTAGTATTGATTAATTTTTAACTATAAGAGTACAAACTTATAGGCATTTAATATTTTCTACTGCGGGTAATACATTTTTTTTTTTCGTTTAAGTATATTTTATGTAGACAATTACTGAAAACGTAATTGCTATAATTTTCGTTGTTTTCAGATAGATGACAACATTTTCACCTAGACAAGATAAAAAGTAAAAACAATATCATCTAGACGATTTATCTGTAGTTGACGCTATCAATTTATATTCGATACGGAGATACGTTGAATTTTCCAAATTTTCGCGGTATAATAATTAACAGGTTGTTTCTGCAGAGTTTATTGTCCTCAGATTAAAAAAAAAAAATACCACTCACATTACTAAAATCAATTACACACACACACACACACACTCGAGACTACTTCCTCGACGTAATCGTGTTAAAGACATGCGCAATCCGATTGATTATTAAAAAAAAATAATAATAATAATTATAATAATAGCACAAATGATTAGCTCCTCCGTACTTGCATTAAAAAAAATAATAAAATATTTTACCGGTAAACCACCAACCTGCAGATAATTATATATATAGCGTTCGTACATTGCTCGGTGCGATATTTCGTTTGTGCATTTTTACGAATTTTTTGTGTAGAAGCGGGTTTCCCTCACCCATCACCCGGTTTTTAGGTGTTCGCATTTTTCGAATAATTCAATAATAACACTCCGGATGTAAACTTTTTTTCTACAGAAGACTATTAAAACGCGATTAAAAATTTACCATTATTTTTTTTACACTACAGAAAGAAGACAAATCCGTTGAAGTATGCAAACATATTATTATAGGACCATTATCGTATTTGATCGGGCAATCATATCAATTGACATAAACACCGATTGATCGGATTAACAGGCGACGCGACGACGAAAAATTAAAAATAAAAAAAAAACCATTTTGCATTTGTGTAAATTCGGTTGGGTAAAGCAATAAAAAAAATAAATAAAAACGCTTGTGCTCGCGTGCGTTATTTTAGAGATACGTGACGGTACATACGTATTATTATGACCAATTTTATCTCGTATAGTACGTACTTAGAGACTTACACGTCGAAAAACTCATTGCTCAACAGCAAAGCCATTTAATGCCGAACAAAAAAAAAAAAAAAAAAAAAAACCCATAAACACGGTTTCCGGTCTTTCGCGTAAACACGGCGTGTTCGAGTACACGTATGTTTTATTATTTATTTATTTTTGAATTTTTTTTTACACCGCCGACCGTTTTGTGCGCGGTGTTTACGAATTTTCACGATAATATTGAGACACGGTCTGACGTATTTTTTCTACGTACCGTACGATACCATCAACCGTTCGTTCCTATATGTGGCCTATGATTATTTACAAGTATATTATAGCCGTGAACGACGTGACAAACGAATATTTCGGATTCCCATCCCAGTGTAGCGTTTTACAAACCATGTGTGTGTTTTTTTTTTCTTTTCGAGAAACAATTTTTCGGTCAGTGAAAATGCTCCGATTTTTTCGCCATATATCATTAAAAGATGCTGAGTTTTCGACCCTCTACGTTGCTTATAATTGAAACATTTTTTGAAATTCCCAATACTTATTCCGAAAAAAAAAAAAAAAAAAAAAAATCGCTTTTTACGTCGTTTTGTTTTAAATCACTTAATTTCATAAAGCCAAATGCTCCAATTTTTTTTACGCAGTACCTTAAATGATGCACAAGTCCTAGTACCGACGGTACTTTACTTTAAACATTTTTCTAAACTATCAACAGTTCACACCCTATGCCATTTTTACTAGTGTTCTACTCGTAAAATTTGTTTTTTTTTTTGACTATTAAACATATTGCAAATAATTCACATCGTATTTCGAAAGAAGCGGATTTTTTACCCGGTGTCGCGGTGAAAAAATGTCTAGAATCCCAACGGGTTTTTCAATAAAGAAAAAAAAAAACTGACGACACTTGTTGATAAATCAGTTTTGGTTTTATTGATTTCTGGGCAACACGGGATAAAACACGTCTCATACTACTCCGCTCAGTAACGTTTTTCGTTTGCAATGGTTTATCTTTTTATTTTTCAATAAAAATATTCCGTTTAATTATTCGAATATGTATTTTAAGTTTTAAAAAATGTTTCCCATATTGTTTTAAATTAAAGCGCATCGCACTACGTTGGAAGTCAAACGCATTCAAAATTTTAACTTTTACTAGCAAAATACTCACCTTAGATGAATGACTTTATTCTACTCTAATATGTGTTAAAAAAAAGTATTTATAAATACTTTTCAATAGTATTTGTATTCGTACTGGAATATTGTTGAAGTATTCAAATACGTATTCTGTATCTGTCTTTACTAATAAGACAAACAGTCCGCCGATCTATAGAAAGTGATTTTCTATATGCGAAGAGTTCTCATAGGTGTACTTTGGAAATGTCGAACACATTGAAGGCTTTCGCCTTTTCAATTCCGGATTTGAAAACACAATTTTAAAATTTTAATTAGTTTTTTTTTTTTTTAAAATTAATATGTAACGCGCTCAGAGCTCTGAAATGCCGGTCTCCGCGGCTAATACAACTAGTATATTATAAAATAATATTTGTATTTTTACTCAAAATACGTTTAAAAAGTATCTTTTACAAGTGTGGCTTAAACCTACATAGGTATATTTTCAACATGAAGATTTGAACGTCACGGCACACGGGCAATAACGGAATCGATGGATAACCGAGGAAAAGTTTGTCCGCAAAAGTCGAAATTGCCGTTAGCATTAACGCCGAAAAAACATTTACACACTTGTCCCGGTATCATTCGAATACGTCGAATACGTAGTCTGTGTGTGAGAGAAAAAAAAAATATATATATATATAAAAAATCGCCTACGACCGTGAACGATTTGTGATGTCTTTATTATACGCGTGCAAGTTTTTAATAAGCCATCAGGAAAAAGAAAATTATTTTTTAAAAAATATAATAAAAACTGTATGGTTTACAGTATAATATAGTAATAATTTAATATATATATATATATAAGGACGACAGTTGTTTTTATTTTTTATTTTTTCGCTACGATTAAAATAATATTAAATTATCATATGTCAGCCTACTTAACTATAATATGTCGGCCTAGGTTTTGTATTATTATTATTTTTTTTCGAATTTTTATTGGTTTGATAATATTTTTCAGGTCGAATCCACTGCTGAAAAACAAAACACGGTTATAAAAATAGAATAATTTAATAATATATAATGGCTATAATTGGTTTTCATTAAACCCGACCGATTTTATTGCTGTTATAGCCTCCGCGACAGCAATTTAATAGCCAACTCGGTATAGGCCGTTCCTGACATTTTTGCTCGATCGCCGTCAAATTTAACTTAAAAAAAAAAAAAATTAAAAAATTAAATATTGCCTACTATTATAAAATACGAGTAATACGCGTCCATAAACATCGCAGAAACACACCGATTAACATTTATTATCTGGTGTCTAAACGATTTTGAAAAAAAAAAAAAATAATAAAATACACTAAACGCCGATTTATATTTATAAAATAAATAATGTTCGCGAGAGGCAATATTGACCTCTAAATCAAAGTCGGCGGATAAGTCCATACATTTAATCGGTTTATTATATATCCATCGTATATTATTTTTCATATTGATTAAAATTTCTGTTTTTTTTTTTTTTTTTTTTTATTACGATTACAACATAATTATTACGTGGACGGATTTTATTTTCAATATAACGTACTACGGGCCTAGTATAAGGTATATCCGTTCTCGGTTAAATCGCCGTCGTCGTTTAGAAAAAAAAAAAAAAAAAAAAAAAAACGAAAAGAAAAGAAGATTATACCCGATTTATTTAAAAATATATACGGGGCGGCGAACCATTATCCAGAGATTTGATTTCTGTTATGTTTTTAAAATCGTTACACGAAATCATTTAATCTTTATGGTAAAACTGTTTTCAACTTCTTTGCCCCTAATCATATTTATACCTTAAACGAGGATACACTTTGGACTTCCCAATAGAAACCTCACCCTCTAAACACAATTTCGAATATGGAATATTTTTCTAGAAATGTATATTATTATTATTAATATCTTTCCCCACTCCTCCGGTTTACATTTTTATCCTTTTTAACACTTACGTGTTTTGCATATATCAATACTTTCAGAATAATATTCTTTTTTCAAATTTGTACCGAAAATGGGGCATTTAAGATTCTGTCTTGGTGGGGGAGGGGGGGGGTGTAGGATATCTATTTATTCAGAGGTCGCCCAGCCCTCTATATTTTTCTTAATTTATAATAATAACTTATTAAAATTACAAAATACGTTAACTGCAGATTAGTATTTATTTAATTAGCTTAATTATCACCTATATAAAACTATTACATTTCTAAACAAATACTGATAAATGTTATACTTTTTAAACCGACGGGTGAGAGGGAGGATAAAACCTCTAACCTCCCTTCCCTGGGCACGCCACTGGAAACCTGAAATATCATCGATAGAAAATCCGCTCGATAATAAACACATCAAAATACCCAATATCTGCACATTATAATCAAATATAGAGTGTTTAAAAAATAAGCAATAAAACACAAATCTAAACCCTATTATAATATATTTTATTGTATATAGTGTTTTTGTTCCTCCATAACGTATATATATACTGTAAAATCGTTGAGTTTTTTTAATTCCGTATAGCTGCTGCTACGAAAACAAAACCCTCGGCAATTTTAATTTGCTATAGAGAAAAAAAAACCCCCAGAACGATTTGAATATTGTGTGTACCAATTAGTTTCATAATTCTAGAACTAACAAAGTTCCAATAAAGTTGTCGATTGGCGCCATATTTCTGGTGGAAAAGTCGTTGACAGGCAGACAGGAAAAAAAAAAAAAATCAAAAAAAAAAAAACATCACACATCATAATAGATAATAGTAAAGCCGCGATCGGAATGTAATATTATAATGATATTATCTGCAATATTGAGCGTCCTGGGAAATGTTTTGTTCGCCGAAAAATATGTTTTCCCGACCGGTAAACGCGCGAATCGCCGCAGTAGATAAAATCTTAAATATACGTATGAAATCGATTGGTTTTTTTTTTTTTTAATTTAATTTTATTATTATTCAAATAAAATTGTCCGGTTTCTGCAGGGGTGGAGGTGGACGGGAGAAAAAAAATAAAACGGCAATAATTTACGGTTTTTTTTTTTTTTTTTTTCATGCGCACAGGAAACCTCCTCAGAGACAGCAGCCCCAGCACACGCACCGGTTGAACTTGGGCGTCGGCGGCGGCGGCGGTGGTGGTGGTGGTATCGGCGGCGGCGGCGGCGGCGGCGGTAGCGGCGGCGGTCCCCCCCGCAGGAAGACTTCTGGTTACATGCGGCCGCAGTTCGCGGGCCCCATGGAGTTGGAGACGCTGATGGAGGAAGGGGCGGCCTCGCCCGGCCCGGACAGGCGAGAAGGCGACCCGCGCGCGGAGGACGACGGCACTAGCTCGCCGCTAACCAACGGGGACAAAACGCCGCAGCAGCAGCAGCAGCAGCAGCAGCGAAACCGTCGGCACAGCAAACAGCACAGACGACAATCCGCCGCAACAGCAACAATGAAATCCAACTCCGAGCGTCCGCGCAGCATGCTCAACCTCTACTTGGCTGCGTGCACAGGTCAGTACGCGGATACCGGCGAAATTATTATTTATCATGGCCCCAAAATTAAGTCCGTTGTTTTCCCCTCTCCCCCCCCCTTTTTTTTTTTTTTTTCTTTTTCTTTTTCTTCTGGAAACAAATTTCGTGAACCGCGGTCGAATCACGGCCGGACAAGAAGGGTCGGGGTGGGATGGTTGCGAGGAGGCGGTGGAGGAATGGCACAAACGTCGACAAACGGCTAATACATATATATCATACGGTATAATTTCGAAATATCCATTTTGAGCGCTATGCCAATAAAAACGTTTGACAAATAATCACAATATTTTTTATAAATATTGCGTCGTGTAATAATATTATTGTGTTTATACCGTAACGGGCTAGTGGTTTTTTCTCTCTCAATATTCCAACGAGTAAAAAAAAAAAAAAAACAAAGCGGTCTTGTCCATTTAAACAATCGATTTCCAGTTAGTCGTTCGGTTTTATCCGTAACTATAAAAAAAAAAAAAAAAAAAAAAAACGTCTGTGCGGAACGTACGTATATTTATTTTCTGGTTCGGTCATTATTATATTATTATTTCTGTCGTACCTATGCACACCGCTCGCAAAACGAATTGGTTTCTCAATCTATAAATAAACGTGATTAAAACTTTCTTTTTGTTCCTGTAGGAGGTGTACGCTGAAAATAATAATTATATTGCACCGCGGAAAAATCGGAACAATTAACAATACCGACCGAGTGGTATTAAATTTTCCTTTTTAGTGCTCGGGATTTACGTATAGAAAACGATAAAAATATCCGCTACATTTGCATAAAATATGCACGGAAAAAATCGAACGATACTCGCGGCGAATATTGTAAACATTATGTAAATATAAAAAAAAAAAAAGCAAACAGTATGATGCTTGTACGTTTTAAATGTACCATTACAAGTGTGTCTATATCGGTCTTATTTTATCGGTTATGCAAAAAAAAAAAAAAAAAAAAAATGTAGAAAATGTTCAACATAATTTTCAAACGACAAAAAAGAAACTCGAATGTTCCCGGTCAAATAAATATCTGATCTATGCCGATTGTCAATTGATTTTTATAATAATATAAATTGGTCAGCATATATTTCGATAATAACTTTATGACATATCATACAGTATAAATGAAAAAAGAAAATGAAATATATTTCACATATTGTACTAAATATGATAGGTGGTAGTAAAATATGCCCGAAAACTATGTCGAAATTGAAAAAAAAAAAAAAAAAAAAAATGCAATTTTCATTCTGGCGTTTTAAAAATGTATAACCGTACTAAAAACCCTTGACAAAATGCATTTGAATAAATTAATATTCGCAATATTAAATGCCGAAAAATGCGCTTTATTTAGTGGTTTTTTTTTTGTTTTTAAATTCAATTTACATTCGACATTTACATAGATAAGAAAAACTATTCGGTTTTAATTCAGTTGGTTTACGTAATGTATTATAAAAAACAATTATAAACATTTTGATCGAACACGAATCGGTGTTTTATACTTGATTGAAACGTTTTTTTTTTTTTTTTTTCCAATACATTTATTTGATTGTTCATTTTTTTTTTCCACGCCAATAAACAGATAAATAATATTGTTTAGCCATTGCATACGTCATTACCTGTTAGGTTTATTAAAAATATAAAAATAAAATTAAACGATAAAACGATAAAGAAAAAGAATTCAAATAACAAGTACGGAGAGAATGCAATAATGATATTATTCGTATACAGAAGTAAAAATGATAATATATATATTTTATAGGGTTGGGCGCTGGGTTTTTTTTATGATTATTTATTTTTTTTTTTTTTATTAAACTGCGAGAAAGCATCGAATATATTTCCGATATATATATATATATTATCCCGCGGGATAGAATCGGCGACTAAAATATATCATTTTTTTTTTTTTTTGTTCGAGGGAAATTATTAAATAGTAGGTGCGTATTTATTATTTTCAGACGTTTAAAGAATTTGTTTTGAAAAAAAAAAAAAACGTGTCGGGTAAATAAATAATCGCTCGGAATGCGCAATGTATAATACGCACACGCACGCACGCACATGCACGTAAAAAATTTAAAAAAAAAACCGCTTAGTTACGCAGAAATGAACATTTAAAAAAAAAAAAAAAAATTTATATTTAAAGAATCCGTTGGAAAAGCATTCAAATATTTTATTATTTCTTCAAATGCGTGCGGAGGGAAAAAACTCGTACGTTTACGTCCACGCATACCGTAAACTGATTATTATTATTTTATTACAAGTACGTAACAACCGCCCCCTAAGTTTGTAACGGATTTTTCACACCGTCGTCGTCGTAATAATATTATACCTAAGTGGCGGACGATAAAAAAAGCAGAGAGGTGCATCACGTGTATACATATATATATATAAAAAAAAAAAAAAAATTAAAAAAAAAAAAAAACATTTCTTCTATACGCTCTCGTAGTCGGGTCGATTGGAACGATAGGCGCGCCGACGACGTTAGTTATACCTGATATTTTATACGTAGGTAGGCCTAACTCGTTGTATTTTTTATATATATTGGTATAATTTATTACGTTACCAGTTTTTTTATTATTTTATTATTATTATTATTTTTTTTTTTTTTTTACAAACCAAACAGGAAAAGTAACCGAGCGCGAATGATTTACATTTTATATAAAACGAAAATGTATGCCTATACGCCATATACACGAACGAGTGGTAGTCCTAAGTGTAGTCCTGTATTTTTTTTTTTTCCCTGTGGATATAAAAAAAAAAAAAACCAAAACCAAAACTTGACGGGCCATCCGATATAATAATATGCGCACAAAGAATATATTATAATTTATAAAAGAAGAAATCGTGAAATTCGTACTAGGCGCGCGGTAGTATTTTTTTATTATAGTTTTTTTTTATTTTTTTTTTTTTTTTTATATATACATATTATTATTGTAAGTATACTTTTAGGCTTAACGTCAAAACGAAAAACAAGATTTTTCGTTTAAATCCCAACGATGTTATACTCGCATTAGGTATGTGTGTATTATTTTTTATAGTACCGGTATGGGGAAATTTAATTTTATAACCAAAAAATAAAAAAAAAATACGTATATTTATTTCGGAATAATAAATCTATCAATTTAAATTTTTTTTACGCATCCTAATTTAAAAAGAAAAATATATTTTATTAAATTAAATATAATTGATAATTGTGTATTTAATATTATGTCCGCCGCGTGCCGGAATTGGGCGAATCCGTCGTGATGAATTCCCAAGATCAAACAAAAATTGTATACGATTTTTTGTGGCTACTTCGAATAAACATAAAAATTACGTTTTTCGAAAAAAAAAAAAAAAAAATCAAATCAAATACAAACAAACGGCCGAATTACGTTGGGAAATGATTTTTTTTTTCTTTTTCTTTTGATAACGGTGAATAATATTATATGTGTAGACGTTCGTAATCGTTGGACGGACCTTGTGTGTTACCATTTAGACTATTTTAGAGGACGAGTCGTTCAGAGATCAGAAAACATAAAAAAAAAAAAAAAAAAAAATGCGCCTTTTGTAAAGTCGCCCCCTACTCCGGTCCGCGGCAACGTATAAAATCTAATAGAAAAATTCGCGTACTTAACAAAAAAAAAAAAAAAATTGTTGTAAAAATCGTATGACATACTTTTTTTTTTTTTTTTTTTTTTTTTTTTTCCAATTTACCATCGCCGCACAGTGTGTGATCGTCGCAGTGTACCTATACAAACCAATAGGCCCTGAGACATCTCTTGCAGTCGTCGTACACCTATACATGTAATATTATAGCCGAGTACAAAAATTGTCGTATTGATTAATATTCATTTCGAAAATGACAATTTGACGACGTGTTGTGGTGCGATCGCATTTGATCGTTAATCGTACGTCTGCGGACGTCTGGCACAATAGTAACGCCGAGTTAAAAATTACTAAAAATTACTAAATCAAATATAAATTATACGTACTGAAATTCGAGGAAAAAGAATTAAGTCATGGTGATAATACTTTAATTATCGTTCTACCGCGCTATAATACATTTTTTTTTTTTTTTTTTTGTGATAAGATTTGTTTTCACGTTATTAAACTTATATGGTACGCAGGTTTCATAACGCTTGAATAATATTACATGTATATAAAAAACATTTAAAAAAAAAAAAAAACCCCAATAATTTCGATATTTCGACATAATACGTTTGTTGTACGTTTCGTCACACGCGTGATCAACACGTTAAATCGATTTTTTCAAAATAATTTTTATTACAATTTGTTATTTAATTATTAATAGGTTTTATTAGTTCGTAAACCACCACCCAACTCGATTGTAATATTATTATTATTATTATTATTTCATTTTGTGTTTAATATCATAAATCAAATTGTACAACATTAGGTTTCAATATTTATTTTGAAATAATTGAATTTGTATAATCAGACGCAATCAATACAATTGTCGTGCAAATACTATCGAATTGAAATTGAAAAAAAAAAAAAAAAAAAACTCGAATAAAATCCTTTTTATATTAAACATTTATCGACCAAATATATTCAAACTATGTAATTTATAGCTAGGTACATTATAATACACGTACTTGTATACTTGTTAAATGTATTTTGAATACAGATATCCACTTAAGAATACATATCCAGAATACGTATTTGATTACGAATTCAGATACATTTTAAAAGTATTTATAAATACTTTTCGTTGTTCATATTTAATACCGGTAAATATCAATATGATGTCAAAAACCAACTTCCGACGCGCTTCCATTGAAAACATTATGGAAAACATAT
Source organism: Tuberolachnus salignus (assembly GCA_956483605.1). Taxonomy (NCBI): domain Eukaryota; kingdom Metazoa; phylum Arthropoda; class Insecta; order Hemiptera; family Aphididae; genus Tuberolachnus; species Tuberolachnus salignus. Next base: position 47,487,690 of record OY101429.1, on the reverse strand, counting down.
TTAAAAATACTATTGAAATATTCCAAATATATGTGCTCGATTGCAAATACAAAATACTTTTGAAATAAATATTTAAAACACAATTTCACGCGCGTATATAAGTGTTTAAAATACACACCCAATATTCGAATATCGAACAAGTAATCGGATATTTTTCTAATTTAATTATACTTTATTATAATTCAAATACTTTACAAGTCTGACTATAGACAACTTTAAACCGACGTCGTCGACATTACAAAAAAAAAAAAAAAAACTATATATGCATCATCTAAGCGACGTGAAAGTACATATAAAAAATAAACTTTCATTAAACGCAGGGGAAAAAAATGCATTTTAATCGATAATATTTATTATTCGTGTACATGAATATTCTTGCTATCGGTCGGTGTTTTTTTTTTTTTTTTTTTTTTTTTTATCTATGTCTATAAACACGTAAAAACGTCACGATAAATATTATAATATTTCTATATTTAATACGCGAAACGCAACCGGATAACGGGCGCTCGGTCTTTATCCTCGATACGTTTAAATATGCATATAATACTTACTTGAAAAAAAAAAAAAATTAATTATAAAAAACCGCGAGACAACACGACACGAATCGCGCGCGTACAAGTAGGAGAATTTTCTTTTTTTATTATATTACACCTGAAACTTTCCCTTCTCGGTTTCTACGCGGGAGAGCTTTTTTTTTTTTTTTTTTTACGTAGTGTTTGTACAAAATTATATTTCGCGAATATATTCATGCGTCCGAACAAAGTGTTCGACCCGAACCAGTGGCAGTGGACGTAGTGAGTGATAATAATCACGGATAAACGAGCAAATACCTTCTTCTGATAATATACATAACCCGACGACGGTTGGAATATGATTTAAAAATTAAATTCCCAAGTAAAAACTCATCTTTGTTGTATTTTTAAGTGAGCACTGGTGGAGGATAACCCTTAGCCACCCATTCCCCGCGCACGTCACTGACCGGAAGACATATATAGCAGACCCATAACTGCTAGATTTCTTGTAGCCGCACTTTGGATTTAGTCGTCGGTGAGGTCGTTTATTATTTTTGTTTCGTTCGCTATACTTTTATAATTCAAAAACCCGACGGAATTATCGAAATTGAAATTTTGTATTCGTTTTTGTCGAATCATCGATGATTTTTTCTGTTTTTTTTTTTTTTTTGTTGTAATTCACTATAAGAAATAATCATTGAAACATAGGGTTTTTGGTCCGATTCACGGATACAAATAATCTCGACGAAAAATATTGCAATTGATAATTATAATAGTAAAACGACCGAAACACCGTCCATGGAAGGGCCACTTTTGTAGATGGGAAGTTAGGAAGGTTAAGTATACAGGAAGAGGGAAATTATTTTTTATCTGTACGCAATCATTGCTAACGAAAAACAATACTGAGCGAAATTCAGTTAGTCTTATTTTAAAATGCCGTAATTCTTAAGATTTTCATCAAAATGTACACTTAATGCTTATAAAACGAAATTATTACAATTCCCTCGGTTTGTTTTCGTTTTCGCCATTAAGTATAAAATTTACGACGAAACCCGTGTCGAGTTTTCGTGTATTTCTGTTCGGCCAAAAAAGTTTTGGTCAATTAATTCGGATAAAAAACCTAAAATGCCTAGAAATAGTTGGAAAAAATGGCGACGATGTTTTGAACATTTGCCCACACCCGGAAAGGCCTAATATTAATATTCTGTGCACATTTCAGATCTCTACGATTATTTTTAACCGAGTTACAACAAATAGAACAAACTGATAATAATGAAATCGTTGTTGTTGAGTTGTTTCTACGTTTTTTCTCGATTATTAAGAAAACTACAATTAGATCCAATAATGCTTTCGGAAAATGTGCTACACTTGAAAATCGGATCAGTATGTCTAGTAGAAAAGTTATCCAATGACGGGGGGAAAAAAAAATCCATTCTAGTGAAACCAAGACATTCGTTAGACGTGGTTAGATTATTATAATCAGATCTCAAAAAAAAAATATTCCTTCGTTCTCGAATTGCATTCGTCTCTGTAAAACCAAGTCGTCTGCAGTATAACCGTCCGCTGGCGTCTCCCAACCAGTTTTTTACGACTACTTTCGTGACGGCCTATGCGGGTTATTTTTTTTTTTTTTTTAATAGGCCTCCAATCTATAAAATAAATATTATTCCTCGGTCCTTGGGCATATTAATTGTTTTGGTTATGTTAAAATTCTTTAAACGATATCGTATTTCCCGTTCTCCGGCGGTCTTGTTCCCGGACATTCCTCCGGTTACCGGCCATTTTGTATCTTTGCTCTGTAACTCTTACTGATACGCGTTATAACGTTAGGCGGTGACAAACTGCAAATACGTTTTTCGGGAAAGTTTTATTGGCGGTTTTTTCGTCAATTTGTTTTTTAATATTATCGATTACCCCTCTCCCCTCCCGTTCCGATGCGAATAATTATTTTATTTCGCCTAAAATCCGGCCTGTTCGTATATAGAAAATACGGGCTTTTTTTTTTTTTTTTTTTTGTTATTCTATCGGACGAAATGCGTACGATATTATATTGTAGGTATGTAAGGTGTATTCAAAAGTATTCCGAGAGATAAAAACCGTTAAACAAATCCGGGACTAAATATTCGAAATAATAATAATAATAGTAATAAATAGTAATAAAAAAAAAAAAAAAAAAAGAAAAAAAACCAGCAATAAAACCGCGCGCTATAAACGAACAGTTTAAATAATATTATCTTTGAGGAAAAATTTTTTTTTATTTTAAAACGTTGTCGAAAACGCCGTAAAACACTTATCCGGAACATACGTGACGATAGACCACGGAACGTTCGACGACATCCATAATTCCGCGCAGAGTAAAAACACACCGGATAATAGCGAACAAATATTTGCTACGGCCAATAAACTCGCGTATAGGTCGGCGCATAGGAATCGATTTCTTTTCTTATTTTTTTTTTTTAAATAACGACAATAATAATTCGTTATGTTTCCACGCGTACGCGGTACAAGAAAAACCCGTACGGAAATTTAAATACCGCGTTCTGTTCTGGCTTGTATCCGTTACGCCAGGTCGTACCACCTCGACTATTGTTGTCGCTCAAGAGTACTGCGGCCCGGGAATTGTCTTACGAGCCTATACGCTCGGCAAAACTTGAAACTTATCCGTGTACGCCCACCACCACAACGCCACTCAGATTGGTACGGTTTTGCGTGGCCCGGGGCGAATCACGGCGACACAATACTGTGCCGAATAAAATGTCGCGGTAAAGGTTCGCTCAAACCGAAGCGGTAGCGGCAGCGGTATTTATCGCTTTTTAATAAATACCGCCTGATCTAACCTAACCGGAGCGAAATATTTCGCCAAAAATTACTAGTCGACATTGTGACACACCCATGCGCGTACATGTATTTTGTTATTACGTATTATGATTTTTTTTACTAATATTAATATTTAAAAGTACAAAACAACATATTTCTATATTTTTTTTTTAAATTGTTATCATACCATGGATATTTATTATGAAAACTCGAGTTCAGATGAAGAAGATGTATTACTGTTAGCAGCTGTAACGGATGATGAAGAACAAAAAAGGTACCATAGGATTATAATTAGGCTTAGGGACTTATAGATCTCAAAAAATTATAATATATTATAATTAGAGTTAGGATGTTGAATATGTCGATGTGATAATAATATATTAATATTCATATTGCATTGTTGCACTGTACAATTAAAATGAGTTGGGAATTTGCAACTGATTATCGCAGCGGTAAGCGAAAAATAAAAATATCGCGCTCAATCTTGCGGTAACATTTTCGCCGCGGTATTAATTTCGCGCTAGCCGAGTGCACTCGTATTAAAACGTATGGACATTAAATTTCGCTGCCGCTGCCGCTTCGGTTTGAGCGAACCTTAACACGTCTGTAGGGCGTTTTGTACAATTACCAACACGGCAGATTAGATATATGCCGAAGTTTAAAACACATCGGTGCCGAAACGCGATGCCAATGTTTTGTGCGCCGATTTTAACACCGACGGTTTCAAGCACTTCTTGTAATAATTGTAGAGCGGCCCCGCCGGAAAAACACCCGATTCTCCCGGGATTTTCCCGCCCCTGTCCGCGGCCACGTTTACCGACAGAGTGTTACCTTCCGATTAGTTTTGTTTGCACGTTCTCTCGTAGAGCCTAAACCAACGAGGTTGTATATATGTGCCAGTTCGTTAGGCGAGTGTAAATAGGTAGTTGGAAATTAAACAAAATGGCGGTCACGGGGTGCAAAGTATATATATATATATATATATATATATATATTTTTTTATCGATTCGTGAAACCGGTCGAGATTAAAAGTGTGGAACGAACGAAAAACATTGACGACTCGATAACGAACAAGACCGACAATACGTTAGCCACGCACAGTAGATCGTGAGAGGGGGGGAAACCGTTACCTATTAAAAAATGATAAGAACACAGGAAACGGCCACGTTGAGATTACTATCACGATAAGAATGATAAGAAACAATTTTTTTTTTTTTTTTTTTTTGTGATATGTCTGTCTGTAATATAATCGTTATTATTTATACAGGCGAGGTTTCCGTTTAATTTCTCATCGTTTCGGATTTAACGAGTTTAACATTGCCGTTAGAGTAGCCGACGAATAAAAAAATACAAAAAAAATAATAATACTATTACGTGTGTACTACGGTACGAAATTCGGCTTTTTTTTTTTTTTTTTTTTAACAGATCGGTTAAAATATATAGTATTCGGATCGTATTTAATAGTATTTAATAGAATAGTGAATACTGACATTCGACCTAGGGATTTTTTCGTTAATATTTTCTAATTCGATAGACGTACATTATAGGGGCCGACAGATTATATACATATTACATATAGTGATTTTATTATATCGATAATAGACGAAATACATTTAACTAAACGGATCGGCCAGTAAGTTTTTTGATTATTCATAATCAGTCGAATATATGTGTTAATAGTTTTATAATTATTTTTTAGACGCCTTATATAGACGTCTAATGTGTCCAAAACGAATCACAGGCTTAGACGATAATATTATTGAATCTCCTTCGGCGTCCCGGAATAGATTCGATTTTCAAAATTCAAACGTTTTTGTTTGATTGTATTCTTTTATTCTCCTCGGACAGGCCAATATTACAGAATAAAACACTTTTATGCCGCGACTGATGAAAATTAAGGAATGAATTTGCAACGCCTCTTCCCCCTCCAAATTAATCGATATAAACGTTAATTTTTAAAAAAAAAACATGTTGGCGCTTCTTGTAACTGTATAAAATCCGTTATTAACACGTTTTAAATTCTTTGTTTATTTTATAATGGTTTTTTTTTTTTTTTTTTTTACGTTAAAATCCGTCTGTCGACCACTCTGCACTGATAAACAAATAAACAAATGCGATACTATTTTGGTGCGGTTAATAATAATTCTCTTTGAGTCCACGGAAAACGGAATAACGTACTGGATTTCTAAAGAACATATAAAAAAAAAAACACTCCTCGTACAGGATACTGTTAGAAAGTGGACCACATGATAAGATATGATGTAAAGGGGAATTTATATCTGTACGCAATGATAAATTTTTGCTTAAGAAAAACGAAATTCGCGGTTGATCGTGTTTTGCAATGTCGTGATCGCTACGATTTCCGTCAAAATTTGCATTTCAAACGCTTATATAAATATATTTTTTTTAAAAAAACTACTTTACGTTAAACTTCATTTCTTTATCACCATTCAGAAAAACTTATGATGAACCTTGTGTCAGTCAAATTTTCGAGCATTTCTGTTGGGCCGAAAAAATTATATTCACATAAATCGGAAAAGAGTACTCAAAATGCCGTGGGTTTTACAATTTTCGCCAAAATCTAAACTTCAAATAGTTCAAACGTTTAAAACGAAAAAAAAAAAAAAAATTGTCGAGCATTTTTGAGAAGCCAAAAAAATTAATCCGCATAAAACTGAATACAAACTAAAAAAACTCGAAAATTACAAATCGCCCAAAAATGTCCAGAATGTTTTGAAAATTTTACCACGTCTAAAAAAGATTAAAATAGGTATTTGGTAAAAATGTCAAGTCTACAATTATTTTTTAACTGAATAACAAAGAAAAATCAAACAAAAAACCGTTATGCGTAAATATTCCCGTTTTTCCTCCACACTATTATGGAAACTACAAGTTAAATTAAAAAAAAAAATGATCTCAACGCAGTCAACTAAATCTAAAATGCAACAAAAAATCTCTCTTGTTGTCGTTTGAACAATATTTCTGGTGTATAAAAGTTGTTAACAGATACAAAAAAAAAAAAAAAAACCCACACATCATCAGCAAAATCAATACATTCTTTCGGTCTGCTCAGAATCAAAGAGTATTTTTCATACGCTTATTTTATTGAAGGCTTTTAATTTCGATTACATATTTTATTTTCAGAAAAATAATTTTATATATAAAAAAATATAATAGACGGTCCGCCATTGCGATGAAAACCTCCGCGATTCATATACGTACAAAGCAAACCATTGATAAAAATGATAAAATTGATAAAATACATAATACTTCGCATTGTTATTTTAGATAGGAAGTGGGGGGTAGGTATTTTTAGTATATATGGTGTATCGTTTAGTTTTTAATCCGAAAACGACAATAAACCGTAACAATCAAAAAACGATTCAGAGCGGAGCTAGGCAAACCATAAGATAATATTTAAAAATTACAGTTTTGGCGGAGGGTTTATTTGGAAATCAACGAATTCGTCGCGAGTTTATTTTATTAATTCGAATTAATCTATTGTTGCATTACCATCGCGAAGTGCCCGTTACGGTTGTTTAATTTATTCCGTGGTTCTGGTCTGATGATGTTTTTTTTTTTTTTTTTGTCGTTATCCATATTCCACATTAACCACTGTTACTCAATTGTTTTACCGTGCACTTGTCGGTATTATTACCATTATTAACGTTGGTCCGATGTTGGTAATTTTGCAGTGAACATGGGCGCGTTGGCCGCCGGTTGCGCGCTGACGTGGTCGTCGCCGACGCTTATCAAGTTACAGTCGGGCGACCCGTCCGTGGGCATGCAGATCACCGACGAAGAGGGCAGCTGGGTGGGCTCGCTGGTCACGCTGGGCGGGGCCATCGGGCCGCTGCTGGCCGGCGCGCTGCTCGACCGGCTGGGCCGGAAGAACACTATACTCTTGAGCATGGTACTGTCGGCCATCTCGTGGATCGTCGTGGCCGCCGTGCCCGGCCTGTACGGGCTGTACGGCGTCTGGGAACCGTTCGGCTTCACCGTCGGCGTCCCCGGCCTGTTGGCCCTGTACGGGGCCCGGTTATTGGCCGGTATCGCCGTCGGCGTCATTTTCACCGCCGTGCCCATGTACATCGTCGAAATCGCCGAGGTACGTACACAATAAATATTAATACAATTGTGGTTGGAAAACCAGTGGCGTCACATTTGGGGTAGTTCAAAATGACATATTAAAAACAGCACGACCGGCTGATCGTAACGAATAAGTATATTTTATTTCTAATTATATTTTACAATTTTTATGTACAAAACCTAATCGTTTTTTGTTTTTGTTTACTAAAAATCATCCGAACTGCATGAGGCGAGAGAGAATCTTTACTGTAAACGGACAGCATTGTCAATCCGTCAAGTCTATTCTAAAAAAAAAAAAAGAGAAATCGTAAATTTTACTCAAGTAAACATTGTTTGTTAGACCCAATATTGTTTTAATATAATTTGATTTGAATCAGGGACCGGAACCTTAATTATTAATTCGGTTCTTAAAATAAACAAAAAAATAAGTTCTGGTTTCAATTCCTGTTTTTAAAATTATAAAATAAGGGTTCCGATTAATACCGGTTCTTAAAAATCCGTAGTACAAAATAAAAAATTAAACATTTTTGTTATAAAATTGCATTACCTATTGTTTATTAGGAATTTTTTTTTTTTTTTTAATAATTAAAACGACTAACAAAATAACTTTTGAATTCATACTGAGCTTTTTACCATCTAATTCATTAGGTAATTTTATTCTAGTAAACTTCATGACGAATTCAAGCATGTTTTGATTGAAAACACAACCGTTATCGAATCCTATAAAGTATACAGAACTAAATATTATTATTCGTAGGTGTTCTTGTTAAAAAAAAAAAAAAACCCCATAATCGTTGTTCGACGAGAATGTTTGTACTATTTGTAGATAAAATCACTGACAGTCGTATTATTTCGAGTTAAAAATACCCTAGATAAATCAATTATTAATATAAAAGAAAAATAGACACTGTGTATTGTATTTATATAAAATGTTTAGTTATTTCTTATAACCGATAAGAACCTAAAATAACAGAAAATTTCTTGAATTAAAAAAATATGGGTTCCAATAAATGTTTCGGTTCTAAATTTTCTTCGGGAACCGCTTCTTTCGATTCCGGTTCCAGTTCCTGATTTGAATATTCTCCGTTATAGTTTGTTTATTAATTTTTTTACGGAAAAAACATCCGTCAATACTCGTACGTCAACATTACACGTAACAATGAAAAAAAAAAAAAAAAAAAAAAATGAATATCGATGGACAAACTAGGTAATACAACGACGTTGGCAGTGATAATAATATTTAAATCTATTTGATATTCCAGAGGATTTAAAATCCTCAATCTTCTTTTCGTTGTGTTCATGGAGAATACATAAATACACAACGAACTAAATAGAGGGCTGATTTTATGATTATTACCTCGGGCCGATCCGAGTTCAGATTTCACTATAGACGATTAAAAAAAAAAAGCCCGCTCGAATGAGTAACTTGCCACGGGTACTACTGGGAATTGTGATAAAGATCCATTGAAGTTTGAAAATGTAGTTTTTCTATCGTTTTCCGATATCCGATTCGGACGTGTTGCAATTGTTGTTTTGGTCTAATAGAAGTGTTGTGTCACGCTGCTTATTTTTAACGAGCTTAATTTCGCACTCAAACGAACAATGGATACCATTACCGTCGAACAGTCTGCACAGTCAGTGTTTTAGAGTTTCTCGATTGAAACGCCGTTCTATCCCATTTGTTTTAAGATACATCCCGATATTTATGAGAATATTTTATCATGAGGATCTCGAGTTCTAAGCGGGCCCCTTACACGAAGCCGCTGCGTAACCCGCATACCCCGTGTGCACGCCCGTTATGGCGTACAGAGTCGCCTGTCTATAGTACTTATGAATCCATGTCCAAACCGAATAAATTACCATAAGTGTTACCCGGTAAAAAAAAAAAAAAAAAAAAATTCTATACGCTTAATCTAATCGTTTAGATATTCCGTACGACTTTATCGGATTTTTTTTTTCATTCTACGTTCTTATAGCATTCCGCGTGTTTAGATTACACTATTTATAGAACAATTATTCTATACTGTAATTCATTTTTTTTTTTTTTTTTTTTATTATAATTATTTTCCAAATAGTTTTCTATCCTATAGGCGGTTGACGCGCCCGGTGAGCGGTGGTGGGAGGTGGAGGGGTGGCGCCTTAATTATATCGGGCGATAGATTTTCTGTTGCACGGCCGTAGTAAAAAAAAAAAAAAAAAAATATATAAAAAAACCAAGTCGACTCGCATTCGCCGATAATATTATCGCGTTTGGCGCACATAGAGTAAACCGTCACGTCACTTTGATTCGCGATTAACCGCAAACGGACACGTAATTTTGACGTTAAACCGCCTTGGGCGTTTACGACCGACGGTATCGCCAAGTCTGCAATCGTAAATTTCTTATGCCCAGTAGGGGTCCTACGCAGTGGCTCATTGTGGGAAGGAAAAGGGGAAGCACTTGTCCTCCCCCATCCCGGTACGAATATCTGAATCGTCTAAAATTAAGAAACAACGCAATTACAACAAGACACAACTTTTTACATTCGTATAGGATCGTTTTTTCCCCCCTAGAATTATTTCATAAAAATGTTATTGACATTTCACGTTTCGCCTGACGCGCTGTCGACGCTATCGCGTTTTCTAGGTTACAAAAACGAGAAAACCAACAATTACGACGACGATGTAAATTATTTTTTGCGTTTTGTGCGATCAAGTCGTTAAATTTGTCTTTGTTTATTTCGTATACGAAGAATAAAAATACATTTACACAACCCCCCCCCCATGGTTTTCATTTCACTTCCTTAGAACTTTACCGAGTTCCTACGGTTCCCAAACATTTTTCCTTGCATGTCTCCTCGAAAATAGAAACAATCGCCTACTCACGAATAATAGAAAATAGAATAGATTAAAAGCGATTGTTTTTGTTATTTTCGATTTATTTTGCAATACAAATTTGAGAGCGATGGTTCCACGATCCTTTCCCACGTCGAATCCGGACCGATAGCTTTTACATTTTCGGCCGCTAAATAACCTCTACAACACTACAGCTACCCGACAGTCGTTTCGTTTGGCTTTTATGTCGTCGACCGGCTCCCATTTCCGGATAGCTAACCGAGATTGATAATAATTGATAACCTTTTTTTTTATTTACAATTAATATTATTTATTAAGAACATTTACGTTATATTAATTTAACACGGATACAAACTTGTTGATATCCAGATTCGGGACGCTTTTAGCGTTTAATTTTTATGGAGATATTTTAAAATTGTAACCGTGAGTTGTTAGAAAGTCCGCACGGTGCCGCTGCACTTGACGACTCGCCCGGCGTGTAAGCCGATTCGTCGGAACCGGGTGAAACAAATGACAATTACGATCTCTGACCGTGTAAATGTTTCAGACGCGCGTGAGGTCGTCGCTGGGCACGCTGATGCAGTTCTTCCTGGTGGCCGGTTTTCTTATCGAATACGTCGTGGGACCGTACACTTCGTACCTGACGCTGGCCATCGTGTCCCTGGCCACGCCCGTGCTATGCGTGGGCATGTACATGTGGATGCCGGACTCGCCGCACTCGCTGCTGATCATCCGGTCCGGCGGCGAACAGAAGGCCATGGAGTCGCTCAGGTGGCTACGGGGTAACCCGCAAGAGACCGTCCTCATCAAGGAGCTCAGCGAGATCAAGGTAAACGCGATTGCGCTGCCCTGGACAAACACCCCCGGGAAATATTTCGTCTACCACCCCTGGCGGCCTGTTGCTTGTCCCTCCGAGCACCGATGTCTTACAGCCTTAACACAGCAGCTAAATCGTAGTTATTGTGTTGTATTAGACTCGATTGGCCCGTAAAGTCCGGTCGTTCACTTATCCCGCCTGGCCTTTTTTTTTTTTTTTTCTTTCTAAACCGGCAATACCCCCGCCTCCCGGAATGGCCGTGGCCGAAGCCCACTTGCTGCCCTTACACTAGTAGGGGGGACACTTCCTACCGGCCCCACGGCCGGCGGTCTGTCGTCTGCAGGGCCGCGATCAACGACGGCGGCGATGCGCTTGAAGGCGGCGTCGAGGGCTTGGCGTTGCCGTTCGGCCGACTCCTTTTCCGCGACGACCGTCTCGGCGAAGTCGACCACGGCTTTCCAACGGTGCTGGGGATTCCAACATGAGCGACACCAAGTCGCCCGGTCCGAAAGGACCGATCCTCCGGACCAGGCGCTCCCTGTCCCCGTCAAACGCCTCGCAGCGCATGAGGGTATGGAGAGCGTCGTCATCCTCCTCATTCTGCTCACCGGGAAAACCGCAGTGAGAAATCTCACCTGGCCTCGACACGTCCGTGCCCGGATTCATTTTTATCGCGGTCTACCGGAAAATTTCCCGTCCTGGTTAGGTTAGGTTAGGCGTTAAATACGTGGTCGAAATATTCTCATTTTTTTTTATTTTTTTTTCCTAATACCCATAACTCGTTAGCCTATAACATAGTGTTGATATCGTAGATAAATGTCTTGCCCTTCGCCTCTTTGTTCCCGCCTTGGTCTCCGTTCCACACGGTCTCCCCTTTTATCTCACAACGCTATTATACGGGATCGTCCATTCCCTCCGTTACTTCGTCGCGCTTACGATTCCTCCGATTCCCTTGCGCGCGCCGTCCAACCTAAAAATAGGTATATTTTACTCGCCACTGGATTTGTATACGTTTAATTTTAACCTGCGTGGCCATACAATAATAGCAATTCCGTTGGACGTTTAGAAATCCGTGGACGACGCGAAGAAACAAAAATCGGGTTTCGGCGAGCTGTTCGCGAACCGGGGCAACGTCAAGGCGGTGATCATATCGTGCGCCATGGTGACGTGGCAACAGTTGAGCGGCATCAACGTGGTGCTGTTGTACAGCGAGAAGATTTTCTTGAAAACCGGCGCCGACATGTCCGCCAGCCTGTCGGCCATTATCGTCGGCGTGGTCATGTTGATCACGGCCGGCATCACGCCGTCGCTGGCCAAAATCACCACCATGAGAATGATGTTGTACATCTCGGCCATAGGAATGGCCATTTCCGACGTAAGCACGCCGAAAATATGATACGATCGTCTGTGTCGTCCGCATAGACACGCGGGACACCGAAATCATAAATCAAACGGTTCCTCGACTCCTCGAACCGTCCCATATAATGCCATCGTCATCATGTTTCCCCTGTTAATCGTTTTCTCGTTTTATTTCGTTACAGGGATCGCTCGGACTGTATTTCTACTTGCAGTCGTTGGAACACGACGTCAGCGCGTACGGAAGTCTGCCGGTTATTAGCTTGGTGATATTCATTATCACCTATTGTGTCGGTACGTTATCATAATTAATATTTATTTATTTTTTTATTTTTTTATACTATTTTTAATAGTATTCTAGGTATGCGATTCTCGGGGAAAAAAAAAAAAAACAATATCGTGTATATATAAATATCTAAAAAAAATATAACAATTGTATTACTTTACTGTCCGACTTACATTCCGTTCGGCCGACGTATATATGTTCAGTGGCGTATACGATGGCGACGGGGACGGAGGATATCGATACGACCGTATCGTGTAATTTATAAAAAAAAAAATATTTTAGCATAATAAGTTCTGGGGCAACGTGGATTTATCAAATTCTTTTTGCGAACGTTAATCGAATAACCCGGATAAGGATTAAGTACGCAGTTTCCGCAACGGAGGAGTTCAGAAGTGCAATAAATATTTATTCCCGATGATTTTTGAACCTCTTCGGATTTCTGGTACACTTCCCGGTCAGGTCTTGTGAAAACACAAATAATTCGTTCTACGGTAAATTACGGTATAAAAACATAGAGACCCGAAACTTTGGCGTTGGCCAAACGAGATTCAACGGTTTAGCACCGTCGCCCCGAGGGTTAGATGTAAAAATCAAAGGAGTAAGTTCAATTATTAGTATCAAAAAAAAAAAAAAAAAAAACACCGAGTAGTTTTATACGGTATAATGCAATAACAGTTAATGTCGATAAAACTTTTTGTTTCTTTTTCGGGCAATGTGTTTTCGTACTATATGTATATTACCCACATTTTTAAAAAAAAAAAAAAAAGCCCTTGATTCGCCATTGCAGGGACGGGGGGGAGGGATCGGCATAAATATTCAGCCCGGGAAGATCATTAAGACCCGGTCCTCGGTATATCACTAGAAATCTCAGGGGTCGACGGGGGTGGTGATGTAAAAAGACTAATATTCTGTAAAAATTGCAGATCTCCTCTACTATTGTTTTTAACCGAACCGTAATGCAAAAATAAATAAAAATGTAACGGAAATCAAAATAACGACCTCCCTCCCGAATGCATCTACTAGATCCCCGAATTCTCGTTCGTACGGAAACGGTTCACTTGAAAATCGAACCGAAAAATTGTTAGGGGGAACGGGGTAAAGCGCACATCGCAATAGGAAAACCAACGGGCCCTTCGGCCAGAATCTAAAACCCACCGGTGGCCCCCCGCGGCCACCGTATCTATCGGTATTCTTGCGTTTTACTCTCGGCCCACTGACCGATGTTTATCGTCCGGTGTATTTGCAGGTTTCGGCCCTCTACCGTGGGCGATCATGGGCGAGATATTCCCGGGCAACCTCAAGTCCGTCGCCTCGGCGCTGACGGCCAGTTTCTGCTGGACGCTGGGCTTCGTGCTGACCAAGTCGTTCGCCACCGTGTCGGCGGCCGTCGGCATCCACACCGTGTTCTGGGCGTTCGCCGTGTGCTGCTTGTTCGCGCTGCTGTTCACCATTTATCTGTTGCCGCAGACCGAGGGCAAGACCCTCCAGGAGATCCAGGACATGCTGCACGGCCGGACCAAGCCCGAGAACCACAAGATGATGACCCGGACGCCGTGAACCCGCCCACCCCCTCCCCCCGACCGATCCGTACAAAAGCGACTGATTTATTATAATAAATAATATTATTATTATTATTCATTTTTTTTTTTTTTTTGTTTTTTTTTTCCAATCAAAATATTATATTATTATAGGTTATAACGCGTCACACAAAACCACCGCGCCCGGCCAATACGTAATAATAATAATATTACAGTATTATTATTATTGTTAAAATAACGCGAGCAAGCCCGTAAATATAATTATTATCGTATACTATGGGGCGAGGTCTTAAGAAAAAAAAAAAAAAATATAAAAAAAAATTACATTTTTATACATTAATAATTCAACTGTTGATAATTTTATACTCTATATATTATTATATATCTATTTTATTATTATTATTTTTTTTCTGTTTTATTCATTGTGCGTCAATACATTTATACAAAAATAATAATAATAATAATAATAACAGACATTTGTAAACGATACAATTCCATTCTCTATTATTTTGTTTAGCTTTAACACGCCATTTTAAAAATATTTTTACATTGTTGTACATGTGTCACGGTGAAAAATGATTTTGACACACATTTAAAACAATATTATATTGTATATCTATTTTGTACACGATTAGTAATATTATATATTTTAATATTTAACAATTTTTATTTTGTTTTTTTTTTTTCATATATGTTGTTAAAATCAAAAAGTAAAAAAAAAAAAAATAATACAAATTATTTCTATGGCATTATATCTGCTTTGTGTTGTTGAATACATTTTTACTGGTACCTAACCTTACAATTTTACTTTAGGTCAGGTTGGGTTCGTAGCGAACGCAAAATAATATCAACAGTGTTTTTTTAAAATATCACATAAATATAATTGTAATACATTAGGAATGACATATTAAATTATCAATGACAAAACGTTTGACTTTTATTTAAATAAAGAAAAATACAGTAACATTAAACCTATTGTGTATTGATAAATAATATAAGTGATGTTAAAGCAGCGTGCAAATACCTAAAACATTAATAGATTTTTTCAATTAGACTTAATGTATTTTTCTAAGGTTAGGGTAACAACAACAAAAAAAAAAAAAATTCAAAACTAAGTTAAATTATTGTTGTGCTAGGAACTGGGCAACCGAGTGTCATTATTATTCACTGTCACTATCAGAACTATCTGAATACACAAACGCAAAATAATGTCAACAGTGTTTTTTAAAATATCACATAAATATAATTGTAATAAATTAGGAATGACATATTAAATTATCAATGACAAAACTTTTGACTTTTATTTAAATAAAGAAAAATACAGTAATATTAAACCTATTGTGTATTTATAAATAATATAAGTGATGTTAAAGCAGCGTGCAAATACCTAAAACATTAATAGATTTATTCAATTAGACTTAATGTATTTTTCTAAGGTTAGCGTAACAACAATAAAAAAAAAAATTCAAAACTAAGTTACATTATTGTTGTGCTAGGAACTGGGCAGCCGAGTGTCATTATTATTCACTGTCATTATCAGAACTATCTGAATACGCGAGACCTGGAAAAATACTATACTTGCTTTGACCTAGAAATAAAAAAAAATTAAATACATACATATACTTATAACAAATTTAATTAAGTGCTAGTATCGTAAAAATGTGATAACAATAATGTTATTACACTAATTTACTCTTATTTAATTAATATTTTCACTGTACTTTAATACCAACATGGAGACGATGACCACCTTCAAGATGGTTTTAACCAAAAGGTAACATTTTAAGCAAACACTTAAATTTGTGTAAAAAAAAAAAAATACTCGTCCTTTCCAGTTGAACAGGTTATACCATCATAAAAGATATTGAGAATTTAATTGTTTTTAAATACATTTCTGTAGGTAAAAAATGTTTCCTGGCAGTGAATGTCGTTTGTTATTGGTTTAACAATAATGTAACAGAAACAAACAATAATTTTAAGGGTGTTAGACGTTAGATTTTTAATGTATTTATGATATTATTGAAATTGAGCGTACAATTTGTGTTGTAAAAATCGCAATCAATAACATAGAAACATTATTGATTGATTAATAACGAGACTAATGTTAGTGTATTGTAAAATAGGGTGACCATAAAAATAAAATAACAATATGGGATACTTTAGTTACCTAACTAAATATAATAATAATAAAAAAAACCAATTAAATGCGCGCTGTATAATAGTTTTGAAATATAAATAAAATATTAATATGTACACAAAAATACGAAACAAATTTATTTTGATGATAATGGCAGGTAAATTTTTTCTTTTGCTATTTCTGTGTACTTTTGTGCTGAACTAATTGCATCGAATAACATATTTTCTTTTAATAAAATATGATAAAACTCATTACAAGAATAGTTTGTAAAATGTGTTTTCACAATGATAATTGATTTGATTATTTCAACTGAAAAACAATTATTATTTTATTTTCATCTGTCCACAACACATAAATGGTTGAAAAAACCGTTCTATCGCGACATTTGTACCCGGCATTGCCAAAGAATATTCTACGGTCACCGATATATTAGTCAAGTTATGAATTAACAGTAAAGAGAAAACGGGATTAATACGGAGCAGAGTTGGAAAAGAACGGGACAAAATGCATTCGGTATAATTTTTGTCGGGACAACAGGGCACAGAGTTGAAATACGGGACGTATGGGGTCACCCTATGTTACAACCAACTAATGTTGGTCACTCAGTATTTTTTTTTTAATTATAATAATATATATTTACATTTATCTTTTTTATAATAAATATTAAACATTAAACTTAAGTAATTAATTTAACTGATTTCGATACCAATTTATACATGTTTAGGGAATAGTACCTATTAATATATTATATATTCTCACCGGGCTTAGGTTAATATGATTAATAAACGAATAATTTGTATTGATTTATACAAATTTATTTGCTGTACTGCTAAAAGATAATATTATTATCAAACCTGCTGTATTCTCCGTAGACTCTTTAGTTTTTTGTTTCTTTAAAATATTATTTGTATTTTCATCCGATGTTCTCTTTTTGACAACAGCACCAGCCAATAATTTACTTTGTGTATTTCTCATTCTAATATAAAAGAATACCGTATAAATATTATACATAATATAATTGTGTCGTATACTGTAAACACTTACACGACACCGCTATTCACAGTGTACGGTTTGGGGTTGGTGACCACCCACGGAATAACGGCAGTTTCATATTGAAGAGTGTTCACTTTAGTACGGAACTCTTCGATTTGCCTGGTCTCCTCTATAATTTGCCGTTTTTCTTGAGCCATTTTTGTTTTGTTGACCAATTCCAGAAAGTCTATTTCATCGTCGTCCAGTCCTCTAATCATGTTTTCTAAAAAAAAAATAAAATTTTTACATAGCGCATAGTGTACTCCGAGATAGTTAAATTGTAATTTGTGGGTTTTATTAAAAACCAATATTGTTGTGCAAAATTTTTACTGAGTTTATGAGTTTCTTCATACTCGTACTCTTTCGTTCTGCGTTGTTCTTCGAGCCTGTCGAATAGCGAACGATGGTCATACTGTTCCTCGGGCACCACTGAAATGTTTACAACAAGCAATATTGTTAAACAAAACAATGTTTAGCTGCGTACCGCTTTACGTTACCCAATGGTTGGTCGGCAGTCCTGACTTTATTCCATTCTTCTTGGCGAATTTTCTGACGCTCGGCCAACTCCGTTTCGGTGACAAACCCGGAACTCATGGTGACAATACGCTTGCGTTTATTTACGAATTACAACAAATCGACGATATAAACATATAGCGTTTAATTACGTTAATTGCGCGGACGAGTGCCATTAGTCTAATAAATAATTACTGATAACGGTACCATTGTTCCGTTGTCATATATTTGCTTTCTGTTAGCGTTATCAGCGAAAGTAAAACAACAACGAACATTCCAAGGAGGTTGGGTAAACGCCCACCGTAGGAATAATATTATTGTTCGTTTTGAACTCGTTTTTTATGTACTTGTAACATTTGTATTTTTACCTTTATTATATTATCCTAATACTATGCGACTTTGTTGTCGGGCGAGAGGTTTTTTTGTTTCACAGTGGCGTGTCTGTTATCAACAGTTATCGTCCTGTTCCCACGTAACGTGCCTAAGTTGGGGGCACATTATTTTGGACTTTCTCGACCTCAGAACGATAAAATACATTTAGATAAAAAAAAAAAAAGGCATAGGGTGGTACGAGTTTAAATAATATCCGACGGGTGTCGATTCGTTATTCACATAGAGTTAAGGAGATGCTAATGCTGAATATCAAAAACGAAAATATTAGGTAACCACCACCTGTTCCCTTTATAGTCCAGACCAAATGCCAAAAACATTTAATGCAATTATATTATTGTAGGGTTTCAGTGAGTGTTGAGCCACAGATATGTTTAAGTTTACCTCGATAAAGATAAACGATTATCTCAAACTAAAATTATCGAAATAACAGATAAAAAGATTTATCCAGATAATACAACAGGTACATTTTTCGTAAACGATAATTGCATTTTAAAATGTTATTACGTGATAACGAAATTATATATACATATATTGTCGCGCTAAATAGTACAATTTTAGTGTTTATACTTTTTTAATAATCGGTTATCACTTAATTTTTTTTGTTTTTTAATACGATTATTGACGTATCTCGGGGAAAAAAAAAAATATAATAATAGTAAACGCAATATAATTTTCGGCCGGTAAAAGCAGTAATTTTGCATTTCGAGTATTTTTACATTGGTCTGAATTTCGTACTTAAGGGTCTATAACTCAGAATATGTATAATATGATGTAATATAATCTAGACACGTTGTTTGATATACCGATATTGGCCGATTTTTAAACGGACCTATGTATTTTTTTTTTTTTGAAAATTGTTTTTACCGATTATTTGTTTTTATAATCAAAATACGAGAATGGAACTCAACACCGGTGTAGAGGTGTAAAACTAGGTTTTGAATCGGTTACGTTTGTCAGTACGAGATGATTCCGATTATTAAACGATTGGCGAGAGGGCTCCGATAGTTTTAGGCGTATTTAATTTCGTAATAGGGACGCACGCGGCGCGAACCAGTGCTGGGCGAATTGCAATTGTTAAATATTACGATTAAAATTTGTAATTGTAAATCGTAATACAAATTTACGTAATCGACAATTACAATAAAAAAAAAAAATAAAATATTTTAGACGATTAAAGCAATAATTATGTAAACGCAGTGTTGATTACGATTACAAAATACACGGATTTATAGTGGCGATTAATTTTTAATAATTAATGATGCTTCAATATCGATTTTGGCCGAACAAACAGTTTTATTTTCGGATATACATTAGTTTTCAGATAAAAATTAGAAAAAAAAAAACACGCACAATGTATTGGCCGGATGTGTAGGTTGTTCTTGTTGTTGCAACATAATCATAACCATTGATTATTATTGATATTTCAATAATTTTAATGTGCATTCTATTCGTTGATAATTTATTACATAGGCTATTGTAGAAAAAAATAAAATAAAAAATAAATAAGGAGTAAATTTAACGACGATATAATCGACACACGAGGAAAACGCACGATTAACATACGTAAACTTCTTTAGCGGGCTAATTATATTCGTTATTACTAGGGCTCGGATGCATTTTCGTGTTTTTTTTTTTTTTTTTGCGGACTATAAGACTTATCACTAAGATGATTATAGGCATACAAAAAAAAAAAAAAACATATCATAGTAAAACCAATACATTCTTCGCTTTGCTCAGAAACGAAAAATTCCAATTTGCAAATAAAATATTACCGAAAAAAAAATATATCGTTCGGTTAATATTTCCGTAGAAATCTGAACTTCAAACGCATAGAAGAGTAGCGAAAAAATGACCACTCCAATAACTAGATCTAAAATGCAAAAAAAAAAAAAATGGCATTCTTGTCACTTTTTCAATAGGGGCGAGGTTAGGTCTGGTAGAAAAATTGTACACAGACGGATAAAAAAAAAAAAAAAAAATTAAAAATAAAGTAAACAATTCATTTCACAACACTACAAGAAAAATAACAAAAGTTTATTTGTGCATATTTTTTGCGTATTTAGTGATTTTCTATATAGGTAATGAACCTATCATTACGTTTTTTCGATGTTGATTTAAACATACGTGCAAATAAATTCATGAAGCACGTTATAATATTTGAAATATGTATTATTTTCGCTAATTTTTATTTTTTGATAAACGACCTTGCGGAAGTTCCTCTTACATTTTTTTTCCGGTTTTTTTTTTTTTTACAGTTATTTCCTACTCTCCTCAAACGCTCCAACTAGATCCGAAATGGTATCAGCAAAGCCGTTATACTTGATAATCGGAGCCGGTTATCTGGTAGGAAAGATGATTATAGGCATAAAAAAAAAAACCATAACATAGTAAAACCAATATATAACTAGATTTAAAATGCAAAAAAAAAAAATGGCATTCTTGTCACATTTTCAATAGGGGCGAGGTTAGGTCTGGTAGAAAAATTGTACACAGACGGATATAAAAAAAAAAAAAAAAAAAAAACATAAACACGCAATTATAGTAAAACCAATATATTTATACCCGGTTTCGCTCGGAAACCAGAATACGCAAGTAAACGTAACTATACGGACAGTTTTGTCTTTAGTTGATTAGTTTGTACGGAAAAAAAAAAAAAAAAAAAATGTCGATTATTTCATATATTATTACTTACGATATTTTTTATTCGGAACGATCGTTCCGCAGCAGTCCGCGGTCCCGGGCTTCGAAACCTTTACGGAAACCGTGTGTTATAAATATTTGATTGTAATATAGTTTTTTTTTTTTTTTTTTTTTTATCCAATTAGAACTTGGACGCAGGACGCACGCTACACATCTCGAATTTACCGGTAATTTATTAAAAATCACTCGGGCCTCGAATGCGCTGTCGCGTCGGGTCGACTCTGGTTTTTTTTTTTTTTTTTTTAATGTTCGTACAATAACCAGGAGAGGCGGGCGCTCGAAATAATTTGCCCAAATCAAATGCACATAACGCAGCGTAGCAAACGAATAAATAATTTTATTATTTCACTCGAATATTAAAAACACGAGACAAAAACACAATAATTGCCTATTTGTTACAATCAATGTACACATTTATAAATAAATAAATATAATTACAATATTAAACACCGACGTGATTCTAAACGATATTGTACACGGGGTTTTTTTTTATTATTATTTATTTATTTTTTTTTTCCGTGTATATAAGTAGATACGTACATATATTATATTATATATATATATATATATTATCGAAATGTATTTACAATGTATTCGTTATTACCTACACGACGGCGGGCGACGGTCTCGCCGCTAAAATTCGTCTTGTCCGGTCCGTCTCGCGCGGATTAGCGGGCGGGAGGCATTAGGATTTCGGATTTCTACGATTCCCGACATTCCGGTCGATTTCCGGGCAAACGGCACGCGTTATACGTTTCGCACGGAATAAGAAGTACTTAACAGGATGGACCACCATCCCGAGGAATTCGCCCATTCGAACCCAGTGGCCTATATATATATATATATAGGAGACCATTATTCTTATCGGTTCTACCATAAGATTTAGATTATTAGATAAAGCAATAACCGACCCGTTGACGCAGTTTTTATTTGGTTTACTCGTTCTGTACAATAAACGTCCATTTCATTTCCGCACATTAGCTTGTCATAACCGAATAACGGCTTCAAAATAAGTACAATGTATTTCTAATGTATATATATTTTTTTTCATCTTTTTATAAAACATATAAAATCATATAAATTACTCTATATTAATTGTATTTTGTTAATAGAAATACATTAATTTCATATGCATTTTTCGGTTTTATTTGCGTTTAAATATTAGTGTCCTACGTGTAGGTCACTGGGATATTCTGTAGCCTCATATATATATATATATATATTTTTTTTTAGATCTCTTTGCGTGAATGATATTATAAATTTGCCGGAGTCAAATGGGCTAAGCGAAGTGGAACTATTTACTTAGAACCCCCGGATGATACATTTAACAACGTTACTGACGAAGACTCCGGATAGCGACGAACATACAGATGATATAAAAACCGTTTACCCGCTAGTGTATTGAAAGCCCGTGTTATTTTACCGAACGGAAATCTCAACACGGACAACAATCACGAATCAATAACTTAAAAAAAAAAAAAAAAAAAAAAAAAAAAAAATAGTAACTACGAAGAAAAAACTGTTGCTGTTGTGGGCATATCTCACACGTCGCAAAACAGAACCCATTCCAGGAACAAGTGGATGGAAAACCATCAAGTGTTATTATGGAACATGAAGATATGATAAATTTGAACATTATTTGATACCGCAACACTCTCGAACAAGGTGTGGTCAACGTCATCGAAAAACAACAAAAACGAGATGTACGAAGTGTATAATTGGTGTCCACGCAAAACGTAACGTTTTATATCGCACAAAATAATTTTCTTATGTAAACAAATTTCAAAAATATAAATTGTAAGCCTCTAAAAAAAAAACCACCTCGAATTACCATAATTTCAATATAATATGTAATTATTCGTTATCAATTAAAAGTATTATATTTTCATAATTTAAAAATTGGTATATTTTTATATTAAAATAAAATAATATTTATAATTGTCCAATTGCCCAGTGGCCTATATATATAGGTCAACTCCTATTTGGAATATAATTTTTTTTTATAATTTTTTATAAAATCATTCTTATCATCATTCTTAGGTCCAATTATATAAATTTATCATAGAAAAATCAATTTTAACGATAAAAATACACACCTTGGGTTTATATGGATTAATAATAATAATAATAAAAAGAACATTTTCATATTCATATTCACTACCCAGATTACACGCGTGTGTTTTAATTTAATTATAACCGCGAATAACTTGTGTAAAAAAAAAAAAAAAAATCGTCCGTAGTATCAATTTTGAATCCGTGTAAAATGTATAGTATACGGGTCTGTACTTTGCCCTAGATTTTGCCCGGAAAGTCGAAAATCTCGCGGAAATGCCGGAATGCCTTTGTCGCTACAAAAATTATATAAATTAAAAATAATAAACGCGCGCGCGAGACAGACGGAGGAAATAAAAAGAAAACGTTACCGACGAGACCCCTTAAAACTATATACATGTCGAGAGCTCTCGATAAAAAAAAAAAAAAGAAAAAAACGCAATCTATATGGTATTTTTTGCGATTAGTCCCCGGCGTGGTGGGTGCGACGAGGGGATCAGCGTTTTTATATACCGTATAAAATATTTACGGCATAGCGATTATTGTATTTTGTTGACTTTCTGTATTATCTTGCTAAAAAAACAATGGGCGGTGTCGATAATAGAGGAGCCAAAGACGCCGGATAATAATAAATAAATAAAAAAAAAAAAAAAAATACAAAAATAATAATAATTAAAAGAATGTCGGCAATAATAACTTGCAATAAGCACTTTTTCTTTTTCTTTCTTGTTTTTTTTTTTTTCTTTTCTTTTATCGAGAGCCGGCTGTACGTATTATAATATTATATTAATATATATATATATATATATATATATATATATATATAGTAAAAAACGACAATTTGCACACACACACACACACACATATGTATATACGAATATATCATAAAATATTATTATATAACGTAAAACTTTTTTATATATATATATATGTATAAATGAATTATAATTAATTATATTATTATAAAAGCCTATTACAATCGGTATGAGATCATAACAATAGGGCGCCTATAGTTTAAATTTTACGCTTAAATATTATTAGGAAATATCATATGGAATTCGTCTGCACGCGTACGGGCACATACGGGCCATGGTATTTGTTCCACTCGATTAATAATCGTAGTTTAGATATTGATTTCAATGTCCGGGGATTTCGAAAATAATCCGATTGATTTTTTTTTTTTTTTTTATTTCGATACGAAATCACGTCGACATTTTTATAGGATCTCTGTTTGTCCACGCCCACACCGTATACGGCGGACGGACAGAATAATAATAATAATAATAATAATAATAATATCATATCGACACTATTATTCGTATCTGTTTAACTGTACACAGTGGGCGTCTACAGTTATTGTTTTATTCTATCTTACTATTAAAGCAATAATTTTTAGATAGGAATTTATCGTAAAACGCACGCACACTGTATACCCGTACGAGCTGCGTTACACGGGGCCGTAACATACAGGGTGATTATTTCATACCATTATGCCCAAGGAACGGCGGTCTACGAAGGCGTTTCGAGACAATTTGATTTTGTTCGTTTTTTCAGTAAACATTTTTTTTTTTTTTATTATAACATATAAATGCTATTGTTTACAATATTTTCCAAAATTTATCATTAAGAAGACTCGTATCGGCTCGTATTGACGTTTAAATAACAATCGATAATTGTCAGAACACATGACCGAAAAGATATAATATTTTTCGAAAAAAAAAAAATGTTGAAAATATTGTAAAATAAAACCGTAAAACGGTTTGCAGTGGCGCCGGAACGGTCACGAAGTCAATATATCTTTATAGGCTCGCCAACAAATTACGTGATTTTATTATTTAAAAATTATTTCAGAAATTTTTTTTTTTTTCCCAGCGGATAACTGTAATAAATATATTATTCCCGTGGTAATAGTATAAAATACAAAGTCTACAGTAAATTATTTACGTTTATTCAATGGACAGAGTGAAATTTGTTTGTCACCATGATGGTCTTCGGGGCCATAGACGAGTAGAAGAAGAAGAAGACCGTTAAACGATTATAACAGGTGCGTGTGTAATGTCTGGGGAAAAAAAAAATCCCAAAATCAAATTTTCTTCACAATTTCGTATAGACAGCAGTGATGGCTGGCTGTACAATCACCCCCTATAGAAATATGACGGAACATCGACCGGATCCGACGGCTTGAGTGTTCGAATTAGGAAAAAATTGAAAAGCAGACGTAAAAATGAAAACGAATATATATATATATATTAGTACCTGTTGATTTAAACGTCTGTAGGTCCATACATGTTCATGATGAAATATATTAGAAGGGATACGCTGAAATATTTCGAGGAAAAAAAAAATCATGTACTCCATCTCCCCGCGACCCCCTTCGTGATTTAAGCACCGGCAATTGGTTAGGAATATTAAAAATAATTACTTACACAATATTTAAACAAATAATTATACCACTTGGAGCGGCTGTGTGATTCACGTCTACGCGCAAAAATAAAAAAAAATATTTAAGTAGTTACGGTATACGCGCGCGTGACTCTCGTAAGGAAAAGGGGTTTTAAAAAAATGGAGACATTATTATAAAAGCTTTATAGTGAGTATATGGAGCTGCAATAAGACGTTTTCATAATATTTTAAAGGTTTTGTATACGCATTTCGCCGGAGTCATTATTTCGATAATAATTGTGCCGTTAAAAAAAAAAAAAAAAAAAAATATATATATTTTGGTAAACGGATATTATTCTACGGTAAATGGCGTTTTCTTAAAATAAAAAGTAATAACAAAAGTTTATATATCGACAGGACTAAAAAAGCGGTTTACGTTGTATGATGGCAATTTTACATCTACGTAGAGAGAGAGAGAGAAAAAAACGAAACACGTTTCGAAATTTAATTAAAAAAATACTCCGCACGGCGAATGGGCCAATACTGTGTGAGTTTTTTTTTGGTCGGAAAGAGTTGGATATCCGGCAAATCGGGAAAATTTAATTTACATCTGCAAGCCACCGATTAACGAAAAACGATTCGGAGCAAAATTACGGTTAAACAGGCGGTGTTTTGATAAGTTTAAATTGAAAATCGCACGAATTGGTCTGGGTTTCGTACTTAGGTCAGATTAGGCGCTTAGGTGTTTGTAACTTCAAATAATCAATATGTTGTCTCAGATGTACTGTCATTAGTCGATTTTTGAAATATTTATTTAAAAATATGGTTCTGAAGACAAAAAAAAAACAATAAAATAAAAATGAGGTGTACAGTTTTTTTTTTTTTTCTTTTGTACTTCCGCGATTGTTACTGCTATCGATGATGTCTCAATTGAAATATTTTTTACATTTTTTTTTTTTTTTCTTTTTCTATAGTTTCATCTCTAAAACCACTTTGAAGCAGTGCGCGAATTAAAAAAGAAAAGAAAAGAAAGAGAGACTTAAAACAAAGTAGCGTCTAAACCTAACCCGTAAAGTTTTTTAAGGGAACTTCACGGATTATACAATAAATAACAAAACTGTGCGATTACACGGAATTAATTAGTTTCATTTTTAATGTAAATTTTTATGTTTTTTAGTCGATAGATTTTTTTTTTTTTTTTTTTTTAACGCGTGCGACAACGTCTTCCTCTGCGACATCGAAATCAAACGGTACCAACTATTGAGTTTATCTCTGTCTATATCTCTAAATGTTTAGTTGGGAAATAAAAATAAATAACGCTATCCGCCTGTATTATTACGTTATAATCGTTTTAATCATGATCGATTTTTATCGATACCATAAAAGAAACGTCTTCGTCCCAATCACCTATATTCACCCCTATTCGCCTCGTCCCCCTAAAAGAAAAAAAAAAAAGAAAAAAAAAAAAATAACACAACAAACAATTGACTCGACTCGTCGTCGGTTATCACAGTACTTATACACATAATATAATATCGTAATCGTTACCGTTCGGACTATTAAAATTACATTGCCGAATGGGATTTTTTTTACATTTATTTTCGCGACCTAGTCGGTTTGAGGAACTGTACATTTTTTTCGGCTTTTGCCGCCGTCGCCCTTTTGCGGATACCGCTTGAAAGCCGGATTAAGGGCGCGACGAAACTTTACAATAAAAAAAAAAAAAAAACTTAATACATATTTGCAAAAAAAAAAAATTAAAAAAAAAAAATAATCTAATTTATAATATAATAAAATAATCGAGCACAAATTATCTCTACGGGCGGCGTATTTTAAGTTTATTATCCAGGCTATTTATGTTACGCCGGTCATCGACAAAATTTCCTCGTTCCGCACCACACTGATTACCGCAATAATATAAATATACGTATAAAAACATTTATTTTTTTTTTGAATTTTTTTTTTTTTTTTTTTATGTAAAATTATATTGGGTTTCCGAAACGGATCAGCCCCGAGTAACTGTAATTTAATTTCACGCGCCTGTTTTCGGGTCTACAAATACTATAATACATCACGACCGTGTCCGCCATATTGTTTTCTGTGTGTCGATTTTTTTCAGACCTGGTTCCTCGAATAATGGTTGTAGCGAATCACAACGCGGTTGTGTGGCACGTTCGGGTTGGGCTTTTGTCCGGTACAGTAGCTGCACGTCAGCCTCCAGAAGGCCATCCGGAAGTCTTGGCTGACAAAAGCGTATATGAACGGGTTGATGGCCGAATTTATCCAACCTGGTGGGGAAAAAAAAAAAAAAACAAAAAATAAAAATAAAAAACAATGCCCAATATAATTTAGATTTAGGTATCTGATGCGGGGTGGTTCGCGTAGTGTGGCGTGGTACGATAACGCGAATCAGGGTGTACAGGGTGTTTCGGGTTTGACTGTAGAGAAACATTGAAAATCACCTCGTGTCTTTGAGCGCAGTTACTGGAACCGGTTCCCAAAGAATCGAATTTCTGAACCAAAGACTTTATTGGTACCAATGTTTCTCAATTCAAGGAACCGGAACCGTTTAAATAAAATACAAGTATTTTCGGATCCTTTAGGTTCTTATCGGTTATAAGAAATCAAATCTGACGAACTACGTGGTGTGTGTGTGTATTAAAAACTATGAAAAAAGAGTGTAACTAAAATTAAGATAAAAAAAACCGTTTGGTAACTCATGTGCGTTGCTGTATAATAATAAATTAATAAATAATACAAACAAAACTATATAATTCGCAGCAACTAGGAAAATCCACAATATTAAAAGAGATAATTAAAAGATAACTCACAAAACTGGCCAGCTGGTTACGTTACAGCTTAAATATATTTTTATACTTAAATTCAACACACACAGTTATAATTACAAAATTTCTATTCGCGATATTCGTGGCCGGTGGCGATTAGCGCACGGACACGCAAAAACGTATTACTATACGACGTCTGTTCAATAAGTACCAGGGTTTTATATATAATAATTACAAAAAAAATGATGTTACATATTATTTAAAGATATCTCCTTCGAAATACTCTGCTCCGGACGATATGCGGTAATCCCGGCGATCTTGCCGTTTTTCAAAAGTCCTTTGGAACCGTACCAGAGTTACGGCGACGAGTACTGTTGCCGTGTTCGTTTTAATAGACCTCTACGTCTTGAAATCGTTGTCCTTTAAACGCAGATTTTAGTCTTGGGAATAGAAAAAAAAAAATAATAATAATCACACGGGGCCTGAACAGGAGAATAGGGAGAGTCCGCGGGACCACAGCAATATTTTTATCAGCCAAATATTTACGAATCGACAGCACTAAAATGTGCCGGTGCACATTGTCGTGGTGTGAACAATCGCGGAACGAATTTGACAGCGCGACCGTTCTCATCTGTACATTTCCCTGTAAAATTGCACGGCAAGACTCGATTGAGATTCGCTTTTGATAACTCAAATGCGGCCATTTCGCATTTTTTTTTTCTCGCAAATTGTCACCATACCATCGTTTCTGGACGACGTCGACGGTCTTCCGGAACGTGGACCGTCTTCAGTTGACCCCGCCGACTGTCCCGGAAACGTCTAAAAACACTCGAAAGTCACGGAACCGCTTGACGATCCCCAAAAGCGGTTCTAGTCATTTCCGTTGCATCATTTTTTACCAAGTTTCAAGCGAGACTTGATGCGCTTGACGCGTTCGTTGTTCGTTAATTTTGCACATCTCAACGAAACAAACTGACTGGATTTGACCACGTGCAATGTTAAACTCGGATAAGATCGCCATCTTCGGGTTTTGTTTAAAACATCCACTTATTCGCGGGGAATACATCCGTTTAATCGTATCGGTAACGTAATCGTGTGCAGATTAACCGTAATAACATTTGTCCCGGTACTCTCCGTGTACAGAGCGCTCGTATTACGACACGAAATGCATTATTCGGCGATTCGGGCACGAGCCGACAATGCTGAGCCCGGGGATTATACGAAATTCGTATAATATTATACAATCGAAAATGCACACAATATGTTGGCGATTGCCGTAAACTAGATTCGTTCACGGACCATGTACATTTCGCGCGTATAAAACACAAAAAAAAATGCACAATATTCGACAACAATAAGTTACTTAAATCCAAAATGTGCGCGTGACCGACCGGCGTCTTTCCTTGGTTATAAATTTCCAAAGTGATTTTTATCTACAAATAGTATAAAAATTCGGGCCGAACAACGGACATGACGACGACGGGGTATCCGTACTAGAATATCTACGAATATTCTAATATTTAGTTAGGCTTTTTTTAGTGAAGAAGGTTCCGATACCGGTTGTGTTTTCTATCAAAATAGACTTGCATAATATCAACAGTACCTAAACGCCTAAAAAAATGCTCGAATTTCGCCATGAAGTTTACTTGAGAATGACTTTCCCGCGGGTTTGAACACAATATAAAGTGAATAATAATAATAATACAATTCGTTGAGTTTGTTTCGTTGGTAGTTTTATTATTAAAAATACAAAACGAAATTCCTTATAAGCAATAAGTGTAATGCCAATTGAAACTATACATTTTTAAGAACCGGAACCTATTTTTCTTTTTAAATTTTTTTGTTTTCGAGAACCGACCCGGTACCAGAACCGATAAAATCATTATGATTTTAGTGAGATTGATTGAGCGAGATTTTACGTCCATCAATACCTCCGGCTCCGGCGTGTCGCACGGTTATCGCAATTTTCAAACGCCGGCGTCGAAAATCGTGCGACATATCAGGGAGCAAGAACTGTTGAGAGATGGAAAATGGTTCACTTCGTTGGGTTTTGCGTTAAGTTTTATATTAGACGAGACGGAAATAACAAGTGAAACGTTCTGCAATGTACTGCAGTATGAACGTGCGGGTTTTATACGCCGACGTAGGACAATAGAGTTATCGGATACCGACAGATTTTTTTTTTTTGTCAAAGCTGATATTTTTGAAGAAAAAACCGTCAACAATATCTGCAGATTTTATATATACAGGATGGAGCGTGGTTACTTCCTTATTTTAAAAAATCATAACACAAAAAGTATTGGCAATATTGATTTAATTATTTTTTCTGTGTATACGGGTACATTTCCAGTTTTATTTTATACGGTTTGAAATACTACATTTCGCAGGTGGCCACCGTCTTCGTCAATGCACTGAGACAGTCGGAATTCGAAATTTCTGTCCACTTTTTCCAGCATATGTGTGCTTATATCGGCAATAGCAGCACAAATATTGTTTTTGAGATGACGAAGGATTTTTGGACGATCCGTGTATACCGACGATTTATGGTAGCCCCGCAGGAAAAAATCACATGGGGCTAAATCTGGTGATCGTGCTGGCCACTGAAGATCGCCTCTAAGAGAGTTGAGCCGTTCGGGGAAGTGTTCACCCAGAATATTCAATGACCATGCCGTGTGAGCCGTGGCGCCATCCTGTTGAAACCACACTTCCCCTACATTCATTTCCTTAAGTTTGCGCAGGAAAAAATCCACAATTATGCTGACATAACGTTCAAAATTAACTGTAACTGCTCTTTCGTTCTCTTCAAAGAACCATGGGCCAAAAATTCTGGATATTGCACACCAAACAGTCACACGTTCTGTATGCAGAGGCTGCTCATGAAGTTCTCTCGGGTTAGTGGGACTCCGATATCGCATGTCTTGTTTGTTCGCACATCCTGAAATTCGGAAATGTGCCTCGTCATTAAAGAAAACGAGTGCGTCCCGAGGCAGGTTTTCGAGGAAGGCTTCACATGCAATTTTTCGCGCAACATAATCGCGTGGATTAAGTTGTTGCACGGTTGCCGATTTGTATAGGTGAAAATTGCGGTTGCTCACGAAGAATTCGTCTCACTGTGCGACTAGGCATCCCTAAAGCAGCCCAATGTTTGTGTGCAGATCTCCTAGGGGATTTCAAAATCGCCGGTCCTTGCCCTTTCTGGCGTTTCCTGGCGTCCTGACGGTTCTGGACGGTCCGTTATGTTTCTTCTGCACACTACCTGGTATATCCCCGAACGTGTCCACCCGCAAACAAATCGATTTCCGATCAGGCACACGACCGGCAGGTGCGATATTGGAGTGGTTTCTGAAAGCCTCGCCGAGTGGCGATGATCGATTGAACGGCTGAAAGGCAAGTAGGCCTCCACGGCGAACGCGCGCTCTCAGTGGCTTTGTCCACCGCATTGTTGACGTTGAATTAGTTATGAAAAAAAAAACCCTGTTTGACGTGCTTTCGAACATGCCATAGACCGACGCTCTACTATTTATAGCCGCCACGTTTTGCGAGAGTTTCAGATAAGGAAGTAACCACATTTATATATATATATATAAAAAATTATAGGGTTTTCAACCGACATATCGGTCTATATCGATATCACGATAACGGAATATCGGATATCGGGGGGGGGGGGGGGGAGGGAAAAAAAAGTCATATTGGTTCATCACAACTACGGACATAATAATAATAATAATAATAATAAATTACATAATACTATAATAACGACCGACGTCAATGGTTATTGCTGTACCGCGTAATGATATTGTTATTACATTGTATATTATATTCCTCGTATGTAACGGTATATCATCAATAGGACTGCGTGTAATTTAATATTCGATACCCGGGCACCAGAGTAAATTTAATACCGCATGCTGGATGTATGGTGCACTTTCGAGGAAATTGCATACATGCTAACCGCCAGTAGGTCGGTTTTAATAAAACGTTTTTCTGCGGTTGTTCGACGAAAAAACACCGTACTAAAAATTGTTTAAAAACTATTTTAAAACCATTAATACCGTGATATTTTTGCCCGTCAGACAGATGGGGATGGGGGTAATAAACCACGTATAACATCCGTTTGTTTCTAAAAAAAAAAAAAAAAAATCGAGTTTATAGAATTGAAATTTAGATAATCCACCGGGTTCGGTCCCATATTTGTTTTTTTTTTTCTTAAACATTTTTAAATCAATAATTTTACGGAAATCTCGATAATTCGTCCGACCCATGGCGGTAAATCCGCATTTACTTTCCGGTGGATTACGGTGCGAACTTACCGCCGACCGAATAAACGTGTATCCCGAGTGAATAATCTCGATAAACCGATAATAATCGTTTCATCGCTACACCGAAGAACGTACGCGAAATCGGGTGTTGGGCGTACGTTTACGTGAAGCTCGTAAAACTGTCCGCCGTTCGGGCAAGTTTTCGTTTTTAATCGAAACCCATCAGACGCGAATCGGTCAACTTTATACAGTTCCGACGATACACTTCGGTTTAATTGTTTCGCGAAACTTCGGACACCGCGACTTCACCACAACTGCCCGTGGTAATGGACAACGGTAAACAATGCCACCTCTACACCGATTTCCGATTGTTATACCGCGAGATGTCCGACGTTCAACAAACCCCGACAAATATCTATTTACGTGCCCGAATGTTTTCATTCGGCGTCTGATGTCAATAATTCGCTGTCGAAATACCGTTTGTGGATTTTACATTCCATCCCGAAAACGCGTGCGATCCGACCCGTAACTACACCGCACGCGGCGTGACGAACTCTGAACCGAGAGGTTATTACGCATCGCGTTTAACCGAAAAAGTTTTACGCGGAGTTCGATCACACCAGTTGCAAATAAATGCAATTATTTTAATTTTATAGAAATTAAGTGCACCCCAAAATATCTAAGCTCAAACATAAAATCAAATTGGTTTTTGAAGTTAAAGAAATAATATCATTATTGTTGTACAGTTAGTAACTATAAGAGGCAATCACAAATGTATGCTTAATTTTTATTTTTTTATTAACAGCGATAATCACATTTGTTTGTGGACGTATTGTAATTACTAAGTCCTAGTTCTAAAAATTACAAGTTAAAAAAAAAAAGGAATATTTAATTTTCTAAGGTAGGTATTTTCAATTAATATTATTGAAATGTATTCATTCGATAATTTGTTTCATACAGTGACGTCGTAATTTGGTTTATATTTTTGGTGCTGCAAAATTTCGCAATGCGAGAAAAATCTCTATTTCCAATTGATCACATTTAAGAACTTATTGAAGAGTACACGGATCGTAATAATAACAAGAACTAAAACTTATATTACAACAATAATACGATAATAGAATTGTATTGGTTTCGCTTATACTGTGTGGGTTTTAGAATTTAATATTTGTGATAAACTTATATAGTAGAATAGTGCGGAATTTGTGGTTCGAGATTTGTTTGTTATAATACTACTTTGATTTATTTTATCTTCTTCATTTATAATATTGCTATTACCTCCGCAAATCTGTTTTTACTGTTTTAATCAAAGCAGTAATGCAAGTTTGTGTTTTATTCTGTATTTGCACTCAGAGTACTCGGACCCAAAATTATTTCAGTTTTCGATTAAAAATTATCTAATAATCGTCATTATTAGAAGTTGCATTAATATTAAATACAAAATATTTTATACGTTAGGCGATCAATTGTCATAAAATAAATCAATTTTTTTGTACAACAATAACAAGTGGTAACGTTGCCAGCCAGCAATGTTTTTTTACTCAATGTAGATTTAAAAACTTTAAATTGATCTCGGGCAAAGAGTTTTACATTTAAATATGGTGTCTTGAAGCCACTAAAATATTCATTAAAAATATATCTCTATGCGATATTTGCAAAATAAAATATTGGTTCCTAATTGATTTTTAAATGTTGAACTCAACACTCACTAAAAAAAAAAGAAATGACAGCTAAAAACTTTAATCCCGCATATAAATTCTGGGCCTTTGAATTTAACACAACTATTTTATAACTTTAAACTTTTATTTTAACAATTTTATAATAAATTTTTCTTTATTTTCCATATTTATGCGAGAACATTTATTATATCACATAGAATTCGGATCACTATAGGCAGTCGATGATATTCAATCGGTAAAATTCGATCGCGAAAACATTATAAGTACCTACCTACCAACAAGTAGTATCTGATTTAATATGTTATAAAAAAAAAAAAAAAAAATAATACACACGACACAAGGTCAAAATTCATTTTTTATATACAAGGATAACGTAGAAAAAAATCGTCTGAAACGGAAATTAAATCGAAATAGAAATATTATAAAAACGTTTCCATTTATATCTTATAACAATGTTGTGTATCCAAGTGAAACTAGGAACAAATACAAAAAAAAATAAAAATTTCCTTTATCAAGTGCAAAATTTAAGTGCTAACCCGTGTAAAAGTGCCTCAAAATTGTGTAGAATTATCTACAAAATTCATAAAAAAAAAAAACTGCATGTAAACGTGTGAGTATTTTCGGATATTATCCCGGATAATAATTCCCAGGGAACTTTTTACGTGCACAAATTTTCGTGTTAGTCGCCCCGTCGGCCGTGTCCTTCGTAATTACACAATTGACTATACGCGCGCTACGTCGTCTTCTAATGATAATAAAAAAAAAAAAAAAAAAACTAATACATAATAATAAAAGTAAAAAACAAAACGATTATATACCGTTATTACTATATTTTAATAATATTCAAACGCGTAGTTTTTTTCTTTCGTAATTTGTTTACCAAAATTGTGAATTTATTTGTGATTGAAAGAATCGTAGTCGTCGACGTCTCGTATTAATAAGACAATAATCGTTTGACACAGTATCGAACAGCGTATAATATTAAGGGGTTACGTGCAAATTTGCTTATAACTATTGACCGGTATACCGGTCTCAAATTGTACCGAAATTCGATACTAATTGATAACAATTTAGCAACGTTTATACGAACGTGTTCACGTTCGTATTTTGGGCGTGTTGGTGGCCTAGTTACGGCGTTTGATATGGCCAAATTGAATTTATTTGGCATCCGAAATTACGCGAATAGAATATATACGTTTATATATGTATACACAAATAATATTGTTCGTACAAAGAGCCGTCGGCCGGCGTCGCTTGCACGTAAATAATAGAGAAAAAAAAAAAAAAAAAACGATACACACGAGTAGGTTTTTTATTTTGTTCGCGTAATAATATAATACGATATCGGAACGCGCAGTGTTCGCGGATAATAAAAAGATATTGTAATACCGACCAGGCAATGGTTACCATCTCAATGATTTTTTCGGTCCTGGTTCTTAAAAAAAAAAAAAAAAAATCAAAAAAATCTGATCCGGTCCTTTAAAATTATAATATAAGGGTTACGAATAATACCGGTTCTTAAAAATTCGTAGTTTCATATCGCATTTACCTATTGCTTATAAGGGATTTTTTTGTTTTTTTTTTATATATATATATATATATATAATAAAACTACCAACGCAAATAAATTTCCAAAAAATAGGGGAAAGTCAGTTTCATGTAAACTTCACGACGGATTCAAACAAGTTTTCAGAAGTCCGATTACTAGGACAGTGGGTATGTACTATTGGTATTACGAAAGTATTGTTTGATAGAAAACACAACCGGTAATCGAATCCTTTTAAATATAACGAACTAAATATCGTCAATCGTAGGCGTTCTCGTCGGAAAACACCACAATCGTGGTTCGACCCGAACGTTTATTTCGAGTTAAATATAACCCTAGACCCAACCGGCGGTCCGCGGTCCCGTAGATTTTTTCTTCGATTTCTATTACAAATTAATAATAATTATTATTTTTTTTTTTAAATAGGGAAAAAAATTACGACTTATCGAGGAACCGTATAATATTATACGGTTATGTTATCGTTGTTGCTGCTGTAGACCGATAAGCATTTTCCACTTTTATAAGTGTCTAGGTATCAGTGTAATAAATTGAAGTATAATTATATACTAGTGAAGTATAGTAATAAAATGTAAAGTAAAATAATAAAAGTTAACATTTTGTGTATTCTTGTTAATGAGCAAAAAAAAAAAAAAGGGTATTCTTAGTTTTCGTAAAATCGAGGTGGTCCGCGACCTATAAAATATTGTCGAAGTGGTCCGTGGTGGTAAAAAGGTTGGGAAAAACTGCCCAAGATGAATAAATCGTAAAAATGTAAGAAACATATTGCTATGGAAAACAGAGGCACTTAATGTATTCATTTGATTAACAAACAAAATCCAATTTAAACGAAATGTTCGGTTATCTCTTAAGGCCCCCCCCTCCCCGTCATACACGGTCAGCCATGAATCGACAATCAACGCGATTGACGATTGATAATTACCATATACGGTCAATCAAGACTGACAGTCTTCAGTCGTTCGATTATTTTATTTTTATAGTCAACACAATTGTTACTATTGAAAGTTGTGGCGTTACGTATTGTCGATATTCCAGGCATTTGCATTACGTGGTCCCATAAAAAAACACCAAATCTCCAAAGTACCAAGCCGACGGCAAGTATATATCGTCGGTACCTGCACCGGATTTTTCACTCGCTAAAACTTTCTTCAACTCACGACGATAATTTGATCTCAATGTATTGATTTTTTTTTTTTTTTTTTTTAGTAGTAGTATTTATGTCGGCTGTTGGATCGATTTCATTTAATTTATTAGTTAATTGTACATAGCGTTATTGTTTAAAAATTCTATTTTTGTGCAAATCACTTTTAATTTTTCACGCAGCAGGTAGAACTACGGTATAGACGTATAAATTCGCGCGGAAATTCTTCATCATTTAATTTATTTGCCGATTTTCGACGAAGATATAAAATTTACAAAAGACAAAAAGACACGAGTGCTTGCACATAGTTCGACTTGATCGACTGATAAATTGTACATAATTCATAGACATACACGGTCAATCATGAACGACAAACATCTCGATTGATGATAAAAATTTAAACACCTTTGAATTCCATCAGTCATGAAATTCGATTGTCGGTCATTATCATTCGCATACATACACCACCGGTCTTGACTGTCAATCGCGTTGATTGTCATTCACGACTGACCGTGTATGGGGGCCTTTAGAACCGACAATATAAGAAATAGACGAAATAAAAGAAAGTTCGCTAACGGAGCTACGAGCAATTCCAGAAACTGCATTCCGGGATTGCTTTCAACAATGGAAACGTCGTTGGCAAAAGTGTACGAACCAAGAGGGAGAATATTTCGAGGATGATAAGTCTCAATAGCGTGTAGGTAAGCACTATAAATAAAAAATTGAAAAATTCGGGAACATTTTGAACAGTATATGTTTACCATGTAAAATCGGTCTAGAAACTCATGTTCGAGTTATCAGTATAGCTTAACGTTAGTCAGACTATGTTCAAACCTCTGCACCTCTGGACGTTTCTAGTTTCTAGTTTTTTTCTAGTTTTTATCAAATACCTGCGTGCATTACTTTCAACGCCTTCACCTTCGTCTACCTCAGCGGAATATCCGTCCATTGTACGTGTGCCAACCTAACCCCAGGCCCGGCTCACTACAGGGTTCGGTTTTTAAATTTTTTTTTATTGGAACCGTTTCTTTCGGTTCCGGTTCCCGGATAATAATATCACAATAATAATAATAATTTTAATAATAATATTTTGTTGTCGCGGTATTTCGTGTACGAGAAAGATTGATACTGATAATAACCGTAGTGGTTCTCACTCGTCGATAACACAATTACTGATAAGGCCACCGAGGGCTCATCACGCGGAAATTAAGATTATCGATAGGTCCCCCCCTATTCGTGTTCTCACTCCAACAAATGGTATTTTTTTATTCTATAGGCTATAATAATGCAATAGCGCGTGTATGTCGGACGATGACTGTCTGTCTTTATTCCGTATTGGCCCGTCCGTTTTTTTTAATTTTTTTTTTTATCATCAATGTTCTCGGTCTCGAATTTTAAGATTATACTCAAACAAATTAAATCCGCGGGAAAAATAAATTCATAGCACGAGTTCTACATAAATAACACGCAGCAATTCAAACGAGCCAATTAGAATTAAGCGGTTCCGAGAGTACTTACAATTGCCAAATACGCCACCCGGTGCCATTCGATCAGAATCGTTTACGAACGTTTTATTTTGTTTTTTTTTTTTTTTTCAATTTTTCGATATGAGTAAACATCGGTACTTTTTTTTTTTCCGATGTTTATTGGACGGTATTGACGGTATTCGATTTCGATTCGGTACCAAGTAAAAGTATTGATTAGAGCAGAGAGGTTCTCAACCTTTTTGGAATCGTGTTGTCCTTATCCACATGAATCCAGCACTACGTCTTCGTAACATAAAAATATTAAATAATATACGCCGTTATATTTTAGGAGAAGTTTTAGTGTTGAATAAAAATTGATATTTTAAATAGAAAAAAAAAAATATAATACAAATATTGAAAAAATTATAATAGTTGTATAATGTCTGAATAATTAACGAGACATTTGACGCTGATGATTTTTACAAAAGTGGAGAATTCGAGGGATGACGGTGGAAAAAGCGAGTCGTTGTGGCACGTCAAACGGACGTATTTATCATACAAACGGACTTAATATAAAGACAATAATTTTTGGTGGTGGCAATTACACAACGGCAGCCGCATTAATACGATTTTATTCGAAATATTCTCATAGTTTTAATCTTTTCTCCGGCGATTCCGTGTCACCCCTGCACTCGATCCACGTGTACCCGGTTTGAAACCACTGGATCAGAGAGCCTATACAGTAGTAGAGTGGTCAACCGCGTAAAGCCCTCATTCAATTTTGAATGAAAATCAACGTGATTGACATGCATGACCGACCGTGTATGTCTAGGAATGTACAATTTGTCAGTCAATCAAGTCGTATAGCGTGGACGAGTTGTGTCATTATGTCTTTTGTAAATTGTATATTTTCGTCAAAAAATGACGAACAAGTAAAATAATGAAGAATTTTGGCGCGATTTTATACATTTATACCGTAGTTTACCTGCTACGTGGAAAATAAACAATTGATCCAACTGCTGACATAAATACAACTAAAAACAAAAAAAAATAAAAAATTAACACGTTGAGACCGAATCGCCGTCGTGAGTTAAAGAACGTTTTAGCTAGTGAAAAAGTATCTATAATCAGAAGGAGAAGTTCGTCTAAAATGTTATGGGTCATTCTTGTCATTCTGTCCATTCT
The DNA here is from genome assembly GCA_956483605.1 of Tuberolachnus salignus. Classification (NCBI taxonomy): domain Eukaryota; kingdom Metazoa; phylum Arthropoda; class Insecta; order Hemiptera; family Aphididae; genus Tuberolachnus; species Tuberolachnus salignus. The sequence goes on along the minus strand of OY101429.1, from coordinate 47,448,151 downwards.
TTCATCCAAACATTTTTTTTTCTCTTGGTTTTTTTTTTGTTTTATCACACGCAAGGTAAATAGCAATTGTGTTGACTATAAAAACGAAATAATCGAACGACTGATTGGTTAGGTATATGGTAATTATTAATCGTCAATCTTGACTGCCAATCACGTTGATTGCCATTCATGAACGACCGTGTATGGGTGTGGGGGGGCATAATGCGCGCTGATTGGTTAACCTGTCATTTATATCTCCCGCGGACCGCCATTTTATGTACAAATACCTATTATCAATGTTATGCGCTTCAATAATGTAATTATTACAGTATTTACAGGGAGATAATTTTGTCAGCACTGACAAGAAATTGTCCCACCGTCCGTGGATAGAAAATGGCGGTCGATCGAATATTGAGTTATTGAGAGCTTAGTGGTTAGGTTAGGTTAGGTTTTTAGGTTAGGCTTAGTTGTTGATGGTTTTCTATCGATATAAAATATCCCACCTGGGCAGTGGCGGTTTTACGTATGGACAGAAATGGAATTTTCCACCGGGCTCCGTCGTTTTCGCCCTCCCCCTGCCCCACACGACTGACCGCTGTAGTCTAGTATTTTTTCTCTGTGTCTATTTTAAATTGTTATGTAAATACTATTATTATTCAAAAGCAACGATGAGAGTATGTCTTTGCGACCAATAATTTTCAAATGTGTACACTGCGTACTTATATATACTTCCAGTATTCTTGACATGTGCCAAACCCTCTCCGGACTTAACGATGGCTTTTTATTTATTTGTTACATATACTACCGGTTATCAGTTTAGTTAGTGCCGGAGAGATCATTTTCAAAATTCCAATTAATAAAACCTTATCTCAGAAGCACTGCAATGTACAATCCCGTCTGTGTGGACTGGCTACGGTTTGAATGAACGTGAAAAAAAAAAAATTAATTTCATCTGTGTTGGTGTGGACATTTGCAAATGAATAAAAGAAAAAATGAAGATAACTTTTTATGTTGATTTGTCGACAAGGAATTTTTTACTTATTTTTATTTTCATAAAGAAAAAAAAAATAAAAATAGGAGGCCCTCTAAAAATATTTCCCACGGACCTCATGGAACCTCGATCCGCCCCACTGTCCTTAAGCGTTAATAGGCATAATGGGTACACTCACCCAGCCACGTGAGCCATTTCATCATGCTCGACGGTATGGTGTCATCGGGCAAAAACGGCGTGATCAGGTAGACGATGAAGAAAAACAGCCAACAAGCGATGAACCCTCCGACGACGATGGACAGCGTCTGCGCGGTCTTGTTCTCGCGCTTGAGCGACACCCGGCAATCGTCACCTCTCCGCAAGCTGCTGTCGCCCGCATAGACACGACAAAGTAATAAATCGAAACTATTATTACCGTTCATAATTATTCTTACCTGACGCGCATGATTTCTTCCATGTCCACCGACGGCCTTTCCAACGATTCGTGACTGTACCGCGGTATCTGTGTTTTAGACATACAAAACCAAAAATCGCGTTATTATTTCCCGACGGTTAACATTGCCCGGGATCGGTTATTAAAGCACGACAAAAGCTTACAACTGGTTGCAAAAAAAAAAAAAAAGCAAAAATTAAGCATATATTTATATATATATATATATATATATATATATATAAAAAGCATGATCGATGGGCATTAACTTAAATTATAAAATAAAATAAAAAAAGAATTTACGACCCCATATTATTGGCAGCCAGATTGTCTATTGTAAAACACAATCCAAATTACCAGATAAAATATTATGGTACACAGAAAACGAACGCTCTTACAACCACTAGTGCGATTGGTGCGTATTTCATACGTGCTGATTTATAATTTTTCATTAATTGAATTAAACTTTTTTCATTATTATGGCACAATAAACTTAATGAAATGCCAAAACTATAGAATGATTGCGAAAAAGCAATAAAAATACATGTACATTAAAAAAACCGAAAAATGCAATAAAAAAAAAAAAATTTAGAATAAGAATGACATAAAACGAACTTACGTATACAAATTACATTTCTGTATCGTAGAGAAAAAAAAGAAGCATATGGTTTAAAATGCGAGCCCTAATTTTCACCTATAATAATAACTATTGTCGCGCTCGCGATACGCGTAAATATTTGAATAACCAGTGATTGGGTAAAAGAATTTATTCACCTTGAGGGATGGTGTAAATATAATTTTATTCAAAACAATCAAAGACTAATAATTTAACGACTTATAGCTAAATTAAGCAGAAAAAAAAATAAAGGAAAGAAAACATCATTATTTTAATGTTAGTTTTATTATTTTTGTAACCCAGATAGTGCGATAACGTTGACGATATGTCGTTGACATATTGTAAAACAGGAGATACGTGAAATGTATAAACATTTTTTACGAAAGAATTCGAGGAATTTTCACCTCATAAAAATGTAATTAACGAGTGCAATAGCATTCTTTTTTTATTTCAGAAGATTCAGAAATCTATACTATTGTCATATCCGGATAGGGGTGGGCGAAGATTTTTTTGCCCCTTCCCCAACTAATTTCAGGGAGGGGCAAAATAATACCGAGGCGCGTACCGGAAACGTGCGATCGATTTCCGTAACGCGACGAAAATTAGCGATGAAAATCGCCGACATTTTTGCCGGAATATCTGCCCACTTGTATCCCCCCGATCGAGTATTACGCGTCAAATTTAACGCGACGTCGAACTGGGATATAGTTTATACTCGTATATTATAAATTATTGTTTCCATTTTAGTAAAACATAAAAAAAAAAAAAAAATACCGAAATAGTAAATACTACCGGAACGATGTCGGAAGGTATAATTTATGGTTCACGGTACGAGTATACCGATAACAACGCGATAAATCATTGCATCGCAAACAAAATGCGATTTTGAGCGGAGCTCGGTTAAATAATATTATATTGTTTTACCGTCAGATGGTCTAGGGGGACAATAATAATACAATCGTATATTATCAATACCGGGCGAGTTGATAATTAATTTTTTTAAATTTAACTTTATTAAGTTATGTTAAAAAGTTAATTCGTTCAAAAATTAACTGTATCGTTGATTGCAAATTGAATTTGACATTTTCGTTAGAAATCGAAATATTTCAATTGAAATTAGATCTGGAGGGGATCGTCATCGCGGGCCAAATCCAGAAGATTAAAAAAAAAAAAAAAATTAAATTAAAAAAAAGAAAAGGTTATTGTAACGTACAGCATATTTAATCGAAACGAATATATTTTTAAAATATCAGTTTTGGCTGGGCGGCGGCCGGTTCGAAAAACTGGGTAGCTTGGAGATGAATACATTCTACAGAATGTTTTTTCGAGGCATTACATGAGACGAATGATAGACTGTAAAACTCCGAACGAAACGTTGACATTTTTACAGAAAATGTCTAATTGTCACTATGCCACTATGTTGATCAGATTTAAAAATAAAAATAGATCCGTGGTCATTGTACCCCGCGCTCCAATATAGAATTTTACTAAACTGTAGATTTGTTGTATGGGAAATAAAATAGAGAAAACGTGTCTAGCTGTTTCCGTTTCTTGGTCTTACTTTTAGCAGGCGTCCGAACCGGGTCTATTCATCTTAAAGACAAGCGTAAGAAACTTAATTCCGGACTCTTTCTGTTAAGGCTACTCCTTCGTTCCAACCTAACCATACCCATCAAAATTATTTTATATAAAACTCTTCTTCGACCAATATGGACATACGGTTATCGTAATATGGGGCTCTACCAAGACCTCAAATAAAAGAACATATACAAGCATTTCAAAACATCTGTCAACGATTAATCACTGGTGCACCCCGGTTTGTTTCAAATGCGACCTTAAATTCCGACCTCAAATTACCTTCCATCAATGAAACTGCTGCTATCTACTATAAACGCTTCCACGCCAAACTTCAACATATTCCAAACCAACTAATCAACGAGTTAGCTTCACTAACACTTCCCGGTAACCCAAACAGACGTCTCAAAAGGAACTGGTGCCGTGATTTGAAAACTTAAGAATCAACAAATTAACAATTTATTAATAGTATTATTATGAGGTATCACAATTGTGTGATTCCTCTTCATGTATATATAAATGTTAATTTTCTGTAAATTATTATTATTATTATTACTTATTGTACACACTGTACAGATTGTAATTTTTCAAATAAAGTCAAATTTTTTTTTAAAAAAAAAAAGGAAGCTTTTTCCGTATTCCCGACATTCGGCGACCTTGCTCAAGTCTTGTACTCTGTCCGCACATCTTCGTGCCGGGCGCCTCTTAGCGTTCCGGCACCGTTTGATTTTGCCGCAAAGCGGTCGATTTCTTTACGGTGTAAAATCGCTAAGTATAACGTTGGAACATTAAGAGGCTTAAGGGGAATGCGGAAATACCGGCGAACGATATGGAATAGTGGGACGGTATAACAGCAGGCACCGGGCCTTATGGGCCTGTAAGAAAGACCGGGGGGAAAAAAAAAAAAAAACGACGACAATTCGGAAAATAATTAGGGAAATATTTTTATATGAATTATCATCATGTACGTATGTGCATATATATATATATATATTCGATACACAGGGCGATTGTTTCGTCCCAAAACGGCGGCGAAATAAACGAATGAAATCCGATTCGTCCGCGACGATATTATATTATATTATATCGCACATATAAAATACTACGGAATCGTGTTTCAATGAACTATATAACAACGTTACTGTTATTGTCGTACTCTGTAAAATTGATATCCGCCCGGACGTCATATTACGTATATTTTTATTTTTTTTTTTATTTTATTATTTACTAGTTGTTTTGGGAAAAGCGTCGTGTTCCGCATGTATACAATTTCCATTTCCACTTATGCCGTTGTCGCAATGGCGCGGGTACGATTAGATTAAATTAATTTATATTGATTGCATCTGACTTTGTAATACTCGAGTGTTTAATATTCGTCGGTTTCGTAGCAAACATTATCGGAGCGATATGAAAAAAAAAAAAAAAAAAAAAATGTTTTCAAAATCCACGGTTATCCTCCCGAATACGAATATATCGCGTATGGTAATTATGTATTACTATTTTTTTCCCCCCCCCGTATAGGTTTTGGTCAAAATAATTACTAATTATGTTAATTTCGATAACCATATGAGGTCGATTAAAAACAAAACAAATAAATATAGTCTATAGTCTATTCCGTTGTTCGACGATAACCCATCATCATGTTGTTTTGATGGCAAGTAAAAAAAATATCAAAATAAAGATAAGAGACTGGATTATTGCTGGACGGAATAATTATCTATTTCGTTTTGAAACGATCCAAGACGTTTGCGTTTTACGTTAATTTGATTTAAAACGTCATAAAAATGTTTACGTTTCAACGTTATTGGCAATTTAAACGTTATGTTGACTTTTTACTATTCTGCGCATCCGTATTTGTCTGGAAGTGGGAACGGCAACTCGTTGAAGTCGAACCGAGTGGTAGGTGGTTTTTATCGTAGTGTAAACGGGAAGATTTATTAAAAATTCCCCGCTTGCGGTCGGTTGCGGCCCGGGTGTTTATTAAATCGACGTGATTCGGCCGATAGGAACCGAAGACGGAACGTGTGTGCGGGAGCGGCGGGTTAGGAGCGCAATAAAAACCGCGCGGAGTCCTTTGGCCCGCCTTTGCCGGCCGTCGTTAACGGGCGGCCGCGCGTCCCCGTAACGGCGGTGACCGGCGCGGGCGTGCCGGACGAACAATCGTACGCGCGCGCGTCCGTTGAAAAGCTTACCACCCGGTCGTTACATTTACGGCGGACGTTTATTCCCCGTACACAATGGACGGCGGCGGCGTTATATTAGCCGGACAACGGCGAAATGCGCAATTCCGCGATACGGAAAGTGTACGTATTATATCGTATACCGTGTTCATTACGGCATAATACACACGTCGGGCAACACGCGTACGGTTTCAACGGTGCAAGCCGATCGGGACGGGTTTTTTTTTTTTTTTTTTTTTTTTTTCCACGCGTTGCGGGCCACGTCACCGGTGACGCCGTTTTTGTCGACCGCGGGGTGTCCGGATACCCCATACGGAAACACCGTTTGCCCGTCCGCCCGCCCGCCCGTCGGCCCTATGGCCCGTTATCGTTATAATTGGTGCGATAACACCGTCGAAAAATCCGTTCGCGAAATCGCTTTTGAATAACAACAAAAACGAAAAAAATTGCCATTCGTCCGCAACAACGGTCCAGAAATTAAAACAAAAAAAAAAAAAACATCCACTTCCGGCGTACCGGCGCAGTTGAATCGCGGGAATAATACATTGTTCTAGAGTGTAGTCGTAAAAATAAAATAAAAAAAACAAAACGATCGGGTACCCGAAATGCAAAAAAATATTTTGAATACAAAAATTGTCGAGATTGTATTTTATACTACATACTTAATTATACACTCGACATTCCCATTCAATAAAAAAATATTACGCACAAATAATCAATACACCGACAAAGATACTTTTGTACCATTGAAAAACACAAAATTACACAATAATTTCAATGTATCAATGTACCTATAGAAAATCAACAATAATCAGCACGTTAAACTGATCATTAATCATTTATTGTAATTTGTTTAGGTTTTTATTTTTGAATTTTTTTATGTCGTTTAGTAGTGTACATGTTTGGAGAACGCTAATTTAGGTGTGGTGTAGTTTGTAATACCAGAAACTTATTTTTAGAAGTTCTAAAACAAAATATCGAAGATACGATTTTAAACTCGATTAATTAAACAATCTTAAAGTTTATTATTACTTACTTTAATAGTTGGTCTCGTTATATTGTGCCTAATATTATCACCACGACACTTTATAACAGTTTACATAAATATTTATATTCCAGAACTTATTTCGATTAAAATATTGAAGAAAAAAAAAGAGAAAAGAAACGTCAGACTGGGTTAGGTTAAGTAGAAATAGTTACTTTTGCTCTACCAACGTGTAAAAATTATTGTTTAAGTAATAATGATATAAAAAAAAAAAAAAAAAAAAAGGTTACATTGATCCGCACCATGGTTAAGCCCATAGTATTCATACGCTCTATGCAACGATGAATCATTACGAATCAAAACGGATTCTGAGGGGAGTTGTGTTTGTCGAATTTTTTTCCTTATAACCAAGGTAAACCAGAATACAACGAAAATAAAACCGATGTATCAACAGAAAAAACAAAAAAAAAAAAAACACAAAAAGATTATTTATTTTTTTTTTTTGGTAAATGTATTGAGAATTTCGAAAATTTGTTTTGAATTATTTACTATCAAGCGAAAAATCCGCATCCTTCCTAGGTATAACATCAAAAAATTGGATCATTTTTTACTAATCGAAAAACAGTTTTCCGAGAGAAAAAATATGTACACATTTTGAACACTTACGTTCTAAAAAAAAATGCAAGATATCCATAGGATAATTGAATTTATTTCCGTAAGCAACAACAACTCATTGCAAACGAAGAAAAAAAAGATTCCGAGCGATGTTGGGTTAAACAGGAAATTGTACAAAGAAAAAAAAAGTGAACTTAAAACGCCGATGAAAATAAATTACGAAAAGGTGTATCCGCGCGGAATACAAACCAAAACAAATACTAGAACTATTAATAAATCTAGAATTTCCATAATGTTTAAAAAAAAATGCCACTACGAAAGGTGGCACGGTAATAGTTTCGGGTACGGACACCCTGTAGTATTTCTAACCGAATTACACGTAACCCAATAGTATTGAAATACTAAAAAAAAAAAAAAAAACCGTTATTGCGTAGGTAACTATGATTGGCGTATCAAACGCTCGTGGTTAGGTTCGGTCGGACGGCGACACCGGGGGGACTCGTGTGATCATTTATCGCGTTACCCCCGGGGTCTGTAATTAAATAGAATTTCTCACGTTGGTACGCCGTGCCCGCAAACATTCCTCCAATATGCAAATAATATTAAGGAAATTCCACCGCTGTCCCGCGAAACTTTTCCCCGGCATAGTATTTATTATATTATCATGCGTGATAAGCAGGGGATCGAAGTCACGGGCCTGGACTGGCGGATACGAGTAACCATTATAACTAGTACGGACGTTGTTTTTGTGGAAAGTTTCATCCCGGGGTGTTGTTTGCGTTACTGCTTTAACGGATAAATTGTCGGCGTAAACAATTTCCATTTGTATTCCGAATTCCGATAAGTACGCATTATCGCTGTGCCAACGATACATATATACCCGCCCGGACAAATAATAAATATTCTCCGTTTACGAAGTCCGTACACGGATTATCATTTCCACAGCCGAGACTACAAGGAAAGTTTTACCGCGAGTCGCGTTCCAACAAGACCTAAATATACGCTAAATATCGAATTGACGGCAGCCGATGATAAATAAACGCGTGCAGTTTTGAGTTAGTGTTTCGGTATGAAATGTACCGGGGCCGGTAGACGGAAACCGTTTTGGTTTGGCGAGTTTTTCGCAGGAAACCGTTGGCATTTTAAACCTACGGACCAAACGACGTTTGATTCCGATATCTGCGGGTGTTTTATTCGTTTCGGACGAGCATTGACGGCGGCGGCGCGCGGTCGCGGGCAGTAAAATTAGTTTTTACATAACGAATCGAGCCGTAAAAAGACGAGTTAAATACTTTTCGATTTGTTAAATACAAGAGAACGGAATGCGTAATCCGTCGAAATTGTCGATTTTCACACTTCGTCTCACACGTGACAAGAGACGAGACGCCTTCGCTGTATTGGAATGATCAAATTGTCTATTTCCGTAAAACAAATAAACAAATATTTCGGGGTGCAGAGCGGTAACGAGTCGCGGTCGTGTTGAACAAATAAACGAAAAGGCATTTAATGATTTTTTATTTTTTATTTTTTAATTTTTGATCTCGAGAGTTTTATTCTACGGACGTGTGCCCGTCACGAAAAGTTTTCCCAAAAACGTGTAACCGATTCTCGTATGTACTCAAAACGATAGAAAAACCAAATTCCAAAACGGCTAATATGCTCGGTTTCAAGGACATTTTGGAATTCGATCCAATTAATACTTTTCCTCTCGAAATCTCAAACTCATCGCGAAAACGGAATTCCGCCGTAATTCCCGAATTCTCACCGGCATCGCCCTAAAGAATCGCGGGGGTTCAGGGCAAGGAAATTGGAGAGTGGCGCGTTTAAATTTATAAGTTTGTACGTCTTTTTTTTTGTCTATTGCTCATTGACACGACTTTTTTTTTTATTGTATCTATAATAGCGCCGGGCTCGGGGCTATGAAAAAGTACCCGACACGTTCAAGAACAGGGTGGGGCGTGGTTACTTCCTTATTTTAAAAAAAATCATAACACAAACAGTATTGGCAATATTGATTTAATTATTTTTTCTGTGTATACGGGTACATTTCCAGTATTATTTTATTCGGTTTTAAATACTACATCTCGAAGGTGGCCGCCGTTCTCGTCAATGCACCGAGACAGTCGGAATTCGAAATTTCTGTCCACTTTTTCCAGTATATGTGGTGTGCTTATGTCGGCAATAGCAGCTCAAATAATGTTTTTGAGATGACGAAGGTTTTTTGGACAATCCGTGTATACCAACGATTTATGGTAGTCCCACAGGAAAAAAATGGGGCTAAATCTGGTGATCGTGCTGGCCACTGAAGATCGCCTATAAGAGAGATGAGCCGTTCGGGGCAAGATATTCATTGACCTTCTTGCCGTGTGCGCCATCCTGCTGAGATCACACTTCCCCTACATTAATTTCATTAAGTTTGAGCAGAGAAAAATTCCACAATCATGCTGACATAACGTTCAGAATTGACCGTAAATGCTCTTTCGTTCTCTTCAAAGAACCATGGGCCAAAAATACTGGATATTGCACACCAAACAGTCACACGTTCTGTACGCAGAGGCTGCTCATGAAGTTCTCTCGGGTTAGTGGGGCTCCGATATCGCATGGTTTGTTTGTTCGCACATCCTGAAATTCGGAAATGTGCCTCGTCACTAAAGAAAACAAGTGCGTCCCGAGGCAGGTTTTCGAGGAAGGTTTCACATGCATTTTTCCGGGCAACATAATCGCGTGGATTAAGTTGTTGCACCGCTGCCGATTTGTATGGTTGAAAATTGCGGTTGCACAAGAAGAATTCGTCTCACTGTGCGACTAGACATCCCTAAAGCGACCGAATGGTTTTGTGCAGATCGCCTAGGGGTTTTCGAAATCGCCGCCGTTACCCTTTCTGGCGTTTCCTGGCGTCCTGACGGTTCTGGACGGTCCGTTATGTTTCTTCTGCACACTACCTGGTATATCCCCGAACGTGTCCACCCGCAAACAAATCGATTTCTGATCAGGCACATGACCCGCGGGTGCGATATTGGAATGGTTTCTGAAAGCCTCGCCGAGTGGCGATTATCGACTGAACGGCCGAGAGCAAAGTAGGCCTTCACGGCGAACGCGCACTCTTGCTTTTCCCACCGCATTGTTGCCACTGAACTATTTATAAAAAAAAAAAAAACCCTAGACAACGTTCTTTCGAACAAGCCATAGACCAACACGCTCTACTATTTATAGCCGCCACGTTTTGCGAGAGTTTCAGATAAGGAAATAACCGCGGCCCACCCTGTATTCGACGATCACCGCGAGGTCGTGCCCCGATTAAGTCGATGCTTTACATAGTATTATATTTATAAGCGACGGCCATTTAAAAGGTGCGGTGGCAAACAATAAATTAAAATTTACCCCGTGTCTAGAACGGAATAAATATCGTAACTCCGTTCCGTATAAATCGCCAATTACCCGCCCTATGTGTCGTACAGTTTGGCCCGCAATCCGTGCCGTGATTTCTACCGCTAATATCACAAATGGATTTTAAATTTTTAACATGGTCGTCGGCGAACATTAATCCAAACACGTATAAATAACAATTATTGCGGGGTTCGAGTTTAAATCGATGTGTATCGTCTACAAACGAACACAAACGACTTTACAAACGGTATTGGGTTTCGCGACCACACGTCTCACGCGAACCTTCAATAATTGCGTGACGGACGGCCACCGGTAGTATCGTGACTTATATCTAGATACATTTTTTTTTTTTTTTTTATTATCTTTTATCTTATCTAGACGATTATTTTGATATCTATCTGAAAATGTCTATCTATGATAAAATAGAATATTATATTTTTAGAAATTTTCTTCGATCAAAATACACGTAGAAAAAATTCAAAATTAAACGTTTTATACCCGTAGTAGATAATATTAAACGCCTAACCGATCAATGTTACCAGTTTGTGATTTACATACACCCTTTGCGTTTACAGAAATCGTTTAACCGTTGACGTTTTTATCTCTCTGTTTAACTGTTCTCGACAATAAACAATTCAAAACAGAATTATCTTTTTTTAATTAAAATAAATGTCACCTATGTATTATCTTATCGGAGATAATTTGAGTATTTGTTATCTTTATCTGGACACATTTTATTTATCTGTGTCTCAGCACTGGACGTGAAATTTTCTCTAAATATAGGTATTTTCCGTTCGTAAAACGGCCGACGAGAAATAAATTTAAAATTAAAAACCTAACCTAATCGATTCGAATGGACCTACAATAAGCAAGTTTGAGAATATTAATAATTTTTTTTTTTTTAATCCGTTTTAAAGCGAATTCATAAAGAAAATTAGTTAAATCAATATTAACTCGGTTATAACTACAATTCGACATTTTTGTCGGCAATCGAAATATCGTAATAGACGATAGGTCCGTGGCATCAATACTTTTTTTTACGTTGGGCCTATACAAATTGGTTAACGTGAGACAAAACCAGAAAATGACTAGAAAGAAAAAAAAATTCTCATTTTACTATATAGGCTTTCTAAACTTACCTATCCGGATGTATGTAAAATATTCATGCTCGTGAACAGTGTTGTATATTTTAGATAAATGTTTTAATATCTAGATAATGATAAATAATCAGTAACTTTTTATCTAGATAAAAAAAAAAAGATAATTTTTTCCGTTACCTATCCGTAAAACAAACGTGTAAAATAGATATGGCGGTACTATAGTACACATTTAAAATTTAAAACGGTTGTGCGATTGATATTATTTAATAGTGAATCGATAAACCATATATTAATATAAATTAAATGTTTTATCTATTATTTAAGATATAAATATGTTGATTATTTCGATTTATAAAACGGTTTATCCGTAGATAATTTTCTAGGGTTTTTTTTTTTTTTTTTTTTTTTTTAATTATTTATCCCGGATAACAGCTCAGGTTATCATTGGCTTATTTAAAATTTGTGCGGTTAAGACGAGAGATACGAATATACTTATCCAAACGAGACACGACACTGCATACATGAGTATCTTTATGCTCTTAGTGCACGAGTATTGTCGTATTTTCGTGTTAAAAGTCCGAACAACAAGAAAAAGTGTTTCCGGGAGTAGACGATATCAATTAAACAACTACCGTTGCGACGGTCTTTAATTAATATCGATCTATTTTATTATTGTCGCCGAACACCGGATATCACGACACGTACACGCTACACCGCAATTATTTCCACCGATATAAAACATACACAAAGTTCTTCTAGCGCACACGATAAATTATCTTAACTTCGAACTTTAAAGCGTTTAAACCGTGTCGTAAATGGTGTTGTTTTAACTCGAAATAATTGTCGTATCCATTACTATAGACACGACGGCCGTCTATCGATCATTCTTACGGCGGTAATTTAGAACCGAGTGGACATTCTCAAGCCGTTTCGGATTTATCGGTCCTGCTGAGGTAATTTGATTCGATCCGCGGGGTAATTTACGAGCCGCGACGCTCGGATTGAAATATTTTCGACATGTTTATTGAAATAAATCGTGTGCGTGCGTTCTCCATTCGCTAAGGTCGGCTCCGTGAGTAATAATAATACGACTTTTTTTTTTTCGCATATACGTATATATATATATAAAAATATAAATGCCAAAATGAGAATCGTTGTCCCCCAATGATCACTGACGGAACAACCCGTCCAGTCGCAATGCGGTTTTCTTCATTTTGTATATGATAGACTAGGCCCTTTCAAGCCGAATTCCGATTCGGTACGTCTACAAACAATCGAATTATTAAATTTTTTTTTTTTTATTAATAATCGGTAATTACGTCGGTGCCACTGTCAATGAGTTACTGCGCTAAGAGTATGAGTTCTCTCATAGCGCCTCGCCCAGATAGCATAATCGATTCTCATTTTCACATTTGTATACGTACGGATACATTTAATTTATAATGTCAACGTTTAATAATTATAAGGAAGTCCGTGTAAGAGACCGTTATAGTTGTTAATAATTCGCGAGTATAAAAAATAAAAATTAGCAATTGGCGTCCTTTTTATTGGCAACACCGGTCAATTTTTAGCTTTTGCTTACGCCAATATAGGCAGGTCCGGGGTACTTCTCAAATTTCCATAAAGAAATTCGCTGTCTAATATTTATCTAATAATTTAACTCCCAAATGTTATGGCTCGCACTTGTTTTTTGATATGGTTAAAATTCGATAGTTTATTTCTGAGTTTCCTTTCGGCGACACGGATGATAAACAAGACAGTCAGTAAAATTTTAAAAAATAATTTCTTTTATAAAAGCGGGGAAATAAATTGACACGTGCGGGACAGCTATATTTCAATTCTGCGACACTGAAAATCGTACGTATAACGATAGGATCCAAGCACATAAATTTCGCTGAATAATAACAATCGTAGACTGTTCTCCAAATTAAACTAAACGTTCTTTTAAAAATATCGAACGTACCACCTCAGTAGTCGTTAAAATGCCTGCTAAATAGTTTATATTTTACGGATTAAAAAATAATTTATTTTTTTTTTTAAAAAACTGGTTTAACAAATTTCGGATTTTTCGATAATTATTTACTATGATGTGTGTGTTTTCCCGCCTTTGAACAATTTATCCACCAAACATCATGTTCCGATTTTCAAATGTAAATGTGTAGATTTTTAAGCACCTTTTCTGCAGGACATTTTTGGATTTTCGTTATAGTTTTTTTTAACAATTAGGAAATTGTCCGTTTTGGGTTTGTCGAATTGATTAATTAATTTCCATAGCCGGCGTATTAATGCCCGCATGACGGTTACGATACAGGCCAAAACTGTAAGTAGGATTAACAACGTGGTAAAGTATTTCATAAAGGGCAGGTACGGTCGATATAGACTTAAAGACAATAAACCTACAGCATAAGAAACGAAAGACGGCAACGCATTTACGAGTGGAGTTGGTAAACAGCAAAAAAAGACAATTTGAGGAAAATCGTGATGGGACGAAGAAGACTAACTACTACAGCGAAGAAAACGTGTGAGAACTATTAAATAAAGTGAAAAGATCCATACGGTTCATCCGAGTCCAGTATCTAGAAAAAATAAATTGAAGAAAACGTCAGTGTTTCTGTCGTCGAGTGTTAAACTACGGATTTTTACTCCGAACTCCAGATTCACTGGTCCAATAGGATCCAATCGAGTGGTTTTATCGTGACCGGTAACGATATATTTTTGTTTTTCTATTTTTATCAACATAACAAAATTTTACAATACTCGATTATATAATATACGAACGGGTACAATTCGTTTTCGCCCCCCGCCTCTTAGTTTTTGAAGAATTTTTTACACTGATGTAGAGCTGAAAAAATTGATAAATATTTTGCGAAATAATAGCTAAACTAGACGGGAGGGGATGATCGAAAATAGCGATAGTATAATTTTTCTTATTATAATATTTAAACGAAACGTTATTACAATAATTATCCACTGTCCACCGAGAAGCGCAAAAATTATAAAAAAAAATGTTTAATGCTGGTTACAAAAAATATAAATCTGTACGTAATAGGTAGGTATCTAGTATTATATTAAACGCACGTTAGCTGCTCGGTAAAATTGTTTTACGAGAGGAAAATACAACGGTACATACCTATGCAATCTGTACAAACACAGTGTTTGAAAACAATTTTTAATATTATTATTTATTTATACCCTGTGCTGTGGTATACCGACAATGAAACGAATACGTATGTATTTGTTGATCAGTCGATTTCCGTTTGTCGAAATCTCTATTAGTTCTAATATCGTGTTGCGCATCTACATATAATAATATTTTGCACGTATAATAGAAAAAAAAAAAAAAAAAACTCGAAATTTATCAATTTGAGATATTATTGGCTACGAGCCAACGGGACGACGTGCTATTAGAGTCGAATTCTTCAACTTTTACCTAGTTTATTATCACTTTATCGCACCAAAGATGTCTTGTTTCGGTATTTTTATCAATCGTTTTCAATCCGGTCGCACGAGGTTTGAACGAGGACGTGGTGTTGATCCATTTGTTAACACATTACAGTACGCATTATCACGTTTGTATTTATGGTTTTTATTCCGGATGCGCGTAAAACATTTTATGATACGCAAGAGCCCCGGGTACCGTCTAGGTTTCAAACTTTAAATCGGTTTTGCTCGAAACTATAAAATGCGTTCAGCCGTCGACGGTATTGTTCTAGGCGTGCGATAATATACGGGGCGGAATGCCCGGGAGTTGTTGTTAAGTCGGGCGAAACCCTCGGCCATCGGTCAGGTTCCCGCAAACGGATTTTTCGAATATCGCAAATGCCCGAGGCGAGTCGAGTGACGGTACTTAAAACAGGAAACTTTAATATCGAATCTCGTTATTTATATATCGTGTCCGTCGATGCGTTTCGTCGTCATATTTGTACGGGGTTTATACGTATTAACGCGTTACGATAACGATTTTATAACGGTTATTAGACTCCGTCGGTTTTACTATAATATGGACGGATAACGTGAGCTTTAAAAAAAAAAAAAAAAAAAAAAAAAAAAAAAAAAAATAAACAAATACGAGTTAAAGGTGTTCTGCCTGTGAACGATTTGTCGACCAGAATAGTCATATCTGCAGCTCCGAACGAAAACTTCATATGCGTTACGGTGGGTCATTTTTTTTTTTTTTTTTAAATTCCTTATAGTAACTTTTTAGTAACGGGAGAAAACCCGTACTATTTGATTTTGTCAAAATCGATTTGGTTTTATGTTATTGAAGTGATTCAGTGGGCGAATCGCCAACCCGGAAAGCTTTAAAATAGATTCCAAACATAAATTAAAGTCATCGTCAAGTTGTACCCAATCCCATAACGAAATCACTACCGTGACAGATCTACGTCGTTTCTATAGGTAAATTGAACTTTTTTTTTTTTTTTTTTATTCCTGTTTAAAACAAAAATCCGCACAAAGTTTTTTTTTTTTACCGTCTCCCGGTATCTTATTATGTGTTCGTATATATTCAACGGTACGGTTTTTATATTTCATTATGCAAACCTTTGCGACTTACGCTGGTCATCCGGAATATCGTTTGAAGAACATTTTTAGTAATATAGTTACTCTTGATAATAATAAAAAAAAAAAAAAAAAAAAAATGACAGACATATCCCACACCGTGAGCGGTCACCCACTGCTGTAGGTGGGAAGATGGGAAACTAGAGTATATAGGGTAATTTACTTTATATCTGTACGCAACGATAAACACGAACTGCACATGAAAAACCTTACTGAGCAATGTTCGGTTAGAACTTATATTGGTATTGATAAGTTTCAATTGAATCTACAAAATAAATTACAACTGTCCGTGTTTTTTCGTCTCGAATCGGTGAGCATATTTTTTTTTTTATGTATTTTTTTTTTAGAGGTAATGTAATTAAATGAAATATGAAATGTCGTGATATTTACGATTTCCGTCTGAATCTTCACATCAATCGCTTACGAAAAGAAACAAATCGTTATTCGAATATTTTATATTTTTATATGATCATAATTGCAATACAATACTAACGATGTATCAAATTTTAAAAGCATTTCTGAGAGGTTAAACAAATTTTATCCACATAAAATCAAATAAAACCTAAAAAAGAAACTAGACAATTTAAAATAGTTATATAGAACTCAAAAAAAAAAACGACAGAATCTATTTGAAAATTATACTACATGTTTAAACTGCTAATATCAGTATTCAGTAAACATATCAGATATATACGGGTTTTTTTTTAACCGCATTCCAAGAAAACAAAAGAAACGGTTATTTTGTAAATATTCCTGTTTTTCCGAAATTTTCCTCGGGTTTCCCAATTATTTAAAAAAAAAAAAATGTCTTCCCCGGTGCATCGACGAGACAAAACTTCCTACGGAAATCGCTCCTAAAATTACTGATTGGTGCAATATTTTGGATTGAAAATTTGTTCGTATACATAAAAAAAAAAAAAAAAAAAAAGTACACATCACGAGAAATCCCAATATAGAACCACATCATTATTATTATTTTTTTTCCCTCTAAAAAGTACGATTGCAATGCGTACGAATAATAAGAATAATAAAAATACGAGTAGTACCAGAACAGCGATCCGTCAGGAATCGCTTACGCCGAATACTAATAATATATTATTATATAAACCGTAACGGTTACGTACAAATAATAATAATAATAATAATAATGGAATATTTATCGAAAACGTCACGTTATTATAATTAGAAAATATAATTAAATCGGCCATTTCCGTTAGACCGCAAACAATACCGGAGAAATTATATAACTATTGTTTTAGAACAATAGATGCGATTTTTAACGACGTCGTCTAAATTGGAATACGGTGAATATATTAAACACAGAAATAAATACATAATTACATTTCGTTCGGCGGTGAAATCCCTTAAGGATGGTAAACGGCGTATGTTTTTTGTTCTTTTTTTTAGAGTATCTTTGCCCCAAACACTGCCCGCGGAATGGCGGACCGACGGGGTACCTAACCTAACCTACGGGGGGGGGGATCTAAGAAGTGCGAAAATGCAAAACAGGAGAGACGCGGTCCGAGACGGGTATGACGGGCGGGCGATACAAACGCTTGGACAGTTTTAATAACCAGTAGAAAACCAAGATAATTTTGATTTATAAAATATCCGCAAACGTCCGAAAAACAAATTTACGGCAATATTAAAAAGTTTAAAAACCGTCGGCGAACGATACGCCCGACCTAATTATAATTTATGAGCGCGCGCAATTTAAAAATAAATAAAAAAAAAAAAAAAAAAAAAAAATGTATCGCGGGGAAAACTGCACCGGGAGTTCAGTAACTTTCGTCCAGTCGATAGGAGTTTAATGCGAACGATTAAAACGCGTTTTCTTTTATAAATGCTCCCAGCTGCGACTCGAAGATACCGCGCCCGAGTTTTCAGACCTCCGTGCCAACAGGGACCTATAATTTTTTTTTTTTTTTTTTTATATACGAAATTATATAGTCGAGCGCCTGCATGGGCGGCTTTGTATATTTTGTTGACTATTCTTTTGGTTAAATTAAAAATATTATTTCCGCGGTATATAAACGGTGTGCACTGTCACAAAAACGATCGCCGAACCCCGATCTATCGTATTTTTTTTTTGTTGTTTTTTTATTGGTTTATGTTTCTACCGTTGGCGTTTATTGATGTTCAACAAGAACACGCGAATTCGCGTTATTCGTCTCGAAAACGGGAACGGGACGAAAAATACCGACGTAAAGCAAAACGAATTTCGACCGTTTCGTCGACCGTCAACCGATGATGTGAAAATTTCGTTGTCACTTACAACCAAGTTAAATTTAACTCGTTCAAAACATTTTCAGGTTCCCCGGACCCATCCGTTTACGATTTTGACGCAAATTTTCAAGTCGTCCATACCGGTTCGAGTTGTATATGCATATAAGTATTTAAACTACGTATGTATATGAATACATTAAAAGTATTTAAATACTTTACAATTCTGTGCTCAGACCGAGCATATCGATTTAACGATGGCATTCGTTGTTTAATAATATTGATTTCGATAACTTATCTTCGACAACGGACACAATTACA
Organism: Tuberolachnus salignus; assembly: GCA_956483605.1. NCBI lineage: Eukaryota > Metazoa > Arthropoda > Insecta > Hemiptera > Aphididae > Tuberolachnus > Tuberolachnus salignus. The sequence continues at coordinate 47,429,189 of OY101429.1, read as the reverse complement.
TACGTATCGTTAATTATTATAATGTTTGCATAATACACGAAAAAAAAAAAACCGCAGTGAAAACTTTTCTTGTTAGGTACTTGGTACTTAAAAAAAAAAAAAAAAAAGAAGAAATTAACCGTTGTTGAAATTAAAAAATTGTTAAAACCCGCGTTCTGCTGGCGGTGTAATTATAAACTTGAGCTTAATACTTTAATATACTTCCGTGGTCGTTATTATAAAAACGAAACGGGTGGGTCATTGTTTGTAAGTGGGAAAATTTGAGAAGGTTTGATACAGAAGGGAATTTTATTTAGATCGGTACCCAACGAAAACCAATTCTAATCTTAGCTCAGTTAGTCGTGTTTTGAAATATCGTAATTTTTAAGGTGTTCATCAAAATTTACACTGATCGTTTATAAAAAAAGAATTATTACATCACCCCCATTTTTTTTTTCCTTTTCTTCATTAATTATTCAAATTATGATGAACTTGTGTCAGATTTGCATGCATTTCTGTTGGCTTAAAAATTATATAATCTACCCAAAAACTAAAAAAACCGGAAAACTTAAAATGCTTATAAATTCAAAAAATGGCCAAAACGTTTTGAAAATTTGCCCACACTTATTAAAGGCTCGTATTAAAATTCTGTAAAAATTGGCAGGTAATCACGATTATTTTTAATTGAAAACAATGAAATCATTATTGTACTAAATTTACCCGGTTTATCTAAACTATTAAAAAAAAACTACAACGAAAACCAAAAAAAACAAAAAAAAAAAAAAAAAACGACTCGCGAAATGTGTTCAGAAAAGTGCGCTACATTCGAAAATTCGGTAAATGATGCCCGCTAGAAGATGGTCGTCCAAAGATGGACAAATGAAACACACACCATAGTAAAACCAATAGATCCTTCGCTACGTTCAGAAATTAAGAAAAGAAAAGAAAAAGATAATACTTAACATTTTAAATATTTGTTTTTGTCGACACGGTACCTTCGGGATTCTCTGCGCCCACTGCTGAAGTGTAATTTATTATGCTCGTTGTATTCTACAAACGCGATTTATTTTATAGTTTCATAATATTATATAATGTCTGTCGTCTGTGGATCAATTACCGCGATGTCACGGATCAAGATCACATTACTACGGGACCGACAGCTCGTTTATTATACCGATATTATCTTTTCTTTTCTTTTTTTCTTTTTTTTTTAGGGGGGAGGGGAGGTTCTTTAACAGGACTCTCGGTGGCCGATGGGCAGAATGGGCAAATTCGGAGGACAAATTGTCGATTTACGTTTATTATATATTACGTATGAGGGGTGGCCAACTAGAAGAGTCTCGTGAGCCGTTTGATAAAATGTATGAAATGTAAGAGCCAACGGAAAAAAAAAAGGCGATTTTGAGCAGAGCTCCAGTGTAGTATATAAGACTATTATTGTCGATTTCATATAAAGTATGTTTTACACTGTGTAGGAAACGATGAAATTATAAAAAAAAAAAAAAAAAAAATACAAATATGATGTTATTTATTTGAATTAATTATCACGTAGAATTTCGACAATGTTGTCGAACTAGAATATTGTCTTCTAATACTATACATACAATTCACTAATGCGAATGCCTGAGAGTTGTTCAACGATCACAAACATTAAACATGATATTGATTCTAAGCCGATTAAACGGCTATAAAAAAAATATTCTGACTACCGATTTTGGAGATTTTTAAATATATATTTAGATATAAATAAATTAAAAATTAAAAATAATTTTCAGGTCTCAAAATATAAATTTTCCACTTTAAGACTTAAAACTCAGAACTCAAAAGTTCCTACAATTAGTCCAAAATCGAAATAAATTTGTTGACATTTTTTTTTTATGACGTTATATTACAATGTTACACTTTTATGTAAAACTTTTTCCGGTCTCTAGAACAATTATTTTCAGGACTACAAAGAAATAATAAAACTCGAGTTTGACGGAATCGTGTTTTTGCCGTTTTTCATCATTTTTCGGTAGTTTTTTCTGTCGCGTTAAACAAATAACAGGTATATCGAAAAATGACCTTTTTAAAGTACCAACTAGACAACATTTACTATTGGCAATAGTGTAGAGGAGTGTAACGATCGGACAAAGTCTTCTAGTAAAAAAAAAAAAAAAAAGTGTTTACAGAAGAATAAGAAAAAAATGTGGTTTTTAACTACCGTGATCCATACGCATAATCTATACTTCAAGAAACTAGCAAAAAAAATTGAACACGCAACGAATACGTTACAATTGATAAAATTATTTTATATATTTTGAATATTATTTATTCAAAAGCGCTATAATTCGTTTTGTAAAAAAAAAAAAAAAAAACAAAACTGTTTATATTAGTGACAAATATTTGTTGCGTCTTGCGGTATGCTACGGACCGAAGTTTGGCCACCGTTGTAATATATATTATTATAAAGCGAATGCAGAATTTTTTTTTTGTTGATTTTTTTTTTTATATTTACCTTATTCGATACCGGTCCGTTCAACACACGTAGAATTTTGTGCCGTTGTGCGATCACACACGATATTTTGAAATAAACGTACACGACGACCACGAGAGGCACGAAAAACGATCCCATCGCCGAGAACACCACGTAGCCCTTGTTTTGGTTGTAAGCGCAGCGTTTGTTGTCGTGCCGATTCTGGTCGTACCTAAAATACGCAAACACAGACGATACAGTCACGAAACAATAAATTAGCATAAAATTAACATAACGGTTGTTTTAAAAAAAAAAAAAAAATTGTTTTCCCCATGCCGATTTAGGCGGTTAATAATATTATAAAAATAACGACAGCGCACGAAAATCGTCCACGGGCAATAGAGAAGAAAAAGAAAAAGAAAAAAAAAAATCAATATTATTTCTATAGATTTCGAATGTTCGACGTCGGGCGGTCGCGCCTTTTCGCCGGTACAAAACGCTTTATTACCCTACCGCAAGTACGAATTCGTCGACAGAAGAACTGCAGCCGTTTTCCCAATGCGAAAAACAAATAAAATCCCCGCGATTTGGCGAGGATTTTAAAAATCGCCGGGCGCGACTATAATTAATACGGTCGTCTGCACGCTTAACTTTAATACTGGCAACAATGCGAAAATATCCGTCGATAAAATTTTACGAAAATTACGAAACTGCGAGGCGAGAAATTACGCAACACAAACGGAAATTATATCGTTACTGGGCACCCGAGGAAATCCCATTATTTATCGGACGTTATTCGAAAACCCACGGGTTGTTGTTCGCGTTTTGGTTATTTCTCAGTCGAATGCACGATTTGTTCCATTCGAAATTCTTTACGCGTTTTCTCCTTTTTAATGAAATATCATAACGTGTGCTATTTGTAATTGGCGCCAGTACTATCGGCTGATAGTGATCAGAAACGTCCGTGTGAAAGTCCAGCGAAGTGAGAAACAAGAGAATATTGTATTGTTCGTCTCACCGGAACGAAGATAAAAAAAAAAAAAAAAAAACCGATATTCCCCGACGTTACGGTCAGGTCAGGTTAGGTTCTGCATAAACAGAAGAATCGAACGCCGCGATAATTTATTTTTTAAAACGGTTTTAATTTTCGAAAAGCCAAGTGAAATAGGTAAATAGTGCAGTATACTATTCTCCGGCGTGCGAAATTAATTTCGTTTGTCATTCCGCCGTTTTTATTTTTTACGAAAGCATTGCTCTTTTTTTATATTCGGGGCATTGTGTTATTTGTGACTTTACGGGAATAATATGTGTCGCCTTATGGAATGAAATTAAAACGCCGGCGTAAAATGTGAAGCGGTGTAGTGATTTTTATTTGGCAATTTTATTATGCAAAACCGTTGCATTCGAAAAAAAAAAAACAATGGAGCCTTTGGCTTTTCATATATTTCTCAGTCGTTATCAAACACTTACTCGCGGATATCTTTTCCCTGTTTCTTGTGACACGCATTGCGCACCACGGGTGGTGGGCCACTGTTGTTGGTGGGAAGTCAGGGATGCAGGACTGGGAGGGCCGTTTGATTTGTAACTATATGCTCAACGATATATCGTCGCCAACGAAAAACGATTCCCAGCGAAGATTTTTTTTTTTTTCTTCAGAATTTACACTTTAAACGCTTATCAACAGAATTACTAAATTACCCTCAAATGTTTCCCTTTGCACAATCATGTACAATTTATGAACCTCGTGCAATAATTTCAAGTATTTATGGTCGGCCAAATCAATATTATACCAATTAATTCGATACATATTTAAAATGCCAATGAATAGTTGAAAAATACTTAAAATGTTTTGTGAATTGGTCCACCTTTAAAAAGGGCTAACATTAATATTCATTAAAAAAAAAAAAATGAGGTATTTACGATTATTTTTAACGTAGTAAAAAAAAAAAAAAGAGAAAATACTCTTCGGAAGATCCGTGTATGTTCCCGTTTCCTTCTTAAGTTTTTCTCGGGTATTCTCAATTATTTAGAAAATTATAACGAAAGTAAAAAAAAGAAAAACTGATTTTCTCAATGTACCAACTAAATCTAATATTCTTTAATATAATAACGAAACGGTTATTGCCGTAAATTTTCCCATTTTCCCAAACTACAATGATAGTCAAAAAAAAAAAAAAATATGGATCTTTGTTATGCACCGATTAGATACAAAATGCTTTCAAAAAAGGTGCTGCGCTTGAAAATCGGAGAACCGTGTCCGGTAGAAATGTTGTCCAAAGACGGGGGAAGAAAATCACATCATAGAAAATCCAATACATTCTTCGCTCCGCTCTGAATCTAAACCGTTTTGAAGTTTGTATTTGTTTAAATATGTATAATATACCTTTCCAGAAAGTTTAAAGGGTACGGTATAATAGAATAAAAAAAACATTTGTTAAATAAAATTTAATAAAACTCGATGGCGCGCAGGAATACCATTTGAAACGAGTACAAAGTAGGGTTATATGAGTGTGAAATGTTTCACTTGACATTTTTCCGTGTGAAATATTTAAGATTTCCTTTTTTTTTAAGTATTTGTTTATCGGTTTTGTATTAACGTCCCGTACAAGCATATCCGGGGAGCGCATTTACTTTTCGAACATTCGGGAACTTCACCGATCTTCCCGTGTGGACGGGCTGGTACATTGTTATGTAAAAATCAAGTTGAGTAAATCGCTCCACAGTGAACTTATGTTATCAAGTAGTTTTACGTTATTTAATCGCCAATCACTCCAACTAAAATGTATTGTTGTATTAAATCAATTCAGTATTATGTAGGTAAATACACGAATAAGTTACTTAAAAACCGTACGCTGTGGATCGTATTTGTTTTTATTGTATTTGTTCCTTTATGGTCAAATCAATTGTGATAGGATTATATATATATATATAAAAAAAAAAAAATGTCTCTGTGTTTTATAGTATGTATTCGCAATATCTTTATGTTCTGTCCATATATGTGGTCACAACTGGCGGGCGTGAGTGCAAAAACACTGTTCTAAAATCGCCATTACCGGGACTTGTATAGTATTGTTGAATAAGGTTCATTAGGTATAAGGCGATAACAATTATAAAAAAAAATGTATGAAGGATAATTTGTTGAAATTTAATTTGGTCAATAAACGGCGGAGAAGGATGGAAGGTTGAGCCGTCCTACGTTTTTACAAACGCGATTAAAGTTTTAGCACTTTCCCGCTAATATTTAACTCTAGTGGCGCCTAATATTATTTGTTGTTCGCGGGTTCGATACGTATTCCCCAGGCCGAAAAGAAAATCCGTAATCCGGGCGTAAACGGGCAATTCCAATATCGGACCTTTTCCCGTGATAAACGAACGTCTCGTGCAATTTATAAAAATCCGAATTTTTTTTTTTGTACGGTACGGTGACTATAACCGATGTGTTCGACTTGCCGTTGACGTTTTGCCGAATAGCTTAGGAACCACGAGTGATAAAAAAAAAAAAAAAAAAAAAAAAAAAAACAACGGCGTTATTATTAGTTACCGCTGTAATTTTTGAACACGGATTGTTATAGGCGGGTACCGCGGCAAAAGACGATTTTTTTTTTTTTTTTTACTATACAATGAATAATGAAATAATAATTATCAATAATATGTTTATAGCGTGATTTCGAACGGACCATCCGAAGAGCGGAGCGCACGTAATCACCAACGACACGAGCCACACGACTAGTATCATTAGCGACGCGAGTCCCTTGGACCTTCTTTTTTTCGAGTACCGCAACGGTTTGGTGATGGCGAAATATCTGTCTATCGATATGGCGCAGAGGCTGAGTATCGAAGCGGTGCACAGGCACACGTCCAACGAGACCCAGATGTCGCATATCACGGGTCCGAACGTCCAAGTGTCTGGATCGTAACACACAAAAAAACAAAAAAAAAAAATTTGAGCGATTGAAAGAAAATAGGAACGAAAACGGTGTTGGCCACCGATTTCACCTACCCATAAAATGGTAGACCACGGCTATCGGCATGACGAATGTTCCGACCAGCCAATCGGCCACCGCCAGCGACGTGACGAAGTAATTTGTCACCGTCCGGAGTCTTCTGGTCGTGAATACGGCGATTATGATTAACGTGTTGCCGACCTGTGTGAACCGTAAAACACAAAAAAAAAAAAAAATAAAAAAAAATATATTAAATACAAAAAATGTTTTTAATGAAACGATGTTTCGGACTGAGCGAAAAAGTTTTTTCGTGTATTCGACACGAGGCGACGTTTGAATTACGCGAGTACGCTCAGTGGCGGTCAAACGATTTCGTCGTTGTGTGCCAGTGTGTGTGGAGGAAGGGTGGAGAAAGACTGGATTTTTTTAATAAATACTATTATTTACATATTTTTTTTTTTTTTATACTAATATATATATATATATATATATATAGATAATAATATTATAATAAAAGTTGAGATGAATCTCATCGTTCCTCCCGTTTGACCGCCCCTGCACATACACTGCGTTTTCACGTAAACCGAGTTGGCTCATTTTGCAGGGAAAAAAACCGCGGGAAAAAATGTTTAATTCATAAAAAAAACATATTTACATATTCACTTCAATTCTACTCCACCCCACTCGTCGTAGTTTTTATCTCGCGCGAACGGGGTCAGCGAACACCCGAACTGCGTCCTCCCCGGAACCGTACGTCCGTCGCGATTATTTTATTTACTCCCCACGTCCGCGCATCTCCTGGGCGCGGTACCTCATCGGTCTTCCACGGCCTCCGTCTACACTTAATCCGCTAATATTATCCCCTTGACCAGATGCTCACCGTTATTCCTTCTCTCAACACACTCTATTTGCTCGCGTATTCCCATGCCCTCCGCGTCCGGGACACGCCCACCGTTTCCGTCATGTTCATACCGGTTGAAAATTACGAGATAACATTAAAACATTAAGTGATTGTCGTTTTTTTTTTTTTTTTAACATACACACGGTAGATACGCACTCGGTACGTTTTACTTGAAAGTTTACAGTTGCATAAAACCGCAATAATATTTATGACTGCGGGTACGCGAGGTAATCCGCGACTGTACCGCATAGTGGTAACATACCTAATATAAATCTAATAAACGATTCATAACTTATTACATTCGGCAATCGATAACGTCTTAAAAAATTGTCGTCGTTATATTTTCCAAACGGATATTCCAAATAACGGCGAATATAGTTTTCCCGGCGTACGTTCCACGTCGCATTACAAAATTGCATATTAAATATTTCGTCGACAATTTCCAAATAATCAATTTATCACGATAACGGTAAAAACCGTTTTTTAAATTATAATCTGTACAACGAACGGATACTTAGAGCGACTACAATTAAACTCTATAAAAAAAAAAAAAAAAAATAATAATTGATAACAGACACAAAAAGGTTTGTGCGGTGGGAATTCGGCCTTATGACTCTGGATTAGTGAACTAGAGTTTGGCCAATTCCGTTAGCGATCAAACCGTTCTAAAAAATATTATGAACTACAATGCAATGGGCAGTTTTAACAATCGCAAAAAAAAAAAACCACCGGCACGCATTAAAACGACTACGGGGCATCATAAATCCACTGGGCACGGGTATTGTACTTGCTGTTGTACCTTTTATAATATATTCGTATCCGACCCGGTCGCGTGGAAATAACCTCCGACAGAGGTGTTGTTCCAGAACGGAAAGTAAAAAAAAAAAAAAAAAAAACAGACAAAAACAACGACAAATATATTTCGCGATATAGTATTCAATTTTCACAAGACGCCAAGCGTTAGAACGGTTTCTCCCATTCGCAGGTCTAATCCCACGGACGCACACATTTGCGGATAATGACAATGCCGAATCCGGAACGAGAGTACCAATAATTTAAGGCGCGGCGTGCGGGGCTTCCATTAAACTACGCGCGTGTATAGGTGTAAAAAAAAACACGAAAAATACCACGAAAAATACCACGAAAAAACGAATATTACACCGGGCGGCGGGGCGTTGGCCTAGGTTTCGGACCGAATTTTCCGGGCGGTTTTGCGCCTTCTATATTATTCATGCCAATAGCTTATAATAATATAGTCCTGCAAAGACATCGGCGGGGGAGGAGGAGAACGTGCGAGAGAGGCACTGAGAGAAAATTCGCTATCCACGCGGGAGACACCGTCACCGGTATATACCGGTGTGTGTGTCTGTTATATTATAATATTTAATATCGTTAGCGGTTCCGTGGTAGTTTTCTTGTCCTTTGGTTATTGCGGTGTAAATTTAGACCGTTGCCAACACGCTGGGACTCGGATTCGGTTTTTCATTTTACCGCCGTCGGTCCCGCCGGACGGTAAAATCGTTTGCGCAATGTTATTGTGCGTTACGCGAAACCGATTTTTTTTCCAACTAGTTTAGATCAAATTTTCTCACCCCCCCCCCCCCAAAAAAAAAAAAAAAATTAACAAATTTATATAACCACGGTGAATTTTTTAAATAAAAATTAATTCGAGTAACTCAAAGTCGATTTATACATTTTCAGGAAAATCGAGTTTAGTAGTTGAAATTGACTTGTTAAAAATATCGTCCTAAAACGGTATGGCGTTCAAAATTGCTCTATTTCGTTTAGATTTATTATACAGAGTTGTGCGGGTACGATCCATCCGATTTACAATATAGCTGATTATAAATTTTGTCATATCGAATTATTTACCGGTTAATAGAAGGTATTTCCAAGTTTTAGAATGCCAGGTGTTGAAATGATCGCCATCGGCCATCGGCCATCAGTTACCGCGACAAATATGTCGACCGGACAGCACAAAGCGTTTTGCGCGTTGCGATTTTCAAAGTGTGAATCGCGGTAATAAGTTTGCGCAAACGCCATTTACGCCGTCGTTACGGGATCGGTGCAGATACATACTCGGAGCACATGTCGACGGTAATCGGTGTGAAGATTTGGACGGTTTGTGCAAAGATAAACGCACAGGCCGACCTCGTGTGCCCGAAGACAACGCGGAAAGAATCTGAGAGGATTTTCGGCGCGGTCCGCGCGAGTCGGGGTGACTGGAAATTCCAAAACCAACTGTTCGGCGCGTTTTCAGACGGCGTCTAACTATGAAACCATTACAGGTTGCAATCGTTGCAGGCTTTTAAGCCTACAGTTAAATTGAAACGACTTTGATTTAGAATTTTTACGCGGCAGCCTATGCAGGATGTATATTTTGCAGCTGGCTTAGTGTTCAGTGACGAAGCCACCGTCCACTTAAGTGATAAGGTGAACCATCACGACCCTCCGTGTAAGGGGTACGGACAACCCTCATACCAGAATCGAACACGAGCGCGAATCGACAAAATTTAACGTGTTCTGTATAAAAGACACAGATTTTGGCCCCTTTATTTTTTTTTTTTAAATAAAAACCCAGTAAATGGGTAAATCATGTGTTTAGAAATTTTCCAAACTTGGCTACTTCCACGATTAAACAATGGTTCTGGTTACTACAAATCATTAAAATGCGCACATTTTTCTTTTTATTTAATGTACAATATAATGTTTTAAACCTAAAAAACATAAAAATATTTAAGCATTTTAAATAGGATGAATCATTTTGATTAACCCTATACAATACTCGTGGGCGGGTATACCGTATTTCCCCTGCCCGTCTGGTTACGTATTAATGATATTCAAGTAAATATACGTCATTTCCGTTGAAAAATAAATGCAAAAAAATACGTGGGTATAGTGTTTTTTTTTTTTTTTACGAAAAATTTGTAAATAAATTAAATTTCAACAGAATAACCCAGTCGAGTTAACGTTATTTTTTAATAAATGAATAACTTTTAGCTACATAAATAACTAGTTACTGTTCAGCACTGATACGATAGACACATGCAACAATATATTAAACCCCCCCCCCCCGTAGCGGATTAAAATTCAAATGCACAAATCCGTAGACGGGCGTACATTTTCGAGGGGCTGGTAAGGTCCGTAAATTTGTCGGATTATTATTATTATTATTATTATTATTTTATTTTTTATTCTCTTTTTATTACGTTACGTGGCCCCGTAACGGTGCGGAAACCGGCGGTTTTATTTTCGTTCGGTTTCGCCGATTCCGGGTCCGGCCAGGGCTCGGGCAGTGCGATTTAATTTCAGTTTTTCGACGCGTCCACCAAGCGTCTTACACGCTGGTTTCGGGTGCGCGGGAGTGATGAACCGCCCGGAGCGGCGTACGAGCCGGACGACGGGCGGGACGAACATCATCGATCGATGAATTTAGCGGACACGTGTAAATAATATTCCCGGCCGAATATTATTTTACGGCTCGTTACGGGATTCCGCCGAGTAAGCGGCCTGGCCCGGTCTGCAGCCAACCCGCCAAACAAATAGGTAAACCGCATAAAAAATTATTTTAAAACTGCCGCGGGCAGCGAAAATTTAACATTTTGGTATTAACACGACGACGTACATCCGACGGCTGTGTATCGACACGCCATGGTTGTTTCCGTACAAATACGCGCCACAATTGAACGCCGAGTTGTGTTCAAAACGGAACACGAGCAAATTATTATAATATTACCGTAAAAAACGAATAGAACTCGACGACAAATGTTCCGATACGTTTCCGAACGAGTCCGAACTTCGTTCGCGATCCATATTGGAAAGGCGTATCGAAGTCTTTTAGTTTTGTTTTTATTGGACGCGCACTGTCATCGCCCAGGCAAGGTAAAAAGTTATTGCAAAAAAGGAAAAAAAAAAAAAATCGAAACCAGAAATCAATCGTTGATTGATTGGCATAATCGCCGGTTAATAATAAATCGCACCCATAGATGGGGTAGGCAATTTAATATTTATAAATAAAAATCGATTTTGTGCCGAGCTCGGTTTTATACGTTTTGATCATTTTCAAACTACAGTATAAACTAAACTATTGTTTGAATCCGATTGTATTATAAATTTGAACTTAAAACAACGCAGAGAAAATCTAATTACAAACGTTTTATCCACATAAAACTAAAATAATAATAATAAAAAAAAAACAATAAATATTTAAAATAGTTAGAACTCTAAATACGTTAAAATGTTTTAACAAATTCACCACACAAAGGTAATATAAGTATTTGGTAAAAATTGCAGGTCTCTTATTTTTATTCAGTTAAATATATTTAACTGATTGGGACAGAAAAAAAAAAAAAAACAAACATTTGAAATTGACAGACAGATAAAATGCCGGTGATATTTACAATTCACGCCAAAAACTGAATTCTAATAAAAAAGAGGCCGAAAATGTTTAGTCGTATAAAAAAGAAATTACACAGTTAGAAACCTAACTTTGGATAGGCCACTGTTTTAAGTGTATTTTTCGGAATGTTTTGAAAGTATAAGATTAGGTTAAATTAGTTTATAAACAGAAAGAAAATTATTGCAATTAGAAAACGATTCCGTATGGAGCTCGGTAAACTGGTAATATTATAGTATTAGTCGTATTTCCCCCCCGCCCGTATTGCAACGACAATTCAGTAATCAACAAACATAAAACCGACGTATCGCCACGTCTTTCAGTAACTATTTTTAATTTTCCAGAAAAAAATTAAAACTAAGTATCTGGAGAAACGTTTCAAGTAAAACTGTCGCAGTGCACAGAGCGGAATCTTCGCGTTTTTAATGTACCGTGTGGAAAAATCGTTGCATTTTTACCAGACGAACACAAATAAACACACGCCTAGTAAAACTTAATAACTTATTCGCCACACACAAAATCTAAAATGCAAATGCACACGTTAAATACAAATATCCGATTAAACTTTTGCAACTTAATTAGTAACTAAACAAACACTAAACAAATGCAAATCGTAAATGTTGTATTTTTTAGGCTAATGATGGAGATATAACTTCTCCTGCCCAGGGCACGCCATTGGCGGTGTAATATTTATCGTCTGCAACCGATTCGTTTTAGAGAGAGGATATTTTCCGAAATGCCTGGATAAATATACGAAAAATCGATTTTTAAAATTCGCGGACAATTATAGTAGTCACAATAAAAAAAAAAAAAAAAATAAACCGAAATAATCGGTCGAGTATGAAAATGAATACTGATAACTAACTCGTTGACGACTTAATACACATTTTCAAGCTTTTGAATTTTTTTTTTTATTCACTTTTCCAACAACAATTATTGTCCGACAATATGTACAAGTCTCCGTGCGTAGAGTCGATCGAACACGTATAGGTTATTTTTCTTTTATGTTTTTTGAACCTATCGAGCAGCTAAAAAAATGGTGACGGTTATATTTTGTGTTTCGTTCAAACAAAGTGTTTGATTCGAAACGTTTTTCGAGTATTCCGAAAATAGTTACCTATACGATCATATCGGAAATTCGAAAAAGCCTTTTTTTTTTTTTTTTTTTGTTTATGATTCAACGGTGGCGTAACAATATAAACTCGATTATTTCAATTTTTTTTTTTTATAACTATATTTTTATAAATAAATATATTTGAAATTCTTTTCATATTTTTGGCCCGTCATTGTTATTTTCACCGTCTTGCCACAGCATCCTTTGTCGTCTGTGTGCGTCTTATTTTCAAAACAAACTTTCGATTTTTTTTATTTTTTTCTTCTTTCCGTTTTCCTCGCAGTGTACCTATCCATTTCCTCACTGCTGCAGTACCGCCGGCGTACTTTCAATTAAATCTTTTTCCAAAATCGTTTTGTTGAAATATTCCATTGTTTGTATTTGCTATTATATTTATAATTTATATTTTTTTTTTTCATTTTTTTTTTTTTTTTTTGTATAATTACTAAACGGGTAGGATTTAATTCGGTTTTTTTTTTTTGTCAACAAACCTTTTGAAATATAAAAATAAAAAAAATAATTTAAATTCAAATAATATGAATTTGATATAAATCAAAATATTAGTGACGTCTTGAAAAATTTAATACAGACGAAAAATAAGATCAAATCTCACAACTATATTATAAATAGCGTGTCTTAAAGGAAGATCAAATTAAAAAAAAAAAAAAAATTAACGACACTCGAGACGAGAATCGGCGACGTCCCGTGAAAACACTTATCTACACGGCCCGGTGAACCTCATTATAATCATTTAATATCGTTTTGATGATAAATACGTTTCCTTTCAAAAGAATACTCGAACAGTTGACACGATTATTGGGTTCGCTCGTAAGTCGTCCGTTTATTTTATAAAAAAAAAATATCGAAAATCGGATACATTTTGCCGGTCCAGCGGCATAATACACCCGAATCCGGCACGAGTTGCATCATGAGTCGTAATGAACGGGTGAAAACGGTAACAGTAGTCACTGTTCGTTATAAGCGTTTAATTCGCGTATTCCGACGGAAACCGTAAAAAAATATCTACATTTCCGGTAGAACGGCGATAAAAAAAAAAAAAAAAAAAAAAAAAAAAAAAAGAGACACGTGTATTAGTGAATAGTAACAAGGATTTGGCACGTATCATGGTATACAGGCCTTATTGAATGTCATAAAATACAGATTGGACAGGTATAATTTATCATTATGAATTATATATTTATATATATATATTATGTATTTGTATGCATGTATATATGTGTATGCATACGGTGAATATTATGAACATTACTAATAGTCAATAATTTGCATCTTCATTCGTATTTTCTTGTGTTTTCATTGCATTGCGCGTTTGTTAAAAAATGCACAGTTAATCTTTGTTTATATTTATAAGATTATGCACAATTACATACGGATTTAGAGCGTGGATCGCAAGCCAACACAACGGCTGTCAACTGTTTGGAAATCGATAATTGTGATATATCAACACCCGTCGAAGTCGAACGTGTTCGACGGATAAAACTTCTTCGAAAGTGCAGATAATTCCATGACAGCTGGGATATACACCATGGATATTATAATAAATGCATCGCAGAAACACCTCGTGTACCCGCAAGGGACGGGAACCGCTCAACAAAAATCTTACGAGACAAACCACGGGTCATGTTGTTGTAAATCAACGCTTTGACACCAGACACCTAATAAACGAACAGACGACAAGCAACACGGTCCATACTGAATTACAAAAAAAAAAAAAAAAAAAAAAATGCTGGTTTGGTTCACTGGTATCGACGACATAGCTGCCGGCGTCTTAGCAAGCATTTTCTCTAATATAACGCATCGTCTAATGCATAAAAAAAAAAAAAAGTTCGGACAGGTACACAACGATACCTACAACTGCTCTAAAAAATTCAGCTCATGAAATCCATTTTATTCCGCGATAATATCCTGACATACGAAGGATTTCAATATCGTATAGCGAACGCGAAGTATATCCATCACACCACATGTCTATGTTTTTATTATATTTATTTAACTGTAAACATTAATATAAAAAATAAAAAATAAAAAAAAAATGTATCTTAAATAATATTGTGGAAAATATTCTTGTGTTCTTGTTATGAGGGCATAACGGAAAATGATTGGGTGCATCATCATATCATTCTAAGTATTATATTTTATTGAATTATGAATTTTCATATAAATTGTGTTTTGTAACGCATTGTTAAACTGTATTAGTTATTAAACCGTTAAAATAATTTAGATTTATCTGTCATACATTAAAATTGATATCGATCGACCGGACGACAGCACACACACACATCAGCATCGTTCATTTTTTCCCTATATATACGAGGTGTGATAAAAAAAAAAAAAAAAAAAATACCCGTACTGTGTTAATAATATTTATATCAATTAGGATGACGAAACCCCGATAATGTCGTTCGATAAAGTAACTTTTAACGGTAATTCGAGCGTCGGTTTGAAACCGATAACAATATTTATTTTTATTTTATGGCACTTATACGAAAACATGCGGTGATTTTCGTAATTCTGCAACTTCTCCGCTAGTAACATTTTCACGACTACTAAATAAAAATGCCGATTTACTGTATGTCCTTGTGGCACCCATTGGCGATGAACTATACCGCGAAAATAAAAAAAAAAAAAATGTGATTAGCATGGCTGTTCATATTTTATTTCACGTGCCTTGATTTTTTTGGTCTAGGAGAATTTTCTGCCTTCCACTGTGACGCTTGATTTCAACATCATAACCCGTAAATCCAAGTTTCATCACCCGTTATAATATTTTGTTTAAAAAGTCTACGTCAGTTTCTGCTCTTTCAAATCGTTCTTGAGAGATGGTCTTTCGGTTTTGTTTTTGTTCATCGGTTAAGAGACGAGGAACAAATTTGGCTGCGATTCGGCTCATGTCCAATTCTTTGGCTAATATTTCACGGAAAGAACCATACGATATTCCGACGTCTTCTGCAACTTTTCTGATAGTTAATCGACGATTATTTTGAATAATTTCACGAGCACGAGCAACTGTTTCATTTGTTTTACTGGTCGAGGGTCTACCAGGTCGTTCGTTATCGTTAACGGATGTTCTGCCTCCCTTAAGCCGTTTAAACAATTCAAAACACGTTGTCCGAGACAGAACAACATCTCCGAAAGCTTGCTGCAAAAGTTCAAAAGTTTCACTAGAACTTTTCCCTAATATAAAACAAAATTGTACGCACACACGTTGTTCTTCTATTGCTTCCATTACGAAAATCGCCGCGTGACCGAAACATGATTTCGTAAAAGTGCCATGAAATAAAAAAAAATATTGTTGTCGATTTCAAACCAACACTCAAATTCTCGTTAAATGTTAATTTATCGAACGAAATTTTCGGGGTTTCGTTATCTCAATTGATATAAATATTATTAACAAAGTCCGGGTATTATTTGATCACACCTCGTGCACGTCCGATTTCTCACTCGCCGGTTCCCTCACTCATTGGCTCTCTCACTCATTCGTCCTCTTTCCCTGGTATCCACTACGACTGGTAGACGCGTCCGGAAATTGGCTCACTCGGCGATTTTTTTTCTATTCTTCGTGTGTGCTCTCGTTTATTCTAACATATATATGTTCAAGTATATATATATATATATATATATAAAAAAAAAAGAGGGTTCATTTTTTATTAATTAATAAACAAAATAATTCTGTACCTCTGGTAATTAATCGAATAGGCAATAACAATCATAATGAAGTCAGTGATATGACTATAATTTAATGTTATATAATATTACCAAATGCGTAGCTTTAGCAGTGGTTTAGAAGTTATTTATACGAAAATCAAAATCCCCTATACGGTTGTTGTAAAAAAAAAAAAAAAAATGTAAAATTACCGTTTTATAGATTTTTACTTATTGTCGATAATATATTTTTCAAAATCGGTTTGATTGGTAAGCCAACGACGGCGATTTGCAGTGTCGATATGACAACAACATATTTCCACACTACGTGTTACGCTTTCACATGCATAGACTTTTTTTATACATTTTTTTGACCAAATAGTAATAATATACATTAAGTTTAAATGGGTTTTCGGAAAATTATCTTCAATGAATAATGCACGTGCACGCCATTTATATTATTAGTAGTTTACACGTTAGTTAATAAACTTAAATTAAATAATTGGTTTTGTTTTGTTTTTTAAATAGAAATTATTGGAATATTAACGTTACCAACAATTAAAGAATTCGTACTTCCCTTCCATTTAAATTCCACAGCTGAGGAGGTGCCGCATAGAAAACGTAATATTAATTCATAAATTCCGTGCAAATCTATTCCCACACATGTAGACGGCAACAAGTAATTTATACGGTCAGTGGGTATACCACTGTATTCCACCAACACACATTTACTCCCCCATTACAACCCATTGATTTTATTTTACTTATTACATTACATCACAAGTCGTAATGAACGGGCGGAAACCGTATGAGTTGTCATTATTCGTTATAAAGCGCGTTTAATTCGCGTATTCCGAAGGGTAATCGTAAAAATCGTGGCGTTTCCTTACTGCGATTACCCGAACTCGGTTCACAATCGTTTGTCGTTCTGCGGCGTACGGATACAAATTAAATTCGTTACTCTCGTCGTGCCGTTTACTGCCCCGGCCCGCGAACAGTATAATTTTTCATCACTCTTCCCGCCCCGTGTTTGCGCGTGTCTGCACAGATAAAATGATTTTTTTTTTTTTTTTTTTTTTTTATCCAGATATAAGTCTAGTTAGTTATCCGCGTCTCAACGCTGGCGCGCGAGCAGCACCCGCGGTCTTCATCAGAAGAACGGTTGATTTTATTTCGGTATTTTTTTTTTTTTTTAATTTATTTTTTTTTTTTCCGTTTTTCCCCCTTCCCTCCAGACCGCGTTAGTACGTGTCCGGGAACGTATATATATATATATGTAGGGTTTCCAGTGACAAAACGACGACGATATAAAAACGGAAACCGTAGCGCGACGGGGATGTCGCGGTCGTAGTGTACGCCAACAAACTCTGTTAAAACGACCGTGTTGTTTATCAACAATTTCGTGACGTTGAAAATTAACGATCGGTTCGCGGCTGCGGGCGTCGCGCGAGCGTTGACGTTTAAACTAATGCCGAACGCTTTTACCGCGGATAGTATATTATTATTTTATATATATATATATACAAAGAGAAAGAGAGAGAGAGAGAAATGGAGACAGAGATGGAGAGACAGAGAGAGAGAGAGAGAGAGAGAGATGGATGGAAAGACAGAGACAGAGGGAGATGGAAACAGAGACAGAGATGGAGAAACAGAGACAGAGGGAGATGGAAACAGAGGCAAAGAGAGAGAGAGAGAGAGAGAGAAAGAGATGGTGACAGAGAAATGGAGAGAGAGATGGAGACAGAGAGAGATGGAAACAGAGACAGAGAGAGTGGATAAATAGAGACGCGGAGAGTGAGCGAGAAAGAAAGACGACGAGACGACCTAGTGGAATAATTATTAAACGTACCTAATCGATTTTATCAACGTTAATAATAATACTGTGTTATAATACGGTCGTGATTTAGACGGTGTTCGGGGTGGGGCACAGTGTTCTGGGCGCCCACGGTTTACCATTCGAAAAATCCGACCTTCGAGCCCCTACCTGCCCGCGCACGTCACACCACTTAAAATTGTCGATTTATTTAAAAAAAAAAAAAAAAAAAAAAAATGAACGAATAAATAAATAAACGTATGGAACGTGTATAATATAAAGAAATATATATATATATCTACGCTATACAAACAAATACAAATTATACAATACAATACACCGGCTTGGTATTTTTTGTCCGTTTTATACGTATTATTATTACATTTTTTTTTTTTTTTTGTACCGCATAAATACTTATACGTATATATTTTTTTATTATTGATTTGCCGTTTTAATCTCTAGAACAATTTTTTTTTTTTTTTTTTATGTTTAATTGTTTCACGCACGCGATGTATCGTCAATGATACGAAATAAAAAAAAGAAACCTATGTGCCAAATTTACGATTTTACCGTTTGGTACCCCTGATTTCGGTAATTTAATAAACGTAAATTTATTTTTATGTTGCAATGTCTTCTTTGCAGAATTATAAAACATTCCTAGCTACACGTACTAATCGTTTACAAAACGATACGCGATGAAAAATTTGGTCGACATTTTTTTGAATGTAAATGTTATCGTTAAATAATTTTTTTTCTTAAATATATACGACCGAGTTCTGTGAAATTAATAAAACATTTATAATAGTCGGCTGCATCTAAATTAGGTTTTCTTTATGAAAAAAAAAAAAAAAATACATCAGCGAGATAAAAATTATTGAATTGAGTTTAAGTTAATTTATAAATGAATTCGAATAACAAAGTCGAGTTACACATATTCCGGAAAATAGTGATCGAAGGCAAGTAAAAAAGTAATTTTATAAATTTACTATTCTTCATTAATAAACGTTGAAGCATAGAAGTAAAAATACGCAATTTTCGTTGAAAAATAAACGCCCAAAAACATTTGTAAATAACGTTATTTTTTTTTTAACAAAACACCAAGTGCCAGTAAAAATTATTAAAAATTAAAAGAAATAACTATGTTTGTTTTTATTTTTTGACTAAACGCCATCAGCGAAGTCAAAAGTTATCAATATAACTTGTATCTAACCTTTAAAATTTTCAACTAGTAACTGCCGAACATTGTAAATCTAAGATCCGAACGTGGAACCCATAATCTAAATGTTGATAATTCCAGTACAATCGGTACAAATCTGTCCGGGCGCCGCGTGGATTTGATCCCAAACCGTCGATCGTCGTCTTCGTGTTTTATTTTTTTTTTTTTTTTTTTTATCGACAAGATACAAAATGTAAAATTTTTTTTTCCTTTTTTTCGACTAGGCTAGGTCTTCTGGTCGAAATTACGTGTTGTGGACAGACAATGGGTGTTAAAAAAAAAAAAAAAAAAAAAAAAAATATACCATAAGAAAAATACACTCAAACGCTCATAAAAACCATTCGATCCGCTCAGATTCTTCTAAAACAACCGTTTTTACCGTATACGAGCATAATATAAATAAAATATTGATAGTTCGAATTTAAACGTTTCATAAAATCCTGCCGCAGCGGTCACGGACGAAAAACGATCGACCGTAAATACCATAAATCCAAATATTATTATTATTATTATTCTTGTTTATCGGGCGGACGTGCACAATTTTACTATCGATGGCTCTTTTTTTTTTTTAGACAACTTTTCTACCGGACACCCTACTCCGATTTTCAAGTGTATAGCGCCTTTTCTGAACGCGTTTTAGATCTAATCGGTGCATAAAACAGATCATTAATTTTTTTTTTTTTTTTTTTTTTTTTGTAACTATCGTCGTAGTTCGGGAAAACGGGAAAATTTACGGTAATAACTGTTCGCGTTATTTTCGATTATTTTTTCTTTTTGTTATAGCTCTATCAATAACAATCGTAGATTTCCTGATTTCCACAGCCGTGATCGTCATAGAATATTAATATTAGCACTTTCTGGGCGTTGACAAATTGAAGACTAACTAATCGTTAGAAGACATTTTAAGTTTTTTTTCCATTCGTCGAATTAATTAAATAGAATTTTTTTTTTTCGCCGAACAGAAACGCACGGAAAAGTAATGTTAATCATTTTCTCTTAATACAAGCGTTAGGTGTAAATTTTGACGGAAATCGTAATAATCACGGCATCATCATCATCGTCATCTCTCTCGACCAGCTCCGTACTAGTAGACGGAGCGCAATAGGAACTCAATCGCCTCGCCAGAAAGACGATAGTGCGGTTTTTATCTGTCTGACATATTTCCTTTTTTTTTTCTAACACTTATTGCGTATTTCCAAAACGAAGCGTTTTAAATAAAACGAATTTGATAAATTTCCGCCAATATCCATATATACGAGGTATGACAATAAAATAACGAGACTTTTTGAATAAAAGTTGTTTATTTGAAAAATGTTATAATTTAATGATTATCACCTTCAAAGTACCTTCCCTCAGCATCAATACACTGTTGCATACGTCGCTGCCATTCTTGTAAACAGTGTTGCCAATTGCTTTCATTCAGCCCTTTTAGAAGTTCTGCCGTTTTCATTTTTACGTCATCAACTGTTTGAAAATGAGAAAAGAAATAAGAAGGAAATAAGAAGGAGTCACAAGGAGCAAAGTCTGGCGAGTACGGGGGATGTTGAAGTACAGAAATTTTTTTTTCAGTTAAAAAACGTTGAATTGAAAATGCACTGTGAGCTGGAGCATTGTCTTGGTGAAAAACCCAGCCATTTTTCCATAGATCTGGTCGCTTCTTTCTGACACGTTCTCTTAATTTAATTAATACCTCTTTATAATAATATTGATTGACTGTTTGCCAACTAGGAACCCATTCAACAAAAATTATTCCCTTAATGTCAAAGAAAACAATGAGCATTGCTTTGAATTTCGACTTCGAAATTCGTGCTCTCTTCATTCTTGGGGAAGTTGGTGTCTTCCAATGCATGGATTGCCTTTTAGTTTCAGGATCATATGTAAAAATCCATGTTTTATCACACGTAATAATATTATTTATAAAATAGGGATCGTCTTTGATGATTTTTAAGGTGTCTGAACAAATTTCTTTTCGATTGAATTTTTGATCAATCGTTAAATTTTTAGGGACCATTTTAGCACACACTTTTTTCATATTTAAATTTTCAACTAAAATTTTACGAACACTTTCTCTATCAATATTTACCATCTCTGCTACAGCTCTAACACTTAATCGACGATCTTGCCGAATAATTTTGTCGATTTTTTCAACGTTTTCGTTTGTTGAAGACGTGGTAGGACGTCCAGAACGATCATCGTCTTCGACGTCCTCCCTTCCACTACAAAACCGTTTGTGCCATTCAAAAACACGAGCTCTTGATAAACATTCTTCACCGTAAACTTCATATAACATACGAAACGATTACGCGGCAGTTTTTTTTAATTTAACAAGAAATTTAATGTTAACACATGTTGTTCGATTTTTTATATCTAACATTTTTCGGCAGTATAGTCGAACTCGCACTAATAACAAGGCTACTAACGTATAAGAAAATGAATCGATGCCATCAGTGTTCATAGTACTTTTAGATAAGTGTTTTCTAATCATATTTCAATAATCGTTTTATAGATAACGTTAATAGTTTAGGTTATATTTAGAAAGTCTCGTTATTTTATTGTCATACCTCGTGTATATATATATATATATATATTTATTTTTTCGCGTACCCTGCGAAATCATCTCTCTCGGTGGTACTACGGGTTAGTACGCACGCCCGTCTATAAGATACGCGGACTCTTATGAACTCAGTAGATCACTATCCCAGATATGGCGATTTATTTACAATGGTTTAAGAAGCCCCGGGCCGTTATAAACGATATAATGGCAGAAAAATCGTATAATATTATGAACATACGAGTATGCGTTGTACGAGTTTATGATTCCGAACCGTCCGCTATTATATTTTATTATGACCTCTTGTGCGTTATAATATTATGCACGGGCACATTTTTATAGAGACCAATGGCAATAGATTATTTCCACCGAAAAAAAAAAATAAATAAGTGTTTGCTTTTATACAAAGCCGTGAATGTAGCACGAGTTTTAGTGACGAATTTCTGTACGCTAAAGTACTTTTTTGAACATCCCTCGGGTTTTGTATGTGTCTCGTTGCGTCTTGTCGTATCCCGGGCCGGTTTAATATGACTTTGCGATGCACCGTAGAACACCGTATTTTTCTTCGACTAAAAAACCTATCAAACGTCGGCGGTGTACGAGTATTTCCCGTTAAGCACATACGACTAACAACGTCCCTTAACCATATGTGCAAATATTTTGTAATGTTCACTTCGCAGTCGTCGTTAAATCCTGCTTTGCACGCGTTGGCAACGTCGCACTCATTTCCGTACGAAATCGTCCGCAGCTGTAAACACTGGGGTTTTTTTTTTCTTTTTTTTTTTAACGGTTTTTGGCAGGCTCACTGCCAAAAGGGACGAGAACTAGGTACGGAATCGTATGCATTTTCGATAATTCAGTCGTAATCATTTTATTGTCAGGGGACGAGAGCGCCGCAATGAATTTTCTCCCGGCCAAAAATTAATAATCCATTTAAACGGGAACAATACGCTAATTTAGAAATAAAAATATTTATTAAATTATTTGAAAATAAAAAGCCGGACGTACTCCAGCACCATGGGGGTTGGTCATCACTGTTTTAGATGGAGGAGGAAGTCGGGAGGACATTATTTACTATTGAGTAATATACGCTGTAAACGACGATAAATCATTGCATTAAAAAAAACGACTCTGAGTGGAGCTCAAAAAACCCATACAGTTAGTGTAAGTCGTAATATTCTTCAACAGATTTAAATCATAATGTCGTCATATTTTGCCAGTGTTTTTTTTTTTTTTTATTATTAGGGGAAAACGTCATGGATCTAGAAAAATTAGTTCATACAAAACGGTCTAATAATCATTTTAGGTACGACGTGAAACATTTTTACAAACCGGAAAAAAATGGTTTCCGAGATAAAAATCTTGGGATAATCTAATGCTTTTTCGTTCCACTAGGAATCTAAAAATGATCTATGGAATTCGAACGTGGAAACTATTAACGATAACCGTTTTGTCTAAATTTGATTCAGTTTTTTTTTTCCCCCCCCCACGACGTTATCGTCTCCGCTTCAAGTCGATAAATAAACATCGTCTCGGACGATAAACGTGACTTTTTAATTATTTTCAACATTCTACATTGTAAATTATGAAGAATATTATTACTTAACAGTTTCATTCCATAATAGATTAACGCGACGAAAGTCATTTTGTATTTTAACAGGTTTTTATTTCGTTTATATATACATAATATTATAAACAACAACTTTCAATTTACGTTTAATTAAAAAAAAATAAGTTTTAACGACTGCAGCGGCGACGCTAACACAAGGTGTTGGTACTTAAAAGAGAAGAAGAAAAAAAAAAAAAAAAGGTACGTAAAACAAACATTAGCGATATTATTTTCCATAGGAATTCGGACGCACATATATATATATATATAGTTTTTTTTTTTTTAATAATATTCTCGACGTAAATATTTGTGTTTTTTGCTCCCGGTCGTCGATAATGACAATTAACGAGTCCGTCGGGTATAGGAAAATCACGACCGACTTCTTTCCGAACCGACTAGGGCGAACTAATCACGGTTTCGCGGCATCCGGACCCGCGTCAAAATGCACGGTATCGAATACCGGTAAATAAATATCCATAAAGTTTTCCTATCGCGCGACGAAAACATTTTGTTCTTTTGTTTTTATACCGTCAGCAAACCGTAATAATTCTCAAACGACAAAATGGGGAAAAAAACCAACACCGGTCCCCGGTGAGCGACTTACGGCGGCGTCGTCGTTTTCGTCGGGTCGAGGCGAAATACCCCCCCGTCAAGGTACGGCAGATTTTTTTTTTTCCCCCCCGTTTTAATTTGTCAGTGTCCTCTGGCGGCTGTCCCCCCCGCCCCCCCCCCCGAGTCCGAGCGACCGTCGTCCGGCCGGCTCATATATCGCGTTGTCGAGTTTAACGGATTTCTCGCCCGGCGGAGACCGTATACGTGTTTTATTTTATGTATTTTTACACCGCGCACAATCAATGAACACTGCCGCGATACCGTTAAGATTTCGCGGTGCGGCAACGTCGGCAGTACGACATCCCCCTGACTCTCGACTGGCAATGTTTGCGGACGGCACAACAATACTCACGCAAGATAGCGTATTGAACTTATCGATCGAAAGACTACAATCTTCGTTAAACGGAATTACCTCCTGGTTCAAAAAAAAATGGAAGCTGAAACTAAATCCGACTAAAAGCGAGCCTAAAATATTCACATTAAAATGATATAACGATCCGATAAATATAAGCATAAACAACCAGACTCAGTGAAATACCTTGGAGTTTTTCTCGATAAAAAACTGACATGGAATATCCACATAAACAAAAAACTTACTCAGGGATATGCCAGGATGAGAATTCTCTACCCCTTAGTGAATTACAAATCAACTCTCCAAATGAAATCTTCTCTCCTTCTCTACACCGCATTAATCAGACCACTGATAACTTATGCCTCTTATGCCTATAACTAAAATAAATAAAATACAAATCTTACAAAATAAATTGTTAAGGATATGTCTCAAAGCACCGTGGTTCATGAGAAATCGCCAGATCCATAATGACACGAAAACACCCCCGATAAATACATATGGATTAAAACCAAATATAAAAATTTCCACGCCAAACTAAAAAACTTGGACAGTGCTCGTCATTACAATATAGGAAAAAAAACACTCAATAGACGTCTGCGGCCTCGACTTCCCCAGGACATTCTTTTAACAGACACAGAAGACTCATCATCAGAAAATGAAGATCATTGTTAATATACTAGACCTCATCGTTATTATTATTGTATTCATAATATGTAACACATTATTATATCATTCTCACTATTAATAATTATGTCATTAATAAATTTATAAACATTTAAATTCGTAACAAATAAAATTGTAAAAATTAAAAAGTTTGTAATAGCACTAGGCGTGCCGAAACATTTTATAATTATAATAAATATAAAAAAAAAAAAAACATCGGCAGCAGCACTGATCAAGATTTCGACGCTATTATACTGCCCGCCGTTTAAACAGCAGCACGTAATTATTATAATTATTACTGGTATTATTATGCCGTCGCCAGTCGAAAACGATTACCCTACGGTGTTTTTCGGTACGGGAAATACGGGATGGGTATCGGGGGTAGGTTAGGGGGTGTTCGCACATCCCCGGCAAAGCGCCATAAAAAAAAAAAAAAAAATAATAATAATAATATTAAATACAATTTATCGGTTTGTTCGACGGTGAATTTCGCGGCCTGGCCGAAAGTTTCGTCCGCGAATATTGTACAAAAATCATTACTTATTGTATCTTAGTTGCGCCGAAACCATAACCACCGCTTAATTAATTTCATGACGAACCACGGGGCGTGCGCGCACAACGCCATTATCGGGAAACGTGCGACTGTCGGTAATATTTTACGGATTTACGAGGGTGGCCTGATAGGTTGTGTTCCTTTACGTATTACTTACGAAACCGGTGAACGTAAATTAACGCGATAAAAACGCGCCCGTGTAGTAAATTAAATTGTCTTTATTTACATATTAATGTTGTCCGACAATATTACATTTTCAGTTATGGCAATGCCGTCTGATAAAAATCGTTCTCATTTGAGCAGCAAACTACGTCGCTTCGACTTCAGCTTTTGATCAAAGCTCACATCAAAATCGAACATTGTACCTTTTAGGTTAGGTTCTCTAAGTTATGAGAAACCACGGTGTTAAATCCGGACTGTAGGGTGGATGCGGAATGATTTGAAATCCCAGCGATTCGATTGCTTGCTTTGTGGCACGACTACAATAAGGCCATGCATTGTCGCGCTGACGGAGAACTTGATTGACGTTTGGTCGGATAAGTTTTGTTATTTTTTTTTTTTTTTTTTTTTTTTAAGTCTTCCTAAGGCTGCTAACGAAATATCTGTTTGCTTAATGTGGTCCGATTCGCAAGAACCACACACACCATCGACTTTTAGTTTACGAACCTCGTCTGTCACCGTTACCAGAGCCCGTCCGTATCGATCCTGATCGGAAGGAATTGCTATCCCGATTTCGCTACCTTTAAATCCGTAATATCCAACGATGTACGGAACTGGATATCTGGAGTTTAAGATTTTCCGCGACAAGAAATTCGATTACGGCACGATGTTTGAACAGCACATTCGGAGGGGCCGTTATTAAAAATTACGTACAAATAATGTTACACTATCGTGACTTAGCACGCATTAGCTATTAAATGCACAACAAACGACAATCATATGGGAAATTTATAAATAGTTATGAGATAAGAGGCTTAACCTAACAGCCCAGCCTCGTATCAATCGATTGGTTTTAGATCTACGCCAAATCCGGCCCGTTTGCGTAGTAATTTGAATGGAAATCGGCCGGAAAAAAAAAAAAAAAACCGTTTTAACGAGCGGAAATTTACCGCGGTGAAATCGGGTAAACATATGTTTATTTACTTTTCGTTTTCCGTTCAACTTACTATTAGATTTTTAAAAAATAATTTTATCGCCATATCAAATAATTGATTAGAAATTGTCCCGTGTTCGATACGTTTTAGATTCCGGGCGAGTACGCGCGGTCTATTCTTAAACTTTCTCGCACCGCATTCGAAACGTATCACAATAGATTCCCGATAGTTTTTGCATGGAAAAAAAATAAAAATAAAATTATCGCCCGGGGTTGTTAAAATTCAAACTCGTCGTCGGGCCGTTACTGTCGTTATGGTTTACACTATATAGTAAGTTAATGATGGAAAACAAGAGGCGTCCGGGCATCACAATAATGCGCCGACAATGCGTAAGCGCGAGATGTATTTCTCTATAGAAAAAATTATTTTTTTTTTTTTTCTATCTGTCGATTCATCGCCTCGTCTCGTCGTTGTGTGTACACAGTATAGGCCACCGTATGTAATCATAATAATAATAATAATAGTATAATACGCGGGGTACGATCGGAGAAACATATTTTTGCGGTAAACGGCGATGCTTATATAGAAAAACCCGCGTATATATATATATTATATTCTCGTCGTAACGCGTAATCCGACGTGAAATTTATGAGGCCACCTGACCCGCCGCCACCATCACCGCCATCGCGTCCGACTTATAAATAATCTCTGCGATGTTAGCCATCCAAAAAAGAAAGAAAGAAAGAAAAAAAAAAAAAAACCGTCACTCGTAAACTGTTTATCTTGTCTGCGCGCTATTATTGTATATAGACAAACGGCGAGCGGCTCGATCTTCGCAATCAAAAGAAAGGTCGGTAGGGTATATTAGAAACAGGGATCCGGAACAGTGCGACTACGCATTAGCGGCAAATAAAAATCCGAATTATACCCGTGCAAACGCCTTTATAATATACGGTGGAAAAAAAAAAAAAATAATAAAAAAGGTAGGTTTAAGAGACCGGACACCGTTCGTGTGGTGGGCCGCTGATCTAAGTGAAAACGTTGGATATAAAAGATTGTTTAACAGTTTACAATTCGTAGGCAACGATTAATCAATGGTAACGAAAAACGATTCTGAACGATAACATTATCGGTTAAAATATGTTTTTATTTGGAAATTATTTTAATTTGTAACTGTCTATTGTCTCAGTTTTTCAAGCAGTATTTTACGAGCCACAATAGAACGCGAAATATCGTGATTTTATCGTGATTATAATGTGAACTCTAAACAAATACGAGATGTGACAATAAAATAACGAGACTTTTTGAATAAAAGTTGTTTATTTTAAAAATGTTATAATTTAATGATTATCACCTTCAAAGTACCTTCCCTCAGCATCAATACACTGTTGCATACGTCGCTGCCATTCTTGAAAACAGTGTTGCCAATTGCTTTCATTCAGCCCTTTTAGAAGTTCTGCCGTTTTCATTATTACGTCATCAAGTGTTTGAAAATGGGAAAAGAAATAAGAAGGAAATAAGAAGAAGTCACAAGGAGTAAGGTCTGGAGAGTACGGGGGATGTTGAAGTACAGAAATTTTTTTTTCAGTTAAAAAACGTTGAATTGAAAATGCACTGTGAGCTGGAGCATTGTCTTGGTGAAAAACCCAGCCATTTTTCCATAGATCTGGTCGCTTCTTTCTGACACGTTCTCTTAATTTAATTAATACCTCTTTATAATAATATTGATTAATTAATTTTGTCGATTTTTTCAACGTTTTCGTTTGTTGAAGACGTGGTAGGACGTCCGTTCTGGATCATCGTCTTCGACGTCCTCCCTTCCACTTCAAAACCGTTTGTGCCATTCAAAAACACGAGCTCTTGATAAACATTCTTCACCATAAACTCCACAT
This sequence comes from Tuberolachnus salignus, assembly GCA_956483605.1. Lineage (NCBI taxonomy): Eukaryota > Metazoa > Arthropoda > Insecta > Hemiptera > Aphididae > Tuberolachnus > Tuberolachnus salignus. Next base: position 47,400,382 of record OY101429.1, on the reverse strand, counting down.
AACATACGAAACGATTCCGCGGCAGTTTTTTTTAATTTAACAAGAAATTTAATGTTAACACATGTTGTTCGATTTTTTATATCTAACATTTTTCGGCAGTATAGTCGAACTCGCACTAATAACAAGGCCACTAACGTATAAGAAAATGAATCGATGCCATCAGTGTTCATAGTACTTTTAGATAAGTGTTTTCTAATCATATTTCAATAATCGTTTTATAGATAACGTTAATAGTTTAGGTTATATTCAAAAAGTCTCGTTATTTTATTGTCACACCTCGTATATATAATTCATTACGTTCGTGTTTTTTTTTACTCGCTACTAAGTGTAACTTATGGTGAACTTTTTATCAAATTACCGGGCATTTTGGCTGATAAAAAATATTGTATTTACATAATATCAAGTAAAAACTATAGAAAAAACCTAAATAATTTTATGTGGATGTAAACTGCTAAAAAATCGCTTGAATATTTCGAAAACTATATTTAATTTAATTTATGACTAATATAAAGCAATTCTTTCATAAGTTTCAGGTTTCGGATTATTTTTTACAGAATAACAACAAAAAACCCAAATCGAAAATAACCAAAACCTTTCTACCAGCAACCATCTGTCTGTAGACGACGGTCGGAATCATTATTACCAGTGGAAAAGTTTTTTAACAGCAAGAAAACAAAATAGCACACGTCATAGTAAAACCAATACAATCAGAAACTAAAATAAAAAACATTTTGAAATTTTACATATTATGTTTCTGGTGCCATCATTTATTGGCAATCTACGACAATTCACATCGTTCGTCGAAACACTTTCCAAAATAGGTATACGTTTGGTAAAAGTTCGGTGCGCACTCCGGTAGATTAAAATTGTTTAATAAAACCGAAAAAGCAATTTTCGTACAGTTTATAAGATAACCCCGTGGCGAATTTTCAAAACGCCGTCCGAAAAAGTAACCGGGAAACAGTGCAATAAAATTGATACGGCACGTGTGTCGTGTACAGTGTTACAAACGACTGTCCCAATCCCGAATAAAAATTTCCAAGTGTTGTGCACGGATATCCATAAAAATTATCCGGTTATCATAACGGAAAACACGTTGAATATTTATTTTAAACGAGATAAACGATAACGCTAAAAAAAAAAAAAAAATTATCTTTTTAAACAATACGAGAGCACCTCGGTTTTGTCTAGCTCGAAGACTAATCTGTAAAGCGGTAAAATATAATTATATTCATACTATACATATTTGAATATGAATTGTTGACTTATTGATTTATTTATCTCACGAACCCATCATAATTTATTTATTCACTGAGCATTGCACTTTTATAATGTAAAAACATTACACTGCACCATAAATCATAAAACATATACACATATTTATAAATATAGACTATGTATATTCCAAAAAATAAATAAATACATTTAATTAAAACATTATAAATTTTAGCAATTGAAGAAAACCGAAATATAATTATCGGTTTAACTGTTGTAGATCATCAGACAACAGATTGATTTATCGAGATAAGATAGTAAGATAAACATTTTTATCTAAAAAACGCACAACGTTGGCTATTGCTATTGCCGAATTAAAAAATAACGAGACGGATTTGGCCAAACGCAGTTGTCCTTATCGATTCTGGCGGTGTTTTTTCTTAGTGTTTCTTATGGTTTCTGTCGGTTTCCGGTAAGTTTTTAATTTTCGACCGAAACCAATTAACAAATAAATATTTACACGGTCCAGTAAATAAACCAATTGAAAAATAATAATGTTAAAGACAATATAAAGTTGAAACTATTGTTTTTAATTTTTTTTTTTTTTTGTTTTGCTGCCGTACATATGATTTATTGAAAATAAGCAAACGACCTATACATTTATGTGAATCATAAGCCGTTTTAAGAATAGAATTCTGGCATACTTAATTCGTATAGTTTTGTCTGACCTTTAGGTCTACATCGACTAAAATTCAGTCAATTTAATTTGAAGAAAAAAAAAATCGGTTAATTTAGTATAAAAAAAACATGGGAAATATTTTAGTGAAACGATAAAATTACCTATTAACACATTTAATTCGTTAATGTGCCGGTCTTATTGCTATCGTCATCGTGTAATGTTTGTATTGTTTTTGCGATAAAAATTATATTTTATAGAAACGGAGTTTCCTCCGCAGCCCGGGAAATATTTTCCCGAAGAGTTTCTATATATATATATATATATATATATCATAATATTGTATATAGAAGTTGTGGAAAACATTCCGGACAGAGTACGCGAGTCTTCCTCGCCGACAAGAAAAGGGTACGGGAATCGAGTACGTGACCTTTTACGTATCCCGAAGAGGCAGCCACGGACTACGCGTTTCGGACGTGAATTTATCATTCTCTCCCGCTAATACCTCCCACATTGAAGTCGAGTTTTTCTCCCCTATATATAAAATATATTATATAAATATATATATAGTGTAAACACTATACGTCCATTAGCCGGTCAAAAGTTTTTATTTAAATCGTTCGACCGGGTCGCACAGCGTGCGCCTAGTGTATGTGTGTGGAGGAAATACGTGGTTTTCCGACGGCGTAACAAAATATTGTTGTTATAATCGAATTGCGTTGGCTTGTACTGATTCGATGATGTCGAACGAAAACTCCTCTTGCCCGAGGATATAAAAAAAAAAAAAAAAAAGCGAAAATATTTTCGCACCGCGGGCACGCCGCCGTTGTGTTTGTCGCGCGAAAAGTGTCCGGGACTCGTTTCGAGTAATGTACCATCAAACGTAATTTAAGTGGCGTTTAGTGGTGACCGTTTGCCCGTTTATTTTCATTGGCAGCGGGATTTTTTTTTGTCTTTGTTTAAAATAACATTAATATTAAAATTAAAATTTAAAAAAACGTTTCATCTGTGAAAACGATTTGAAAAACTGTATTATTTTCGTATGGTACGCGTGAACACATAGTTTTGCTACATTGCCCCGATAGGAAAACAAAAACGGCAAATGCTCATGTGACGTTTTAAAAAACTGGGTCGAGACAAAACGAATTAGATTTTATCTAGATAAAAATAAAAGAACTAACAATCTATCTTGATAACGATAACATATGTACCGAAATCAAATTCTATAGATAATAGATAAAATAAACAATCATTATTTATCAAGATGGAAAAAATATACAAACAGTTAATGTTTTCGAAAACAATAATTAAATTTTAAAATGTTATTGGAAAGTTAAACATAGATTAACATTAAATTGATAAACTTCAATTTGCTTAGGTTTTGTCGGTTATTAATGTCTACAAAGGCACAATGCCGGGTGTAAATTATACGACAAAAACTATCAATACTATAGGTATTACGTACCTTACTATAGGTGCGTACGTAAATGCAATACTACGTGAATATCTTGATACTTAATCAATTACTACTATCAATTACTACTATCAATTACTACTATCAATTAATACTATCAATTAATACGGGATAAAGTCGTTTGGAAGTGATTATATGATATCCGATGAAAAAATAATCATTATTTATCAAGATGGAAAAAAAACAAACAGATAATGTTTTCGAAAACAATAATTAAATTTTAAAATGTTATTGGAACGTTAAATATAGATAAATTAATATTTATCTAATTAAATTGACAAACTTCAATTTGCTTAGGTTTTGTCGGTTATTAATGTCTACATAGGCACAATGCCGGGTGTGAATTATACGACAAAAACCTATTAATGAATAATTATTATAGGTGCATACGTAAATGCAATACTACGTGAATATCTTGATATTTAATCAATTACTTCTATCAATTACTACTATCAATTACCACTATAAATTAGTACTATCAATTAATACGGGATAAAGTCGTTTGGATGTGATTATACGATATCCAACAATGAGAGCCACATATGCGGTGTGGGGTCTGAGCCAAATTGTTCGGCGTTAAAACCGCTCTGCTCTCGCCAAATCCCGCCGAGATACACTCGATCCGGAAATCGGAAGGCGGGTTGCTTTCAATATGTGGTGCCCGTAACAGTTCCTGTAGATACCGGCGGAGTAAGCACCCGCGTACGTTAAACGACCACCGAGTCACGGTAATTTATTGCAATTTCGTAAATTGTTTTAATCATAAAGAATATTCGAAAATGTCGGTACCGGGAGACCGACGTCGATTATTTGCATTCGGTCGGACGCCTGTTGCTGTGCAGTCGGCGGCCGGCCGACGTAATGATTACGCAAGGATAAATATGCCTCCCCCCCCCCGTAAAAACGCACGCGCCGAGGGCATAATTACACTAGGATTATTATAACTGGCGCAACCGAAATCCTAGGATTTATCTAACCCTCTCGGCCAAATTCGTGATACTATACTGCCCCCGGCAGGTTTGAAATTCTTTGTTCTTGAATCGTACACGTTTTTAGACCAGAGCTGTGTTGTAGTTTACTGTTTAGGCCAGCGCGTCCCTACCGTAAAGACACCGGGGCGCTTGGAGGGATAAATCTACGAGATTTCACGTCTGGAATTATGTCAATAGGTTTACGTAAGTTTTCATCGCCTTCCGCAGCAATCGCACGAGCGGGCCCAACCTCACTAAAACGGGCCGGCGCTAAAAGTCCGACCCAGCCCATACGAATCTACGGTCTCCCGTTCCCGACCGGAAACTAAAAAAAAAAAAAAAAAAAACACATAAAGAATAACCGCACGCCACTTGCCGTTTTGCCGCGTGACCTTTAGCCGGCGTTAATCCGACGGTCGCGCGAGGCGTGAGGTGCGCTGGGATCTCTTGGGACGCGCCGGCCAGAGGATGGTACCTATATATATATATATAATATTATATCGTAAATTGACGTCAAAAATCCGAACTCGGCTATTCAAACGGTCCGGTACCATCGCAATTCCCCCGTCACCGTCGCCGGCAGTTCGGTTTTCCCCACGGAAGTGTGCTGCGCGGAGATTTCGTCCCCCCCGCCCCTCAACAAATACCCGTCACAACGATCGTATTCCGTCGTCGGTGTGTATATTACTGTTTATAATATATACGATAAAAACTCGTAAATCCAAAAACTTTGTACATGAATAATTCGCGGAGGCCCCGCGCAAACAACGATGTGCACCGTCTCCCGTTTTCGGTAAATATTTGAATTTCAACAAAAAACACACAGACTGCGCGCAGAGCAACAGTACAAAATAACCTTTCCCGCAACCGTCAAACTACATCTAACACATGCAGTGACTTAATAAATGTATAAAATTACGATTTACAGACACATTTATCAACACACGTACAGACGATTCAATTCCGGTCCCATTTTTACCGAAAGTAACATAGAGAAATCGTTAAGGAATAAAACCGATATATCGTCCGTCAATCGTTGTTAGTGTTTTAATATGTTAGTAACCTTGTTGGCAATCTAGGAAAACGATTCAAACAATGTACCGACCGGGAGAAAAATCTGTATTTTCGACGGTATAATGTGAAACATTTTCGTGAAAAAAAAAAAAAAAAAAACACCACGTTTTAGTCGACATAATACACTCAAAATCCGAATAATAATACCGTAGTGGCAGCTGAAAAGATTCAGACGTGTAACATACACGTATATCGTCCAAACGGAATCTTTATTACTTCAATATCGATTCAATGCTGTTATATATTTTAACTGCGTACTTTCATTATATGCACATTACAAGGAAAAAAAAAAAATGAAATGGTTTTGCTAAAAAACCTACAGTTAATATAATACTATGATTTATGCATTGGGTGATTTTTTTTTCTCTCCAAAAAAAAAAAACTATATAATTTAGACATTTATGAAAATATCAACGACCGATCCGTAGCGTACAGTTTATTCGGAAATTGTACTCTAAGAAAGAAGATTATACGGAATGTTGCGGACGACTGAAGACTACATTAAATATAAAAAAACAAATATAAATAAATAAATAAATATAATAAACAACCGAGTATTAACGACGAGTCGTGTCGAAAAAAATGACGCCTATTAGGGATCGCTGTATTAAATATAATGTACTACCATAGAAAGTCTTATATATTTTTTTTTTTTTTTGAGGGGATTTAAATTATTAATTTTTTTAAAATACGCTATTTTAAATTTTAACGCTCGGTAAAAACGACGACGAGGTTCCACGGCGAACGGTCTCGGAGAGACTTTGAAAAATATTTTAATCGTAATAAGCCTTGTACATTTTCTCCTGGAAATGCGAACAAATCGACACAATGGCGTGCGGTTAAAACGTCTATTATGGTTGTGATGTTTTTTTTTTTTTTTTTTTTTTTTTTTTTTACAGGTATTGCAGTTTGGTCGATTCGTCGCGGAAATAGTGTAAAAATTCGACTTGGCGATGTTTTTTTTTTTTTTTTTTTGATTATGGGGGAGGAAGGGCGTCGAAAACCTATCGCGATGATCTAAGAATTTTTGTTCGCAATGTCGGAGATCGGTACACGAGAACCGTGCATGTCGTGAAAATTTGTCACACGGCAAACAATTGTTCGATAATAAGAGGCGGATCGCGTCGTGGTAATATGCAATCCCCGTCGTAAACTATTTTCCAAAATATTTGTTTGATGTGTAAATCCGATAGACCGTTAACCTGCATAATATTAACACCGCGTGTCGATATGGTTAATTATAATAATGCGGACGGCGAAATACGATCGAAAATTCAAATTGAGTACGTTCAACCGTGTGGAACATCAGTGTTGTGTTTCATCCAGACACCTGGGTATATTTTTACCGAGACAAATGCGAAATAAATTATCGGAGATTCGATCGTATCTAGATTAAACGTATTAAATTGCAATTAGTTTTCAGCTGGTCAGTAATTTTATTTATTTTTTAACTGTTTTAAACGTGTATTTCCACAATCCACAGAAACCTTCCAGTGAATGCAGTTAGCAGTTAGTTATACAATTATTTTCAATATATTTACAATATGGGTATTTTGTTAATTTTATTTTATGAAAGTATGTCCCGACACCACCGCCTTTTTAACCTTTCTTGAGGATTACCAGGAATATTTGCTGATGCAAGACTCTTTGTTAAGGGATTTGTGTGGTTTTCGAGATTTAAGTTAAATCGTTTGTAAAACGTTTTTGCTACATCTTGAACAGAGGATCATTATGTAGGGACTGGTTTGAAATATAAACGGGTGCTTTGGTTATAGCACCCGAGAGTTTTAGATTGGAAACGTTGTATAGGATTTATGTTTGATCGTTTTGCAGAGCCCCCCCATAGTTGTATACCATATGTTCATATTGGTTTGAGGAATAACTTATATATTAGAATTTTGGTCGACGATTTAATACGATTGGAAGTTAGAAGAGTGCGGAGAAGACGAAAACGACAATTTAATGATAAAATTTTATTGCGTAAGTGTGGCGACCAGGTAAGGTGTTGGTCAATGATGATGCCTACATAACGAACATGTTGTGCGGTTGGTAACGTTTGTTCGTTTTGGAAAATAACAACAGCCCTGTGTCAGCCACCGTTGCAACGCCCACCTATCGGGTTTAATTGCGAATCTAAACCGTCCAGGGACCCGTTCAAACACACAAAAAACGCCATCAGAATCAGTCCAGCCGTTTAAAAGGAGTTCAGTAACATACACACGGACAGAAGAAATATGCATACATATATATATATATAGATATAGATAGATATTACATTATCATCTAGATGTATAAATTGTCTGGATAATCAGGATAATTATTCTAGTAATTATCTCATATCATTATTGTAAATAATTTTCAAATTTTCATCTTTTTATACAACACTGCAGATAAACACTGGGGCGATAAAATGTAACGACAATTATAACTACACCTAAACGGTGTACGAGACAAGAATGGTTTCTATTTTCATTCGAATTGTCGATCGAATAATTTTTAATAAATTATAAAAAAAAAAAAAAAAAAATATATAGGGAAAATTCTCTGTTGGTTCGACGATGATGATGATGATGATGATGATGCCGTGGTGATTAAATATTAGATTGATAATAATTGATCGAGCGAAACGACTCGTGTACGTTTAACTCGGTTCAACATATTCAATTCCTGCTACAGACTAATGTACCCAGTGGCAATTATTCGTTATATTGTGTACTGATAGTCAATTATTAAGTAGGTTAGCTAAAAAAAAAAAAATAAATAAAAAATTACCGCACCGCATTATAGGAAATATACGTATTCCTGCATGTAAAAACATAATTGAACAAAAATCACATTTTTTGTATACCGTATAAAACTCATTAATATAAATGCGATATTTTTTTGTTCTTTTCTAGGTAACTAATCTATTTTATACGTTCGGTTTTATCAGCGGCCGATGTGGTGTGAGGGGGATGATACGGCGGAATGTCATCGCTCCAATTTTTAACATTTAAATTGGCCTTTTACATTCCCCCCCTCCCATTTATTTTGTCCGAAATAGTATCGTCCTTATTTTTATATACAAATTCAATAGCGGGTAACGATATATTTTTTTTCTTATTAGTATTTTAGGAGGGTTTTTAAACGAAAAATAGCGATTATGAGCGGTGGTGGAAGGGACAGGTGTATTAAAATAGACCATGACATTATTTTATTTTTTTTTTTCGTTTGTTTGCTTATTAATTATTTTCAATTCGTCCCTCCTCTTATTTTGATCCACTTTGACCAGTCTTAATCAATTTTTACCATCAATTTAATCTTGAGAATAAAATACGACATTAGTGTTTATCGACTGGTATGACAATATTTTAGTTCCATCGAATAAACACACAGAATTTGATTTAACTGCGATTGTATCGAACATTTCGATAAGGGCCCGCGTATCGATTGTTTTTTTTTTTTTTTTTTTTTTTTTTTTTTTTTTTTATTGGCTTTTCGGTGTAGACGTTTCGAATATCGATATTCTGTGAACGAGAAGAACACGTTTCCCGAAAAATTGTAAGGGATTCGAAATTCCCAATTCAATTATTATTGCGATTTATTGATCTTTATCATAAAACTACGGCACGAATTTTGTTATTATTTTTTTTTATTGGCACGTTGGCGATTTCATAGTATCAATCATATTACTCCGTTGACGCGGTTAGAATGGAAATTTGCGTAACAATCAGTATAAAAAAAAAAAAAAAAAATCATCAATCCATTTTCACCGGAAAAACGTCATAATATTATTACATGCGTTCGAATCGTATAATAATATTATTACGTCCAATTATAATGTAATATATTTTTTTGTAGACGTTTACGGAATAAACTGCACGTTTGGCTATTTTTTTTTTTTTAATATTTTAATATCTCGATTTTGGTATCGCTATATTAATTTTGTTAAAATCGATTGCGTTCATTTGTTGTAGTTTTTTTGTTTTTTAAAAGCCCCGATCGGTTTAGACTTTTCTTTCGTTAATTATTTGTATTGTGGCTGTATTGTTTCATTAAAAATGCCTAAATAACTCTATAGAAATAATATAAAACCGAGTTTATTTAAAACCATTTATATAATAACCAAGTTATTCTCGAAACGTATTTGTTTTACTAGTTAAACTCAAAGCATCCTATAACTCAACATTTAACTTTTTAACTAATTATTTCCAGCTTTGATTGTCAGTGCGAAATTCAAGTGAGTGCGGTTTTTTTCTATAAATTTTTATTTCGCATCTCATGGAACCGGAATTGCAGGTGCTTATCGTTTTTTCAATTTGTTAACGTGTAGAAAAAACCGATATGAACACTGCCTACATGTTTTACATTTTGTTATTTCAGAACCGGAATTATAAATAAACTAAAAAAAATAAAAAAACCCACTGAAAACACTACTACTATTAACGCTGAAATACCTCCGCTGGGAGGCCTCTTCTTTCTGTCTACTCTGTCTGTCTGTCTTATCAATTATCACATATGCTTATTGTTCAAAATATTGTAACAGATAGCATAATATAGAATTTAGTTAAAAAAAAAAAAAAAAAAAAAAAACTAATAGTTGGCCCGTGGATTGACGTTAAACAGGAATACATTTCATACAGGCGCTTGTTTTAGATAATGAGGGGGACGGTTTGTAATTTAGAGTTCGATAAAAACGTCCGCGGCGGGTAAAAAAAAATTAATGTTGTTTAGCACCTACCCCGAAACAGAAATGTCTTGACACACGTTGATAAACGTATAACGTAACACATTGTATGTCGTTTAAATGAAACGGTTTTAAAAAAACTCCAAACGTTTTTCCGAGTTGATTATTTTATTACCGTTCGCAAATTAATTATTTAATCAAATTTAACTTTCCGCAAAACGTTACGGAGTTCGCGCTCATTATGCGAGTTTTATAAATACTATTAAATTTTTTTTTATGTCCACGCTAATTTATTATACAATGGTATAATATTAGCACTTATTTTTTATTTTTTTTTCTAACGCGTAGGACCGACGCGCCATTTTTAAAATAATATTACATTTTATACGTTTTGAACGTCCTTCTGATAAGAAATTATGCGTTTTTTACACGCGACATTAAACAACAGTATCAAAACACCTGATAAAAAAAAAAAAAAAAAAAAAATGAATGGTTTTTAATCAATTGTGTAAATACGTTTACGACCAGTTAAATTTTGCAATCGAATATATTTATACATAATTTTTTAATTTCTATATAATTTCCCAAATTATAAGTAAAAACTGAACAAAACCGGAAAAAAAAATGTTAAGCTACTGATTTTGTAAATTGTATACAATTTATTTTATTGGTATTGTTGTTTAGTAAAAAAAAAAATAACGGATATCTCCGATACGTCTACCAAATACAAACATAATTTCGACAAAACAAATATAGTAAATATTATTTTCTAGTAAAAATATTCAAATTATATTTAGCGAAAAATGCTTAACCGAGCGTCGCTCAGAATTGTATTTTGTGTGTAATGATTTATCGTTAAAAGTTAAATAAAAAAAAAAAAATAAAAAAACAAAGCAAAACAAATCGACGAAAAAGTAGATCGAGATTGTTTTTGTGCGTGCAATATAATACGAAAAGACTCGTCGGGGAAAAAAAAAAAAAAAAAAAAAAAGCAATAAGATAACACCGCCACTAAAACCCACTCATTTTTCATCAAAATAAATCTCCGGAGATTTATTCCCAATGACATCTAAAATATAACCCACAGTTAACCTCTCGAGTTTTCCAAACATTATACCCATATTATTACATAAAACAAACGAATCGTTTTTCATAAATGCGTTTTTATTGCGCGGACGTATCGAACGGCAGTAACCGTTACGGTTTCGCGTTCCCGTATTTTAAACACGGCGATATCGTTAAAAGTTTCAAGAACAGATACACAAAACTGGTTCGACTTGGCAGCAGTGTTGGCTTCGGATACGCAATTACGTATCGGCCTGTTTCCGGTGAAATAAAACGTCTAAAAATATTAGTCTCGATAGCCAATGTGCCGCGTTCGATAGCAGTATACGAGGTGTGACAATAAAATAACGAGACTTTCTAAATATAACCTAAACTATTAACGTTATCTATAAAACGATTATTGAAATATGATTAGAAAACACTTATCTAAAAGTACTATGAACACTGATGGCATCGATTCATTTTCTTATACGTTAGTAGCCTTGTTATTAGTGCGAGTTCGACTATACTGCCGAAAAATGTTAGATATAAAAATCGAACAACATGTGTTAACATTAAATTTCTTGTTAAATTAAAAAAAACTGCCGCGGAATCGTTTCGTATGTTATGTGGAGTTTATGGTGAAGAATGTTTATCAAGAGCTCGTGTTTTTGAATGGCACAAACGGTTTTGTAGTGGAAGGGAGGCCGTCAAAGACGATGATCGTTCTGGACGTCCTACCACGTCTTCAACAAACGAAAACGTTGAAAAAATCGACAAAATTAATTAATCAATATTATTATAAAGAGGTATTAATTAAATTAAGAGAACGTGTCAGAAAGAAGCGACCAGATCTATGGAAAAATGGCTGAGTTCTTCACCAAGACAATGCTCCAGCTCACAGTGCATTTTCAATTCAACGTTTTTTAACTGAAAAAAAAATGTCTGTACTTCAACATCTCCCGTACTCGCCAGACCTTGCTCCTTGTGACTTTTTCTTATTTCCTTCTTATTTCTTTTCCCATTTTCAAACAGTTGATGACGTAAAAATGAAAACGGCTGAACTTCTAAAAGGGCTGAATGAAAGCAATTGGCAACACTGTTTTTAAGAATGGCAGCGACGTATGCAACAGTGTATTGATGCTGAGGGAAGGTACTTTGAAGGTGATAATCATTAAATTATAACATTTTTAAAATAAACAACTTTTATTCAAAAAGTCTCGTTATTTTATTGTCACACCTCGTATAAGCAGTGTCGAGACGCAGATGGGCGAAATGTGTTTGGATAGAGATAGGAGATCAACTGCTCGAAAACCATCTAGACCAGTGATGGGCAAAGTACGGCCCGCGAAAGTATTTAATCCGGCCCGCCGAGGGTCCATCGACATGGATAGTATATGGCCCGTACAGTATAAAAAAATTGCGAACAGACTTTTTCGACCACGAAATTGCGGAAAAACTCAATCAGAAATCGATTGGCTGATGAACACCTTTTCTCGCTGTTGAAAGTAGCTTCGTCACAGCTGGAACCTGCTTTCGAAAACATTATGGAAAATCAAAAACAATTCCATATATCTCACATGCCTATTATATGATTTAATAAAGCTTAAACACAAAATACATTTTTTTCTATAATTCTGGCCCTCCTCTAGAATTTCTTAAACTTTGTGGCCCACCATTAAAAACGTTTGCTCATCACTGATCTAGACACAGATATACGAGATAACAAAAAATTATCTTAAAACAAGGCTCGATACTGGTTATAAGACGACAACAGCGGTAATTGATGTTATTATTACTCAATATTTCATTTATTAGCTACTTACAATTATTACTGAGCACACGACCATGCGTTTATAAATGCTTATAAAAAAAAAAAAAAAAAAAAATAATACATATATACGTATGAATAATTGTAAAGAAAAGTGGATGTCAATGAACAAAAAAAAAAGCATGGCGTATCGTATGTAATATAAGAGCGTGAACGTAAAGATATATATATATATATATATACACACAAATATATAAATCAAAAAATAATAACAAATAATTTTTCTACTGTATCTCATAAATAATACATATTTAGTTTTTGTATAGCATTTATGTATAAACATAAATGTATTATATTTGTTATCGTAAAATTTTATAATTATATTTCATTACATAGGTATCTCGAAGTATTTATTTTATTTTGATAAATTCGAGTTAGGTATCTCTAACAATACATATCTCGAGGTGAATTTTTATCCCCTTCGACTTCGGGTTATCACGACTCGACTGTATATATTTTTTATGTTTTATATTTCTTTTAAAATATGGTGGTATTATATAATATTGTTATGTTACTTAGTATTGGTTTCTGAAATTATGTATTATTTTTTGTTCTTTAAATCTTTAAAAACTTTTTCTTTTTTTTTTTTTTTTTGTCCACCAAGATTTCCATTTAATACCCTATATTTTATATGGTTTATAAGTAATATCATGGACCACCCCACACAATCATTGACAAAGGAAAATAGCGATTTTATTATAACGTTGTACGTTTTTTCGTTGTACCGTTAAAAAAAAAAAAAAAAAAAAAACACTTTTACGCGATAGGAGTTTAATCGATAATTTTATTAAAACAAACTTTTTTTTTTTTTTTTTTGTGAATAAACGCGTCTCAATTTAAAACTTCCACGAAACTCGTAATAATCAATTGGAAATTGTTTTTCGTTATTTCAATGAAAAATACGTAAAGCCTCCACTCGTGTTGTACTCGTGCCCGACTTCGATGCGTAAAATACGGTTTCGGCACGGTATGAAGGACCGGATATTTATTTATTTGATTTTTTGGCCATCTAACGAGCCAATGCATTCCGTGTACACGGCGTCCGCGGATTGATGTGCAAAATTAACTCGAAAAGCGTAACTTCTATATGATATTTGTCGGTATTTTCGTTAGTTTTCACGTGTACACGTATTGACGTTTACGACTCGATAGTTTCTAAATATTAATTCGAGATATTTGTTGTTCAACCCCCCCCCCCCCACCCCCGGTTTATTTACGGAATATATGTGTTTTTGAGTGTCCGGGGAAGTGTTAAAATGCCGGGCGGTATTGTATTCCCGAGTATTTGTCTATAGTTTTTTTTTTTTTTTGGTCATATTTCGAACGCGCGGACTCTCCTAATGGCGAATCGGAATGTACGTACGTCCGCCGGCGCCTAGTGACAGTTTGGAAACACTGGAAACCGGCCCCGGGCGTGACTATTGTCACTGCTAGTCGACCTAATATCCGGACGTGCGACGTGGAACAGATAAAAACGGGCGCCGCGTATCATATTTTACCCGGCCGACCGCCGTTTTCGGGCCGTTTAATCCGGCGAAACATTTCGGCCGGCGACACCGCCGCGTACGACGGCACCGGACGGCGCATCAGAAACGCATCATTTTTCACGTTTTCCCCGGCCACAATAACGCCCGGCGACCGGTGGCGACCGTTCGACTGGCGTTTCGGCCGGTTCGGCGTTTCGGCCGATCCGCCGGGCCCCGCGGATCTAGCGTCAACCGCGCCCGGGTCATTAGTCACGGGCGGCGCGCGTGTTCTCCTCGTCACAATTACCGTTGCGATCCCGGGGGCGAAATGATACTTACTGTGCCGCCCCAGTGGTACCGCAATAACAACGGCCGCTAATTATTAAAGATTCCGCGTCGACGGCCCGGAATAGCGCCGTGCACGACCGGGGAAATATTTTATTATTTTCATTTATAGCACGTACAAAATTATTAAAAAAAAAAAAAACATATGTAACACATGGGCTGAAATGTCCCAGGCCTAACCCCACAGATCGCTCCAGTGTTTCGGAATTCACTAGTCGCTACTAACCTGCAAAACACAGCTGTTCACATTTCATGACAATCTGTTCATTAGTGCCCGAGCTACTTTTGTTATTTTCAAAATAATGGGTCAAAAACAATTTCGTGTTTTAATTTTACATTGCTTCTTGATGGGACAAAGTACCGGTCAAGCGAAGAAACGGCTTGGAAAGTGTTTCATGGGGACTTTGGTTTATCAGAAACATAAATAAAACGTTGGTATGCTGACTTCAAACGTGGTCGTAGAGACACCGATGGTGCAGGACGCAGTGGACGTCCAAATGAGGCGGTAACACCAGAAAACAATGAAAAAATCCATAAAATCGTTTTGAATGATCGTAAAGTGAAAACGCACGAGTTGGCTGACATCGTAAAAATATCAAAAGAACGTGTTGGCTTCATAACGCATGATCATTTGTCCACGAGAAAGCTCTGTTCAAAGTGGATGCCGCGTTTGCTCACTGTTGAGCAAAACCAACAACGTATTTATGATTCTACGCGGTGTTTGGCCATGTTCAAACGTAATAAATCGGAATTTTTGCGCCGATATGTGACAACGGATGAAACGTGGATCCATCACTTCACTCCAGAATCAAAACGATCGTCATCTGAGTGGAAGGTAACCGGTGGACCTCGTCCAAAGCACGGCAATCAGCTGGAAAGGTTACGGCCTCAGTATTTTGGGACAAGCGAGGTATAATATTCATCGACTACCTTGAGAAGCGAAATACCATCAACAGTGAATATTAGTATAGCGTTATTGGAGCGTTCGAAGGCCGAAATTCCAAAAAAAAAAACGACCGCATATGACAAAGGAAACAATTTGGTTTCATCAACGCACCGTGTCACAAGTCAAAAAAAAAAAAAACAATGGCGAAACTACATGAATTAAAGACCGAATTGCTTCCGCATTCGACGTATTCTCCAGATCTGGCTCCCAGCGACTACTGGCTATTCGCAGATCTAAAAAAAAAAATGCTCGCCGGTACGAAATTTCGCTGGAATGAAGAGGTTATCGGTGAAACTGATGCCTATTTTAAAATAAAAGATAAATCATTCTACAAGAATGGTATTGAAATTTAAGAACGGCGTTGGAACACTTGTGTTGCTCTTGATGGAGACTATATTTATGAATACAGTCAATTTTTAGAAATGAATGAAAACGTGGTTTTCTTTGTTAGGCCCGAGAATTTTCAGCCCATGTGTTATTTATATCATTTTTTTTTTTTTTTTTTTTTACTCGAAAATTCATTCATCGCTCAATAGTTTGTAAAATACACGAGTGTGTGTATTTGAAAAATGAATACAGGACGCGTACACGCATCTAATTTTGAGTCGATCGAAAAAAATTAAAACTAGTCTCGATTTTGCTCGATTTAAAAAAAAAAAAAAACTCCAAAACTCGTCCAAATCTAAATATAAAATACTCTCCTCTTATAATAATATTATTATTTAAAAAGGATAGAATCGTAAATTGTAAAAAATCACATTTAATATATTAAAATTACATAATACAATTTTGTAAGATACGTGGTTTTACCGTAATGGTGGGAGCGTGATTTGGTCCTTACTGTTTTTACTAAGGACGAGTGTAATAATGCGAAATTTTTTACGGGTATTTATTTATGGCTGACCGTCAGTGTTGAACATTATCTGGATAAATAATTTATTATGTTTTATCCTATCCATATAGTTATGATAAATACTAGATCAATTTGTAAGTACCTACAGCAGCATTTTTTTTTCTCAAAAAAAAAAATTGAATTTAAAAGTAGAAAAACCTAGTTTTTTTTTTATACTATTCTCGTGGTAGGTTATCACAAATACGTGGTATTTTCAGGTTATGCGATAGCGAATTCAGGCGGTTGACGATTGCGATTCCTATTTTTTTTTTTTTTCATTTTGTTAATTGTATCGAAATTTATTTCATATTATACACAAATAAATAATATACATGGGTAAATTATTAAACTTTAATTGTCTTTTATACCATTCGGATAGAAATAGTGTTTTATATTTTATCTCTATCTACATAGTATATATTTTCATAAATAATTTCTAATAGACGTTCCTATACCGTTATCTGTTAGGTACATTTTTAGTTATTCTAGCGCAGTGCTGTCGACCGTTACCTACCGAACGTAAAAAAAAAAATTGATGTATTTGTTACTGTAGATTTTCACACTTACCACCGTCGTCAGTATGACCAGGCAAAATAACACTATCAACAGGTAGTCGGTCAGATGTCGGTCTTTGAACAACGAGAATCCGGCGTCACCACTGCCATTAGAATTGTTCATGGAAACTTTGGTCGTGTCGTTTCCGGCATATGACGAGTTCATCGCGGCTTCCACTGGAATTAAAAAAAAAATATATATATAAATATCAGTCGACGAGCACGCACGGTTTTTATAATAATAAAAATTTAAAAATAATGTATTATTTCCTGGGATATTCCCGAGTTTTTAATAAAAAAAAAAAATTGAAACGAAATTTGAATAAATCTATTATATAAGCATTAAAAACGTATTTGAATCTCATCCTGCATAAGCACGAGAAAAAACGTATTCCCTTGTCAAATTGCATAAAATAATCTATTCGCATTATTTCGTATTAAAAGAAAGAAAAAAAAGGTGTCAAATATTTCGGGATATTCTTCTTTATTGTTTCCTTTCAAGACTAAAATAAACGCTTTACTCGATAAATGATTTTCACCTCCAACAATTAAAAGACACGATGTTTTAATTTTCTGAACGTATTTGTGAACACGGGGTACCTTGTATTTAGTTTATATATGTAAATATCAATTAAAAACCGATTCCGAGCCAAGTGGGATGTCATGGTTTGACAAATTTAAATTATTCCGTCTGACGTGACGTTCGAACGATAGGTTCTTTTTATGCTATTGCGTTATGTTTTAGTTAACGGTGTTTTTCGTTTTTCGTTTTAATAACGTTTACAATTAATTGCAATAGGGGTTTTTTTTTTTTTTTTTTTTTTTTTTTTTTTTTTTTTTTTTTTTTTCGTTAGCCCTCGCCGACGGCGGGTAGTTCACGGGGTCACTCCCACTGACGGTCCGGATTCCCCTTTTGATGTCCACCAAACCGTGTTCAATTTCAGTATTTGTACGCAATTATAAAAATTACAACGGAATTGTATTATGTAATATTATCGTGTACGGTTGCCGTTGGGGCCGCACCTGCGCCATAGCTGAACAACACGTGTTGTTTGGTTGTTCGTAGCTCTATCCGCGCGGACCGATGATAAATATTTTAGCGTTTAGACGGTGAAATAATGAAAATTGAATTCCGTTCTAAATCACATACGATATTATTTGACGTATTAAACACAAGTAAAGATTATTGGTGTTGACGCGTGAGAAATAATGAATGTGCCATAAGGCATTAGTTTGCTCGTCAATAATTCGTTCCTTAACCACCGGAGAAAAATAAAAAAAAAAAAATGTGATAAGAACTAATCTATCAGAACTATTCTCTTTCTTTTTTTTTCTTCGGATAGCGACGCACAGTCCTAAATTTCACGTTTTAGGATATATTTCATATTTTCAACTCTTACTTTAGCGGGACACTAAACTTACATTTCCTTAAACGGAAACAATTGTTTTTAACGTAGTTTTATTTTTATTTTTTTTTCATAATAGACTTTAACCCATATTATATTTTTTTTCATCTCGGGTATTGTTTTAATTGTTTCTAAAGTTTATTGAAAAATACGTTTTTTTTTTTTTTTTTTAATTTTGTCAATAAATTTAAAACGCATAACTGTAAAAGCGAAGCAATTCGAACAATGTTTATGACACCGAAAAGATAAAAAGTTTGAAATTCATTCAAAAACGTGTATTCCAAAACAAGACAAAATATTTGTTTATAACATGAAAAAATTAAGATTTTAATACAATGATTGGTTAGAATAATATTCGTGGCTGGTTTAAAAGAAAAAAAAAAATAATAAAAATTCATGACGTGGGTTTAAACTGTTGAGTTTAATGTAATATTTTTTTTTATCATGGTAGTTGGAGGATGAGAAAATTATCTAGTCTCTCCTCTCAATGAAATAAAACGCCATAAATCGATTTAATAGTCCCCCAATAAATTTAACAAACGATGCACCACGTGTATGCAATTTTGATGCATCGCAGAGTTGAAAACGTGCAATTAAAAACAGTATCATTATTTTATTATTTCTTCCGTTTCGACGTTGTTTTTTGAGAAAATCTGTTCGAGTTGATAAACTCATAGGTTCATAAAAATATTTCGTGTTTTAAGTATTTTTCATTTTTCCGGTATTAACGGCAAGGCTCATTAGACCAAAACACCAGAATATTATTTTTGTTTTAATTTTTCACGATTATTCAAAAACGAAAAATCAATACCATTCAATTTGAAAAGAAAAATACTCGTTTCGATATTTTGTATACTTCGCGTGTTTCAGGATATAATTTTTTTTTTATCAGATATTCGTCTACTCGTGCTAATGTGTTTCTAAGAGTTTAATAATATTCGGCAATTTTTTTTCAAAATGATTTTTAAAGTCGCCCGCATTATTTTTAGGAAACAAGAGGAGATTTTTTTTTATGTATACAAGTAAAATTATTATTTCAGCAATAGTCAGGAAATAAAAAATTGAAAACGCTACTACTTCGCAAGTTTCTTTTAACAGTGAAAATACCCATTCATTCAAGCATTTAAAAGGGAATTTGTAGATCATTTTTTTTTTTTTTTTTTTTTTTTTTTTTTTAGACTATTACAATATGCTCAACTTTATTTTTTCTTATCGCTAGATACAAAATTGTCCAGTTGTCGAGCGTTTATGGGATACTAAAAAAAAAAAAAAAAAGTTATACACGCGTCACTACGATTATTTTGAAACTGTAGAGCACTAAAATGAAAACCCAAATCGAAAATAACATAAATCGTTATTGCGTAAATATTTCCGTTTCGTCCCGCGTTATTAGAGGGAATTCTAAACGCGCCCTTGCCAAAACGCTGCCGATCGGGTCCAAAATACCACAAGAAGCGCATCAGTCGTTTTCCGATCGGGACGGGAGTTCTAGCGGAAACGTCGTCAACGGACGAGAAAAAAAAAAAAATGAAAATGAAAAGAAAAGAAAAAAAAGACGAAAAAATATACACGCATATCGCGGGCGGAGCAAATACATTCCTCGCCGCAGTCTGAATGTAAAAACAGGTCAGCTGTATTATTCGCAGTACGACACGGGACGATAGTGTCGCGTTATAAATAATAAAATGAATGTCGCCGGGTTTTTATTCGTCTGTGCCGCACGTTAGACGGACGATATAATATAATACCCGTTATCGGTGCACGCATCTTTCCCGTCGGGCCGCTTCGGTGGACCGGGTTTTACGCCGGCCGATAATGAAATTTGCTAAAAAAAAAAAAAAAAAAAAATGAAAAATGAAAAATGAAAAAAAAAAAAAAACTAATGCGGCGGGCCCGTGGTCGTCGTCGGTTTATTGCGCGTCCGCACCTTGCTCACCGATTGAATACGTCCGATTTCCTATAGTGTTCGACCCGACGACGGCCCGAAAGATTCACGATTTATAATTGTATAATTTTCTATACACGGCGGGGCGCGGTTATACTTCCTCATCTGAAACTCCCGCAACGTGGCGGCTATTGATGGTGGACCGATGTTTTATGGCTTGTTCGAAAGCACGTTGTCTACGGTTTTTTTTACAACTAGTTCGGCGTCAACAACGCACTGTAAAAAGCCACTGAGAGCGCGTGTTCGCCGTGGGGAGGCCTCCTACTTTTCTTTCAGTCGTTCAGTCGATCATCGCGACTCGGCGTGCATTCAGAAACCGTTCCGGTACCGTACCTGTCGGTCGCGCGCTTGATCGGAAATCGATTTGTTTGCGGGTGGACACGTTCGGGGATATACCAGGTAGTGTGCCGAAGAAGCATAACGGACCTTCCAGAACCGTCAGGACGCCGGGAAAACGTCGAAAGGGCAAGGCCGGCGATTTTGAAATCCCCCAGTCGATCTGCACACAAACATTCGGCTGCTTTACGGATGCCTAGTCGCACGGTGAGACGAATTCTTCGTGTGCAATCGCAATTTTCACCCATACAAATCGGCAGCGGTGCAAAAACTTAATCCACGCGATTATGTTGCCCGGAAAAATGCATGTGAAGCAAAACCAGCTTCGGGATGCCCTTGTTTTCTTCGGTGACGAGACACATTTCCATATTTCAGGATGTGTGAACAAACAAAACATGCGATATCGGAGCCTCACTAACCCGAGAGAACGTCATGAACAGCCCCTGCATATAGAACGTGTGATTGTTTGGTGTGCAATATCCAGAATCGGCATTATATGGTTCTTTGAGGAGAACGAAAGAGCAGTTACGGTCAATTCTGAACGTTATTTCAGCATGATTGTGGATTTTGTTTCTGCCCAAACATAAAGAAATGAATGTGGTTTCAACAGGATGGCGCCACGGCTCACACGGCAAGAAGGTCAATGAATATCTTGCCCCGAACGGCTCATCTCTCTTATAGGCGATCTTCAGTGGCCAGCACGATCACCAGATTTAGCCCCATTTTTTTCCTGTGGGACTACCATAAATCGTTGGTATACACGGATCGTCCAAAAAACATTGTGCTGCTATTGCCGACATA
Organism: Tuberolachnus salignus; assembly: GCA_956483605.1. NCBI lineage: Eukaryota > Metazoa > Arthropoda > Insecta > Hemiptera > Aphididae > Tuberolachnus > Tuberolachnus salignus. The sequence continues at coordinate 47,378,740 of OY101429.1, read as the reverse complement.
AGCACAAATATGCTGGAAAAATTGGACAGAAATTTCAAATTCCGACTGTCTCGGTGCATTGACGAGAACGGCGGCCACCTTCGAGATGTAGTATTTAAAACCGTATAAAATAAAACTTTAAACGTACCCCTATACACAGAAAAGGGAATTAAATCGATATTGCCAATACTTTTTGTGTTACGGTTTTTTAAAATAAGGAAGTAACCCACGTCCCACCCGGTATATTATCAATTAATTTTGATTTTTTTTGTTCAACTATCATTTATCCGATATAATTATCCTGACTCGGAAAAAACGAATGTTCCGCGTGCTGGTCACCGTTCGTAAGTAGGCCAAAGTTATGGCAAGAAACTGAGAGGAATTCAATTGTTATCCGACGCTAACGAAAAACGTTTCGGGGCGAATCTCGTTGTGACCGATTGGAATTGAAAACAAATTCTATTCAATTCGAACTACAATTATTGCTGCTTTTTTTAACGAACGAAACGCCCATTTTTTTTTTTTTTTTTTTTTTTTATCTTCAATCACAACGGTAGAGAAATAAATATGAAAATGTTATCCTGATAATACAAAATACAATATACACGCAACGATGTCAAATAGCTTATGAAAGTAATTCGAATTTTACGCCAGAATGTTTGAAACAATAATTGTACCGCGTTTAGAAACGAGTAATATTATTCCCTACGATTTAAATGAATTGCAAAAGAAAAAAAAAAAAAACACAAAACACATATCGGAATTATCAGATTAAATGCGGCGATTTAAAATATGCTTTTCAATAAAATAAAAATCGCTTCGGATAATGTCATAGGACCGACTTAGGAGGAACAATGTATAAAATGTTCAAAAAATCAAAACAAATTTTATCCGCATGAAACCGAAATAAAAATATTAAAACGACTAGAAAATTTCAAATACCGCTATTGACTATACTAATAAAAAAAAAATGCCAAAATATATTTTTAGATTGGTACCACCGTCCAAAAAGTATAATTATATTATTATTGTGAAAACTATACAAGTCACAACGATCATATTAATACGTGGATAACAAAAAAAAAAATTGGAAATTTTCACAACAACCGTTAAATATTTCCGTTTTCCGGTTGGACATCGTCATTTAAAAAAAAAACTAAGAGTAAATTCAAAAGTGACCTCTCACGCTAAGAATCTCAGTATGAACGTACTGGTAAATAATTATTAAGTTTATCTTTTGCTTTTTTTTTTTTTTTTAAATATATTTTATCGTCACAACACTCGCAGCGGCTAGCGTAGGATTTAAGGGGCAGGCAGAGAGGGCCTAGTCCGTCCCTATTAATCTAACGTTTAAGTTAGTCTAAATAGCGACGTGAAATAATTCAGAAGTAAAAAAAAAGAAACTTGAGAAAGAAAAATTATTAACAGTTACCAGCATCCATAGGTAAGTGAGGTATTTTTCAACTTTAAAAACAATTAAACCATATTTGAGAACGACAATGGGAGAAAATCGTTTGCATTTTATTTGAAATTATTCTAAAACCGGAAGATGTAATATATGTTCGCTAAACAATTTTTTTTGCAAATATAACAAATTTTGACTATTACAATATTGTTTACTTAGGTACAAATATAATTGCTTTTGAATTTTCAAATATTAAATTGTACCGAGTTTTTTTTGTTGCTATAATTTTTAAATACTATTGACAACGTGTTTTTATTATTAACGAACGGTTTTAACACAATTATGAAAAAATTTGCCCCCTCCCCACCAAGTTAAAAAAAAAAAAAAAAAAAAAAAACCAAAAGAAAATAAGCTTAGATTAATGTTAGTTTATCGCGTAACATAAAATATTAATTTTTTTGTTAAAATATTTTCGTAAAATCAATTTGTTACACGGGTCTAGTGTAGGTATAGTAATTGTCGGACGTGTGATTTATTTCTTTTGCTATTTTTTTTTTTTTTTTTTTTGTTTTATCGAATTCGCGCGAAACGCGGTTTGTCCGGCATATCGGTAAATAATCGAAAAACAAAAAAAAAAAAAAACCAATTCGTAAAATCGCAAATATCATTTGTCTCCGTATGTTTTTATGTTCTATTAAATCGCATTCAATTTCAATTTCTTTCTTTTTTCTCTTTTTTACACGCGCTTTTTTTACTTATGGCGATTCGCACAGTCGGAAACTGCGTAAATCGAAACGATTATTTTGTTTTACCGCATTACGAACGCGCGAATTTCTGTTCTACAAAATCTCATAACGGCGGGTTGGGGGAGGGGATAATTTTTTTTTTTTTTTTTTACTTTTCCACTGTCCGTATGACTGCGACGTTACGTTTATTCTTTTCGGGGGGTTTTTTTTATTCACCCATTACGATATGAAAGAAATGTACTTGCGGAGGAAATTCAAACAACAACAAAAAACAAAAAAAAACTTGGGGATACGGTAGTTTTCCGAACACCCGGAAAATACGTGACACCCGCGTAAAGACGATTTCGCCGTTTTGTCGCGGATTCCAAATTCGTTTTGAACATAACGGCAACACGGAAACTTGCAATTATAATAGTTTTTATTTATTTTCGTAATGATAAAAACTCTCCGCGGCATTCGTTCGGGGCCGGAGTTCGACGGCGCGATGAAATCGACACCTATGCCCGAGACGTAATCGAGACGGTCGTACGCCGCGGCGGCAATTATTTAGTTTCGCCCCCCGAGTATTTTTATATTATTGTTGCGCGCCCGCACTCCGGGGACCGCCGATAATTGATAGATCGCGAAAACGCGCGACGGTAATAATTATTTTCGATACTACTCGAGAACACACTCGTCGGCGTTTCGAATAACGGCCGGCAATTAATGTCGGCCCGGGATTTGCGATAAAAAACGATAATATTTCCGTTGGTCCACGCCGCGTCGACAACGTAATAAATATTATTTTATATTCGCGGTCGTCCATATATTTCCGAGTTTTGTCCGCCTAAAAAAAACGCGTGTAATGCGTACACATCCGAGTAAGTATGAGATTTCGATCATACCGCGTAGTTATTCCCATGTTGAATAAACGTAACGAAACACACGGAAGGTTAGGACTGTTTAGACGAAAAAAAAAAAACAAACATAAATTACAGGTATACATTCTGTAGAAATATTTTATTTGTTCTGTCTCTGTACAACTTTCTGACCAGAAATCCGGCCCCGAGCAATATTATTGAGGCCGAGGTTATTTTTGTGAAATTCCCTCGAGTGAATTACATTGGGTAAATCAGTGAAATTTACTTACGTAAACTATACGAAAATGCTTACGTAAAATATAAAGTGGCTAATTGTATTGTATCGACATTTTGAGAATTTCAGATCGTTTTGGCTTTTTTTTTTTTTTTTTTTCATTTAACTTTCGAAAATAACGTTCAAAACGCCTGAATATTTTTTAAATTCTAACATATTTATAAAGTGTTAGCACTTAAAAAAAAAAAAGACTGAGCACAAGTTCTTAGTGAAAACTTCAGGGCTTGACGATAAATTTGAACTAATTAACAACGAAACATAAAAAAAAAAATGATTTCCCCAATGCACCATAATTGTAACCAGACACCACTTTTGATGTTTACGATTGTAGCAAGATTCCGGGTCGATAAGTTGTTTTACAGATAAATAAAACACAAATCATTGTATAACAATGATGCGATATCGCTCAGAGTCTAAAAATTGCCACCGGTGGCCGGTCGAAAGAAACCAATCCGATAAATACAGTGTTCAGTGCTAAGACGCAGATAAGTAAAACTTATCAAGATAAAAACAAAAAAAAACATTGTCTCACAACGATCTTGATACAGATATGGATAACAAACAGTTGAATTATCTCGGAGAAGATAATGAATAAGTGGAATTTGTCTAGACAGATATCTATTGATATTTTATCAAGAGATATGAAAACGTAAACAGATTAAATAAATCACTAACCTTTCTACTATGGGTAAAGAGATTCATTTTTCAATTCGAATAGGTGTATATTATCCAGATAACTACTACAAAAAAATGATTGTTTTTTAATCTTAGTTTATCTTTGAATAGATATAAAAATTTTAATATAGATAAGGTAGCAAAAAAAAAAATAAAGATAAGACAAAACACTGGTATGTATCTGCAAATGCGCGCTGTTCCCGGCGATACCACGGCCGGTGTCCTAACCAAGTTTTCGCATTAATCAGTACACCACTGCTCGGAACTTTTGTCGGAAAATTGTCTACTGTGTATACAACGGGACGAAATTCGGAAATTACAACCGCGTCTTGTCGGTTACTGTACACGACAAAAAAAAAAAACGTTTCCGTTATGTACCCCAACTGAATTAAGTCGTAATAAAAACACGGTTACGGTGCAGGCCCTCCTCGTATTCAAAACCCTTTAAAAAAAAAAAAAAAAACCGGGATCCGCATCTGTCTCTGGCCCGACGGGTTCGAAATTTCCAATCTCCCGTGCGCGGCTGTGCATTCCACGCAAATTGATTATTGTTGGTTTGGATTGAAAACGGATGATGGATATAGTCGGGACGAAATTTAATTTTTATTTCGCTCTCCGGTCAGCCGAGAAACGAAAAAAAAAAAAAAAAAGAAAGAAAAAATCCCGTCAGAAAGCGGCTTTTCCAATGGCGAACCCGACGAAGACGTATTGATACGGGGCGTTTTTATTTATTATCGTTTAATCTCGTTATAAACGTGTCGTAAATCAAAAAATGTCCAATCCGGCAGCGGCGGCGGCGGCGGCGGTGGCGGCGACGTCGGAGTCGGCAGTAAAAAAGTCAAATGCGGCCGGTCCGCACGTAAAGTTAAAATTTAATTTATCTCGGCGCGGGGTTTGTATATTTATTATTACGATCAATATTGTCCGCTATATATATTCCGGTCGATAACGGATCGTAATTGTTAAATTTCGGGAAGCAAAAAAAAAAACAGCGATTTACTAACGCAAAATTCGACTATTTCAAAAAAAAACATTTTCACGTTATCGCGGTCGTCTGCGGCGGCGTAATAAAACAGGTGTGCGCCCGTAAGATAACGGTGTGCGTCGAACGCGGTCGTGTCACCCGGGACGTGTTATAAAATCCGTAAAATTCGTAAAAATCATCATGCAGAATTATCAATTAATTGTTTATGGGAAAATGTATACGCCGCGAAAGATTCAGCGTGACGGCAATGCTGTCATATCGGCAATAGTGTAATCAGAGTAAGGAGTTTTTGGATTCCGAGCGTACCGTCAAAAATCGATTGGTCTTACATACGATTTGGGATTTTATTATTTTTAAACATTTTTGTCGGCCCGTAATCGACTTTTCTACCGGACGTCTTGGTAGTCCGCAATTCGATCGTCCACGCGTGATTTCAGAAAATCTGTCCAGTTTCGATGCTTTGGGGGGGAAGGGTAGTAATTTCTCGATATCCCTTTGCGGTCTCCCTTAAAATTACGATCACCGATATGTTAAACAAGCGCGACGCCCACAATAATAATAATAATAATAATAATAAAAGGTAAAATTCAAATTTTTTACCCATGTTCAAGTCGAAATCTTCAACCGTATAAAAAAGTTTCGTACTTAAAGTCGAGATCGACTCAGAGTTCTTATAAGCAAATATTCATTTGAATCCACTCGCGCAGAAGCGTATTTTCGCGTGTATAAAAAAAAAAACCAACGAACATCCGGTTATCCGAAAAATTGTATTCTTTTGAAAATCCACTATTTTACAATTCGTCAGTGCGTCCGTCATTTTCGACCCCTAGAGAAAATAATGTATAATAAAATGGTTTACTCGACAAAACGAAACCGTCGAACGCTATTGTTCGTTAGCGATCGTTGTTCGAACGTATTCAATGTTTATAAAAGTTTTTTTTTTTTTAAAAATAATAAAAATAATAAAATAACGTTAGATTCGGCGAGAGGGCGGGAGGAAATTAGGAACTGTGCCCTATTGTGTGTCGTTTTCTATCTTGTGATTACGTGCCGCGTGTACGAAAACACAACGGCACTATCGCCAATCGGCGAAACCGTTACGAATCTGAATAATCTAACTGCCGGTTATTATCAGTTACGGTAACACTGTTCGTCGTACGCATCTGTCGTCTACTCCGCCGATCCGATTCCGCCGTACGCGTCTTCTTCGGCCGACTACAAAAAAAGGCCTCTTAAACGTATTTTCCCACACTATACGTACAGCGTACGATTGGATTGAATTATACGCGTGTTGAAACACGACCGATTCAATAATATACATGTACGTGTGCGGCAGCCCGTTTCCAAAGTTGTTTTGCAAAATACAGAACGGAGTCGGAGAGAGAGAGAGAGAGAGAGAAAATAAAATAAAATTCATTTTCCAACGAAACAACACGAGAATCCGAGAAACGGTATATTATGTTGGTATTTTGATTTTTTTTTTTTTTTTTTTTTTTTCATTTCGCCTCGACCTTTCGGCTTATTGCGCACCTACCCCTGACCCATCTGACCGCCCGAATAAAATCCGTTTGAAAAGTATCTCACGACAACGCCGGAATATACGTCGTTTGCCGGAAAAAAAAAAAAAAAAAAAAAAGAGAAAAAAGAAGCGAAACTCCCGGCCGGCGTTCGGCAGGTATTATTATATCGAGTCACGCCTACGCGCCAAATCCTTATTATATTTGTGGGAAATTTTAGAGACGACGGAACGGGACGATACGGGTCTCGAATATCGAATAATCGTCGGGGTTTTTCAAACTAACTATCGAAAACTACACCTATAAAATATATAATAATAATAATAATAATAATAATAGAGTTTATGATCTACCGGCGGCCGACGGCGCGACGGCCGGAATATTAAAATATCGGTGTAATTGTCGAATAACGGGCCGCCGCCACGAAATTGCCCGATTTTTACGAGATAGCGTTTAACGGGCAAAAAACGCGTTACAATATTAAAACAAAACGATTGGCTTTTTTTTTTTCTCGTTATTATACATATCGCGCGGAATTGTTATATTATATTTACGATTGGCATTGCCATTGTTTCTATCGGTCGGCAATCTCGAAATTACGGCAACAATAACGTTGCTTTTTCGTGATGTCAGCACCGTTTATATCGGAAATACATCACGGAACGTTTTACGAACATACGATTATAATAACGAAACGGGGGGGGGGGGGCGAAATAACGGAAAGTTATTAATTAATAAAATATATACAAATAAATTTTAAATTATATTAAAAAAAAAAAAAAAAAAAAAAAAAATTCTCAAATTTAAAGAAAAAAATATTTACTTAATCAATAAAATACATACAAATGTTAAAATCTCTAAAAATCAAAAAACAATAAGAAGTGCCCCCTCTTTGTATTATTTTTAAAATAACTTTAATTAACTTTGACCACAATTAAAATATTAGAAAATTTCAGCCTATTGAAGAATTTACCCGTTTTAAAAATTTAGACCAATTTTGGAGCTAAAATTAAAAAAAAATGCTTTAAAATTATATTGTTTTAATTAATACAATTCCCACTCAAAGTTTGCTTTGCTATGACTATTAATAAGTCTCAAGGACAATCATTGAGCATGGCAGGGATTGACTTGAGAGAAGAATGTTTTTCACATGGACAGTTCTATGTCGCATGTTCTAGAGTTAGCTCTGCCAGTAGTTTGGTTATTTTAGCCCCAAAGGGCAGTACCAAAAATACTGTTTATAAAGAGTTATTGAGATGAACAAAATATGTCAATATAAATATTAGTGGGTTTTTATATTACCGTAATGTATTATTACAGAAAGTTATAATTTTTTTGGTATATTTTATTTCAACATTTTGTCGATTAGAATTGTATCTTACAATTTGTCTACAAAATATTAAAATAATTTATTGCTGACTTCTGATTGTTACAATACACGGGCAACCTAGGATAAACTAAAAGCAGCCTGTAATAAATATAAAAAATGATAAAATAAAAGTTATAGTAGGTTACATAAAAAAACTGTACACGGGCGAAACCGGGTTATTCACATAGTAAAATATATACAAATCAATTTTAAATTATATTAAAAAAAAAAAAAAAAAAATTCTCAAATTTAAAGAAAAAATATTTACTTAATCAATAAAATACATACAAATTTTAAAATCTCTAAAAATCAAAAAAAAAAATAAATAAGAAGTGCCCTATATCTTTGTATTATAAACTCTTGTCTCGTAAACACGTCGACGGAGTTTACGTTTCACCGAAAAATTCTTTTGACAGGTCCCGAGGACACTGCGCTGAGGTCGTATTCAAACGAAACAGGACGCCCCCCCCCGGCACAGTTGCCGTTGCCGTTTGAACTGTAAAGTTATACTGGAGAATCGACGAGAGAACACTGATAAAAATAAAAGACGACTGCGCTTTAGCTGTCCCTTTAGCCGATAGTAGTCAATTTTTAGGTCATTCTACCGGCAATATCTAAAAAAAAAAAAAAAAAAGAAAAAAAAGAAAAAAAAGCTACATAAAAGTTTTTGTGATTGGAGCAAGATTTCTGGTGCAAAAGTACCGAAGGAGAAATTCTTTTTCTACAAAAAGCCAGTACTAGTAATAGTGTTTTGTACATCGGCAACTATTAATGGGTATTGGCTACTGAACGGCACATCGATATGGTAGGGTATAAAGAAGAATTTAAATTATATAGACGATAAATAATTGCTAAAAAAAAAAAAAAAAAACCGATTTTGAGCAATGTTCGGTTCAACATATTTTGAAATGCCGCGGATTTTACGATTTTCGTCAAAATTTGTACTTAAAACGCTTATATATATATATATATAAAAAAAAAAAAATTATTACATTACGCTCGGCTTTTTCACCTAACGACAGAGTATTATCGATATCGTTTACAAATTCCATGCATTTCTGCCAATACAATTTTATTCGCATATAAAACACAAAACGCCTATAACTCAGCAAGTAAAAAAAAATAAAAATTAGAAAATCTATTGGTTTAGTTTGATTCGGCGGATTAATTAACGCTGCGCGCGAGCGTGTAACAATCATTACCTGGACTTGAAAAATGCCTTGAAAAATGTCGAAAAATACTCAAAGAAATTGCCAACGAATCCCCCGAAAAAATAACTTTTACCGCAGTTAAAAAGGCGATCGCGGTGCTACGACGCTCCGACGGCCGATAAGTTTTTAATTGTTTGTGTCCGGTCGACGTACAACAGTCCGTAATAAAGACAAAACAAAAACCTATTACGAAAAGATAATAATTCGAATGGCCTGTATTTAAACTGTAGAGTCGTAAAAATGTATTAGGCACACACTTAAACACTAACAAAACGACAATCTAAAAATCGATAAAAACAGAAAAAAGCAACAAAAAAAAAAAAAAAAAACTATAGGAAAAACAAATTCGCAATCGAAATCCTCCGGGCTCTGATATAATAATGTCCGTATAATATTTGTGTCACCTTTGTGTATACAACCGTCGCGCGGTCTTCCGACCCGAAACTAATCGCTTCGCCGTGTCCTGTTGTGCACTTTTCAATTTCGACGGTCGAGACAATTCAAACAGTAGTCCGGGCCCCGGTCTCGAATCGGAATCGGTTTGCCGTTGTCGTCGTCGTCGTCGTCGTCGCCGTCGTCGTTTCAGTCGTCGGCGGCGATGTCGGCCGATGCCGGTGGGCGCGCCCCGTAAATTATCGAATCGGTATAAAATAGTGGAAATCGCGCAAAGTCTCTCGGCGACACCGGGGGAAAAACAAATACACGCGCGACGCGACGCCACCTCGGTGCAAAACAGCTACCGGCGACTTATTGTCACCGACCGCGTCCACCCTCCCCGATATTCCGAGTCCGAGTTCGTTAAATATTATCGAACCCGGTAATAAGGGGGGAACACCCCAAAGCGTATTCTATTTATATGAACGTACGGATAACACGAAAAACTAACAACCTCTAAATTGGTAGTTAAATGTCCAACTTGATAGAGCCAATTTGGACGCGTCGAATTTTCGTTGAAAATAACAAAAAAAAACTCACGTTGAAAATCAATTAGTTTCGATTATTGTTCGTGTGTGTTGTTCTTTTTTTTTTTTTTTTTTTCAATGTCGCTTACCGGAATGAAAAAAAAAATCCAACAGGATTATTTAAACCATTATTTAAATCGAATCGCGAGCATACGTAAAATTTTTTCCAAAAAACATCCTTTCTGTTTACAACAATATCTATATATATCGCTTTTTTTTGGTCCAACAAAATACAAACCAAAGTTTAATCGAAACGCCTAAGCGAATAATAATAAGTGTTAGTTAAATAACGTTTGAAGAGCCGACGAAATTCGCACCATGGGTGTGGCCGTTGCTGTCGGTTTGGAAATTGGGTAAGGCGCAGTTTGTGGGGTAATCGAATTTTTATACGAGAAATAAATTACAATATTCTTCGTGTTTTTTTTTACAGGGAATTCATCACTAGTTTGAACTAGAAACGCCGATGGAAATAAATTACACAATTGTCGTCGAATTTGAATACTATACACCGTGCGCTGATGTTAGTATTCGCCGAAAGTTTCTGGTCCCTACGGTTTAAAATGACTACAGACCTTTATACAATATATAAAAAAAAAAAAAAAAATCGAAAACAACACAAATAGCCGTTATTCCCGGTTTTTCGACGTGTTACCACACCCTCTCACCGGTTATTGCCCCGATATTAGAAAAACACGGAGGAAAAATAATAAATAAATCACATTATGCACCAACGAGACAGAATTTGAATTTTAGGTTCAAAGCAAGATATCCGGTGTAAACCGTTGACAATTTTGTAAATACCGCAGTAAATAAGACGATAGAAACGAATCTGTAATATGACAGACGAAAAGCATATTTGCATACAATTGTCGTGTCCTATTGCGGTTAGGTTTCCGATAAAAAGAACCATATGCAGCTCGTAGATCACACGATTCGGACCGAAGAACGCGAAGCGAATAATTCAACGAGTATAAAGAAAAACTCCTGAAAAAAAAAAGAATAATATAACCGAAAGGGCGAACCGACGGTTTTACGAATCGGATACGGCTCTGCACGACGACCGGACGGTATAATAATGCAATACATAAAAAATATCAAAACAAAAACCGATAAAATACCGATCGGGATGACCGGTTACTACGTTAACACGTCGTATCGTCAACGCATATACTATATAATTATTTCGATAGTCTATTGTAATATCCGTTAAAGTTTTTGACGTGAAGTACGCTGGTAGTAGTATTAAGTACACGAAAACGAAAACGAAAAAAAAAACAGTAAAATCATTCGAATAAAAATAAAACCGTAACTTCGTTATACTCGGATTAGTACGAACACGTCGCGCCCGAGCGTGAAGGAGGTCCCACAAGCTTTGTCGGCCGAGGGCCGTTTTTTTTTTTTTTCCAACCGGCAAATTATCAATAAAACGGCGACAATGGCGTAATTATAATTAGAAATTTATTGGGAACGCCATCGAAACGAATTAACTGTTTTTTCCTCCGATACATGAATTAATCTTATATAATCATTACGTTCATAAATGCGGACGCCGTTTCAGTGGCAGATAGTGGCACTACTACTATTTTCACCACACACTTCCTCAGACTGAAAACAAAAATTATACGTACACGAAAACGTTTATATAACAACATGACCAAAAAAAAAAAAAAATATGTGTAATATTACAATTGTAATTTTGTCGTTTTGCCAGCGAAAACGAATATGATGGCTCTTTTTTTGGTACCTTGAAAAAAAAAAAAAAAATAATAAAAAATAATTCCAGAATATACAATTTTATCGAGACTGGTCTCCTTCAATTTTTTGAAAAGTTTTTCGTTATCCGTTTGAGCAAAAAAAAAAAAAAAAAACATAATATCAAACATTAAAACGTGACGCTAAAAAACGTCCGGATTTCCGTAAAATAAAACGACCGCAAACTTAAAAAAGACAACGCGGTCGGTATTTTTTATTATTTTTTTTTTACAATATTATCATCGACAGCCAGTGGCGGATCGACAGTTAGGAGGTAACGGTGGGTAAGCAGCTATTTCCCAGTCACTTATTGGTGCTAATAATCAGGATTATTAAGTAGTACATTTTTGAAAACGTTGAATAATTTTTCTATTTTTAATATACAAGTGAACCTTGTAAAACGAAACGGATTCCCCGGCTACGATCATTACTACAAAAATTCACTTTTGGGTATAATTGTTTTTCTGAACATTTTCTCAGCTCCTAGATACGCCATTGGCGACAACGCTGCTGACATATCGTATTTTACACTCTACGTTAAAAGAAGAGCACACCGGAAACAATATTGATAAAATTATATATTTCCACAGAGTTTGTCTCGCACAAAAAAAAAAAAAAAAAAATCGTTAGCTACTTATTATTATAAAGTTGACACGGTGTCACCGTAGTGCGTTGAACCCATCCATGCGAAAACTGTTACGTCATAACATTATTCGGTCGTTTACATAATATTTATTAATTTATAAACCACGCCAAAATTATAACGAATTAATCACGATCTATTATTATCCGTCACGTAATAGTCTGGATGTTGTTGGACTTATAGCATACCAGAAACATCGTACTTGAACATTAATTTCAATCGTCTACTAAAAAAAAAAAGGAAAAAAAAAAGAAGGAAAATAAACAAAATAGGGTACCCAATAGGAATTTTATTAATATCTGTACTCAACGAAAAACGATTCTGGACAATATTGGGTTAAACATGTGTTGCTAAACATTTCTTTAAACAATTACAATCTTGACTACTGATTTCCCATATTTATATAGGTCTATAAGAACAGTCTGAAACGAACGTTGTATTAAATTATTGAGCATTTTTAAGTTCCAAATCAATTTTATCCACATGTTTACTAAAAAACAATTCGAAACGTTAAAATAGCTAACAATAAAGAACCCAAATACGCTTGAATATGTCTAAAAATGACGTTTTAATAAGTATTTGTTAAAAATTTCGCGTCTCTAGGATTATTTTTAATCGAATAACAAAAAATCCTTGAAGAAAATAACAGAAACCGTTATTGTATATATAATTTTTTTTTTTTCTAGTTTTTCCCTCATTATTAGGAAAACTACAACGATAATCTTCGAACGATTTTCTCAGATCTAAAATGCTACAAAAACGCTTTCGTGTTGATTCCTTTATTGGAGCAATATTTCTGGTAGAAAAGTTGTTAACAGAAACAAAATTGTCCGATACGAAATCTGTTCAATGGATTTTACTCGATAGACGAACAAAAAATAATTATTATTGTATTCTACGGTTTTAACAATAATTTGATGGACGAACTCGAGCTCTTTGGCGACATATAATTCGATATACAATTGTATAAACAAAATGGGTATGTTTTTTCAGAATATATTTTTTAAAATATATATTAAGTACATGTTAATGCAGGTCTGCTTAAATCTTAAGGACGGGGTCTAGTTAAAAAAAAAAATATATATATAAAAAATGAAAAAAAAAAAAAATGGTACCCTGTCAACAAAAAACATGAACATATTTTCCAAGATAGCGGTAGTTCCCGGGATGATTTATTTGTGCGGCCAGACCCAGAAGATAATTTACATGGAAATTCTGTCAAGTGTTGTACGAAAATGTCAGAATCCACTCGTTTTAAGTTTCTAAGATTCTTCTCTTTTCGACACCATTAATCAAGATAGTGGTGGTGATGGTGCCCCGGTGTTGTTATTTTTAGGTTTTATAAATCTTACCAGCTTAAAATTCGGTTTTACTGAAATATCCTCGGACAACTATGCGGCGGTAGCGGCAGGAGAAAAATAACGTTCATTTTGTTTCCAGTTGAAAGTATTTTTTTTTTTTTTTTTTTCATTTTTTCATCTCGTAATTAAGCTGTACCTATGTCTACAAATGGTATGCGAATTTCAATGACGAGTTTGACAATTTAATAATTTTGCCATACCAAACAAATTTCTAGTAAATGTTGATTTTGTTTTACCAATTTTTTTTATAAAACATTGTATTTTATCCGTTCTGTCAGAGACGTGTTTTGCGCCCTCGATAAGAAAAATAACGCCTCGCGCCACAAACTTAAGCGAACTATTTCTTTAAATAAAAAAAAAAAAAAAAAAAAATCACACGGTCCGCTACAAATCTAAAATCGTTTTGTCCATTGAGAATACATGAAAAATGCGTGCATAAGTGTAGTAAACGTAATTTATTATAAATCGTAAAAAAAAAAAAGAAAAAAAAAAAAAAAATGAATAGATTTATTAGTACTAAAATGTAGATACATTACGTACCTATACAATTTACATTTTTTTTTTTTTGTTTTATAACATAATAAAAACCGACGCGTAACACAATAGTTATTATTAATAATTCAATATTAATGAAGAAAATCGTATTAACGAGCACATCTATTATCTATAACAATATTTGTAATGGCGACTATATGGACGTGGAAATATTTCAAACCGATATACATTTCAATGTCCGGATATTATCAATGCACGTTTCGTGATAAATGATAAATCCACACAATAATAATTGAATCTACAGCTAAATACTAAATATATATATATATATCAATATGGTCTCCAATCGATATGCCGTTCCTCGTCCCCCTCGCCCATAAATATGTATGTGCGTTTTTTAATAAAGTTTTAGGCAATATTACATTGTAATTCGAAACAATCAAAATCAAACGTATCCTATTGTTGTACAAAACAGGTCCGTATTCCATTATTATACGAGTGTCCCTATATCGAGTGCATAAATTCCGACGGGCAACGGATACGGAAACAATACGGTGTTTTTTACCGAACACGAGGTCTGTTCGAAAAGTACCAGGGTTTTATATATAATAATAATTACAAAAAAAAATCAAGTTAATAATAAAAACCGCAATATTTAAAGAGATGATTAAGAGATAACTCACAAAATTCGCGGAGCGCAAACTTTGCCAGCTGGTCACCTTACAACTTAAATATATTTTTATACTTAAATTCAACACACACAGTTATAATTACAAAATTTCTATTCGCGATATTCGCGGCCGGTGGCAATTAGCGCACAGACACACAAAACTATTACTATACGACGTGTTATTCAAAAAGTACCACGGTTTTATTATATATAATAATTACAAAAAAAAAGAAGTTACATATTATTTAACGATATCTCCTTCGAAATACACTATTCCGGACGATATGCACTGATCCCCGACGATCGTGCCGTTTTTCAAAAGTCCTTTGGAACCGTACCAGAGTTACGGCGACGAGTACTGTTGCCGCGTTCGCTTCAATAGACCCCTACGTCTTGAAACCGTTGTCATTTAAGCGCAGATTTTTAGTCTTGGAAATAGAAAAAAAAACCACACGGGGCCTGAACAGAATAGCAGGGAGAGTCCGCGGGACCAAAGCGATTTTTTTTATGGGCCGAAAATTCGCGAATCGACAGCGTTAAATGTGCCGGAACGAATTTGTCAGCGCGACCATTCTCATTTGTACATTTTCCTGTAAAAATGCACGACAAGACTCGATTGAGATTCGCTTTTGTTAACTCACGAGCGGTTAATAGGCGGCCATTTCGCATTTTTTTTTTTCGCAAATTGTCGCCACACCATCTTCCAGAACGTGGATCGTCTTCAGTTGACCCCGCCGACTGCCCTGGAAACGTTTAAAACGCACGAAAGTCACGGAACCCCTAAACGAATGGTCCCCAAAAGCGGATTTGATCGTTTCCGTTGCAACATTTTCACCAATTTTCAAGCGAAACTTGATGGACACGCGTTGTTCGTTTGTTTCGGACACGGCGAAAAAAAAAACCCACTGGGTTTTGCCACGTCCAATGTTAAACGGAAATAAGAAGACAGCGACTTCGGGTTTCGTTTTAAGTGTCCACTCGTTCGCGGGGAATACATCTGTTTACAATTCGGGAACGTTTTCGTGTGCCGTAATGACATTTGTCCGAGTGCTTTTTGAATAGATCTCGGTATATTTACGTGTAGAATTTAACGTAGAAAACCGTAATACGCTCGCGGCGAAACGTTTCGATCGTTATAAAACCTCGACGGTTTATTACAACTCCGTGTCGTTTATTTCTGTCCGTCGACACGAAACCGTTTCGTTTTACAATTCCATGAAACAAAACGAAAAAAAAAAATTGATATAAACTAACCTAACCATGTCGATAGGCGTACGAAATCAACAGCCGAACGTTTGTCGTCCCACCGGATAACGGCCATCGAATGTGCGCGTAAACCGCGCGGTACAGAGACACGTTCGGCGAAATTGTTCTGTCCGCCGTTTTTATCGGAATAATTATGCGGCATCCGAGAGAACTATCCGTGTTCTTTTTTTGGGCCCGCATCTTCAATAATCGTTGTTTTACGCACAATTTATGCGCCGAATCGAAACTTTCAGCGATAAATCACACACGGTCGGTGGTCGGCCGCGCACGTATACCGCCCGCCCACCCACCGGCCGTGTAATAATGCGGAAACGTTACTCTAAACCGTGCCGGGATTATTTACAAATACGCCAACGGTAATTTTCGTTCGTTACGTTACCGGATACGTAGGCAAAACGGACAGAAGGCATTGCCTAATGATTTGTTGGACAATAGAGAAAAATTCAAGACTGCAACAACAGTCACCGCAGGACTCAAAAAAAAAAAAAAAATATATACATATATATACTAATTACTTAACCTTATGTCGTCGAGGAAAACATTTTTATACAATTGTTTCAATTGTTCCGTTCAATTACTTCACCGGAAATATTTCTCGAATCATCGACATAGTCGGTAATGAATTTTCGCGAATATTTGGTCTATGCTAGGAGGTAAATGGTTGATTTTAGACTTTTAAAACTCTTCTTTTGAACGACGAACACCCGGAGAACGCAACAACGGTTACCAATAAATATTTTAGGTAAAAGCAAACGTGAAATCTTCACCGAATATTATCTATATCGGAACGTTTTCCCGACTAGGTGCAGTTTTCGTAATACTCCGGCGGTAAGTTTTACGAGTTACGTGAATAAACATGGTTTTTTAGTCCCGTAAAGATGTACGGCAATTCGTCAGGACCGGCAAATGTCATTCTCAATTTAGTAATGTTTTAGATTTTTTTTTTTTTTTTTTTTTTTTTTTTTTTTACATTTACGCGGACACTCGTCTGTTGTTTCCGTCTTACTAACGCGCGACGTGGGGAATTTGCGTTCGGCAGAATCAATTGTGTGCTGTTAGTTTTGTTTATTACAGACAATCGATATTTTAGCAGACTTCGAGGTACGAACATTTGTCTGTGTTCTTACGTGCGGTTTTTTATTTATTTTTTTTTTCGGGGGGGGGGGGTGATCAAATTATTAAGCTGAACATAAGTACGTAAACATCACAGATAAAAAAAATGCCCATATCTTGCTTAAAAATAAAATATAAAAAAACCCCCCACGTACGAACACAGTTAACGTACATGCTTTAATGTTCGACAATACGGTATTGTATTATTAAAATGAACAATATTGGTTTTGCAGTATTTCCTACGTCGTGCGGTTTTTTTTTAGGCGTACACAACAAACGTCCTCTTAATGACGAGATTGCGCGCGTAAAATTCATAATATCATTTTGAAAGTTTGTACGGATAAACGCGAAACGCCTCGTTTAAATATTTTTTTTTTGTTTTTTTCTTTTGGGTGGAGGTGGAGAAAAGCGGCGAGAAAAAACAATATAATTTTCGTCTTCGAAAAAACCCAGTAAGTTCCGAAATGCAGTTCGATTTTTTTTTTATTTCGGAAAACGGATTCGGTACACGCACGTTTCGCGCTCCGACTCGAATCGTACCTCGTGCTGCCTATATAGTAAATACGTCAGCAAACGATATATATATTTTTTAACAATATAAAAAAAGGCGCAGAATAAAAAGTATAGTGTGAAATCACTTTTGCTATTCGAGACGTTTCTAAGCGATATTATTTTTATACGATTTGATCACGCCCCGGGAGAAATTACTAATTTTCGAGAGTGATCCGTGAATATCCGCAGTCACCGGAAGCATAACGTAAACGCGTACAGATTTCGAACTTAAAAAAAAAAAAAAAAATGTTTTTTATAATATACGGGGTAGCGCTGGTACCGGGAATTGGGCGATTGCGGTCTACGGCGATTATACGTAAATTTATTATCGTTTTCGTCTTGAACCACGGGGTTCGTGCGTTTTAATCGAATGGATATCGTTTTAACAGTATTATTATTATTATTTTTTTTTTTTTTTTTAGAAAAAACAACAAATTCGTACGAAATACCGCTTCTTTTTTTTAATTTTATTAGCGCGTACCGTAATCGTAAAATGCGCGTTCTATGTTCGACTTTTGATTTTCAAATACAAGAGCCCGGCTAGTGGCTGCGTATACTAAAAAATCGCGCCGCGCGACATGCACGTAGTCAAAATTGTCTGTACGACGCGCCGCGTTACGAATTTCCTCGGACAAGACGAAAACGTTTATGGTTTTTTTTTTTTTACTAGAACACCGAAGAAATAAATAAATAAATAAAAAAAAAAAAAAAAAAACTAAAAGACATCGCAGACTACAGAGTTTATATCGGCCGATAGTTTAGTCGGGTTCTTGATCAGTACAAAGTTGTATGCAAGAGCGCACATTATAACGATTTAAAATCGGCCGATAAATAAGTTTGATGGACTACACGATGGCATTCAAACTGAACTGTTGGTCAACTATCGGCCGACTGCCTAATCAGTATGGCGATCGTTTCACGCGCGCATTCTGCCGATTTTTTAGTATTTTATTCACCAGAGCTAGTACGTTGTCGCACGATGTCGATGCTCGTGGAAACGTCTATCGAAAATTCGATAGAAGAAATTGAAAAGAGACCAGCAGCACTATATAAAAAACAACTTAAAGAGTACTCTGATTTTCTGAGCTTGTTGTGCTCATACGATAGTAGCCAAAAAACTTTTCTGGGAAATTCAATAATTTGGAATGCAACGTATGAAATTTTCCATGCAATAATCTACTACTATAGATTGGATGCACCCAATATTCTCTATTTCTATTCTTCATTCAATTCATAATCCGTCTTCGTTGTATTAACGCTATAATAACATTTCTCGACAACATTTTTAAACGAAAGGTATACTGAAAATCGACTACTATCGTCAGCAGAATTCGGTACAACTAGAAAAATCTTTCCAGAGCAGTCGGCCAAGCTAGTTTGCGTACTCACCACCAACCAAACTGTTTAGTTGGCCCAGTGTGCGCGATAGTAGCCCAACCCGACTAAACTATCGGCCGAAATATAGTCTGTGGTCTGCGATGTCTCTAATAGTATCTACACTACGTACAGATACATCGGTACATGTATATGTCTTGTTTCTACCGAATATAGTTGACATAAGAATGTCGATGTCAATTTGGTATTAGATACGAGGAGACGACGATTAAACTGTAGGTAACTTTTTTTGACACGTGTAAAAAATAAACAAGTTTCAAAGACAGGAATTATTTATTTATTTTTCAAAGACAGCAATTATTTTTTATCGAGTATACATTTACCCAAAATTTTTAAATGGAAGCCGCGGTGACACTAAAAGTCTGGGTATTTTTCGAGCAAAAAATCTACGGCTTTCTGGGTAACGCGCTTCATATCTTTCTCGAACCAAAGGCGATCGCAAACAGCGCAGGAAACACCGCCTATGTTTTGGATAAAACGAAAATTGAATTCGTTATCGGCAAAGGGGAAATTCGTCAATACAGACAACGGTTCGGTTATCGGAATGCCGATTTTGAGCTTGTTCTTTAAACGAGCGTCGCGGTAACATTCGGACAAATTAACAGAATGACCCCCAGCCATAAGACATATATACACGTCAATAAATGATTGCTCGCCGGCAATCCGGACGGTTCGCGTTCAACCGAAACGACAGATACTCTGTCACTCCTATACCGCCGGATATCGTATAACGATATTTTCGATTTATTTTCTAGAAAAACGCAACGCAACGATATTGTTCCCGCGTAAGGGAAATCGTTGTTTAGAATTTATTTGTTTTAACGTTGTAAACAGTGTTCATTTCGGTCCGGGCGTCCCGTGGGGGCCGGCCAATCGAGTTATTTCGATGGTAATATTTCGGCGGGGCGGGGGATTTATTTTATGCGCTTGTTTAAACCAAAAAAAAATCCGCCGGCGTCGAAACATTCATTTCAATTTTCCGTAATACTATTGGTGGTTGCGTACTCGAGGGGCTTGACATTTTTCTCCGGGTTTTAATACTTCCATTGAAATAAACACCGGCGGCGAACCTGGCGCACCCCAGAAATAATATCTTCTTTTTTCCATCGTTCCCTTCGGAAGTCCCCCTCATCCCCGCCCACCATTTTTTTTTTTTTTTTTTTTGTTACAACGAAAAGCGCAATAATTATAACAAAATGTACGAATTACAATAATTACTTATCAGAATTCCCGTAAAAATACAAATGTCGTTTCGGGATCATTCGATAGAGGGCTAGAAGCAATCCGACGAACTCGCGGACATTTCGAAAAATATCATTTTTTTTCGTCACTATGAATTGAACTTATCAATCAGACGCGCATATTAATGTTCAATGATCCAATTCGAAAAGTAAAAAAAAAAAAAAAATAACTAAACGTGTCTAGTAAAACGTTTACTAATTAATCAAAAATTCCCTTATAGAGCTAAACTATAAAAAGTTCGGTTAACCGCGTTTTTAAATGAACTTCGAACAAAAAACAGTACCTGTGCCTAGGTTTTTACGATATTCATTAAAATCTGAAATTTAATGGCTTTTGAAAAAATGTGCGTTTTCAATCAACATTTTTGCGAAGACGGCAGATATACTTGTGTTGAATTTTGTGTAAAATTTTCGAACGGTTTTGAAAAACCTAAAAACTGGAATCTAGCGTAGCATCAAATAACAACTAAAAAATGTCAAACAGCTATAAGTAAATCAAAACAAATCGACCGAATGATTTAAAACATTTTATCACGTTTAGAAATACGTAATATAAATATACTCCGTAACAATTTCCTATCGCTTTCGATAATTTTTAACAAAGAATTACAACAAAGAAACAAAATCGAAAATAACAGTACACCAACATTGCGAAAATTTACCGGGGTTTTTTTTTTACGGTTTTCGCCCCGTTATTAAAGAAATAACAAGCGAATGACTTCCCGAATGCCCCGACTAGATTCGAAATGCGACAAAAGAACAATACTTTGTCGTTTTCCGGTCGGAGCATGATTACGGGTTAGGAAAATTGTACAAAGAGCAAAAAACACGTACGTTCTCCCGCCTCGCTCGGAATCTGAAAAAATTGATCGGTGCGCGATGTGCGTCGCGTAGGATGTTCGAGTAAATTTGTTTTTCGACAAGCCAAAACGGGGAAGACAAAAAAATAAAATGATTATAATCAGAATTATAAATCGATTAAAAAACGAGTTGAAAAAAGAAAACGCAAAAACTAGACAATTTCAAACGTTTGTAAACGGATAATTCGTTCGTAGACCGGTAGAGCCGGGCGAATTGGCGAATAACGCAGGTCGGTGTTGAACCGCCACGTTCCGCGGACCGCTCGGAATCCAAAACGGTTAGACGGGCGCGGTCGATACGACCGCGGGAAATAGGGAATTTTCGGTACGCGGGCCGCTTTTGGCCGACGGACCCGGGCGGTTTTTATGCGCGACGATTAGTCGCGGAATGTAAACCGTACCGAAACCGACACCGCGCTGCCTACTGGTGACGGGCGATTCGAATCGATCTTTTTCATGCGATTAATCGATTTTTTTGAATCGATTGAATCTATGGTCCGATCTTTTATGTGAACCGATTCATTTATGTGAAAATCGAATCGAATCGTTGATCCGATCATTTCGGTGAATCGATTCATTTTTGATTAGATTTTTTTTACAGTGTTGACAGTCTCGTTCGCATTTTACCGTACCTAATACCTATTACCTATTCACTAATCAGTAATCAGTATTCAGTATTCACTATTCAGTAATCACTACCTTTTTCTCGCGCCGACAACTGACACGTCTTTCGAACGACCTTCTTGTCCTGTCTTTTTCTCTCGCGCATCCCACGTTACCGACGACTTTTTTTTATTGTATATTCAATATACTATACTGCATAAAAATATTTTACAATAAATATTATAATTTTATAATTATGTTACAGTATTTACAATAATCATTGTGTTAGTTATTTACTTAAAACACCTAAATCCTAAATTCCTAACTCAGTGACTTATCTCAGTCAACTCAAACTTCAATCTCAAAATTATTTATATATATATATATATAATGTATTCATTGTATTGTTTAAATTTAATTATTTAAAGCCGCCAAAACACGCCATCTATTGATTAAAAAATTTCAATTTTTAAGAATCGATCTTTTCTTTTCGATTTAAATCGATTCACTTTCAAGAATCGCCCATCACTACTGCCAACGCGGAAACAATCGGGACCGTTTGACGAGCGCGCGCCACGGTCTCGTAGCCGACGCTCCAGAACGTTTCGACGAGTTCGATTATACGAGGCGTGCAAATAAAGTAATACGACTAATGATCGACAATGTTCGTCATCGGGCACCATTAATAATGTCTTAGTCTTGTAGGTAAACGTGTAAATGTGCCTCCAATACGAATTTGAACTCGGTAGTGTCACGCGTTGGACTGTGGCGATTATTTTCGTAAACCGAATTTTTATTAGTACGTCCCACAACAGCGAGTGACAACAATTTCCAAGGAACGGTGTGCTATCCGATTTTGTTACAAACTCGGGCGCAGTGCGACAGAGACTTTCGCAAAAGCTTCAACGAGCACACGGAGAAAGTGTGCTTTCAAGGGCCCGGGTTTTTTTTTTTGGTAATTTTAAGAGGTATTTTCCGAGAGCAGAGAGTTGATTGAACATGAACCTCGCGGTGCAAGACCTTCAACTGCAAACAAATGATTGAAACATCATCAACCCATGCCGATTTGATTTTTCGATAGCCAGGGAATAGTGCACAAAGGAGTTTGTACCTCAAGGCCAAACGGTCAACCAACACTTTTATAAAGAAGTTCTTGAAACACTTCGAATAAGTGTCATTCGTGTGAGACCAAACATCAAAAACACCTTAATTGTGACAATGCACCTTGTCACACGGCCATATCAATTAACCAGTTTTTGGCAACTAAAAATATTTCCGTGACCTTCAACTCCCCCAATTCAGCCGATTTGAGCCCTTGTGACTGTTTTCTCTTACCAAAAATAAAAATACATCTTAAAGGACGACATTTTAGGACACTAGAAAATATTAAAATGTCTGTGACTGACCAACTGAAAGCTATTCCAGTATTTGAGTTTCAGAACTGCTACGAACAATGGAAACATCGACTCCAGCGCTGTGTGGATTCCCAGGGCAATAACTTTGAAGCAGATATTGTAAAAGAGTAAGTTTATTCAATAAAAAAAAAAATTATAAAAAAATCAATCTCATTACTTTATTTACACACATCGTAGGTGTTCGTATACATACAGGGTGTGCCACGAAGATTTACTCATTGCGACGTCTCCTTGGACAACGAAGACAATCAAAAGCTGTTTGTTTTTTACGACTTTTGCAGCGACAAAGACAACAAATATGCATTTTTAAAATTCGAAATCGTACGCTTTGATAAAGATAAGGTTAACTTTTTATTTTATCATTTTCGACTAATTCAAAAATAGCCAATTTGTTTAGAGTTTATTCTTCTAGACATTTTGACGTTTCAACTTTTTTATTTCGTTAACCTCGTAATTATTATTATTATTATTATTTTAGTTTGGAGGAAAACGGTGTACTTAAACATAATATCGTTTTGATATCATATAACAGTACTTTGACAAACAAAACTTCAGAAAACGAGATGAGATAAAATTTCAAAGCACTTCCGTGGTATTGAATTATATACACTAGGTTGCTGTAAAGTAAAGTAAAAAAAAAATATATATATATATATATTAATAGTCACGGGGTTAAAGGGAAATAAAAATGTTGTATCGTCAACAGTTTTCAATAAAGAATAAACCCTATAAATGTAATATTTTAACGATAAAACACGAATATGAATAACTTTAGTCATTTATTATCACCGTATTTATAAAAAAAAAAAAAAAAAGTCGAAAGAATTCGATCTTATTCGTTATCTAAGGAGATGTCGAAATGTGTAAATGATCGCGGGACACCCTGTATATGCATAAGCGTACAATCGTGATTTATGGCACTGGGGTAAATAATTTACACGCCCGAATATCCAAAGCGAAACGATTAACAGGGCGCGAATAATAATTATTCCGGAACGTCCGGCATTCGAACCCGTGTCCGGTGCGTTATAAATATCGTTATTGTTGCCTGTCCGGCGGTCGGCATTTAAATATTCCGGAGTAGATATAAACCGGCGAGCCACAGACAGACACGTAGAATTATTACGGCTGGATAAAAAAAAAAAAAAATATAAAAAAAAAAAAAATACGCTACGTTTCGTTTGGTCCGGCTAATTCGCGTGTCTAGAACGGCGAACTGAATGACAATGCGAGTCCGTCGACGATTCTACGTTAATTATCCGCTGGATAACTTCAAAAAAAAAAATATTACAGACGAAATCCCGCTGTAATGCTTTGTGGATGTTTCTTGAGAGGACAACGGATAACGTTAAAAAAAAAAAAATATATTTATCTGGATAAACGATAGGACAACTTTACGTATTGTGTCTAGTCGATATACGACGGCCAATTCAAAAAGTACCCGGAATCATACAATTTTTTATTTATAGTGCTTACCTACCAAGCTATTGAGACATATCACTCTCGAAGTATTCTCTTCCCTCTTGGTTTATGCACTTTTGCCAACGACGTTTCCATTGTTGAAAACAGTCCTGGAAAGCAGTTACTGGAATTGCTCGTAGCTCCGTTAGAGGATTTTCGTTTATTCCGTCTATCGTAGAAAATCGTTGTCCTTTTAACGGAGATTTTAGTTTTGGAAAAAAAAAAAGTCTGCTGATGCCAAGTCGGGAGAATATAGTGGATGAAGAAGCACGGTCATGTGATTTTTCACGCAAAAATCTCGTATTAACAGGGAAGCGTGTGCCGGAGCATTATCCATGAATTTTTCTTCCACACTTCAGGCCTTTTCCTGCGCACATTTTCCCGAAGACGTTCTAATACTTCTAGACAGTACCATCGGTTAACAGTTTGTCCTGCAGGTAGAAATTCGTGATGAATAACTCCCAGGTTGTCAAAAAAAAAACCGTTAGCAGCACTTTGACGTTTGATCTAACCTGACGAGCTTTTTTTGGTCTTGGAAAAAATTTACCAACCCACTGCGACGATTGGACTTTTGTCTCAATATCATAGCCATAGACCCACGTCTCATCACCCGTTATAATTTGCTCCATGAACATACTCGTATCATCATTTGCATTTGCATTTCTAACAATTCTTGACAGATGGTCACGCGGTTGTCTTTCTGATCCTGCGACATCAACCGAGGGATAAATTTTACTTATTTAGGGAGAAATACTTTGTTCGGGTTCGAAATTTCAGATGTCCGCGTGCTTGACCGCCGGGGGAAAAACAACGAATATAAATTATTGGTTTTCGATAGAAAAAATTTTGTCGAAAATCTTTAGACCAGTGGAAACCGTGTAAAAATACAGATGACATACGGAAAAAAAAATAAAAAAATTCTACCAGGATTTCGTGACATGAACCAACCGATATGATTCAATCTTTCGCAATTTCTCGAACAGTTAAACGTCTATTGGACCGCACAATTTCATTGACTTTTGTCACATAATTTTGACGGGCGTCCTGAACGTGGGTACGTCATTAACTGATTTCCGACCGCCTTTAAAACGTTTAAAACAGTCGTAACACTGAGTACGTCCTAAACACTGATCGCCATAAGCATTTGGCAACATTTTACGAGTCTCAGTAAAAGATTTACAATGTCTAACACAAAATTAATACGTTGTTCGTGAATGTAATTTATCATAAAAACCGCACAATGCACACGACTCCTTCTACTTGGAACGCTAACGGTTAGTGGTCAGATAGCAATAAACATTTGAGATTTAATTGAAAAAATAGCCGCTCATCTCCATTTTATTTCAAACTAATAACATTTACGATACTATAAATTGTCTATGTTAAGGAATTATAGTTCGGGAACTTTTTGAACAGACCTCGTACGTGTAATTGTTTAGTTTTCGATTGCCTATCACAAAATGTAAAACCCGTGAAATATTTAACTAAATATTATTTTTATTTTTTTTTTCTATGCGTTACCAACAAATACAAATAGTATAGGCGAAGAAGAGATTTTTTGGTTTTTTTTTTTTTTTAGCTAAATTTATGTCGACATTTTTTATTTTTTTTTTTATTATTAATTTTAAACCTAATCTAACCGAAAAATATTAGTTCTTCGTGCCCCTGAATGTCGGACGCAAAGCATAATTTAATGACGTGCATTACCGAAAAACGGCGGAAAATGTTTCCCGCTTAAAAACGTTCTACTGTTTTAGATGGAAAGTGAGAGAGGTATAGGGTTTTTTTTTTTAGGATTATAATTCATAGCAATCAAAAAACGATTCTGAGCGCACTTTGGTTAAAACCGTGGTAATGTTAGTCATGTTGTTTTTTTTTTTATCTTTGTAGACAATAAGGTAACAGAGTTATCAACAGATATAAATCCGAATGTTGTAAGTTATTTAAATTCTAACGGAAAATCTGCCGGGAAATTAAAAATATTATTCAATAAACAGGCGCACCTGTAAAGAAAATTTACGTATTTCTTTTAGAATCACGACGTAAACAATTCGGAGCAAGTTTCATTAATCCAAAAAGTTTTCCCCGGGAGTAAACAACACGTCTTAATAAAACTAATAGTTTTTCTTCGCTACATTAAAAATCTAAAATCCAATTTTACACACAATGTGTACCGAATAATTAAATAATTGATGGTGACTCGTCATCGCAGTAGTTCACTAGTAACCAGACACCTGGTAAGACACATTTGATTTTCGTCAAAACCGAGCATTTTTTTTAAATTTTGACTTATGAGGGCAATTTGTAAAAGATGAAAAAAAAAATAATAATTAAATTAAATTCCCGAATTCGCCGTATCCGTTACAATAAGATTTGTTCGCTTTCTTAAAAATAAATCGAACATTTGTTGTTTGTTTTTCTGATGACCTCCGTTATTAGTTTTTCTCAGACTTGAATTAACGTTTTATTGCCGACTCGGTAATCAAAATCTTAAAGTTCCAGTGGAGGGTCTTAAATCTTCCTTAAGCCCTCCCTCATATACCACAAGCCTTGGCCACCGGGGTTACCCCACTCAGAATTCAAAGCATTCTTGAGCGGCGTGTGGTAAGTCCCGGACGAAGATTCGCATGGACAACGCACGACGAGCGAATGAGGAATGTGCGCGGCCACGGAGTTTTGTTCTCTCTATTTGATTTCGAGCCGGAGGGGGAAAAAAAAACTGGAGACCGGCAGTTATAATTTACAGAGGGCGGCGATTCGGTTGTGGATGTCAAAAAAAAAAAAAAAACGACAAAAATGACAAAAATAAAAGCCGACACTCTACCGCGGGCGGGATGTTGGGAAGATGGGATATATAGGAGGGATTTAGTTTAAAACGCGATTCGGTCTGCCACCCAGAACGTCCGCATTCGCACGTCTCTTGCCGTCTCGTCCTCGACCTTCCCGGTGGACTTATTCACGGTTTTCCTTTTACCACGATAACTAAAATACCCTTTTCGCCGGACGTCATCTGTACCTTTTTGTTCCTATCTGTACCTATTGCACTAGTCTAACGATTTTCCGCGATACTTTTCCGATCGAACACCAACGATTCGCATTCGTTTTTTCTCCCCCTGGCGCGGCCATGTTTCGCACGAACAAAAAATATATGAGGTATGCGACAAACCCGTCGCACGCGAAGATCTGCAATTTCGAACCCGACCGAAGAAATACTCAACGATGCAAACGCATTTATTTTAAAGATTTTGCCGGTTGTAACGTTAGTATTGCAGTGAAAGAATTGTTGGTGTAATCGTGTAGGTCGGAGGGTTAGGTTTATCAAGTTAATTAAGTTAAAAAAAAAAAAAATATATATTTTTTTTTTAATAGACTTTTGGCCAGATTTGTTCGATTTGAAAAACACTGTCGTCGTCAACTATTTTAAAGCCTGCGTACTAAATTATACGTTTAAAACGAATTTAAATGTTATTTTGTTTTAATTTTTTTCTTTAATTTTATTTAACGTGTAAATAATGTCGGAAGGGTATAAAAAAAAAAAAAAAAAAAAAAAAAAAACACGACAAAACGTTAAAATATAAGCATCGTTTTTTTATTATTATTTAATAGTATAATTGCTCGACGGTGTTTTTTTTTATTTTTTATTCTACGATGCACAGCGTGAGTTCGACAAAAAAAAAAAAAAAAAAACATGTTAAACGGACGGGTCGTACTTTTAGAAAACGTAATAATAAAATGGGAATGCACGTATAGGGTAATTTAATTTATAAATCGTTGCAAACAAAAAACGATTTTGAGCGGTTAAACATCGATTTAAATTGATAATTGTATTGATACGTAATCGAAGTGCTAACGAAGTGGGACATTTTAGCGCAATAAACAGAATATGCTCTTTAAACAACTCGAAAAGAGCAAAAAAAAAAAAATATTGTTGGAAAATGTTTGAAATTCAATGGAAAATTTTGAGTCCTTTATGGTGAAATAGTTTTGATCGGAGGCACGCAAATGTTCGATTATTTCGTAATCGTGTTGTTTTTATGCAACGTAAAAATATCGAAAATCCGTAAGCTGTGACGTTCAGAATTAGTTATATGTTATTTAATAAAATTCATTCGTTTAAACCGGACAATTTCACCGAGTACATATAAAATCATTTTCTTCTGGACAGGGTGCAATTAAATCCAAACAATCTGTCCGGTTTTCTTGCGGGTTAAAAAAAAATTATTTGAAATTGTCGAGTTTTTTTTTACGCAGATAAGACGATATGATTGAACTTTTTATTAAGTTTAAATCTGAGTTAAAATTCGTTTAACGCACACACAGACAAACGTAGTTTATATTATAGTTTCGAATCGTTTTCTTTTTTTTTTTTATTTTCTTTTCTGTTTTGATTTCGATCAAAATATCCTTAATCCGATTAAATACTTCGTTGTAGTTTTTTTGTTATTTCAGATTTTGAGCTTAGCGAGGAATGTATTGGTTTTGACCAAGATGTGTACTTATTTCCACCCCGTCTGTGAACAACTTTTCTACCAGCTATCCTTCTCCGATTTTCAAGTGTATAATACTTTTTGAAAGTATTTTAAATTCAGTTGGTGCATTTTGACTTTCATACTTTTTGATTTTCGTTGTTGATTTCTTAATAATTGGAGAAACCGGCACGTAACGTAGAAAATACGGGATAATTTGCGGCAGTAATAGTCTTATTGATTTTGGTTTTTTATTATCTAAGCGTGGACAAATTTCCAAAACATTGTGACGATTTTTAACCTTTCTATAAGTATTCTATTAGTTTTCGAGTTTTTTAAAAGTTTTTATTTGATATTATGGGGACGAAATTGGTTTGGCCGGCCAGACATGTTGAAACATTTTACACGAAGTTCTTCGTGAGTTGTACGTAGCAGTGAGAAAAAAACAGTTTAGCGTAATGGTTTAGTTGGGTATTTATACCTAAGCCTTTTAAAGTTAGAATTTTAAAGGGAATCGTAAAAATTACCGCATATCAAAAACACGATTAACTGTACTTCGTCGCTCCGGATCGTATTTCGTTAACGATGATTTATCGTTACGACCAGATATAAATTAAATTCCCCTCTAAAACCACGCCAACTGCCCACCTACGACAGCCAAGTATTTCCGTATTTTTTTTTTGTGTCTATATAGCGTTTATTTTCTAGTAGGTTTTTGAAGAGAGGGGGGGAGGGGTACACATTTTTATATCGATATTCCTTGTACATTTTTTCAAAAAATAATTGAGCAAATCCCGGGAGAAAAACGATCGATTCAAGCGGGTGTCGAAAACATATTAATAAGTCGCCGTGACTCCGTTATTCTGAATTTTACAATATTTCGATTTTTCATTAATAAACATATTTTAAACGCATTTATAATTTTCAAAAAAAAAAAAAAAATTGTTAATTCCTAATAACTTTTTAATCGAATTAATATAGTTTCGGGTACATACGAGTGTTTTTTTTTTTTTTTTTGTTTAGATGCTGTTAAAGTATTATTATCCGCACCAATTACGGGACCAACATACTCGGCCACAAGAGAGTAATGACAAAAAAATAAAATAAATCTCATTTATATGAGAACTGCCGCTCCGTACTTTAATAATTTTTTTGTTTTTTATATTCCACCGCCGCCCCCCACCCCCACCCCCAGGGGAATGTCGATTTAATTCCCCGGTACGGACCGCGTACCCGAGTAAAATAAAATTAAAGAATAATAATAATAATAATAATGAAAAAAAAAAAAAAGTTAGTTACAGATATAAACCGCGTTTTAGAGTATTAAAGACTTATTTAAGTCGCGGACCAACATGACGGTAAAACGTAAAATAAATAAAATTTCCTGGCGTACGAACGATTTATATTATCGTTCACCTCCGGTAATTTGAGTATATTTGAAGAATTACTAAACGCATTGGAACACGGTACATATAAGTGAAAAATATATAGCGAAAGCCACCGGTATTATTGCAACAATAATGCATTTTCGAACAATTTGGACTAATATGATTTTAGCCCGTGGCCTGTCATCGGGTTATTGGCAATCATTTATCAATTGTCCCGTACATTTTTTACAATAACGCTAAACACTCATAGGCTCATTGAAAACTCTGCTTATTACCAGTGTTTACGTCGTCCGATAAACACGGTACTAACTTTACCTAACTTGACCTTAAAGTGAATCGTATTGCGTATTTAATCCGTTACTCCAGCAGTACCGCGAATAATTGCCACCGACAGAATTTTCTCTTTGCGGACGGCAAAAATGTCCACTCCGGGAGAATAACTCAACCGTCAAAATGATAAGAGTTTCTTGGTTCATAGCTCCCGGAACGGTGCTGAAAAATTTCGAAGGGTTCGTCGGCTTCGTATAGGTTCAGCGATGGTTTGGCGGGGAGTGTCTGGACTGTGTTTCTGCGCACGGCGAGTCACAACTCTTGCGATAAATTACCAAAATGATATTTTCAAAACAAAAGCCAGTGAAGCCATTAGGCAATACGCTGTTTGCAGGAAATCACTGGGTCCGGTGGTCCGAGGACTATTTACCGGAATTCACTGCTGCTCAGACCGTGGCCCACACAAAGTCCAATTCTTCGAATCGGTAATCTCAGTTCTATAGATTGTGGAGTATTTTAAAGACCCGAGGACCTCCTCTTGGACCCCGTCGAACTATAGAATTGCTAAAAGTTGATTTGGTCAAACCGGCGGACTCGATTGCGTTGGAAGTGGTACGCACGCACAGCGGATACAGAGTGGTCGCATTGAACAACTATGTAAATTCGAAGGGTGGACATTCTGAATTTTATGCACATTTTTGCTGTTACTATTTCGATAGAGAATAAATATCATCAGATTTTTTTTATGTTCAATTATTTTGTTAATTCTATATAGAAATATATCGTAGACCTTTGAATAAGGGACAAAACGTATGTCATGACTTGGTATATATGTATACAAAAAAAAAAAAAGTAATAACACGAGAATATCGCCACAACAGAAAAAAAAAAAATGACTTTCTCGGTTTATCAATGAGATCCGTATCTGCATTCAGAAAAGATGCTACGCTTGAAAATCGATTTTCGACCGGCGGTATTTTATTTAAACAATATTTCCGGACTCCTATCAGTATTGCTAAACAATTATAAATACCAACCCTGCAAGACGTTCGTTTTGTTTTTGTTGACTTCTGGGTTGCACCCCGACTGCGAGGGGATTATCCACAGTGCGAATTGTTCCCGGATTTTAAAGAATTTTATTAAATTTATTTCCAGTATACAAACACGAGGAGTTATTTTTATTTAACGTACGATAAAAAATAATTATCAGTGCGGCGACGGACAGTACGATAGCGTGCGTTTCGTCGGATCCCCATGGAAATTACGAGCAACTTAACGACGGGGGCTCCCGCAGAACTAAGAAACGCGAAACGCTGGCTTATACGCGCATAATGATCCGGTCTGTGAATGAAATATTGCCCTTTTTATATAGGCTGCGGGGAGAAAAAAAAATAGTGACAACTCGCCGACATCGACTAAAAGTAATCGAGAAAAAAAAAAACGAAGATACCGGCCAAGGCGCGTTTTTCGATAAGTATTTTAACCATGCGTGGGTCGTGTATTTCGCATACGAGCTCTACACGGCCAGGCCAAAAAAATAATAACCGACAACTTTTACATGCTTATATGTGATTGTTTTGAAAAGAGGATTTGATTGGACGTCGTGAGAAAAAAAGATTTGCGACCAAACGTCAAACCAAAAATCATCAAAAATCCTATTTGGAATCCCATCCAGCTAAAGTGGTTTTTGGTAAATCCATTGAATTTATCATGTATAAATGTGTTAAATCCTGTTTTTTTTTTTTTTTTTTTGTATTTTTGTTGGTCATTACGATTCTTTTTTTTTTTTAATTTTACAAATCAGCAACCCCTTCCTCGTTTGCGTGCCCTTAATCACGGGATTTTCACATAATTGTGGAAAAACCGTTTGCTTATCATATGAGCAGTAACATTGAAGAATGTTGAGAAATACTCGTATAGCTGGTCATAAGTACAATTTTGACGGGTTAAAGTAAGCGAAAACGAGATGAAGTCGTCATGTAATTGAAAAAAAATTAAATTCAAAATTCAATTTTGGTATCAATAATTATTGTAATTTTTTGATATTCATTTTTTTTTTATGGACCCCTAAAGAATTGAATAAGACATTTTAGTTATTTCGAATTATTCATTCTTTCAACTTTTCATTAATAAACATATTTAAAGCGCATTTATAATTTTTGAAAAAAAATTGTTAATTTTATAAAACTTTTTGATCGAATTAATATAGTTTCGGGTACATACGAGTGTTTTTTTTTTTTTTTAGATGCTGTTAAAGTATTATTTGTACTCGTAGCACTAATTTCGACATTGCGTTTACATGCGTGAACCTGTAGAACACTGTAGTCCGGTTAAACATTCATTGATGGATATACATCGAAAATCGCAGTAATTTGTGACTATTAAATAAATTACAATTGTTCGTGAATTTTTTCCGAGTTTGTTCAATATTCTAACATTATCAATATTAAACGGTTATAAAAGTACACGAAATTACGTACAATTATTCTTTTCATTTTTTTTTTTTTTTTTTTTGTACCACTGTAAATACAGGATAGGGCGTGGTTGCTTCCTTATTTGAAACTCTCGCATCTGAGCGGCTATTGATAGTGGAGCGTTGGTTGATGGCTTGTTCGAAAGCACGTTATCAAAGGATTTTTTTTATAACTGATTCCGCGTCAAAAATTCAGTGGACAAAGCCACTGAGAGCGCGCGTTCGCCGTGGAGGCCTCGTACTTTTCTTTCGGCCGTACAGTCGATTATCGCGACTCGGCGTGCTTTCAGAAACCATTCCGCGATATCGCACCTGCCGGTCGTGTGCCTGATCGGAAATCGATTTGTCTGTGGGTGGACACGTTCGGGGATATACCAGGTAGTGTGCCGAAGAAACATAACGGACCTTCCAGAACCGTCAGGACGCCAGGAGATACGTCGAAAGGGCAAGGGCGGCGATTTTGAAGGCGACCCCTAGTCGATCTGCACACAAACATTCGGCTGCTCTAGGGATGCCTAGTCGCACAGTGAGACGAATTCTTCGTGAGCAACCGCAATTTTCACCCATACAAATGGGCAGCGGTGCAACAAATTAATCCACGCGATTATGTTGCCCGGAAAAATGCATGTGAAGCCCTCCTCGAAAACCAGCCTCAGGATGCCCTTGTTTTCTTCGGTGACGAGGCACATTCCCGTATTTCAGGATGTGCGAACAAACAAAACATGCGATATCGGAGCCCCACTAACCCGAGAGAACTCCATGTGAGCAGCCTCTGCATACAGAACGTATGACTGTTTGGTGTGCAGTATCCAGAGTCGGCATTATATTGGCCCACGGTTCTTTGAATAGAACGAAAGGGCAGTTACGGTCAATTCTGAACGCTGTGTTAGCATGATTGTGGATTTTTTTCTGCCCAAGCTTAAACAAATGAACGCAGGGGAAGTGTGGTTTTAACGGGATGGCGCCACGGCTAACACGGAAAGAAGGACAATGACTATCTTGCGTGAACACTTCGTCGAACGGCTCATCTCTCTATTAGAGGCGATCGTCAGTGGCCAGTACGATCACCAGATTTAACACCATGTGATTTTTTTCCTGTGGGGCTACCTTAAATCGTCGGTATACACGGATCGTCCGAAGACGCTTCGTCATCTCAAAAACAATATTTGTGCTGCTAATGCCGACATAAGCACACATATGCTGGAAAAAGTGGACAGAAATTTCGAATTCCGACTGTCTCGGTGCATTGACGAGAACGGCGGCCGCCTTCGACATGTAGTGTTTAAAACGAAATAAAATAAAACTTTAAATGTACCCCTATACACAGAAAAAATAATTAAATCAATGTTGCCAATACTTTTTGTGTTATGATTTTGTAAAATAAGGGAGTAACCACGCCTCACCATGTACTACATACTTTAAAATAACGAATATGGATTGCGTTAACGATATAGTTTTTCTGAATTTCGTTCTTGGGTGTAATTGCCGAATTCGCTACCAGAAATCGCCCATGGTAGTTGCATAGACGATCGGAGCAAGGTTTACAGTTGAAAAATACCGAATCCAATATATTGCTCGCACCATTCGGAAAAAAAAAAAAAAAAAATGTAACACATTGAAATAATATTTAATAAGTACGCGTAACTATTGTTGTAGTCGAATTTTGAACGAATGACTGACTACTGATTTTGGACATCTGCTTCGTTATAATTTGTTTCCCACTCCCCGCGAAAATGTCGTACAAAAAAAAAAAAAAAAAAAAACGCACATAATATTTGTCTCTATTTTCGAACGTTCGGGAATTAAAAAATAACATTCTCGACTAAAAATAAAAATAATAATAATAATAACAATACGCAATCGTCGTCCGAATATTATTTGCCGTAAACGGATGGCTTCGCCCGGGAATCGGGCGCGTTTATACTCGGAGATAAGAGACCGTATTGTTTTGTTATATTTATTACAAAAAAAAAAAAAAAAAATAAAAAATAAAACCGGGCATTCGTTTCATTCTGTAATTTATATTATTATTATTTTTTCGTTATTTTTATGCATAGCGAAAATTGACAGCTGATTTCGTTGAAACTTTTTCAGATAGTACCCGGCGGTTACAGCGGGTATAAGCTTCAGTACTAAAATTATGTTTGAAAAAAAAAGTGTTTATATAAAAAATTATTAAGACGACTCGCTCCGAACACTGGATAAAATTATTATTATTATTATTTTTTTTTTTTTCTACCATTATGTAATTTAAGTTTTTAAATTTTTGCTTTTTGCAGTTTTAAACGAAATATATTTTACGGAACCGCTCGGCGGGATAAGAGAAAGAAATTGTTCGCACTTTATAAAAGTATATTCACCGCGAAAACTATTTTTAGGATTAAAATAATTATTACTTACAAAATGTATGCAAATTACTTTTTTTTCTTCTTCTTTATTCTTCTTTTAATTAAAAAAAATAAATATTTCGTCGATAACACGTGTATAGAACACTACGAGTACTTTTAAATTTAAGAATTATTAAAAAAAAAAAAAAACCATTCAGACGGAATAATTAAAACGCGATTATTATATTGTTTCAGTATTTCCGATGCGAGGCCGAAACCGGGAAGTTATGAAATTTATGACGGAACATCGTTAAATACAATATTCGAATAAAAAACGTATTCGTCGTGTTATCAAAACGCTTCCGTTCCAATAACTTTCCATTTGAAAACACCGAAGGCAAATAGATGAAAGAAAGAAAAAAATAGCTAACCGAATCTAAGTACCCGTAATATAATATTAGTCTTTATATACAGGGTGTTTTTTTTTTTTTTTTGATTTTTTTATTTGACCACCGTCTTTGTCAGATCTTGTATAGATTCGTTATTAGCAATCCTGCAGATTTTCATAACTCTAACTCCGTTTATACTAATAAAAAACGGATATAGATCTATATATATATAAATAAACGTGAAACTACTTTCGACAGCCTATCTTTGAAACTGCTCGTCTCAGAAACTAAGCGATTGATTTGGCTGGATTTTTTTTTGTTTTTTTGTCCTGTTCGTAATTGTCTGGTTAAGATTTTTACGCAAAGAAAATTATTTGAAAATCCACCGGAAAATACGGAAATTCGGAGCATCTTTTTTGAAAAAAAACATTTGTTGTTTTACCGTGGAAACCAAATATTGTATAAAATAATAATACGGAACAGAACGGCGAGTTAGGTTACCGTAATCACAAAATCGTAACGCTTAATCGGCAATCCTTCTCCACAAAATATACAATTAAAGATAGTGATCAATCTGCATTTAGTTTAGACACACAAAATAATGTGAAGCAATTTCACTCCAGTATATATATGTATATAGACCAGACAATCCATACCATACCAATTTAGCTCCGATTTCGGTAAATCGATGCTATACAATTACCATAAAAAAGGACCAGGGCTATACATTAAATGTTATGGGTTAACGACTAACCGTCCAATGTTTTTCCCATGGTCGATTGTCCGTGGTTCTTTCACGTGTCTCATGCTAGAATTAACTTCAAGTTGAATTATCCGGTTTCGCCGGAATGTAAAATATATAAGATTTTTTGCAAAATGATCCACGTTGTATAAATATATCACTATCAATAACTTTTAACATTCCCTGGCCAACGCCAGGAAACTACCGTCGAAGGTTGCCCAGAGTACAAAAAAAAAAAAAAAAACGGGTGCCCTTGGCAGGATATATGTAGTTTATCCGAATAACAGTGAATGTTTTTTCATACAAATGTTGCTCCGCGTGAATAAAGACCCGACGACTTTGGCAAGGACTCGGGGAATAAAATATTTAAAAACTGCCTGCCTGAATGTACGATCCTTACTGGTTTTGGAGCTGGGTAAACGGTCTTGATCTCTAGGACGCCATTGATACCAACTAATCTACCGTTTCGGTTAAAACGGCCCCTTTAGACTTTCCGTAAAATTATGCTTTTTAAGTCATTGAGAATTTATGATCACATAAATTAGGCACAGGGCCAAACATCAAAACGTTGCAGGTTTGGACCTAGCCGTCCATTGTTTTTCCCATGGTAAATTGTACGTGGTTCTATCACGTGTCTAATGCAAACAGAATCTACAAAAATAAAAACAATAATAACGAAACCGTTTGTTAGTTCGGTACATTTTGTCGTATTTTTACTAGTGTGCCAAAATATTAAGGAAAATACAACGGAAATTGAAAAAACGACTCCATCCACGTACCCGACTGGATCCAAAATGCTTTCGGAAAACGCGCCACACGTGAAAATCGGAGCAACGTGACTGGTAAGAAAAACTGTTTACAGACAATAGCGAAAAGTGAAAAAAATAAAATAAAAAAACTCTATACAATTAAACCTATACAATAATACAGGATTTATACCGAGCGAATTGTCCCGTCACGATTCACGAAGGTATTTGGTGAAATTGAGTTTGATTTTATTCGGCCGTTATTATAATAGAAAAAACCGTGCAATTATCTTGTGTACGATTTTTTTTTTTTTTTTGGAAATGTCACCGTTAAAAAAAAACCAGCAATAACCCGGCGGCCGTTGAAAACTGAATGTGAAAATAGAAAAACCATCTAAAACGTTTTGGCACGCATACGCTCAACGGTAACATCGGACACACCGGCTTTTATGAGCCATAGCAGTTTAAGATTTATACGGGACAAGTAGTGCAGGGTCGTCGTCTAAAAAATATATTATAAAACGTGTAGTACTCTATCGTTTTCGAAGGGTAGATTTAGAAATATGGCGAATACGATGACGGATAGTGCTAGACGGTTCTACGGATAGTAACGGCTGGCCGGTGAGGGATGGGAATACGGGAAAAATATCGACAAATCAATTTTACTCGAAATCCCCGGTAGATTGATAATCGCCGGACCGTCGCGTCGTGTTACGAAACACATCACCCCGAATATTAAAAAAAAAAAAAAAAACCCGCGCTGCACCCACCCCGGGAAACGTTTTTTTTTTCGTATACAATATACAATAATATTTCCTTCGCGGAAACGCGAGTTTTATTATAATAAGATAACAACAAATAGTATCGTAATATTATTAGACTTTTTTGTTTTTTTTTTCCGTTTTTAAATCGATATGTTAAAAGATAAAAAAAAAAAAAAAAACCGTTTCCGCGGCCGGTCGATAAATTCCGCCCGCGTTGTCGGAACGGGCGAGTGGTTCTTCGTGGGATCCGGCAGGCCGAGGACGGTGAAAATCGCGTCCCTCCGGATGAATGGAATGCCGAAGATTATCGATTTCTGGGGCCTTTCG
This sequence comes from Tuberolachnus salignus, assembly GCA_956483605.1. Classification (NCBI taxonomy): domain Eukaryota; kingdom Metazoa; phylum Arthropoda; class Insecta; order Hemiptera; family Aphididae; genus Tuberolachnus; species Tuberolachnus salignus. The sequence continues at coordinate 47,340,038 of OY101429.1, read as the reverse complement.
CGTTGTAATTAAACGCGAAAACCACGGTAATTATAGCCCGCCCCCCCACACACGACCGTTATTACAATTCGTCGTTTGTCCATGGATTACCCGCCGAAATTATTATAATTTTTAATTGAAATATATGGTAACGTACGAGGCCTGTTCCGAAAAGTTCCCGGATTTTTCGACTTTTTATTTATAGTCCATACCCACCAAGCTATTGAGACTTATCGCCCTCGAAGTATTCTCCTCCCTCTTGGTTTATACACTTTTGCCAACGGCGTTTCCATTGTTGAAAGCAGTCCCGGAAAGCAGTTTCAGGAATTGCTCGTAGCTCCGTTAGAGGATTTTCTTTTATTCCGTCTATCGTAGAAAATCGTTGTCCTTTTACCGGAGATTTTAGTTTTGGAAATAAATAAAAAAAAGTCTGCTGGTGCCAAGCTCGGGAGAATATGGTGGATGAGGAAGCACGGTCGTGTGATTTTTCACGCAAACATCTCGAATTAACAGGGAAGTGTGTGCCGTGATGGAGAAACCATGAGTTTTTCTGCCACACATTCAGGCCTTTTACTCCGCACTTATTCTCGAAGACGTTTTAATAATTCTAGACAGTACCGTCGGTTAACAGTTTGTCCTGCAGGTAGAAATTCGTGATAAATAACTCCCAGGTTGTCAAAAAAAAAAAAAAAAAAAAAACCGTTAGCAGTACTTTGACTTTTGATCTGACCTGACGAGCTTTTTTTGGTCTTGAAGAAAATTTACCAACCCACTGTGACGATTGGACGATTTGTCTCAATATCATAGCCGAAAATAAAAATTAATGGAGATAAGTCAGTGCACGTTAACTACACCTTACGTAAAACTGCATACATCCCGGTCACACTAAATCAAGAGATAATTCCGCAAAAGGATTCAGCGAAATATCTAGGAATGCACCTTGACTCACGACTTAACTGGAAACATCATGTACGCCAGAAAAAGTTGCAAATCAAACAAAAAATGCACAAACTATACTGGCTAGTTGGACGACACTCCGAGCTAGACTTAACCAGCAAACGTTTTTTGTACGTATCGATTGTTAAACCGATTTGGATTTATGGTATTCAACTGTGGGGTTGTGCCAGTAAGTCCAATATCGAAATAATACAACGTTGCCAGAGCATCGCTCTTCGTACCATTGTCGCAGCATATAGGTATGATAAGAACGACATCATTCACCGCGATTTGAAAATTTCTTCCGTGCAGGATGAAATCACCCGGTTTGCTCGCAAACATGTAAGAAGACTAGAGCTACATACAAATACAGCTGCCATACAACTCCTCGACAACTCGCAGGACATCAGACGACTCAAACGTCTGAAACCATTTGACTTAGTCTAATTATTAGTTTAAATATGGGGTTGCTTCAATGGAAGTAAATCCCCACACAAGTTTTGTATATATATATATATATGCATATTGTATATGTAATACTCAATTTATTTATATTTATAAAGATTCTTTTATCATTTAAATAAAAATGCCTCTTAGGCAATTAAAAAAAAAAAAAAAAAAAAAAATATCATAGCCATAAACCCACGTCTCATCGCCCGTTATAATTTTCTCCGTGAACATACTCGTATCATCATTTGCGCGATCTAACAATTCTTGACAGATGGTTACGCGGTTGTCTTTCTGATCTTGCGACATCAACCGAGGGATAAATTTTACTTTTTTAGGGAGAAATACTTTGTTCGGTTTCGAAATTTCAGATGTCCGCGTGCTATGGATTTGTTCAACACCACTTGACCACCGGGGGAAAAAAAAACCAATATAAATTGTTGGTTTTCGATAGAAAAAATATCGCCGAAAATCTTTAGACCAATAAATGATAGTATAACCTGCGCAGAGTGGAAACCGAGTAAAAATACAGATGACATACGGAAAAAAAAAAAAAAAAAATACGACCGTCGTAATAAAAGAAAACAGCCGTGCGCTGGACGTTCCCGGAGCAGCCCAAATAGTTGGGTAATCATATATGGGGAGGGGGGCGGTGATCCGCGTCTAAGAAATCCATCCCTCGTGGCATTTTTTTTTTTTTATAGTTATGGTAAACACAACGTTGAAACCAAATTTGTGGTGTAAAATAATATAAATACGAATTGTAATCTATCTGACGATTGGATTACCCGTATCGAATACTTGGATACTAGAACCAAAACATATTTGCGGATTACGATATTTCAGAGGTATATTTACAATTTGTACATTAGAATACTATAAACTAGTAATGATAAAAATCCAGATTCGCCCAAGTTCGAGAATATCCGGATGTATAGATTTCGAAGTTTGATGTGCGACATTTATTGTAAATCTGGTTCTGGATTCTAAAATTTGGATTTCGAATTTGAAAATCCGGATTTTTATCCGAATCCAAATTTCGGATTTTAAAATAGTGATTTTGCTATCATTAATTCCATTTCACATAAAACTATTATCGCTGGGTATTTTAAATTGCTCAAATCAGAACTTTTCCTGTACAGACGTTTTTCTAGGATAAATACGTATTACGTAAAAATTGATATTATTTTTATGCTTAACTGATTTTTCTATTTGATTAAAAAACATTGCTTTAGTGTTTACTTAATGGTACCACTAATATTAATACATTTTTAACTAACAATTGAATTATTCAAAATAAATATGTGAACATTTTAAAAAAAAAGAAAAAAACTCATACAATCATGTAAACAAAATTACCGTACTATCTGATTTAAAGATATGACGAAACAGAAATCTATACGGTCGAACACGAATTTTGGATTTTAAAATTGGCATTACAATATTTCGGATTGTGGAATTCGAAACAAACATTTTTGGATTTCGATTTATTCCGATTTATCGGGTTTTCGGATAATCCGGAATTGTGTCACGTCACCGTAATACAGAGACATTGCGTCTTAGCCGTTGGTAACTTAACCGCACATTTCGTTTATAAGAACCGATTAAGTGGACTGGCTATGTTTGCCATCTATAATACGACAACGTACCGATAGTTGACGACGGAGGGCGTACCGAATGAAGTGGTTCTGAAGGCCAAGATGGGCCAAGATTAAGAAGTTATTAAATTATAATGTATAATCCGTCTGTTACAAATATCGACAATTCGATCTATGAATTGTCTATTGTCTAACCCTACCGGAACGGTGTTAACACCTTTGGGACGGGCCGTGGAGCCGATGGATAGACGTCGTGGAAAATGTACGCGAAGGTTCTTCCAGGGGTGGGATGGGGACGGGCCGAATCGGAAGATATTGCCGGTGACTGGAGCCGGTAGCTGGTGGATTGGTTGTCAGACGTTGTTGTCCTGGAGGCCGAACGAGTCCGTAAAATTGTAGGAAATAGTCGAGAATTTGTGCTCGGACACGTTAACTAACATTATTATTTCTATTTGTATAAAGCGCCTATCCGATGTGCACAGAACGATGCGTTTAAAGAAGAACCGGACCGTGCACGTTGACTGAAAATTTTTTTTTTTTTTTTTATTTATACCGTTGCATAACGCTACGATGTCGTTTGACACTGGCTAGAAACGGGGGGGGGGGAAAAAAAACCAAACAATTTTGCGATTCGAAAATTTAAATTTCGACGTTCGTCCATTACGTCCATTGCACAATAACAGCTCCCTCGGAAGCGTATTTATTGTTTTTTTTTTATTGTTTCTCCCACCCACCAACCCCCCGTCGTATATTCGGTACGTAATTACTGATCGACAATAAAAAAAAAAAAAAAAAAAAAAAAATGTATACGTACATTTCACGACGTGCATAATGTATACGGCTAATCTCGTCCCCTCGACATAAGTATCGCCGCAGTTAAAAATCAATATTATAATTTTTTTTTTTGTTTGGTTTTTTTTTTTTTTTTTTTTACGGGCGGATATTTATTATGTTTTGATCGTGTTCGACTAAACAAAAAACAAAAAAAAAAAAAAAACAATGGGAAAAGCTTTTGTAACGCGCGATACAACCCAATATTACGAAATTATTGTATTCTCGCGCGCGACCGAACAAAATAATATATTTTTAATGGATTTGACTTAAAAAAAAAAAATAAAAAACACGTAAACATAAAATTTTAATGTAAATTACATTACTCCGCGTGTCAATATTTGATTTGCGACGAAATCGAGTCCGGCCACTAAATTATTAAACTCGACGGCGGTGTATATAATAAATATTTCCACCGCACTGCGATAATATGATTGAAAATGTTTGCGTAAACGAGCACCGTTTGTCGTAAAATTATTGTTTAACCGTAATTTTCGTTATTATAAATAATAATTATAAATCTCTCCGTGCGCGGTGTCGTGCCGGAGTGATATTTGTCCGGAACCGGACGAAAATTCGCCTTTATTAAATCCGTAATACGGTTTATTCATTAAACTCGGATATATTTTTAAAAAAAATAACCATTACAGAACAACCAAACCAATTTCTAGAAAAAAAAACTCGCGGCCTGGATCCCATTATAAATGTTCCGGATTCTAAGTTTTTTTTTTTTTTTTTTGACGAATTTTTCCACTGTTAGGTGTAAAATGCGTGGAATTTAAAAATAATAATAATTACATTACCTCTGCAGTGCACCGACCGTGGGCCGTGTTCACTAACAAACGTAAACGTTGATTTTTATACAGTGTCTATAACATTAATTATTTTATGAGTTCTGGTTCCGGTTTGTTTCTAAAAAAAAAATCGATTGCGGTTCCATTTCCGGTTATTGAAATTATAAAATAGAGATTCTGGCGAATACCGGTTGTTAAAAATGCGTAGTTTCAAATAGAATTACCTGTTGCGCATTAAGAACTGTGTTGGTAATAATAAAACTCTATTTTTGTTATTACAATTCGCTCTACATTAGAGTTACGTTTTAAACAAACTGGCAAAGTGATTTTCATAAAGTAAACTTGATGACGTATATCAGACGTTTTTTTCGTTTTTTTTTTTTCCGCAGACTACTAAAACAGTCTGGTTACAATTCGGCTTACTAAATGTCTAGTACGGTTGAAAACACAATCGGCACGGAATCCGCTTAACTACAACGAACTAATCGTTGTGTTCGACCCGAATGTTCGGACTGTTCGTAGATAGTAATCGCCGACGGTCGTGCAATACGATTATTTCCAGTTAAAAAATACCATAGATAAATAAAATAAAATATTTTAAATTGTAAATATAAAAGGGGAGGGAAAAAACAGGCATATGTTTCGATTGAAACAAAATCCGATTCGAATCGGATTTCGTTCGGTTATTGTTTAGGGCCGCCAAGAACCGCGGCAATCTGTATTCTTATTTAAATGGTTCCGATTTCGGTTCGGGTCCGCGAATTTTCCTCGGGGACCGGTTCTTCCGGTGCCGTTCCGGTCCCAGACCCGGGGCGAACGCTACTGTTGGCGCCGACGGGAACGGCCGTAACGACAATACCAGCGGCGTATTTACGGCTGGTTCGCGGTGTGGCGGGCGGCAGGTGACGATCGATATTATTTTGTTCGCGTAAACACGGCACGTATGCCAGCAATACGATTTTATTATGATTATTTTTATTCCGAATACAATTTTATTACTACAATTTGTGTAGTTTCGGTTTCGATTAAAACACACCGTGACGATAAATCAACGTTTTTCGCGGATCCGCCGAGACCCGATATTGTACGCACTGCCGAAATTGCCAATCCGATTAAAAAATTGTCCGTGTTATACCGTCATACGCGGTCATTACGTTTTTTTTTCTTTTTTTTTCTTCTATTGAATTTACCAACGGTTGTGGTCTCTCTGGCCATCTTTGATCTGACGTTGGTGTTTACAACGCGTGACATATAAATTCGTAAAAAAAAAAAAAAAAAAAATACAAACAGTATTCCTTCCGCCGTAACGCGAGTACATTAAATAGTTTTGCACACCTCGGGTAAAACCTTGCAGTGCAGTGTACGTTTTCCGATCTCGTTTTTACCGTATAAAAAAAATGAAAAAATGACCCCACCGAAGTACCGTCATCGTCTAAAAATATGTTCGATATCCAAACTACGGGGGTTACGTAAAAGTAAAAAAAAAAAGAAAAAAACCGTTTCCAAATGATTATTGTTTTTCGGACGGAGAAAATATCGTTCGTAAAATAGAAATAACGCACGTTTTGCCGGCAATCTAAAATCCAATAATAATAATAATAATAATATAGTCGGTCCGTGCGTAAGAATTGTAGACGGTTTATTGAAAACACAAAAAAAAAATTTAAAAAAAAATAAGGTTTATACACACGGTTAAACTGTGTTGGTGGTAATACACGGGTATAATTAAGGCGCATATCGAATATTATAATCTTAACAATTACGATTAGGTGAAAAAACCCAATCCGTTTTCCCATAATAATAAAAAAATCTTTAAGCGGGCTCGGACAAATGTGTGTGTGGGGGGGGGCATAGCTCTGGGCCCCTGAATATCGTCGCAGGCCAATATTTAATTTTGAAAAGAAAAGAAAAATTATTCGCATAAACAACTGAAACGGCAAAAATGCTAGGAAATTACATATATGGACGTTAGAAGATTATAGGATACTGTGCTGGGCGGGTGGCTATAACAAACGTAATGGTTTTGTGTTCTGAAAATGATATTCTCGATGTAAAAATTACCAATGGAATAATTGAGGAGAGATTGCTTTCAAAAAAAAAAAAAAAAAAAAAAAAAAAAAAAAAATCAAGAAAAAATTATTTGCAAAAAGAAAACCGTTTGTACTTTAAAATGCATCGGGATATTTTTTATATAATTTTTTTTTAATCACCGAAATATATTTATTCGTGTGTTACGCCCAAAACTATTTGGTCCCGGCCTCGGAATAATCACAATCCGGACATGCCTACAAGAAGTAAACCCGAAGACTGCCGGGCACATTTCAATAAATGACTACAAATAGATGCCGAAACGAACGCTTGAATTCCGTACTCGTACGATTATTAATATTATTATTTTCTTTTTTTTTTTGTTTTTCGTTTCTCGCGTGTATATTATGACGTAATCGTGTTAAGATTCTCGTTTCGGAAAACACATTTTCGGTTATTTAATAATCCTCCGATTGAGGTAGGTACCTAAAAAAGATAAGGGGATTTCCGCCCGGCGGTAGTTTATATAAAAAACAATTTCGTGATAGAACCCGACGGTTATTCGGAACGGCGAAAAAAAAAAAACGACAATCTATTAAAAAATAACAACAAACTTCGATAAAATTAGTTTTGTTTTTGTTGATATTTTGGTTACGTTGACCGGATAGGGGACAAAACGCGACTGTTAATAAGCTCCGGGTATTATATCGTTATTTGATTGCAACGATTTATCGTTGTTTTTTTTTTTTTTATTTTTTTTTAATAGTCGACATTACTATTAAATTACATTATACCATCAAAACGACCCACTTTTACGGCAGCGGCTTTAGCAAAGTATGTCTGGCTTTGTTTTTTTTTAACATATATCATTTACTAAAAAAAACCACTAGACACATAACGTGTTTTTAACGATTTAAATTTGTTCGGGCCGAGAGGGCGGGACGACGAACATTTTCGGTCGGTTTACGGTCGTCCTACATGAACTATCTGCATAATAATTGTACGGACTCTACTGATTTTTAAGTGATTTTACTCGTCGACGCGGGTTACCCGAGTGGACCAAAAACGGTGTCTGAAAATTCCGGAGACATCGGTTTGCAAATAGTGATCCGAGACCCGGTGGCCCAAACGAAAACCGTCGTAGGGTGCGGCGCTATACGCATTTACCGAGTCGGACCGGTGAATTCGCCGGCATCAAACAATGGTCTGTTTTCGCCCGTCGATAAACGATAATGAATTTTCATAACGTTTTGTCGCGTAATCGAAAAAAATTGGATTGCCGTCGGATCGCCCAGTGGACAGTTGAAATATATGTCCCCGTTGTCGCCAAAAGCGGGGGTCGCCAAACGCCGTCTCGCAGACGAGTACGACAAATATAAACGATAATAAACGTAATTCGTTATTTCCGGTACACTTTTTTTAGTCTTTGCCCCAGGCGCAGTAGATTTTATACTGGCGGTACAAATATAATTTTAACGAGATATAACTATCGTATAGCGCCCGTATTATTTTGACTTTTGGCCAGTAGCGTTACTTTGCAGCCCGGCGGCGAATAGATTAACGAAGCGGCGGTTGGTGTTGTCAACTGCGACAAAGCATCTATTCAAAACGAAATCGTTGAATCCCAAGCAGACCGCAATCCTGAAAAATGCGTACAAATAAAATGTGATCAAAGCCCGATAATTACCGGGCCTACGGTGAATTTCGGTGAAAATATTTAACGGGAAAAAAAAATACCCAAAATCGGTAGTCAACATGTGTACGAGTCTGCTATTATTACATAAATGAACGACATGAAAAAAAAAATTAATTCGCATCCAGACTTACCAACGAACACCTGAACTAATTTCAAGCGGCTGGTCGAGTGCAAGAACCATCCTGTTGGATAAATTATGTAATTTTTTTTTTTTTTTTAATTTCTATATTTTATTGTATTGTTTCACTTAGTTTTTATTTATTTTGGTTTATTAAATGAGATTATTTTTGATTTCGCCTAGAGAAATCTAGAAGGATCTAGAGTTTTTTCGCCGGTTTTTTTTTTCTTCTTCTTCTTTTGCGCTTACTGCGCGACTTTGGCGTTTCTGGATAACGGAATTTCCGGAATAACGGTTTTTCAAGATGTATCATATACCTCGTTTCTCGTCCTGTATACGTCTAGTCTACCGAAATTTTATCGTTTATTTATATTATCCGTGTAATGTACCTACATAAATAATACGACCGAACGGGTGCAACGGTATGTTTTTTTATCGTATTTTTCTCGAATCTCTTTAATAATAACGTATACTCGTAATAATAATAAAAAAAAAAAAAAAAAATACTTCGGTATAACTTACGTCTACATATATTTATATATACCTGCGAACCAACGAATGACGAATAATTATATCACGTCGAACTTAAACATTTCTTTAACATTTAACGGTATAAAAATATAGATAATGGTTTTCTTTATTTTATTTCATGATTACTGTACTATAATTGATATTTAGTGGTCGGTTTGAATTTGAGTTTGAATCTGTGACTCGGCGACGCCATTAGGGGAGGATGGGGCAAGTGGGACATTTGTCCCAGCCCTAGATTTGCGCGGACCGGTCACATTTTAGAGTGTCGGCCGAATGAAGTACGATCGGGCCACTGAAACGGTCGATTAAAAAATCGATTTGCAAAAAGCTATTGACATATTCGGCAAGAACGACACCTTGTAGACGTCCTCTAGGCGCACCGGAGTCTCGGCAGAGGCGCCACGTCGTGTACAAGGAAATAATTAAAGGACTAGGCGTTTAAAAACGTCCCCGGGAGGTATGGTTTTCGTTTATTATGAATTTAGCGGGTATATAAATCCTAGAACTTAGGCTGAATATAATAATTCTAGTATAATTATACCCCGGGCATATGAATTAATAATGGTATTTACATCCTAGGATAATCGTTACGCCGGCCGGCAGTCGTCTGCGCATAGCAATATGTGTCCACACCGAGCGCAAATTCTCGACGTCATCTTCTGGTAGTAAATTTTCGAATATTCCGTAAAAATTAATACATTTTTAAGAAATTGCAATAAATTACCGTAATTCGGTTGTTGTTTAATGTACGCGGACGAGATCATCGCCGGCATATATATACGTATATAAGGCAATAAATATTAAAAGAAATCCCCCTTCCGATTGTCGGAACCAAGTGTATCTCGGCGGAATTCAATGATATCAGAGTGATTTAACGCCAAAAAAAATTAGCTCGGGACCTCGCGCAAATCCCAAACCATAGCCGGGTATCATAAATTCAATGCTCGTATTTTTATGCTAATTATCGATATCCGATACTACGGAAAAAATCTGTTGGAAAAGACGGTATTTTTTAGACAACTACTACTACCGAGTATAATAGGTAAAGATTTTGGTAAAAATTTTTTGTTGTTACTGTTTTGAAAAATTATTTGTTTTGTTATAATTTCGACGAGCCGCATTGTTATAGATCTACTATTTTAGCCAAATAACCACCATTGGGTCGATGGAAATTCTACCGCTACCCTTAGAAAAACCGAAATGACGCCCTTGCTATGACTACGAAATAAATAACAATTGACTGTGTTTTTTCATCTCGAATTTGTTTAGCGTTCTTATTAAATCCCATAAAGTCTTATCCGCATTAAATAGGATACTTCACACGGGCAGGCCACGGTTGCGAATGGGAAGTCGGGAAAGTACGAAAGACAGAGGAATTCAGTTTTTATCTGTATGTAACGGTTCTGGGCGAATTTCGGTAAAACATGTTTCGATAAATTAGCATTGGAAATTGTACTAATTTATTACTACGAAAAAAATGTCGATTATTCGTGTTTTAAACGAATTTGAACAGACATTTAATGTTAAGACAATTAACCAAAAATTAATTCGAATTAATATAAAAAGTATAAATACGTGTTTGTTTGTTACGTCGTACAGCTGTACATTTTATTATTATTATTATTTTTATAACCGTGTACCTATAAAATACGAATTTTTTGTTTCGGGCGTACCCAAAAAAAAAAAAAATAAGAAATTAGCTAAGCTGGACTGTAATTAGTTATAACAAGTTTACAAGTTACTTGTTTTGATAGATTTTCACGTTACTCATAAAACAAAATAAATTGTTAGAAAATAAAACAACTTGGTTATAAATAATAATAATATTAGCTTAACTTAATTTTTTTTATTACAATGGAAAATGTTCGTAAAGGGTTATTTACGATTTGTCTGTAGAAAAAAAGAAAAAAATAAAATACAAACTATGTAAGTATTTTTATTGTTTTTTTTTTTTTTTTTTTTTTGCATTTATTTTCCTGCGTAAACTACGTGTTTTTTACTCGAATATTGTCATTAATACATAACGAGACGTGAATGGTCGGCCGACCATATGGGATACCAGCACGAGTCTTGCACAGTAAATCTTTAAAATCTTTAAAAGTACTTTAAAATATTGGAATACAAAACACGAGTGTTGTGCAGAGAAATTTTAACGTTTCGCGTGACACCGAGTTATTATTTTCCAGAAAACGTGTGGCCTAACCAACTCGGGACGCTCGGATCCGTTTAAAAATTTCACTTAAATTTGTTAAAAAAAAATAAAAAAAACAATTGGATGGTTAGAAGGAAATAAGATGGCCCGGTGTATACGGCCTGTACTCCGCAATACAGCCACGGCCGTCGATAATACAACCGGCCTGTATAATTCTACGCAACGGGGTCGGGCAACTCAGAGTTACCGGAGTCGTAGTTTTTAGAACTTAAAAAATATCTAGTGGGCCGGAGCACAGAGAGCGGATGAAATGAAAGTTTTTTTTTTTTTTTTTTTTATTCACAATCTATACACACAAAGTATAATGAGTAAATGTGGTAGCTATTTTAACAATGACATTTACGAGGTGTGACAATAAAATAACGAGACTTTTTGAATAAAACCTAAACTATTAACGTTATCTATAAAACGATTATTGAAATATGATTAGAAAACACTTATCTAAAAGTACTGTGAACACTGATGGCATCGATTCATTTTCTTATACGTTAGTAGCTTTGTTATTAGTGCGAGTTCGACTATACTGCCGAAAAATGTTAGATATAAAAATCGAACAACATGTGTTAACATTAAATTTCTTGTTAAATTAAAAAAAACTGCCGCGGAATCGTTTCGTATGTTATGTGAAGTTTATGGTGAAGAATGTTTATCAAGAGCTCGTGTTTTTGAATGGCACAAACGGTTCTGTAGTGGAAGGGAGGACGTCGAAGACGATGATCGTTCTGGACGTCCTACTACGTCTTCAACAAACGAAAACGTTGAAAAAATCGACAAAATTAATCAATCGATATTATTATAAAGAGGTATTAATTAAATTAAGAGAACGTGTCAGAGAGAAGCGACCAGATCTATGGAAAAATGGCTGGGTTCTTCACCAAGACAATGCTCCAGCTCACAGTGCATTTTCAATTCAACGTTTTTTAACTGAAAAAAAAATTTCTGTACTTCAACATCTCCCGTACTCGCCAGACCTTGCTCCTTGTGACTTCTTCTTATTTCTTTTCCCATTTTCAAACAGTTGATGACGTAAAAATGAAAACGGCAGAACTTCTAAAAGGGCTGAATGAAAGCAATTGGCAACACTGTTTTCAAGAATGGCAGCGACGTATGCAACAGTGTATTGATGCTGAGGGAAGGTACTTTGAAGGTGATAATCATTAAATTATAACATTTTTAAAATAAACAACTTTTATTCAAAAAGTCTCGTTATTTTATTGTCACACCTTGTATATTAAGAGTAGGAAGGCAAATGAAAGTCCGTGAAAAATTTAATTTAAATAATTTAGCGTTTGTTTTCAATACATTCTGCAGTTTTGTTTAACAGTCGGCGAGGCGAAATAAATCGAAACGATTTCGCCGGACGATAATACAAAACAATCATATATTACACCGTGGAATTTATTCGTCGCCGGAAATATCGAGATATTTTTTTTTTTTTTTTTTAAATATTTTTTTCGTTTTTCAATTCGCGTTTTTTTTTTTTTTTTTCCAATCGTACCGATATTACAATACATTATAGTGATACGAATTTAGCAATTATCGCGTCGGCGAATCCCGGAATATTGGCGATACACCGCCTAACCGTTGTAATTTCCTGTGGATTTATTATTATCGTCATAACGGTAGAACGGGCGTATTATTTTCCGGTCGAGTCGTAAAACATTTTATCGTATTGTTGCGGGTAAACGAAAACGCACGGCGTAACATTTACAAACACGACAACGTTTCACGGGTGTTTTTTTTTTTTTTTTTTGTTGTTATAATTTTTATTATTATTATTGTTGTTATACGGTCGGTAACGGAATCGCGAATATTGAATTCGTCGAGCAAACGACATAATCGTTTGCGGCCATCGTCGTTGTGCGTAAATCGTATCGGAATTACGAATCGCAGTTTATAATAATGACTCCCGGGGTCGTTATGTTGCGTTTAAAACGTCAATACTATTTAATCATTTTCACCTGAACATTGTGAAATATTCCCCCCACCCCCCTACGTGTGTATATGATTTTCGGCGCATTTCGACTGGTATATGGCCTCGTACTTCCACGGTGATATTCTGTTTAATTTACCCTTCTATGGTATGCGGGCGATGTCTGGAAAACCTCATCCTTAAGGTTAGGTAGCCCCGGTGGAAAAAATCGCACACGCTTAAATCTGGGGACCGTGCTGGCCAACAACACGAAGAATTCTACTCAACGAACGGTCTGAGATTCCCGAAGCTAAAGCGTGTTTCCGGGCCCCGCGTCTTGGTGACTGCTCAATTGACTCTCTAACCAACTGCACATTTTCGGGGGTTCTCACCGGTCTGGGTGATCCGTGTCCATGTCTACTTAGGGTGTATTTGCAGTTACTTCCGAACGCCGTATCCACAATTCGATAGTGTTAGCAGTAGGAACAGATTGAGCACGTCATATGCCACCGAAGTGTATACGAAAAGCCCTTAGTGTAGCGATCGCAGAATGATTATTTTCGTAATACGCACGCACGACGAAACCACGATGTACACCTGTCCGGACCATGATTACGAATAAAAACGGCATTACCGTACAATTCAAAATATACCACTTGTTAAGGCCTGCTCTTATCTTATCACAGGCTAATGACCTCATTAAACTCGTCAGTCGGCTCTGCCGCACCCTGTATATATATATATATATATTTATGAACTTTTTTTTATTTTTAAAAGATACTTACAATCTGTATGCAACGTAATGCAATAAGTAAATAGGTTAAGAGATTCAAGACATGACGACTTGCGGGGACGGGGGCGTTCATCGACACTGCTTCCAACTTGAACCTAGTGGATTGTTTGTATATTGTTGATTGAGATATTTTTTAACAGATCACGTGACCATCTACGTTTGAGACGACGGTGTGGTTTTCCCTGATATGAGGGGATTAGTGTGGCTGAAGGAGTGTTTATGAAATTCATTATAGTAATATGAGCGAATTGTTGATATTGTTGGTAAGTTGAGGTCATGGGTGTAGAGTACGATTACTGACATACCAGGGGGGCATTAGCAAGGACACCAAGAGTTATCGATTGGAATGCTTGAAATTCGTTTGGATTTCAATGTTTAGAGGCTCCCAAAAGTTGGATGGCATATGTCATTGTTGGACGTAAAATTTGTTTGTAAAGTAACAATTTGTTGTCTAAAGAGATATTGGATCGGATCAGAGGTCTTAGTTTGTGGAGTTTGAAGTTAAGTGATATTCTTTTTTCCTTAATATGGCTTGCCCAGGTTAGTATTTTGCTGAGGAGGAGACCTAGGCATTTAACGGAGTCGTGCATAATGATTTTTAGGGCTGAGAGTAAATGCGATGTGGGTGGATTTGGATTCATTTAATTTAATTTTCCATAAGTTAAACCAATCTTGTAGTTGAGTAAGGTGGTTTCGAAGGTTGTTTGTGGCAGTGGTTATGTCAGAATTAGATGATGTAATCGGCTGTATCGTCGGCGAAAGTAGCCAGGGTGGTGTTGTTGGACTGTGGTGGGTCGGCTGTGAATATGTCGTACCGAGTCGGGGAGAGGATACTGCCTTGGAGACGCCTGTTTTTATAAGGTGAGAGATGGAGATTTCGTCGTCACATCTTACCGCAAAGGTTCGGTTTGATAGGAAAGATTTGAGGGTGATGTCTAATGGGTGTAAGCGGGAATAGAAGCTTGAACATTAATCCTTTCATGTCAGACCCGGTCGAATGCCTGGACAATGTCGAGAAAAACACCAGAACAAAATTGTTTTCGTTCAAGGGACGAGGCAATGTTATCGACTATCCTGTGTAGTTGGTGCAAAGAAGAATGCTTATTTCTAATGCCGAGTTGTGCGTTCGGGATGATTTTTTCCTCGTTTAGTATCGGATGGATTCTTTTCAAGATGATTTTTTCCAGAATTTTGGAGAATGTCGGGAGGAGGCTTATAGGTCTATATGAAAAGGGAGCGTCTGGGGGTTTGCCAGCATTGTGTATTAATATTATAATAGAGTGTTTTCAGATGGAAAGGATAAATATGATAGACGGTAGAATACCATTGAAGATTGATGTAAGAAGTATGATTGCTCTCTTGGGCAGTTTTTTAATGAACATTAAACACTCAATTGTTATGGTTTTTTATTTTTTTTGTTGTTGTTGTTTTGTTTTCAAATACTAAGTACGACCTAAGGGTGAACGTCCTATCAAATTTTCGATTGTTTTTTACGAAGCCGATTACAATAGTCTATCCGTGTAAAACAGAAATAAAAATTGTTCGATCAATTTAAATAGAAAATCGAAAGTAAACGTGAACGTAAAACGCCCAAAAAAAAAAAAAATTAATTACGAATTGTCTACACACAAAAACTAAAAATGTCCGTAAATATAAAATATATGTTAAAATAACAATTATTCCAAAAAAAAAAACCCATAATATTTTGAAATTTGTATAATATCCGATAAGTGCTAATACAAGTGAAAATCGCAGATCAATTACGATAATGTTAAACTGAAAACGACAAGAAAACGAAATCGGACGTAACGCAAACCGCTATCCATATATTCCCGGTTATTTCCTAAAGAAAATGAAAAATTATTCTTTTTAAATGCGTTAAATAGACAGAATCGTCTACAAATAATCACCGTTGACGTTGATGTTCAGGAGGGGAGGTTTCAAGGCAAGATTTCCGGTCGAGAAGTCGTCCGCCAGACTCCAAAACGTAGTAAAACTAATACATTTCTGGAAATTAAAAAAAATAATAAAATTCACGACAAATGACGATCGACATAGAAAATTGGTTTGGACGAAAACCCCAAGAAAAAGGCGCGGCCTGTAGTTTCGTCGTTATTGAAAATCGTTGACAAATCGAATAAATATGCGGACATATTTCAAAAAAAAATTCCAAAACAGCATACAATAACGGAGAAAAAGTTATACGGATAAGGAATTTAAATATTTCATGCATTATTCCAATTTAGACATTAGACGCGATAACAATGATTTCCAAATGCGTGTTTCCAAAATTCAAATTGTCAATGCGCTCTACACAACAGCCGTACAATACGTTAACATTTTCGTTTTATATGTTTTTTTTACCCGACGCGACGTGACTGCTATTATGAATTAAATATAATATTACAAAATCGATAACAAAAGCCAAATTGTTTTATTACATTTTTCAATCTCGAGTGGGTACTATATTTCTCGTATATTGTTCTACTATAATATTATAATTTTTTTTTTTTTTTTTTGTTACAGTCGCATATTATACTTTAATAACTATTATTATAATAAGCTCAAACTTTTTCAAATAAAGCTTCTGAATATGAAATTTGAAAACTAAAATACAATTTATTTGACGAGAATAAATATTTTTATATCGTGTAAATGTGTTTAATCATGTCGGAACGTAATTATGCAAATAACACGAAAATACTGATCACTTGTTTTTTTTTCTCCTCCCCCAATGTATTTATTACAAAACTTCCTACTAATAATACGGAGTATAAATAAAAATAAAAAAAAAAAAACCATAATAAAGTATTAGTGATTATAGTTTTAAAAGTGATACGAAATGCTGTTATATCGAGTTAGTACGATAAAAACTTAACAAGGGGGGAGGAGGAAATGTTTTTACACTTTTTCAAAAATATTTTTTCGTTTAAATGAACGGACAATCATCCTCAAATTCCACGACAAAAGATAAAACAAGGGATATAAAAATAAAAAAGTTACTATTATTTTATTTTACGATTCACAAGAAAAGTAAATATTTTAGTGATATATAATGGCTAAATAAAAATGTATTTCGAAATACACAAATAAAACGAAAACCGCATTATTCTAAGTTTATAAGTTTTAAAAGTCGATTAACAAAAAAAAAAGAAAATAATAAAAACCTCTCGTAGAACACGTTTTATTTTCAACAATATGATATTTAAAAAAAAAAAAAAAAAAAAAATGCCTCACAATGCACTTTTCCCGGAAATTAAGACACCTTTTATTTTGAGCATATTGAGTCGATCTTAAAATATAATCCGTTAAGCTTCCACATAGTATGTGGTACTATGTCGAAGTTTTCGAGGATTTTTTACTTAACCCCGAAAAAGTGTTTTCCGAATGAAAAATAAACACGTCTTAGTAAAACTATATTATATACAGGGCGATTTTCTACGAGCATTTTAAGTAAAATTGATTTTTTTTTTTTTTTCAATCATTATGGAATTGTTTATACCTTATTTAAACGCGCTTTTTTTTTTCTATTTTGCTCCTACGCTAGTTTTAACCCGTCGTTGGTCGCGTCTGTTTTTGTACTCCTTTGGTTGCGTGGCGAGAGATTCTCTCAATTTTTTTTTAATATGTCATACAATTTGTTTTAAAGTGCCAAATCACATGTATTATATAATTTGTATTTATTATTGTGTTATGAGCACTCGTAAATTAAATATATTTTAGTATTTTTATTATTTTTATACGTAATGCATACAACATTACAATTTGAATAATCGAACATTAACCTTATTACTATTGTTATTACAAAAAAAAAAAAAAAAAAGAAATTAAATGTTTTCTTCTTGTATTTGCTATATTACAAATACAGGAATCGCATATGGTTGTAGTATGATTTTTTTAAATTTTTTTTTGCAAATTTTACATACCATAGTAGTTTTGTAGTCTTGCAGAAGTTCGACTGCTCAATGGACTGAAGTCAATTCAAGAGAATTATCAATAGTAATATTGCCACTCGTTTTAGTAATTGGTTTTATCATACGTTTGACAACACTAGCTCCACTATTATTCCGTAAAAACGGTTTAATAAGTTTTTTTGCGTGCATATTCTTCCATATTTACTGTATAAAATACACGTGAATCTACCTAAGCAAAAATCTCTATACCGTATTTATTTAGGTTTTGTTGACTGTGTACTGACAGAATTTACATCTTCTCCGGAAGCCCTCCAGCACGTCGGCGATTGTACAATATTCTCCAGGTGTATAAAATGATGTGCAACGGTTCACGAATTCATCAAAAAAAAAAAACTGTTTTGATTGGTGCCAAATTGTCAATTTTTCTTCGTTCATCCCGAGTGTGCATGCTATCAAATCGTAAAGCACGAAATATAAGGTAGAAACGTCTTTCAGACATTACAGACATCGTTTGTCCGTTTGGTTACTTCGCAACATACCAGCAATATTTACAAGACCCAAGAGTGCTCGGATTTCATCTACATCAGTATCTAATACGTCTTTGTCTCTTTGATAGTTATCACAAATTGTTGCCAAATATGAATCGGTACGAGTAGTGAATTCTTGTAAACCATCGTTGGGGATAAAAAGTTCCCGAGAGTAAATTATAGTCTTAGCATATTTTGCAACCGATTTTACGCCAGGAAGGTGTATTACAATATTTCTTTGTAGAGTTTTAACATTACGAGGAACCGGATCAGTATACAACTTGATAATATTGTCATTACCTTTATTATATTCACGAAAATAATTTCTAGTGGAATCGTCGGAACATGACATTCCGGACTCGTATTCAATTTCAACAGATTCGCATCACTAATTTTTGGATTATTATTTAATACTTCTCCGTCGCTGTCATCTGTATGGGGGTCAAAATCATCTAACGTGACATCGTCAAGCTTCATAAAGCCAAGCATATACGTTATTTTCAAAAGTGAAAAGCCGTACAAAAAAAAAATTAACTTATTTGGTCGCGTATAGAGTATTTCTCTCGCCGTGTGTATACGAGTCTCATCAGACGGATAATTTCAGTTATTGCACATATTTTTTTTTTAGATTAAATGTATCTGTTAAGGTATAGCATTACCGTTAGGCCGTAAACCGATATAAAAGACAGTGGCGACCAGAACAATATCGCGGTGAGAGAATCTCTCACCAAGCGACCAACGGACAGGTTAAATGACCCGCTCCCATTTCAAATCAGATTCGAAGAGATTCACGAGCGATTCGAAAATTAAAAGTCAACATGTGCGAATGCCGTTAATTATCGTGTACGGTTAAATTCAAGATAATTACACGGTTCGCTTGGAACGAAATCAATGTTACATTTGCTACACTTGAGATGTTCGTAAATAATCGTTGGATCGCAAAATGTAAAAAAAAAAAAAAAAACGTCGCCCCGGTATTTATTCGTGTATACTTAATAACAGTGTCGCGACACAGATAATTGAAATTGATCTAACGACAAAAATAATACACCGAGAAATCTATCTAGATAAAAAATAACTATCATTGATCATCCACGAGATAGAAAAACAGAAACATAATAAATAATAAAAAAAAAAAATAAGTACATTATAAAATTTTGTTAGACGCCTCGAAAATATACAAAATGTCCAACTAAAGTGTACTAGTATATATGTCTTCAATAATAGTTATCACTTTTTCGTTTCAATGGTTATGTAGCCTATGAACGATTACTATTTATGTAGTATTTTTATTTGCCTACACGGATTTACTCGAATTGGTTCGATCAAATTTTTTGTAAGCCAGGGTTGCGGGGCAGCTGGGCCGAAATCCCTCTCAGTTCGCCCCTGGAATCAGTGTATGAATTAATCCGGACACGTCACAAGACTGCAGATTATTTTGCACCACTCGGAACCCGGACAAAACAAAAAAAAACAAAAAATTCAACAATCTCGTTGGAACGTTAAATTCGTGTTCGAAAGAGAGTCGACCGCGACAATATTTCGTATTGACAGAACGAAATCGAATTACGGTATTTATTTGTGTGCTAAATAATATTTACGAGGGGGGGGAGGGGTAAACGGCTGTTAAAATCCGCGTAAACACGACGATATATATAAAAAAAAAAAAAAAAAACAAGAAAAACAATGTAATTCCGCTCATTGCCCAATGATTTCACGATGGAATAAGTGTAAAACTAATAAGGGTGTGTGAAGTAGGAGGCTAGCCTGCGCATCCCCATCGACGAATGTATTTTTGTAATTTTTTTTCTTCTTTTTTTTTTACTAAAATAAACGACGGCAGCAGTGGGGGGGGAGGTGGTAAACGTTCAACACGGATCCTCCACTGTTGTCGGTTACAAATTGGAGGGGAAAAAAATAATTAAAAAAAAAGTACGAAAATAAACGATAGGTAATAACTATAATATAGTATATAATTTCGCGTTCTTTTTGGTTTTCCTGCGGCGCGATGTACGCGCACAGAATAATTTTTCGTTACGGTCACCATCGGTTTTTTTAATACGCATTAGAGGGATTCCAAACGGGACGGGGATCTCTTATCATTCTTGCGTTACTATCAGCGGTGATAACAGATTCGAATGTACAGGCACCGGTTTTTTTTTTTGAATTCCAGTACTTAATTTCTAAAAAAAAAAAATGCATTCGAAGACGTATGGTAAAAGAACCGAAACCGAATTGAAATAAGCGGTAAAATATAAACCGATAAAACATACAAAATGTAGGATACTGGGTGGGGGGCCACTGGAATTGCAGGTGAAAAGTCAAATGTATAAATCATTGCATATATAAAAAACGATTGTGTACGCAATTCGGTTAAATCGTGTCTTGGGTAAATTTAAATTGATAATTACACGGTTTTCTAACAAACTACGACGGACGCGGTTCGTCTCCTATCGTCTCGCATTGTTTTTAGAGCCGAACAAAATTTTCATCGGCTCTAAAATTGGGCGCGAGAATAAGTGATTTTTTTTTTTTTTTTTTACCATTCCCGTCAAAATCCGTACTCCAAACACGCTTACAACAAAACATTATAACCGTAACATAAAACGAAAATACACCCTGTACACAGGGATTCTTTTTTTTTTTTTTTCCTGATGTTTTCGGGAGGCCGGCCATAACGGGCGTCATTAAATTTACGGTCGGCTACCCCTACGCGTAACCGTAACGCCCGTATAAGACTAAAACAAAATTAAGTGGGCCGGTCGACCGTTGTTGCGAAAAAAAAAAAAAAAAAAAAAAAAAATAGAAGATAAAAACCCGAAAGATAAATCCGTGTCGCTAAAAATCCAAATTGTAATTGCGTGTGTCCGGGAAATGACTAATTGTTCGACCGGCGGACACGTGCCAACGGTAGTCCACGTGACAATTAACAATTCGATCGGTGCCGGGGGGATTTAACGGTCGGCCGAGTCCTTATATTTTCCAAACTATCGAAAATGTAATCCCCGACACCACATCTTCGTCCCCGAAAATGACGTGTTTTGCGTTGTAAGCAACCGAACCGTGGCCGTGCGTGCGATATAATTAAAAAAAAAAACCGTGCGTTTTACTCGTATAGTTTTCTTCTTTTTTTTTTTTTTTTTTTTTTCTTATGTTCATTGCGCTATAGGAAAACTCGAAACTGTTAAACAATTTCCGTAGCCGGGGGTTGAAGAAAACACGGCCGGCGTACTCCGCACCACAGGCGGACTATTTTTCAATTATTTTATTTTATTATTATTTTTTTTTTTTTATATATATATATAGGGGGAAGACTAGGGAGTGGCTACCGATAAGAATTTCGTCCGATGATTACTGGATGCATTGCGAAAAATATACAATAAAAAAAAAAAAAAAAAAGGTAATTACGCAAAATCGTAAATTTATTAAATCGTCAATGTCGAAAATGAAATCCAAAACGATTTCCCGTGTCGTCATGCTCGGAAGTTTCTCTGGTTTTTTGTTTTTTTTGCGCGTGTCCGCCGTCGTCATGACCATCGTCCTACTGGAAAATTAAAAAAAACCACTGACGCGTCGTTTTAAAATTCCCGACATTTATATGCGAATGTTTACGAGAATAATATTAGTGTGTTAGACCGGAATAGCCGAAAAAAAAAAAAAATCCTACCAAGCAATCGTAAGACTTAAAACGTAATAGCCAATATATATATATATAGGTCTCGCTCGTCGTAATCGTATTATCCATGTTATAAACTGTTGGTTTGCACAAATCGAATCGGGATTTTTTTTTTCTTTCTTTTATCGTCATCGTCTATAATACAGAGTGATTAATTTTTTTTTTTTTTGTTACCCGCGCGATATTCCCGGATTAATTTAAATCAATTGAATTTCGGTGATTTTTAGTCGTTTTTCAACCGGTTTTCATTATTTTAACGCTCTTCTTGCATTTTATTTTTTTTTAAATTTCTACCCGTACCCCGAGTATTGTCGAAAATGCGCGTACAGAGACTTTCGGTTTTCTAAAAATTTCAAATGTGCATTATAATCACGTCCGCGATTAGGTTTCGCGAAAGTTTCTCGTCTATATTAAGAATATGTTTTTTTTTTTTTTTTTTAAGGTCGGTACTATTTGCAAATCAAAAGCCGGTATACATTTGCCCAACAACGGTGAGAATTATCTAAATAATGTTTTTTTTTTTTTTTTTGTATTATTTATTATGCCGTCTAGATGAAAATGTTGGCATCTATCCAGGAAGTCTATGTGAAATAAAAGAAAAATTATCTTTTTGACAATTATTGTCCAGATTACACCCATAACAAAATTAAAAAGTAAACGTTTTACCCATAGTAGAATATATTAAACCGTATTGATTTACGTTTAGAATTTACTGCGTGTGTAATTTACACTCTTGCATATACAGAATTTGTTTAAACCGTTTATACATTTATATCTTTCCGTTGCAAAAGGTTCACAATAATTGACGATTAAAAAAAAAAAAAAAAAATCATTGTAAATACCATTATTTAACGGTTTTTTTTTATTATATTATAACGCAGTGACTCCAAATTTTTTTGTTGGACGGCGGTGCCCATTTTTAGACGAAATTTAGCAGCGGTGCCCTCCTATGAAAACCACGAGAAAATGTTTAAACTTAAAACGATTATTAGGAAAAATAACGACAGTGCTCGAATTTGTTTTATACAATTCAGTACTATTTATGATGAAACTTGGATCAAATTGATCTGCATTTTTCCGGGACACATAAAACCAAAATAATCACCAACATGACAAATGATTTGAAAATTACACCACGTCTAGAATAAAGACTAAAAATACTGAAGCGAAATCAACCGAAACCGTTACTTATAAATGTGTGCTCTTTTTTTCCGGTTTTTTTTTTTTCTCCAAATTTTTAAAGAAGGGAACAATTAACGTCCTACACACCAACTAAACGACATGTTCACCAGAAACCATCTTTGATGATGTTCACGATTGGAGCAATACTACCGGTCGTTGTTATTTACAGAGAAAAACAAAAAAAAAAAAAGACATCATAGTAAAACCAGTGCAGCGAAACCTCGATTAATGGACACCACTCAAAAGTGGACACAATCCCAGCAGTGGAACACACTAGGGGTTAAACCCTGCAAATAGCTGACACTCCTAATTAGTGGACGTGGACACTAGAAAAACTGCTACCAATATTAAAAATTACCTCTCACAAACGGACAGTATACATACTGCATACCGAAAATATTTAAGTATATTTAATATCCTCGGGGAACACGATACGAAAATAATATCGGATATGGTAATGAAGACGATTCGAGTGATAAAGAAACCGAAACACCCGATGAATAATGTGAGTCACTGTACAATACAACGTACGAAAAAGTTTGGAAAACAATAAATATTTAAAAAAAAATAAACAAAGACGCGATAGGTTTGTCAATGGTAGCCGATTTGCAAATCCATTGTGAAGAGCAGAAAACTTTTAATCTATAATAATAATAATAATAATTAACATTTTATAAATTATAATAAATACATTTATGTGAATAGTAAATGAAATCAATTTTAATATTTCTTTTCTTGTAACGCCTCCGTATAGTGGATATTTCGTAGTTCTTCACAAACGTCCGCATATCAACTATATTTTATTCGCTTAGGTTCGGTTAGGTTATTGTTTTTATTATTTTTTTTTTTTTATACCGACTGCGGTTCCCAAGGAATGGGCTCGCGGTGCCCCTAAGGCACCGTTTGGGAACCGCTGATATAACGTATCGAGAGACCTATGCAAATTTTACTCGAAATCTTCGTTAGCCTGGATGGTAATAAAAAATATTCATACTGTACGTGCAATTGTTAAATTATATTATTTTGTTGTAAAAAAAAAAAAAAAAAAAAAAAAAAAAACAAAAAAACAGTAATTTATATGATGCATTCGGATTTTACCAATTAAATGTGCTGGTTGTTTGGCGTTTTGTAATATTATTTTACGGTCAAAAAACAAGGAACGGGAATACCGACTAGAATTCGTCCGGAAATTTCCACCCAATTTTTGTCCCGGGTCGGACAAACAACGAGAAAAAAACGGTAGGGCGAACGTTCGGTACCAACCGGAAAACGCAAGAAAAACAATAGCGGGCCATGACATTTTCGAATAATTACCAATTGTTTTCATTTCGTTAAAAACGTTTAAAAATAAGGACGTGAAATACAACGAGATATACATTTTTACCGAATTTGAAGTGGACAGTGGTTTATACGCTGGGAACAAACACATGTTTAAAAGTTGTTTTTAATTTATATTTTTAATATCAAAAAAAAAAAAAAAAAACAATGCATATATATATATATATATATATTATAACAGTTGATCGCTCATCAAGGCAATCATATAGATGATGTCATTATAAAAAATGAACTAAAAAAAACCGTATAAATTACGCTTTCTATAAATACGTTTTTTTTTTTTTTTTTTAATAAAGTGTTCCGTTGTTTTTAAAGTCACCTAGGAAACGCGGGAGTCCATTACACCGCCTCCATTATTAAAAATATTTATTTATTTTTATTTTTTTTTTTAAATAAATATAACCTAATTTTAACATTACTAACAATATAAAAGTCAATCATGCCTGGCCATCTGACAATATTATGGCAAACGTTTTATCATGATAAAATAAAATACATTTTGTGATTAGTGATAATCTATTCTGAGAAAATAAAATATTTTTCATGGAAAAAAAAAAAATTATACTGGATTCTATACGATTGCATTTCTTCCGGCTCAAGTAAATCATCGGATATCAGAAAGTGCCCGTATCGAAAGAAAGTATGAAAACGAAAATCAAATACACTTAAAATTCTCAGAGCGAATAGCTGAAAAAAACGATCGCTCTTTATAGCTTCGAAACGAATTTTTTGCAATTTCGCCCATCACTTGGTATTATTAAATAAACTCGACTTGTCGAAAATGAAAGTGTCCGCCTAGCCGCCGGTTTTTCTTATTTATTTAATTTCCAATAAACGCTATTTGTTGTTGTAGTTGTTTATTTTTAAAAAAAAAAAAAAAATCCCTGAACGTTTTGTTATTTTTTTGTTGCGATCGAGTCGGTTCGGCAAAGAAAACGGCAAAGTTTCGACACAGGTTTGATTACAGCGTGACGTAATTGTATTTGTCTGTTAAATTCCAGTTATTTTTTTTTATTTTCCTTAAAAGTCAAATGCCGAACACGATAAATTCCATTACATAATCAAAAACGTCTTGGTCGGCCAAATCGTATTTCCGTGTCGGCAGAAATCTAATGTTACATTATCGCGAGAATGTACAGTTTAATCGGGGACACGTTATCGTTTTAAAACGATTTGGACAATAATAATTTATCGTAAAAAAATAAAGCCGGATATACACTTCTCGTCCCGGGCATGGCCACTAGAAATGTCTGTCCGGAAAACGTTGCAACGGGCGTTTGCCGTCGAAAACCCCGACCGAATAATTATTGCGTTTTCAATTCCAAATTTGTATTTCTCCCTGCCATTCGTCGGCACTCGGTTAAGTATGGTTTTTTTTTTTTTTTTTTTTTTTTTTTTTTCCGGTGGCTACCGGAAAATCGCGGTTTCAGCGCGCTGCATGTTATTTCGTGTCAACGGCGATAAGTTTTATACGAGTGGATACGAGAGCACCGAAAATATAAAACCGCCGCGTATAAAAATATTTATATATATACACAAAGTAATAATTGTATTATTACTAGCGGACGGGCGGACGCGGTTTTTAGACGGCGGAAGCGTTTGCGAAAACATCGACTTCCGGCAGGGTATTTAAACGAGACGGCGGCCGTGTATACAGGGTGTCTCGCGAACATATACCCGGTTCCTATCATATATCTCCCGAGACAATGGAAATAATCGCATTTCGTTGGTTTTTTTTTATTTTTTATTTTTTTTTTTCTTATACAGCAGTGTTTCCCAACCATTTTACCACCACGGGGTCCGCTTCGACAATTCTGTTTACAGAAAAAATAATGTATTTCATTTTTATACCGGAGTAGTGTTTTCGAATTATGATCTCATCTCGTATTCTGATACGTTTTGTTTATCGAAAAATCGTATTTTATGTTTAATACATTCTATTGTTCCCTAAAACAGAAGAAAAAAAAATCACGTGGTTAATGAAAATACGAAAAATTCGGAACATTCGCCATTTTTAAAAAAAAAATACATAAACCGTGGGGAGGGGGACTGGAACATTAATGATATTTTCGGTTCCGGTTGTAAAAATTATAAAATAAGGGTTCCGGTTAAAGCCGGTTGTTGAAAACGCACAGTTTCACATAGTATTGCTTATTGTTTATTAGGAATTATCGTTTTAATAATAAAACTACTAACAAAATAACTATATAAAACATAATGTTTACCTGATGTTTTTTTTTTTTTCAAAATAAAAAACCTACAGACTAAATTATGTACTAAAAATGAGACAATATGCAAAACAAGTACCGTGTGTGTGTTCAGTTATTTCTTAGCACCGGTTAAAAACCTAAAAAAAAAACCCGAAAACATTTGTGTATAATTCAAAAGGTTCCGGAATAATGAATTGAGAAATACGGGTTCCGGTTCCAGTGCTTGGAATAAACCGTATGCCCAACGGCCGTCTTTGATTTTAATATTCTTTTTCTAAAAACCGTATATTGTTACATCTTTAACGCCGCGAGTAGGTATGGTAATAATAAAAAATAAAACAAACCGAATACGATTATCTTCGTGTTATCGGTGAAGAATTTCTTCGCGGATGTAGGGGGGAGGGAGGTGAGTGAGTGTTGCGCCCTGTATACAAACGCTATTGTACACAGCCGGTATAGTTTTGTGTGCGAAAAACCTAGTTTCAAAAATCGAAAAAAAAAAAAACCTACATTGATGTATAGTTCGCCGCCTTAGTAAATAATAATATGATACACTGGTGGATTCGGCGGGCAAGACCCGATATCGGTATAATGTACGTATATCGGGTACCGACCGATATAAATACCGTCGATACACGGATACGGCCGTTAATAAAAACCCGGCGAGTTTACGGTAATTATACGTATTTCATAAATAGTTTTCGTTGTTGGAACATTTACAATCTGTATTTGCGAACACGACAAGCGAAATGGACGGTAACACACCGCGTACGTATAACACACAACACCCGATTCGCACGATGAGCGGAATCATCGAGCGATGGTGCCCTCTGGTTGTTAGGTTTTATTTCGATTCGCATAAATTTCATAGGTCACGGG
Organism: Tuberolachnus salignus; assembly: GCA_956483605.1. Lineage (NCBI taxonomy): Eukaryota > Metazoa > Arthropoda > Insecta > Hemiptera > Aphididae > Tuberolachnus > Tuberolachnus salignus. Next base: position 47,312,437 of record OY101429.1, on the reverse strand, counting down.
GCACCGGTTCCTCTTGTGGAGGCGTGTAAGGGTTCTCGGGTAGAGTACGCGATGAAAGGCGGGGGACACTAAAGGATTGCGATGCAAGTTGTCGTCGCTTGTCGGGCGAAACCTGTTGTAGAACAATTCGGCTAATCGGTGGACTGTTGCAGTTTGGCATGTCTTCGTGTAGGGTTTCACATGATACTACGGACCAGGGGGCCTGAGGATAATAGCCGAAGAGTGATGGTACTGGCGGGCTTGGACGGCGCGGATTCGGGATGGTTTGGCGCACACCCAGGTCTGAGTAGGGATCCGCATTGTGCGGATTTCGTGTGAATTGAAAGTCTAGACTCGAGAATTGATCTAAGCAGATGGAGGTGGTCGTTTTACGAGGGTTTTCCGTTAAACGGCGCATATGTACACACCACTCCGGCGGTTTCCGGCGGACACGCATACGGTCCGCGTGCCGCCGTGTCGAACCCAAAGTCGGACGAATATTTTTTGTCCGAATGAAGTGTAACAAACACATAGGAAATTGTCCAATAATATTATCGTGTATCTTGCGGGAACATTGAGATTGTTGCGCGGCAAAAACACACGCGCGCACTTTGGGAACCCCCGATCCACTGGACTAGGGAATACGTGGTCTGTTCAAGAAGTTCCCGAACTATAATTCCTAAAAATAGAAAATTTAGAGTATCGTAAATGTTATAAGATTAAAATAAAAAAGAGATGAGCAGCTTTTCAATTAAATCTCAAATGTTTATTGCTATCTAACCATTAACAGTATGCGTTCAAAGTAGACGAGTCGTGTGTATTGTGCGATTTTTAAGATGAACAACATTCATCAACAACGTATTAATATTAAATTATGTAAATCTTTTACTGAGACTCGTAAAATGTTGCAAAATGCTTATGGTGATCAGTGTTTAGGACGTACTCAGTGTTACGACTGGTTTAAACGTTTTAAAGACGGTCGGGAATCAGTTGATGACGACCCACGTTCAGGCCGTCCGTAGACATCGACAGACGATGCTCATGTGACAAAAGTCAATGAAATTGTGCGGTCTAATAGACGTTTAACTGTTCGAGAAATCGCGGAAAATTGTAACATATCGGTTGGTTCATGTCATGAAATCCTGGTAGAAAAACTTGGAATGCACCGCGTTGAAGCATAGTTTGTCCCTCGGTTGATGTCGCAAAATCAGAAAGACAACCGCGTAACCAACTCTCAAGAATTGTTAGATGGCGCAAATGATGATACGAATATGTTCATGGAGCAAATTATAACGGGTGATGAGACGTGGGTCTATGGCTTGATATTGAGACAAAAGTCCAAACAAAGGTGATAAACGTCCAATGACAAACGTCAAAGTTTTGCTAACGGGTTTTTTTTGACAAACTGGGAGTTATTCATCACGAATTTCTACCCGCAGGTCAAACTGTTAACCGATGGTATTGTCTAAAAGTATTAAAACGTCTTCGAGAAAAAGTGCGGAGGATAAGTCCTGAAGTGTGGAAGAAAAACTCATGGTTTCTCCATCACGACAATGCTCCGGCACACACTTCCCTGTTAATTCGAGATTTTTGCGTGAAAAATCACATGACCGTGCTTCTTCATCCACCATATTCTCCCGACTTGGCTCCAGTAGACTTTTTTTTTTATTTCCAAATCTAAAATCTCCGTTAAACGGCCAATGATTTTCTACGATAGACGAATTAAAAGAAAATTCGCTAACGGAGCTACGAGCAATTCTAGAAACTGCTTTCAACAATGGAAACGTCGTTGGCAAAAGTGTATAAACCAAAAGGGAGGAGAATACTTCGAGGGTGATAAGTCTCAATAGCTTGTAGGTAAGCACTATAAATAAAAAATTGAAAAATTCGGGAACTTTTTGAACAGGCCTTGTATATGGGTATGCATGACTCGACTGAATTACGACAATGATGCCAATAATATCGCTGTTTTTTTTCCCCTCCGTAAAGTTGTGAATTACATTTTGCGAGCCTTACAGTTCAAAAAACGGACATTCTTCGCACCGCGGGTAAGCCACTGTTTCAGATGGGATGTCGAGAGGGTATAAATACGATGTAATAATACGTACGTATAATGATTGTTTTTTTAGTTTACACAGAAAAAAATCGTCGCAAAGAAAAATAATCCCGGCCGGAGCCCGGCAGACTGATGAGGTTTTAGAATCGGTGAAACCAAGAAGTCAATAAATATAAAACCAAAAAAAAAATTTAAAAAAAAACCACAAATCCAAAATCACAGGGACCGTCTACTGTGCGGTATATCTTCCGGTATTTCCGAAGTTTTCCCATAAATAATTTACGAACATTAAAAAGAAAATCAACGTATCGGGTGCATCGCCGACGCACCAATCGCATGCAAAATGACTCGACACAGTGTTTTCTTTGGCGGACATATTTTGATCGACAATAGGAGAAAGATAAATACACATCAATGTAAAAACACTATTCGATATGCTCAACGAAGTGATAACGATAAATCAATCGCGTACGGCTAAACGATCGAGGACGCCCTTTGATAAACCGGGCGTTTTATTCCGTGACAAAAAAAACAGTGAAATAAAACGTGTGAATCGTAAGCGAAAACATACGGGTTATGCGTGGACGGCGGAAATAATTTCGGTTTCCAATAAAAAAAAAAAAAAAGAATAAGTTAAAAATTGATAGGGAACAGACCGGACTCGTCGGCGGCTTGGATAGAAATTGAACGATTAATCGGATTGTCAAAACGGTTCCCGTAAAAACTATACGGTCGCGTTCAATCGGGTGTACACAATCGTGTTGTATAAGTATGGTTTTTTTTTTGTTCGTCAAACAATCGAACGGAATCGTTTTGGTAAAACGAAAAACGAAAAATCGGAAGGAAAAAAAAATCTGGAAAAAGTGAACTCTCGGAAGAAATAAAATATTGTAAAAAATAATAATAATAGAAAATACTCGGCAACTCTGCAGATATTTCCATAATAATAAATAATAATAATAATAATAATCCGTAATGAATATTAATATTTTCATTATGGCCGCGCGCGGTGTCGTTACGGCGCAATACTAAATTTGTATTCTTCGACCGCGGAAAACCGCACAATATAAAATCATTAATCAAAATATTATTACATAATGGCGAACGGCCAAATATCGTTATAAGATGAAAAAAAAAAAAAAACGAAAAAAATAAATCGTAAAACATACACCAAAAAAAAAAAAAAAACCGAAAAAAATAAATAAAAATCACAAAGAGCTGTTGGAAAGCCGAAAATAATAAATACGTTTAAGACGTTTCATGCCGCGGACGTCCGCAGAAGTCGGCGCCGCCGAATTAACAAACGGCCGGTTCGGGTTGCGGTGCGCGGCCCGTACGATCTGCCGGGCCGGGCGCGGCCGTTATACGGGGGAGGGGGGGGGCGCGCGCGTTGCGCGAGTCCGATCGATCGGGTGGGCAGACGTAGAGACGTGCTCCCGCGAAACCGATTAATCTGTTGGACGCGTTCAATTATAATTATTAACACGGCCGTTTATTATTCGGCCACACGATAAATGGCGGTCGACAACGGTTAATGTTATGTTGGTATTGGAAAACAAACGGCAAAAAATCAACTCCCGGAACAAGTGAAATATTGTAGAGAAAAAAAAAAAAAAACTAATAATACAATTTATTGTAAAAACAATCGTAAAAATATACCGTAACGTTTACAACGGCCCGTCGCGATACGCGGCCTTTACGCGGTGTTCTAAACCACGGTCTACTTAAAACCGTCGTTTTCATTTTTAACATTTTCTCTTCTTTTTTTCACAATTAAACACACAAATAAATGCACAACATGCGTATAAGATAATAGACTGTACAACGTGAATTTGTTTGAATAAAATGCCACCCGTTAATGACACTTGGCTAGGCACAAACATTATTTGTTGAGATATTTTTATTTTAAATGGTCACGACACCATTTCCATTTGACGAAAAACCGATTGTAAAATAATTCCGCTTCCGCTTTAACCGTTTCGATACCTAGATCTACGTGGAAAGTTAAATTAGAAACAAAGAAGGGAGCGTTAGTGATTTTTCATAAAGTAATATTCTGAAAGACTTGAATTTTATTTAAATTAGATTTTTTTTGCCGATCCCCGGAGTTGTATTCCATATGTCCATATAGGCTTTAGGAGAGTTTCGTATATTGATAGTTTGGTTTTTAAACTAGTATATTGATTTTTCGATAATAACGTTTTTAGTGATCTAGATCGAGCGTTAACGATCAATCTTTTAGTTTTAATATGTTTGTTCCGGGTTAGTTTTTGGTCAAAAATTAATCCTAATTTAAACCTAAATTAAACCTATTTAACGGCATCGAGGGGCGGGATAGTTATATTATTGACCGAAACATTTGGGCAATGACCGTGTAAAAAGGATAAAAGTTGTATGGGCAGATTTACTGTGATTAACTTTAACGCGCCATTTTCCATACCATTCAGATTGCAGATCTAGATGAGATTGTAAATTACCGGAGGCTATAATTTGGGTCGTTATGAATTCAAAAAATTATTTTATCATCGGCATAGTCTGCAATTGTGGTATTTGAAGTTGTGGACCGATCAGATTATAAATTTGAAATATGGTAAACAGTAATGGTGAGAGGATAGCTCCTTGAGGTACACCGGCGTATTTTTAACATTTCTCTTTTTTTTTTTTGTTTTTTTTTTTAATTTTATTTTCATAATTAAATACACAATCTATAGAAATAAATGCACACAAAGTGTATAAGATAATAGACTATGTAATATGAATTTGTTTGAATAAGAAGCCACCCGTTAATAACACTTGGCTAGGCATAAATATTATTTATTGATATATTTGTTGAGATATTTTTATTTTAAATGTTCACGACACCATTTCCATTTGACGAAAAACCGATTGTAAAATAATTCCGCTTCCGCTATAACCGTTTCGATACCTAGATCTACGTGGAGAGTTAAATTAGAAACAAAGAAGGGAGCGTTAGTGATTTTTCATAAAGTAATATTCTGAAAAACTTGAATTTTATTTAAATTAGATTTTTTTGCCGATCCCCGGAGTTGTATTCCATGTGTCCATATAGGCTTTAGGAGAGTTTCGTATATTGATAGTTTGGTTTTTAAACTAGTATATTGATTTTTCGATAACAACGTTTTTAGTGATCTAGACATAGTCTGCAATTGTGGTATTTGGAGTTGTGTTTTATTTGTTTTTTTTTTTTTTTTACTAATTATCTACTTGTTCAGTAGTTGCCCGATTAAACTCGGTCCGAAACTGTACCAAGCTCGGATTTTACTCTTGAAATACAAAACGAACAACCCGTCTCGTCCGGCATTCCCGGTGCCAAAAACGAATAGATTAATGTACACCCGAGGAGAAAGTTATTCAGTTTTTTTTTTTTCCGATTATTTCGACCGCTAAAACGATTTTTGTAATTATAAAAGACAGTGGTGAATTCTATTTGTAAATAAAGACATTTTTTGGAACAAAATCTATTCGACCAACTATTTAAAAAAAAAAATAAAAAACGAGATAAATATTATTTTATAAGAATATAAATATGTTTTTATTTTTTAAGTTTATTAAAAAAATATTTGGTCAAAGGTTGAAAGCACAAAAAAAAAAAACTGTTTGTATGCAATAAATTTAAAATTGAATTTACTCGAGAGTTTCAATTGTAATTCAAATTGAATTAACCGTTAGAATATAATTTTACTTAATAAATAAGAGAAAAAAAAACTGAGAAACAACCCCCCTCGGGGGCAATAATTTAACCCAATTGCGGCCACGCGAAGACGATGAGTTATCGAGTTTCGATTTCACAGAGTTATATGTTTTTATCGTTAAAAAACGTGATCATTTCGAATTTATTCCAAACCGTTATTATACGGTATCAATATACTTAACAAAACATAGGTACTAAACTATTTATTTAACTAAAATATTCATAAATATTCGTATTCGTTAAATATTCAATAATTTATATAAAAATATTTTTATTCAATATTCATATTAGCATTCATAGTTGATGATTGATAAATCGTATATTCTGTGTTCATGTTCAATTGCTGTATTACGAATAGTACGAATAAATAAATAAACGATTAAAAAAAATAATTATCAGTTGTTTTTTTTTTTGTCAAATCATATATAATACTGATCTTTTCATGTAAATACAAAATAAACGAATATTGTAATACAATAATCAACTATTATTGCAATGTACATAATCTGACGAAACAGAATACAATACCTACATAATTCACCATCTACATAATTATATGCGTCGGGCAATACTGATTAGAATAATATAATATTGCAATTTTTTTTTATACTTTTCCGACAGTGGACAATATAATTATTGAATTCATCAGCGAAATGATAGGATAAAAAAATTAATAAAAAAAAAATCGAATGAGGTTACAAAATTACAGTTAGGAATTTATATATATATATAATAAAACCAAATAAATATGTTAAAACCTTGAAAATTTCAAATAGGTTCTGGTAATTCGAAAAACGCCAAGAATATTAGACGTACGGAAACGATATAAGTATTCAGTAAAAATTCCGTATGTTTCTACGAATAATTTTTTTCACTGAATTGTTACAGCAATAAAACACAAATCGAAAACAACAGAAACCGTTAAGTCTTAAGTACACCCGTTTTGTCATCGCCACCTTACCCCACACCCACAAAAAAAAAAAAAAAAAAAAAAAAAAAAAAAACATAAACCAGTTCATTTGTCGTGTTTTGATGGGATTTTTGGTTGAAAATTTGTTCGAGGGCGATAAACACAAAAATAATAATAACAATCGTGTTTAAAAAAAATAGTATAAATAGTGTCTATCTAATCCAGTGTTTCCCAACATTTTTACCACCACGGACCACTTCGACAATATTTTATAGGTCGCGCGCGGACCACCTCAATTTTACGAATACCTTTTGTTCGCTCGTTAACAAGAATACACAAAAATTTATCGAAAAATGTTAATTTTTATTACATTACTTCACTAATATATAATTATACTTTACTATACTAAAGAATTTACTTAATGTGATTTTTGTGTCTGATACCTACACGCTTATAAAAGTGGAAAATATTTATCGGTCTACAGCAGCAACAACGATAAGATAACCGTATAATATTATACGGTTCCTCAATAAGTCGTAATATTTTTCGCTATTTAAAAAAAAAAAAATAAATAATTATTAATTTGTAATAGAAATCGAAAAAAAAATCTAGGTGACCGCGGACCACCGGTCGGGAAACACCGATGTAATCGATAGAGACGAGATTTAATAATTCACGTAAGCCAATGATCAATTGATCCGCGTCGGTATAATTACGATCGTCGTAATGGATCTATCGGCCGTTGCCGATGGGCGATCATGCCCATACATTTAATTGTATTTTAATCGATAGAATGTTTTTATCGGTTTTATTTTTATTTTTTTTTAAATGGTTTCGTAACATCTTAAAATCGCGATAAACCGAACTCGACTCGCAATCGTTTTTCGTCAGCAATGATTTATCGCCGTGCACAGATAGAAATTAAATCTCTCGCGGCCACCCCCGTTGCCTATTGTTAATAATATATTCAGCCGAGAAAGAAAGAGAGAGAGTGTGAGGGAGAGAGGGGGCTGTCAAATGGGCTGAAGGAGCTGAGGGGAATATGTCTCTCTCTCCCCCACCGCACCAATGACTTCGTTATTTATTTAATAATACCTTTGTAAATATTTATATAAAAAAAAAAATAACCTCTAACCTACGTGCGTCGGGCAGGTTGACTCGATTTTTTTTTTTTTTGTTTTGTTTTTATCATTTATACGGTGCAGCGGAACGGGTAATAGCGTTAAAGTGTTACTATTATGCCCCGGGTACGTTCCTTTTTTTTTTTTTTTATTATTATACGAAATATGTCGTTTAGATAATACGTAAGTATATATATATATAATAAATTTCAAAATAATCTGTATTTAAATTTGAATATATCGAATTTTTTTCCCTCCCCCCCCCTTTTTTCTTTTCTTTTTCTCTCTACGTGGCATCTAAATCCGCGGAAAGTCGGCGCGGTGTTGGTTTGCTCGAAAACTATATACGGCCAGTTATATTTCGCAACGATTATTTAAATTGCAATAAATAGTATCCGATTATCCGTATAAAAACGACCGAAACCCACGTATAGGTATCGCGCGTGGGATTATTGCCGCTCGGAAACGATTTAAATATTTAATATTTGTATTATTATTATTTATTAAGGTCGTCCTGGATTCTTACTCGGATACGCGCGCTGCGCTTTAGAGGGCAAAACCATAGTCTTGGCGGATCCGACCGGAATATTCACGAGCATACGCGCACGTACATTGTAAAACGCCACGTCAATATAATTATATTCGAGCCGATAGTGTAAATTAAATAATGGAAACAAAAAAATGTCGTCAACTACCTGATATCCGTAAACGATTTGTCTTCTTATTCTTATTCTTCTTTTTTTTCTTTTTTTTTTCTTTTTTTTTTATAGCTCAAATCGCCAGCGTAGAGTATTCCGGTGTTTGTATATATTATAGCGATTGTTTCCGCTTGTGAAATATGATATCTGTGGCGGCTGAAAAAATCAAAAAAAAATCAAAAAATGAGTACAGGAAAATCTCGCAAAATGAATATTACTACCGTATTTTACGCTACCGGCAGCGTTCGAAGCGTATATATTTTCGCGTGACAAATTTGTACGATTTACATCCGAGGATTCTTTCCAAAAAAAAAAAAAAAAAACGACACGCTTTGCCCGCCTCCCTGTTGGGTCACCGTTGTTGACGGAAAGTCGGGAATGTAAGATACGCAGGGCAGTTTAGTTTGTATAACGAACGACGATTCTGAGCGAAGTTCCGATCAATTCGATTCGTAAACAGAATTACAATATGTTACAATAAAATAAATTACGACTGTCTGTACTTTTTTTTTTTTTTTTTTTTTTTTTTTTTTTAATTTCGAGCACTGTTTTAGAGCCAAACAATGTTATAACTGAAAATAAATTCTACGTTTCAACAAGGTTTTGTTGAGAAAAATGCAACGGAAATCTCAAAAAAAAAACCACCCCACTCTAGATGCAAAAAAATGCTACACTTGAAAGTCGGAATTGGATATCTAGTAGAAAAGTGATTAACGGACGGAACAAAAATAAATAATAAAAAAAAACACACACACACACACCATAGACGTTCGACCAATACTTCGCTGCGCTCTGAAACTGAAAAAAATAATTTGAAATTCATGTCCAGTGTCGAGATAGTCGGTTAACATTTATCTAGACAAAGAAAAAATATCGAAAAAAACGATATGCACGATGATTAAAGTAATCATAATTTTTTTTTTTGATAAACTGAACAGAATTGTATGTAAATAAAATGCTACACTTGAAAATTGGAATTGGAAATCTGGTAGGAAAATGGTAAATGGACGGAACGAAAATAAATAATAATAAAAAAACACACACACACACCATTAACGTTAGACTGAATCTAAAAAAAATCTTTTGAATCTCGTGTTCAGTGTCGAAATAGTCAGTTAACATTTATCTTCTTATTCTTTTTTTTTATGTGGTATCGCAACCTACGGGGGGAACGCTACCCGGCAGGGCAATCCTTTTCCTTCCGTTAACATTTATCTAGATAAAGAAAAAATCGATTTGCACGACGATAAAAGTCATCATAAACTAAACAAAAAATGTATGTGAATAAAACAAACTCATAGATTTTTCGTAAACCATGAGCTGATTAACGCGGTGCTCGTCTAGTCCGTATACTCGGGTTCGGATCCGGCAATCGAACACGCGGGATTTTTTCCCGTCAGTTTCCCCGTGTCCCCCTCTCTTCGTGGTCAACCCGACGTGATTTCGCATAAAAAAAAAAATAAAATAAAATCGACGGTTATTTACGAATAAAATATCGACGTGAAGCCCGGCCGGTGCGACCGGACGAAATGGGTCCCGCCAACGTCTCCGAGACATTATTATAATTTGATAACGGGTACGGCGACGAAATATCAAAATAATCCGTAATTCGATAGTTCGCCATCCGGTAAAATCACGATGGCCCGGCGTAACAAACACGGTCTTAACACGGGTCGTTATGCGAAATTAACCGATCAGAAACGGCCGGCCGCGCAGCAGTGCGTATGGAGGGTACGATGCGATAATACGACGACGGGGGACGTCTTTTCGCGGTTTTTTTCTCCTTATTTTTTTTCCCCCTTTTTTTTTTTCTTTAAGGACGGGCGAGAATCCGTCGTCAACGCCGCGAAGATCGTGACTTGGCGACGAAAGCGACGCGAAATTACTATCAATCCCGGACAGATTTCGCCCGACGGTTGGCCGGAAATAACGATAACCACCGTCATTAGCCTCTGCAGACGGTTTGTATAATACGTATAGATATAATAATATACGGTTCGTATAATATATATAATATAATATATTATGAGTCTGTCGTTAAACCGCATTTAACTTGTTCGTCGCCCTCTCTCTCACTCTTTTCTCTCTCACTGTCTCTATTCTCACTCTCTCTCTCTCTCTCTCTCTCTCTCTCTCTCTCTCTCTGTCTCGTCCGCGTGCACCTAAAATTCCGCACAGCTGTCGCCACCACCGCCGCCGCCGCCGCCGACGAAATTCGCAGGATAATACGCATTAAATATATATATATATATATATTCTATAAACGTATACAAATTATAATGTTTAATTATTTATGGAGAGCCCGAAAACGATCTCGTCCGGCCGAAAACAGTTCCAATCGTTGCAAATGAAAAACCATTTAGAGCGAACGATTTTCTTTCTTTTCCTACGTTTTATTAGGTTTTTTTTTACGTAGATTTTGTGATTATGAATTATACTTAATTTGTACAACGATCGCTTAAAATATATATATATATATATAAACGTAAAATTTCATTTTATTTGCGTTCAAAGCGTGATCCCGACACCTACGATAAACCTTGTAACAGAAAATTGGCCAAATTGTCAATAGCCATAATGATAGTTCGAAAATTTCCAAATATTTGTTGACATACAATTCAAAATCATCCAAACCTAGCCTCGCCATTGATAGAATAATGTAAACCGTGTTAACGGAGGATAGACATTTGTTTTAAGAAATGTTTAAAATTAAAAAAAGTTCAGCTAAGAATTTTGGACAAACTTCAAACGTGACAAATCTACTGAGCACAACTCGCGTAACCAAAAAAAAAAAAAAAAAAATAACCAACCAGATACGATTGTCCATTGTTAGGGCACAACTCGTGTTTGGCCTTACACTTTTAATTCGTAATATGTCATTAAACAGCAAACGAAAAATAAATGAACGAAATTTGCATTCTTCGGTTGGGTAACGTCGTTTTGTGCGGTCGGCCAGTATATGGTTTACGTGTTGTTCTTAATTGTTCTAAAACCCATAAAAATCAATAGGTCCGAAAAAAAACGATTCTGGTTCACTAGTCGTCCGTAATGTTGCAAATCAAATTGAATACTATAGGGTTTTCGCAAGACCGATAGTAAACGAAGAAAATGATCCGAAGAATTTAGATCGGTGTGCAAGTGACTATAAGTTCATTAGTACTGTCGATCGATAAAATAATTATTTTGGAGACGAGCGATGCCGAACCGTACGACGGCAGAAGTCGTAAACAGGACAAATAGATACTAAAAAAAAGAGATGAAGTAAAAAATGTAAACGTATTGTACGCTATAGGTTGGTTTACAGTTGTCGGCGGCAAGTCAAAAAGTTAGTAACATAGAAAGGAATTTAGTTTTTATCTGTACGCGATGATAAATCAATGTCAACGATAAAAACGATTACGGTTGAACGTGTTTCGAAAAATCGTGTTAATATGTTGAAAATTCGACAAATTCTATTATAGAGTAGCTATAATAATAGCTATTGATAACTCTAAAAACAAAAAAAAAAACGCCAGAATTGGTTTGACAATTGTAAAACGTCTAGAAAGTGCAAATTCGTTGAACATTTCCGGTTTTTATGATTATTTTATAACCGAATAACAACAACAACAACAACAAAAAATCGGAACTAACGGAAATCGTTATTACGTAAATATTCCCCGGTCTCGATGTTATGATAATTACATGGCGGGTCGAAAAATGAATTTTTCATCGGGCCGAATGGAGTGGAATTTGTCCCCTGAAACCATTAGGTGAAGTCGATGATTGGAGCGAGATTTTTGGGTAGACGAATCGTTAAAACGAACTGTAAAATGGTGGAAAAACAAACTGGACGGGGGGGGGGAAAATTGCACACACCGTTATGGTTTCAAAACACTTTTCGCTACGGGCCCGGCATCTTGAAAACGTTTCGGCCATTAGTCATGACGAGAGCTGATCGCTTCGGACCGATAACATTTTTTACGATTAATTTAATTTAACGTCCGCACCAGTATTACAGTGGCTCGAGGAAATAAAAAATGTTTACACGTATCCCGCGGGCGACAATACGGCCGCGCACACCGGACACAAAACAATATTATTGCGGGATTTCCCGTTAATTCGTCTTTGGCTTGCCGTGATGCCAGTGAATCCGGAGGGAATAATACGGCAACCGGCGTTTATCCGAAAGACCACAATGTCGAACTGTCTTGTGTATACCGTATTGACTTTGAAATCGGAAAATCGCGTTCAGCGGAAACGCGCCCGGACCGCGAGTGTAACTTTTGGCGCGCGTACAACGCGGGAAATTGTATTCGGAAACACCCGCGGGAAATCCGAAACGGCCCGGAGCAATAATAAAATTTTGTTCGTTTTGAAAATTAAACGCTTTTTTCGCGAGCGCGAAAAACGAATATTTGAATACGCGATTTAGCCGTATGAGAGTTCACCGAACGCCCCAGTTTCCGCCGACAAAATCGTTTTCGGCACGGCCGAAAAATCCACAAGCGGTTCCGCGTTAGTAACGCGCTGAAAGCGATTTTCGAAATTACTTTGTTTTTTGGTTTTTTTACCTTTGATATTTTCAAATTAGACAAGTATCCGGAAATTCGGAAATCTATGTAAAAAAAAAAAAAAAAATATTTAACGGTCAGAAAAACAACAAATTACTAAGAGTTGTAGCTCCGGGACCAGGACAATTAGGACATTATGTATACGTAAACATAAGCATAAAAACGTAAAAAAAAAAAAAAAAAAGGGGGAAAAAGGGAGAAAAAAAAGGAAGAAAAACCGTTTAAAAGTAGTCGTGGAAACTCAATTAGAGGGGTTGATTAGTTGCTGAAATATTGAAACGGGCCCGACTAACGATCCCGAGTACACATATACACGAAATACCCCGCCCGAAAAAAAAAAAGAAAAAAAAACACACATTACAAACATTTAAATAATTTTATTTTATGTATTATCCGTAACACGATTCGGCAGAAACTCCGTGAATGTTTCGGGCGCGTGTACGTATTATTATTGTTATATTACACACGGTGTGCGGGTAAGTTAAAATTTATAGTAAAAAGTAAGTTTCGCTCGTGTCGGGCGCACACGTCGAATATCGGAATCCGACCGGGAAAAGGGGGACCCGCGGAGATATTAAATTGTAATTTTGTCGTTGAGTTTTTTGTGATTTCCGTCTGGCTTTGTGCATTAAACACTATTAGCGCCGAATGTGTTTAGGCCGCGGGACCAAATACACTCGACACGTATCGTCAGATTACAATTTTTATTTTTTTTTTTTTTTTTATATATATACGTCGTTATATAATTTATATATACGAGGTGTGGTTATTATTAACGAGACTATCTACTTAGCGTTAAGGCATGAGTAGATAAGGGTATAATGGTAGTATATTTGTAATCTATGAATATCACTGCATCGAACAATACCAGTTTAATCAGTTTCCAATTTGTAGTCTATGTGTAAGCGTCGTTTAAATTGACCTCTTACGTGTTGAATGTCGTAATCATGCCGGACGACAAAATTGAACAACGTATTAATTTAAAATTTTTAGTGAAACTTGGAAAATCTGCGACCGAAAGTTTTAATTTATTAACTGAAGTATATGGAGATAGTGTCCTATCACGACCACGTGTTTTTGAGTGGCACAAACGATTTCGTGAGGGTAGTGAAGAAGTTGAAGACAATCAACGGGTGGGTCGTCCATGTTGGTCGTATTTTTCGATATTAAGGGTGTAATAATGACAGAATGGGTACCTCAGGGACAAACTGTGAATCAACATTATTACCTTCAAGTATTGACAATACTCAGAGAACGAGTAAGAAGAAAGCGGCCTGAGTTGTGGGAAAATGACTCTTGGATCTTGCATCAAGACAATGCGCCGGCTCACAGTGCCTTATCTGTAAAGCGATTTCTAGCTAAAAATCGAACTCCAGTGCTTCAACACCCCCCATATTCACCAGATCTCGCTCCATGCGACTTTTGGCTTTTTCCAAAATTAAAAAGTGCGTTAAAGGGCACACATTTTGAGTCAGTTGAAGCTGTAAAAACAAAAGCGACAGAGGTGTTAAAGACATTGCAAGAAAAGGATTTCCAACACTGTTTTAACCAATGGAAAATTAGAATGGAGCGATGTGTCAAACATGGAGGGGAGTATATAGAAGGGGAAAAATGTTAAACCATTAAAAAATATAAATAAAAAGTTTTTACAGAGAAAATCTCGTTATTTATTAGCCACACCTCGTATATTAGGGTTAGGTTGAGAAATCCCCGCGGCTCGGCTAAAGGTTTTCCACGCGTTCAATTACACAGTATTTTTTTTGTTAATAACACGATAATTATCTGTCTATACACTTCGAGCGAACAAAACGCGTATAAAAAAAAAAAAAAAATCTGTTCGGACGTTTTATTTTACAGTCTGTCTACATATGTACATTTTTTTTTTTTTTTTTTTAATGATAATTCAAAACTACCGGATACGCGTACCCACGCCCGAGTTTAATTACACTGGATTAATATGGGAATTCCATAAAAAAAAAAAAAAAAAACCCACTTGTTTTCTTAAATTTTGTTAGGTGGCTATTTATTATAATTATCAAATCAGGTTTATTGACGAATTGAATGAAATCTATCCGGAATAAATCGACTATTAATTCAAGTAAAATCGACGAATTTAACGTGACGGATTATATAAACAAGGTAAATAAAAAATATAAACGATCGTTTGAAACGAAAAACGATTCTGAGCGAAGTTCGGTTAGGCGTGTTTTTCGAATAAATTACAATTGTTCGTGTTTTAACGGATTCGGACACTAAATGAATACAAAAGCACCGGGCAATTCCGGAACAAGCATTATAACCAATATAAATAACTTAAAAAAACAGAATACTTTTATTTTTTTCTATTGGGTTTGGATGATATCTAATTTTCTAAAATAATGTTACGTTTGTATAATAAATGTTCTGGTTTAATAGTAATTCCATTATGTTATTAGTGTTGCCGTGGTCACTGAAGAAATTATTGTTATGTAGCACCGAAAGTCGTTTAGAAAATTGCGTAATCAATTTATTGTATTTCATTTTCTTCTTTTTCTTTATTTAATCGGTATTAACGGTTTATACGAACGATAATTTTCCAGCGAGAATAACTATGTTCTCCAATACTGAGGTAATGTCATAACGCCGGTGCTCCGGATCCGGTTGTACAACATTCGGTGCGCTTTATGATACGTGTTTTCTTGTAGATGATATGGTTTGCTCAAGATGTAAACGACAACGACGACGACACGATGGAATGGGAGTATTACAGTTACCCGTACGACACTGACGACTCGGGCTACACGCCTATGGACGTGGACGACCAGCAGGAGGGCCCAGAATCGTCGTGGCAGGTAGACGAGAATTTAACATATTTTGGCCTATATCCGAATCGAAAACGCCCCAAAGCACTTACTTTACCGTAACGTTAACTATTTTTTTCAACCACTAAGTACCGCTTTTTGCTACCTGTAATTATTAATCCCGTGCAAAAAAATTATCAGGCATCATTTCCACTCGGCCGTTACCGAGTGCTGTTCGCGTAAAACCGTAGAAATAATCGAAAATTGTACGAGGCCTGTTCCGAAAAGTTTTCGAATTTTTCAATTTTTTATTTATAGTGCTTACCTACAAGCTATTGAGACTTATCACCCCCGAAATATTCTCCCACTTGGATTATACACTTTTGCCAACGACGTTTCAATTGTTGAAAGTAATCCTGGAAAGCAATTTCTGGAATTGCTCGTAGCTCCATTAGCAAATTTTCTTTTAATTCGTCTATCGTAGAAAATCATTGTCCTTTAAACGGGGATTTTAGATTTGGAAATTAAAAAAAAGTCTGCTGGTGCCAAGTCGGGAGAATATGGTGGATGAAGAAGCACGGTCATGTGATTTTTCACGCAAAAATCTCGAATTAACAGGGAAGTGTGTGCCGGAGCATTGTCGTGATGGAGAAACCATGAGTTTTTCTTCCACACTTCAGGACTTATCCTCCGCACTTTTTCTCGAAGACGTTTTAATACTTTTAGACAATACCATCGGTTAACAGTTTGACCTGCGGGTAGAAATTCGTGATGAATAACTCCCAGTTTGTCAAAAAAAACCCGTTAGCAAAACTTTGACGTTTGTCATTGGACGTTTATCACCTTTGTTTGGACTTTTGTCTCAATATCAAGCCATAGACCCACGTCTCATCACCCGTTATAATTTGCTCCATGAACATATTCGTATCATCATTTGCGCCATCTAACAATTCTTGAGAGTTGGTTACGCGGTTGTCTTTCTGATTTTGCGACATCAACCGAGGGACAAACTATGCTTCAACGCGGTGCATTCCAAGTTTTTCTACCAGGATTTCATGACATGAACCAACCGATATGTTACAATCTTTCGCAATTTCTCGAACAGTTATAACGTCTATTAGACCGCACAATTTCATTGACTTTTGTCATATGAGCATCGTCTGTCGATGTCTACGGACGTCCTGAACGTGGGTCCGTCATCAACTGATTCCCGACCGTCTTTAAAACGTTTAAACCAATCGTAACACTGAGTAGGTCCTAAACACTGATCGCCATAAGCATTTCGCAACATTTTACGAGTCTCAGTAAAAGATTTACAAAATTTTAACACAAAATCAAATATTAATACGTTGTTCGTGTATGTTGTTAAAAATCGCACAATACACACGACTCGTTTACTTTGAACGCGCACGGGTTAGGGTATTGGTTAAACAGCAATAAAAATTTGAGATTTAATTTAAAGGATAGCTGTTTATTTCTATTTTATTTTAATCAAATAACATTTACGTTATTATAGATTTTCTATTTTTAGTTCGGGAACAGACCTCGTATACGCCTCCAAATAGGCCAGCAATCGTTTCAGAAACTTGCACGCCTTAAAGGGCTCATATTTATTTATATTTTGTAAAAAATAAATTTATTGGTTTTTCCTCCCCCCCCCTTTATTTATTCGAACAGTATTTTTAGATTGTAAGATTATGTTTTCTCGTACTGCGGTAACGTCTTGATAACACGGTGCTACGTGATTTCGGTTGTATTAAATTCGGTACGCGTAACGATATCGTTTTCCAGACGATATTGTTTGCTCAAGATGAAGATGACGACGCCAAAATGGAATGCGATTCGTATGAAACCGTTGGCAACAGTTTCGGCTGTATGGCTATGGAAGTGGATGACTGGCAGCCGTCCCGGGAGGTAGAAGAAAATTTAACTTATTTTGGCCCGTAACCGAATTGACAAAACTGTAAAGGTCTAACTATATTATTACGCTCAACTTTTACTTTCGCCGCTATGTTCAAGCAATTTATTAAGCACATTCACTAATCCGTTCCTTTGTATAGACAATAAAATACACGTGGTGTATCAACTTGGTGATAAAACACCGAAAAAAAATAACCAATTTAATGGCGCATAAAACACGTTTCTATCTTCATATCCGTAGATATGAATCATATTTTAAATTATTATTGTTGACATTGGTTGCCAAAATGGCGTACAATCCTATAATAATCGGTAGTCAGTTGACAATTATAACGTATTATACGTCTTTAGTGTTTTTGTAATTGTTACATATTATTTTTTTTTTTTGAAAATTATAAAATGTCTACATATTTTACGAAAATTCGTTAACAATTATTTGATATTAATTTTTACGAAAATATGCTTTCCAACGAGCAAGTTTTTTGGAAAATTTGAACGAAATTTTGGCAGATGACTATTCAAAAAATGATATTCTGTGTCTACACACTACTTTTGTTTTCTGACGTGGAAAACTTCCGCCTGTACGTTTACATAATGAACTCATACCGAACGTCGACACTGCCAAATAAAATAATAATAATATCTAACCATAGATCACCAATCACTAATCACCGGCTAAACGTCGTTTTCACCTAAAAAATTTAAATTAAATAGACGACCATTACCCATTCGTACGCATCCTAGACCAATTTTCAAACATATTCACCAAATCCGAAATACACATATATAACTTTCTACTTAAACCACCACGTATGGTATTTAGCTCAAAGGTTAGGCAAACAAAAAAAAAAGCTAACATATGTTTTAATCTAAAATCCTAATGCTAATAAATTACGCCTCCCCCTACATCTCAAATCGCATCGTTGGCACACATCTTTGGTACAGGTTTATTCGAACAGTCAATGTAAGTTAGCCCAAGCTACGCGATTCGAAATTTAAATATTAGATACTACATATATTTCCGACCCACGAATCCCTCCAGGAGGCGCATATAACAGCGAGACCTTAAAAATTAAATTTAACGTAAGACCACAATAACTTATAAACCGCGCCCCACTGGATTATTCTTTCCCTACGTCAACCAGTAAGTCATCGTGTAATTATCTTGATAAAAAAAAAAAAATAAAAATATTCGTCGTTTAGTCGCTATGCAAATTTGACGAGTCGGCAATTTACAAAAGAAAAATTTAAAAATACTCCTTTTTTCTTCGCCACCTCCCTCCCCTTACGTTAGTTTTAGCTTTTTATAAAATGATTCAAAATAGCGTACGGTGTCAAATGTATTTTTTAACAAAATATTGTATATTATATATATTATATATATATACGACTTTCATCGCTATTTAACACTATTTCGTTTTCTAGCGACGATGAGTTGCCTGTAATCAATTACAATTCCCAATAATTCAAAATTTTTCAATTTTCATTTGCGGTTTTTCCGTGATCGAAGACACAGTCGTGCCTTTTTTGTTTGATTCATAATAAAATAAACCAACCGTAGCAGTGCCATACGGTGAAATTCACGTCATCTTGTTGTAATGTATGTATTTATTATGAAAATGACAACTAAATGTTATTTAAACGTTATTATGATATTGTTATTGTGTGTATTTTGTTATTGTGTTATTAGTATTAATACTATTTTGTAAATTGGGATTTATTTTCATTTTTTTTTTTTTTTTTTAGTTCTAATTCGCAATTTTCGTAGACGTTTAACTATTTAATTGGGAAATTTTCAAACGTTTTTTTAATCATATTATACCCTATGCTGATCGATCGAATTTCGCAGAATCGTTTTAATCCGTATTAATGTCCATATAGTAGAAGCCGCTTATTAAGAACACTTTAAGACCTAGGAAAACTATGTAAATTAGTTTATTTCTAATATTGGTTTTATTTATTATGAAAAAAAAATGTATAATTAAAGAAAAAAAGAAAAAAAATTTTTTATATGTTATATAAAATATGTATTTATTAACGTCTGTTTTTTTTTTTTTTTTTTTTTTGCGTCGAGTAACTCGATAGTCATGGTTTCGTCAGAATAATGTTGCTCAAAGCTAGACGGTTTGGTTAGGTTAGACTTGAGTACTTTCCTAAAGATACTAAGAGAATAATACGTGTCTATTTTTTTTAAAAAAAGATCTTTCATTCGAATTATCAACCAATAAATCGCGGAAAGTATTTGAACGGTTTAAAATGTCTGATAATTTTTTACGAGCAGGCCCCAATACATGGCAAGATTTAGACGACTATAAACAAGCTAAAGATATTATTTTGTCATTAAAAATTGTTAACGACCGAGCAGTGAGGGATTAAGTTCATGTACCAGTACAATGAATAATTTTCCAAATAAGAAGACCAAAAACAATTTTTCTTACAAGTATTTACCTATTTGTGTTGTCTTATAGAAATTCAATAAATAATTAAATCGAAATGTCTAATTTATTTGTGAATTTTGCAGATTGTTCGTGAATATCATAAAAAAAAACTGAGTGTAGTTTTAATAAAGACTTATAAATATTAAATTTATAGACTATTATATTGTACAATGACGAATGAAATTTATTCTCATTAATTTATTTGTTAAAAATTTAATTTTATATCATTTTTGTTCACAATGTTTTTTTGCATATCTCCAACCGTTTATTAAATATGTTTAAAAAAAACCGTAAAATAAATATTTTCGCCAATTGAATTAATTGTAATTTATAAATATATAATAAATATATGAATAAATCGTTTTTTTTTTTCGTAGAAAACAATTGGTTTTGGAGAAGTTTTGTTACATGAAAATATATAGAGAATATTATGTTCCTGGAAAAAGCACCCCTTATATGCTATTATTCTACGTGCTATAGTTTTTGAGTAGAACTCAAAAAAACTACGCTAATTGGCCATATTTTAACCCTCTTGTGGCACCGGAAGGGGGTGACAACATCGTCGAATTTAACCCAAATTACTTTTTTTATAGTATCGGACAATATGAGAGGGACCTTGCATGAAATAAATAGAATTGAAATTTAAGGACCACCCTTATATGTTTTGAAAAAGATTATTTTAGGGACCACCC
The DNA here is from genome assembly GCA_956483605.1 of Tuberolachnus salignus. Lineage (NCBI taxonomy): Eukaryota > Metazoa > Arthropoda > Insecta > Hemiptera > Aphididae > Tuberolachnus > Tuberolachnus salignus. Next base: position 47,291,578 of record OY101429.1, on the reverse strand, counting down.
TAATATAAATAGATATATAGATATATAGCATTTTGAAAAAGATTATTCGAAAAACAATTAATAACCTAAAAACCCAATGTTTGTAGACCATTTTAATATCTATAATAAAAATGTATGTAAAAACAATCAATTTATCCAAACAAATACGTTTGTTAATGTTTGTTGCGTTTGCTCATTTTAAGATTTTATACGATTATAGAATATAAACGGTAGAATAATATTTTAGTGAATATGTTTACGCGTTGAAATCATAGGTGTGCGAGTTTTTCAAATTCATAAACCCTCCAAGACAACCGGTGTTTCCAAATGTCGGGAAATATCGCAAAATTCACTAAATTTTAGAAACCCGGTGCTAAGGGACATGGGTCCCGGGCCGAACACTCGTGTTCTTGAATTTTAAATATTCGTCTTAATTTTGTTTAGCTTTTAACTATTGATTCGGTATTAACATAATTTGTTATATTTCAGTAAATTTTGTTCGCGGGCATGCCATTGTTGTAGGTGGTGATTGGGCAAGTTAGAATATATGTAGAGGGGAATTTAATTTACAACGGAAACCGATTCTGAGTGAAATTCGGTAAAAAAAAAAAAAATAAAGTACTAATTTGTACTTCATTTGGTATTAGCAAAACGAATTTTATCCACGTGAATCGAAAAATATAGTACGCGATATTCAGTGATTTTCACTATTTTCATTAAAATGTATAAATTTGTGTCAAATTGTATCCAGAGAAAACAAAATAAAACCAGACAATAAAAAACAATAGTTGTGGATAATTCAAAATCACTTGAATATATTAAACATTCTACGTCGTCTTGATAGGGATAAGTATTTAGTGAAAAATAACAACAAAACAATGAAATCGAAATTAACATAAATCGTTATTCCGTAAAAACAAAAAATTGTATTCCCGATGTTCCTCCCCCTAATGTATTAATGTAATGGTATTAAGAAAATGACGAAAAAAATCTAAAAATGAATTCCCCGAGGCACTAGCTAGAGCCCCTCCCCCCCTAATGTAGATTTTCAAGCAGTGTGAAAAGATGCTCACAGGCAGAAGACATTTTTGTTTTTTTTTAAAATACACACCAACGTTACGCCGAGAATCTAATATCGTCTGTTATATTTTTTTACGTTAAGTTAAAAAAATAATGTATATATATATATATATAGATATTATAATTATAAATTATTATTAAGCGCAAATTTCCTTGCCCGTTTACACGCAGACGAGAGTTATAGGGTCTAAATTTACGGTTATTAATTATATTGTACTGCAGCGGGGTGCATTATGCACGAGTAGAAGGACCGAAGGACAGACGGCAAAAAATGAGACGAGTGACACTCGTGGCAAAAAAAAAAAAAAAAAAAAATTCCACCCGAATAATCGTATGATAAATAATGTACGTTTTAGTTAAAGGTAAAAACCTGCTTAAAATAGAAATAATATTGAATTATTGTTATATACGAGACGTACGTGAGATCGGTATATAAAATCAAAAAAAATACCCCAACAAATAATGTTACAATATACAGTGTCGAGGATACTATCTAGATAAAAATCATCTCTAAGATACATTTACATAACGGCATACTATCTTATATTTATCTTTTATTTTCTAAATACTTTATCTTTATCCACTTAATTTTTTTTTATTTTAGGTACGTAGACAATAGATGTACCTAAATTATATCATAACTAATCAATAGTTATTTTTTTTTTTTTGGTTTTTTAACCACGCTCTAACTTTGGTAATTTACTAACATGTCTGAATGTGTCACTATGTTTTGTCTAAACCTATTGATCGTATTCAAAAAAAAAAAAAAAAACAATATAAAATGCACCTATAGTATTCTGAACGTTTTCAAAATGCGTTTCGAATCGAAATTGCCTACGTATTCGTAAATAAATATTAACCATTGTCAGTTATCTATTGATAATTAAAAAAAATTACCCTATTTATTTTTATTTTAAATAAATATCTATAGTCGTTATGGTTATATTTTATCAACAATATAACGAAAATTACTAACGAACGTTCCCAAAACCGATTGTTTAATAATAATAAAATAAAAAAAGATATAAAGTATATCTTTATGTTTACGAATCCTGTAGAGTTTACGACCGCCGCCCGTAAAAAAACAAATCGACTAACCGTTTATCGTACACGGGTGTCGAAATCCTTCCAAAGTTATCGGCTACGATATTATAAGAGCACCTCGCCTTGTGGATGAAAAATATTCGGCGATAGTACACTGCGGCTGCAGCACTTATAAATCGGTATACGAGATGGGACGGCGGTAAAAACAATAAAATCACAATCTTTCCGGACAACTTTTTTGTCGGACTTCTCTAGGAAAAAGAAATTGTTTTTCTCTCTCTCTCTCTCTCTCTCTCTCTCTCTCTCTCTCTCTCCATTCGTACCGATATATTATTATTTTTATGCGGTTTGTGTCCGGCCAAATCGATGTCCACTGACGATTTGATAAATCGCATTACACCGTTCATACCGCCAGCGTTCGTAACTCGGAATTGAAATTGAAAAACTATCGTTTTTATTAGTTACTTAACGCATATGGTAAATTGTATACTTTCGGGTCGACTGATATTTTGGAGTTGCGGTCCAAACGAATGTTAACGGGCACTACGCCGTCCGTTTAGTTATCGGGATTAGTTATCTCCGGACTCGCCTTGAAATCGGAACCTTCTCATTTCCCGTCATGTTAACAGTGTACGGTATTTTTTTTTATGTAACGACTCGTATAATTCAACGTGGTTTTTACTACTGTCAGGGCCCGCGGTGTGTTCGAATTGGTTCCGAAACGTCCGAATTAATGGCCGCTGGGTTGTTGCGTAGGACGTGTACTAATTTGTTCCCAGATTATTTCGAAATAAATTTCAATTCCCCGGCACATTGTGTACAGACATAGGACCGTCTGCGAATATACTACGCAATTATGTGTTTTTCCGTTACGATAATTGGCCATAATGCGACAATGATAATGTTTTTCATATAGTAGTCGCACTGTAATATTAGGTTATTTGAAACTTATCTTGATAATATCTTATCTTATTTAGATGTTGATTATGTTGATATATGTCTGAAGTTTATCTAACAGTAATTATCTTTTGGAAAATTGTCTAGATATAATATACCTACAATGAAATAAATATTAACCGTTTTACTCGTAGTGGAAATATTAAATACTTAACTGTGTCGTTTCAATTTCAGCGAGCAATTCAAAGTCACACTGGGCATGCAGTAAGGATTCACAACTTTTACAGTTACACAATTATTTTAACCGTTTACATTTTTATCTCCCCGCTATATTGTCAACAGATAATTTTTAAAAATTATCTATTTTTTTTTTTTTTATCCAGATAATATCCAAATTATCTATTATCTTATCAGAGATAATTTAACTATTTGTTATCTTAATCTGTATCTAGATTATTTTGAAGCAATTTACTTTTATCATTATCTAGATACATTTCACTTATCTGCGTCACGACTTTGTTGATACATTTCGTTAATGTATTGAAATCCAATCTATCCAATAGTTGTTTTCATTCCAATAGTAGTTGATGTGACTGTATTGAATATGATTACCCCGTTGTATTAATAAAACAATTATCGTTTGTACAAATTAAAATGATATCACGTATTGTCGTATACGAAAAAATAGGTTTTTTTTTTCGCTGTGCTTTTTGACTGGTTTTTTAAACGTGTCAAACTCGTGTTTGCGTTATTCCGACGAAAGGCATTGCCACTCTGTTGGACGGGGGGGGGCGGAGAAGACGAGGCCTCTGCTCCCTCCGGAACATTCGCAAAAGTGGGCATTGTAAATACGAGTCGCGTGCTATTTATTGTGCCGTAGTCAGGGACGGAATTGGCACACCGGAAAATTGAAAAATTCCCCGGCGGGACGCTGTCTATATTTATGATTTTTACTTACAAAATAGACATATTTTATTTTTTTTTTAATTGCATAAATCGTGGTCGGCGGGCCGAACAGATTGGACTGATAATTTCCCTGACAATCACGATTTTAACGATTTTCATTGCGACCTACGTCCGGCAGACAGACAGCGATCTACAATTTCTTATCGATCTAGTTTTTTCTATTTATAGCATTGGAGTTTTACGTCTGTTTTCAGTAATGCGTATAATAATGCTAAATGTCGACTATTGTTAGCGAATAGTGTGTTATCTACATTGGTATTTACTACACAGCCAATAGGCGCGTACGCACGAATGAAAAAAAATTGACGAATGCTCGCGCATGTTCGCGCGCGTCCCATTCAGTGCGGTCGTGCGGACGTGTTCGCGAACGTTCGCATCCATTCGTCGACGTTCGCCGAACAGGTCGCACGGCGAGCCGTCGTCTGTCCGGTACCCGTGCCGCGCTCATGGGAACACCGCGAGCATTCGAGTCGCCGTGTGCAACGGTTATTTTCTGAATGTGTGTTGTACGCCAAACGCCAATAACGAATATTCCTTTATAATTTGTATAGAATTATATATTATTAAAAAAAAAAAAAAAAAAAAAAAAAAAAAAAAATGGATTGGGAAAGTCGACTATGGTGTAAATCGATTTAAAGAATATCGACACAATGATGTGACCATGGGACCCAAAAGGTCCATGGTATTATTCCGAAAATTCGTAACACGATGCGTGATGCTCGATTTCAAAAAATCTGAACAGAGATAAGGGAAGAAGTAAAAACGATAACACCGAGTTTACCACGGTTCTTTTCGCTGGGAAAAGATCAAAAAAAAAAAAAAAAAATAGTACCGGGATTGAAATGGGTAGGAATTGTAATTTATGTAAGTTTATGATTAATTATATTCTATACTTCACGCATTACAAGTATATGGTTAATAGAGTTAAAAATACAGTTGAAACAGAATGAGAACGATGTCACGGGACACGTCTGGAACAGGAGCGAATGGGTAAATATCGCGCGTCGCACATTCTGTACACGCGGACCGGACGAAATTCATCCGGAATTTTTTTTTATTTTTTCGTTAAATTACGAAACGTTATATATATGCATTTAAAATATTTAAAAATATATACTTACGATGTTTCCCCGTCACGAGTTTGATTAATCGTTACGTTTTTTTTGTCGGCGTGCCACGCGGTGCCTCGACCATTGCACGTATAGGTGGAATACAAATGGAGGTGGAACTGAGGACAGTATTATAACAACGTGTACAAGAATTGGCGGTCTCCCGTTGTGCCGGATAGCACAGTACCCTGAGGGTAGAGCCGGCGAAAATACGATATTTAACTATAAAAATACGACCCCGGAAAACGATCCGGAACCGGCGGCGACGGTGCGAAATAATAAAAAGTTTCGCTTTTCCAAGTGTCTTTTATACACGGCACCGGATTGTATATGCGGCACTTGAAAATATGAGAGTGAACGTTATAACCAGTCGAAAAGTCGATAGAAGTTAATCCGCACGCTTTTAACTTATCCGCTTTGGTTTTAATTTCAACACAATATTCAATTTTCGAAAGCTACTTAAACGCTGGTTTTTTTTTTGGGTTATTATTACGGGCTATTTATATTAGGCATTTTTGAATTGCCTAGGTGTTTAATTTTATATTTGGTTTTATTTAACGCTTGACAATTGTTCTCGTCACTAGTCGCACTAACTGGTAAGAGAGAAAATTGTCGCGTTCAAACGTTTGATGAAAATCGTAAAAATCACGGCAGTTGAAACCAATTTACCAATTCATTTGAATACACGATTTTTTTTTTTGTTGCGCCCATAAAAACACACGACACGAGAAATTTGAATTGGAAAAATACAGAGAATCGTAATTTATTTTGTACTCACAAAATAGTACGATATTTTCAATTGTAAATTATCAACACACATTCAATCAAAGTTCGTCTAGAACGGTCTTCCGTTAGCAACGATTTTCATCGTACAGCCTATAACAGTGGCCCACCCCGGTTGGGTGGGAAATGTGTCCGGTTTTTTTTTTTTTTTATATTTAAAAAATGCCCTATGCGTAAAATCCCCGACGCTCGTTTATAGTGAATACGCCGTCGATTGTGATCGGTCTGACAAACGCTTTTTTTTTTTTTTGTCTCCTTCTAAAGAACCCTATAGAACCCTAAGTTTTCGAAACGCGTTTCGGAGTTATGTTTTAGTAACAGGGTGCCCGGTGAAGTGTTAACCTCGAGTGAATATCGGCCAAAAAAATCGGCAGTGCCCATCGGTGGAAAAGAACAGCGAAATTATAATTATCAAATGGGAAACAACAACGCGGTTTGTGCGACTGCCGTGCGTCGGTTTGTGTGTACAACACAGTAGGGAGAGGAACGAATATTATTTCCCGTCGGTTTATACGTTGGAAATCTTTTCGCGTGAATATTCTCTAATAGTATTACGAACGGGAAATTTATGAATATTCATAATAATGCAACGACCGACGACGGAGCCGTATTTGAAAAACCGCGTTGAACTATGTTTATTACCGTAAATTTAAATCGCGAAAAATACGATTGTGTCGATGTTTTATAGGGCCGGCCGTTCCGTATTATAATATTTGCATATTCCATTATTCGGTTAATAATATGTTCGCAGGTATATATAAGGCCCGGAGTTTCCGGAGTAAATCAAAAATCATTAATTCCCCATTTTGACGGATCGATTAACCACGGAATTGATACACGGCCAAAGGTTTACGGCGTAACATAATTAATATCGTACGCCTCGTCCGAATCGGAAAAGTCGAAAATATTTTACCAATAAACGCCCCCACTGACCCTCTTCTGTTAACCGATTAAAAAATAATTCCGCGGTTCCAAACGCGAGCGACGAAGCTATTTTCTACGTACAAAAACCGGCGTTTTTTTTTTTTCCCCCTCGTTAATGTACAAAAGTGCACCGACATTATGATGTTTCATCCCCGTCGTTTAATTGAAAATTATAAAAAAAATGAAATATATATATGCGGTATACGACGGGTAGGTATTAAAATTAAACCGAAAATACTGATAGCGTTTGCACGTAAAAAAAAAAAAACAAAAAAGGTAATGTAATATTAAAATATTATCGAAAACGCATTATTATTTTAACGGAAAATCCGTATAGTGATCCAATGTGTGATCTACTCGCAAACACAAAAGCTCAGTAACACAATACAACACGAAAAACCGTTTTGGTAAAATATTTATTTTGTCTAGATAATGTTTTTACGCGTCTGTACGGGGCGTTCAGTGTTTTCGGTGTCCGGATTAATTTTTTAGAAATGTCTCTCGCTGTGATTAATACAAAAGTATTCATTCACGAAAAACCAAATCCGGCGTGTTTTGCACCGTCGGCGCATACTGTATAGGGCAATTTGATAACGAAAAATCATTGCAAAATGGAAGCGTTTCAGATCAAAGTTCGGTTGAAAATGGATTGTTAGGTTTAAATTTAAAATTATATCAATTCGGTTATTACGAAACAATTTACAATCAACCGAATGTGTATTTAACCGAATTTCAACGTAAATTTGAATATAAAACGCCGATGAAAATAAATAACAAAATTCGTTTCCACATAAAACAAACAAAAAAAAAAACATCTAACATTTCAAAACAGCTATTCCGTAATTCAAAAACCGTCCAAATGTTTTGGGAATTGTACAACGTCTAGAAAGTGTACGTGTTATTAGTGTTTGGTGCGATTTTCAGATCTCTACGATTATGTGTGTCTGAACTACAACTAAAAAAAAAAAAAAAAAAATAAAAAAAAATCGAAAATAACAGAAACCGGAATCGCGAAATAATTGGACGTTTTGAATGCGTTTTTCCGAGTTTTCTCACATTCTTAAGAAGAGTTCAAAAACATCAAAATAAGACCCCCCCCCCCCACACACACACACACACACACATTTACCAAATATATCCGAAACGTTTCAAAAAATTGCCTTTGGAGTTGGAGTTGGAGAAAAATGTCCGGATTCATCGACAGGTGTGATCAGTGAGACGCGCCCTTCTGGGCGTTCGGCGGAAAGGGACGATGGTGTAAATTATTAATCGTGAACAAATCGCAGCGTTTTCTCGCACGGCTAACCCGACGACGAGAATTTTAAAGCCCGGCCCGAAACAGCAAACGTTTTTTTGTCGAACACATAGTTTCCTTGGTACACTTGACGAATTATAGAAATGTCGAGATTATATTACCGGATAAATATTCGGCCCGGGGTCGTTGTCTAAAATTTAAGCCGATGCGAGAGTGCGGGGGGGAGGGGAGGGGCCCAAACATTGGCTCAACAGTTAAATAAAAAAATGAGAGAGTCTATAGACAATAAAATAATAATCGATAAATTTGAAGATAATCGGGGGGACGGGAAACAGACTTCAAAACCACCGTCGTCGGGCAGCGGGTCGCCACTACTGTTTTGGACGGGTCGCGATTTACATCCGCGGAGGTATTATAATAATATTATTGTTTCGCAATAACATAATATAATAATATCTCAATACGCGATAATCGTCGGGGTTTTTTTTTTTTTGTTTTCGAAACGCACGCAAAAACCGTTTCGGGCGGGGATTTTAACAATTTTTTTTTTTTATATTTAAATACCCGCCGCGAAAACGGACGATAAATCATAACGGCCGCGAAGCGTTCGGGCGTACCGTCGCGAGCGCGGCGGACGGCGACGGCGGACCGGACGACCGCCGCCGTCGTATAATATTATAATAATAATAAAAAAAATAAAAAAAAATACTAACAATAATAATGTAAAAATTCGAATTTAATGTAAAATATTATACAAACGTACAGCGTTTCGGGTTTGTAGGGTAAAACAATATAGGTGTATACGGTTAAATTATACGCGGGTACGCCCCTCTCGATTATAATATTATAATAATATTCCGTACGTCGCTACGGTAATATTTCATACGTTTCGAGGCGTTTTTAAAGTCACCGTATTTATATATATATATATATTTTTTTTTTCATATATTAATAGGTACTTTGGAATTATTATAATTTTTTGAATTTTTTTTTGTCGTTCATAACACTATAACGCGTGTTCTGTGTGTGCGTGGACTGGTTTTGATATTCCGCCGCCATAAATCAGAAAATTATTATGTAATTAAAGAAAGGGTTTTTTTTTTTTTTATACGCCTTATCTCGTATTATTCGTGGTGGTGGTGGTGGTGGTGGTGGTGGTGGGTAAAACAATAGTACGTATGAACAGAAACCGTTATCGATTTTCGTCGTTTTGCCCCCGTTATGATGGAAACTACTGGGGGGAAATCGAGAGGAAAATGAAAATCACCTCCTCGACTATTCCGATAGGAGCGCGATATACTTCGGGTCGATAGGAAGGTTCGCGGACGGATACAAATTGAAAAACAAAAAATAAATAAATAAAAAAATACGCGCGCCGTAGTAACACCGGTATATCGTTTCTCGTTCCGACCGGAATCTAAATATATGTATGAATAGGCGAATAGGACATAATTAATTAAACTGTTAAGGTTAAACCGACTAGACAAACATTATAATCGTACGGCCGAGAAACCCAGAGAAATTAAGTCTAAAGTTCGAGCGTGAAAAATTGAAATGTAAACATTTAACCCCCAACACCCATCTATCTGGGTTCAAAATGGGTTCTACATCTCATTCTTTTTTGTTTTTTTTTTTTTTTTTTGTAGTATAAAATATCACAATTTCTCTTCTTTTTTTTCTATGTACAATGTGAAAGTTTCTATGCATTTTTATTAGTCAATGGGAAAAAAAAAAAAAAAAAAAAAAAATGAAAAAAAAATCCACGTCTTACCGAATAATCCAAAATAATTGTAATAAAGTTTTTTTTTTTTTTTTCTTTTCCCCATTCGTACAGTTATAGTTAGACGGCCAAAAACTCGCGAATATAACGACACCGGCGTGTATCTGTAGAAAATCAGTCGACCGAATTATTTGGAAATCTACTTTTCGAACAAAATATAATAATTCTCGTTTAGAATACGAGTTATTATTATTTTTTTATTTTTTTTTTTTTTTCATCTTCATCTTTTTCAAACTTTTATTTTCGATCAAAAACATACACACCCCTTGGACCGTAGCTTAATAAATCTGGATTATATATTTGCTTAGTACCGTCAAACGCTCGTAGGGCTCGGATTTTAAAAAGCACAATATACAACAATAAAAGACCACAAGTGCTTGAAAAAAAATCAAAATAGCAGCATATTTGTTTAAAAAAAAAAAAAACAAAGTGTTGAACACAAATTGTGAGCTGCGCCTACCGTCATATACACGAGCAAAAATCGGATGTATTCATTTCGCATTAATTCAATAAAAATTGTTATGTTTTTATGGCACAATAAACGTAATGAAATGCCAAAACTGGAATAATTGCAACAGGAAAAAAATAAACAAAAACAATAAATAAGCATTTAGATTTAAAAAAAAAAAAAAAAAAAGCGTAAAAAAGAATTGATTTATTTCGATGCAGTAAGACACGAAACGAATTTATATATAAAAATTACATTTCTGTCTCATATAGAAAAACAGAAACATATGCTACGAAAATCCGAGCCCTAGTTATAAATAATTATCGTGATAAATCACCGCCATAACGCCGTTCATTTAATACGAGTACAATTTTTTTTTTTTTTTTAATTTTATTTCAAGCGTAAAACATGGTTTTTTTTTTTTTTGAGAACTTTTCAATCCGCGTCTCCTCGACGACTTTGTCCAGGTCAACGAGCAACATTAGAAATTGCCAGTTTTTTGTTGTTGTTTTGTTTTTGCAATCCTTCGTTTCTCGTTAAACGCAACAAAAAAAAAAACGGTCGATTTAAATGTAAAAAAATCTTATCCAGAGACATTGTCGTTTGAAAAACTCAACATAAATGTGTTCGAATGGTCGAATTTCGACGATTTTCAAAAATGCAGCATGTGGATTTTCACTCGTGTACCGGTATTGGGAAACGAAAATTCGTTATACTGAAATGTTAAACCGGAAGACATTGAGCGTGACGGGGACAATAGGCAGATTGATCGTAAAAACAGGGAACGAGATTCTGAAAGTGTGGATTGCAATTCCACGAGATTATTCTACTTGAAAAATAGCTATTTTGTCTATTTTTTCTACGACTAATTCGTGCATGATTAAAAGTTTCCAATTATATTAAACGAATTGGCATCAAGTACTCAACAAAAAAAATCGCATTAAGAAAATAACCCTATTATATTATTTATCTAGACAAACATTTTGAATATTTTGAACAATTGAATATAATGGTTTTCACAATTAAACGGCAATTGCTCCACTTAATAGTGTTCGAATGGTCGAATTTCAAAGATTTTCAAAAATGCAGCATGTGGATTTTCACTCGAGTACCGGTATTGGGAAACGAGAATTCGTTATACTGAAATGCGAATCCGGAAGACGTTGAAGCCGGACGGGGACAACAGGCAGATCGACCGTAAACACGCGGCGGCGAGCAAATAAACGAATTATAGAAAAAAAATGGTTTTTATTTGTAATATTCGTCGAAATTCGACTTGCGGGGGCCCGTCGTGGACGACGCAGGTGAACGGGATCGCGGTAACGCGTCCCGGCGCCCGTGCAACCGCGACGATAACCGGCGCCAGACACTGGGCGTTCGGTTTTTAAACTTTTTCCGTTAGAAGACGGCGGCGCGCGCGTTCGACGGTACACAAACCGCGTGCGCCCCCGTGCGCATATCCGCGCGATATTATCGTCTGTTCTACGCGTCGTTACTCGTAACGAATAATAACGTATATTACGCGTAGTAACGAGATACGAAAAAGTTTTACCATTAATTATAATAATATTGTTATGGCGTCCGACGGGACCGCGCGAATGCGGCCCGCGAAAATCCGACCGGCCCGGGTTTATTGCGCGATTATTGCCGTATAGAGTGCCGGGCGCCGTGACCCGTACGGTCCGAAAATCCGTTTCGCGACCCGTACACGATCGGTCCGTGGGACGGACGGATATTCACAGGTGTTTGGCGGCCGGCCCTATTACCGTATTATACGGTAAAAACGTCCAGACATTTAAAAAACAAATGCCTAACCGAGTCTCAAAGGGGACAACAACAACAACAACAACAACAAAAAAAAAAACGATTCGTAATAAAAAAGAAATTCGGTAAATAACGAAATTACCGTGTATTTTGACGTGTATATGTCTTATGGCTGGGGGTCATTCTGTTAATTTGTCCGACACCGAGAATGTTACCATTTTTTACATTTCTCCGAGTACTCCATTTGAAAGAATTAAAGAATTTTTCGTCTTAAATCTAATGGCATACAGCCCTAAATTAAAAGGAATGTTCGGGGTGCTCAAAAAGTATAATAATCACGATTTACCCATGATCGTTGGCGGAGAATTAAATTTGGATTCGCGAGAATCACACGGCACTGAATTCATCGAATTTATGCGTACCGAACTCGGATTAGAATTAAGTAACCATCTCGCAACCTCTACTTCGCGCAATTCAACTTGTATCGACGCCGTATTTTATCGACACATCGAGAAGCTTGAAACTCGTGAGTACGTTTCATATTTCAGTACACACCGTCCTTTATTATCCATCACTAAAAGTATTGTAAATGACGATTCTGTAGTTTAAATTAAAAACTTAGAAAAATGTACACTCAATAAAAATAATTGCTGTCTTTGAAAAATAAATAAATAATTCCTGTCTTTGAAACTTGTTTATTTTTTACACGTGTCAAAAAAAGTTACCTACAGTTTAATCCTCGTCTCCTCGTATCTAATACCAAATTGACATCGACATTCTTATGTCAACTATATTCAGTAGAAACAAGACACATACATGTACCGATGTAACTGTATGTAGTGTAGATACTCTTAGTTTTTTCCGTATGTATCGATTTTTTTTATTTTTTTTTTTTAATCACATTCTATATTTTATATTAAAAACAAACTATCATATTATACTTACATATATACAGGGTGGGGCGTGGTTAATCCCTTATTTTAAACAAAAATCATAACACAAAAAGTATCGGCAATATTGATTTGATTCCCTTTTCTGTGTATATTCGAAGTTTTATTTTATTTGGTTTTAAAATACTACACCTCGAAGGCGGCCACCGTTCTCGTCAATGCACTGAGACAGTCGGAATTTGAAATTTCTGTCCGCTTTTTCCAGCCATATGTGTGCTTATGTCGGCAATAGCAGCACAAATATTGTTGTTGACGTGACGAGGGGCCTTTGGACGATCCGTGTATACCAACGACTTAAGGTAGCCCCGCAGGAAAAAATCGCATGGGGCTAAATCTGGTGATTGTGCTGGCCACTGAAGATCGCCTCTAAGAGAAAGAGAGAGATGAGCCGTTCAGGGAAGTGTTCGGGGCAAGATATTCATTGACCTTCTTGCCGTGTGAGTCGTGGCGCCGTCCTGTTGAAACCACACTTCACCTGCATTCATTTCTTTAAGTTTGGACAGAAAAAAAAACCACAATCATGCTAACATAAGAATTGACCGTAACTGCTCTATCGTTCTCTTCAAAGAACCCTGGGCCAATAATGCCGATTCTGACGGTTCTGGTCATTTTTTTTTTCTATAAGCCCCGTACTGTTTTCGTAAAATGTTTCGATTTCGTTGAGTTAAAAAAAAATTCCATCCGAAACATATGCTTGTTGTCTAATACCATTTCTCACAATAGAAAAGTCGTTTAGTATCTCTTTTTCCGTGAGTTTACGTAATTCTTCTGCATGATCTCCTTCGATTTTCATTTCGATCTTCTTCTTTATTTTTACCAGAATTTTCTTTTTTTTTTTTTTTTTTAACCTTTTCCGCAATACTATCGTCGGTAGGTGAACAGCAATACCTTCATCGATATTCAAACAAATCTTATAAAGTAACGCCGTCATAGTCAACTAACTCCCATTCTTGTTGTAAATCTGGAACCTTTATCTCAGTTTCAATAATTTCATTTTATAAATCCGTCTTTGGTGAAACATTTTTCTATAGTTTGGGACGTGTCACATCATTGCTCCATGCTTTCGATACCGCAGAAATACAATCCCGTAGAGTAATTGATGTTTTCTGTTCATGATTTGAAATAACTTTTGTTCAGGATACGTTTTCGATAACAAAATATTTAATATTCGATAATGACAAAGTTTACAAAAAAATAGGTTTGTTATCGAATAGTTTATTCGTCATATAGAAACATCAGATTCGTTATTCGGAGATAAATTTACACATGATTAACAACGAAGGTCGTGGTTCTCAAAAATAATTCGTTAAACAGAAAATTTCGTAAAATGCATGTTCGTTGTATAGAAGGTTTACTGTAGTATACAGGGTGATACTACGATCACGAACCCGAGATTGTCTACGAATATTTCGGGTAAATTTGATTTTGGTGTTTTTTTCCTCATATTTTTACACGACCGTTAAACGAGTTTATTTAAAATATGTCACTATTATTTCGTATTATACCGTTGTAGACACTTGATCCACGAAAATGGCAACGCACGTTTTTAAACTCACATTCGAAACGTGAACAATTTTGTGTTCGTGGTACGCGGAATGAGGGTAAAATTACTAAACAATTAGAAAAAAATAAAAATAAATTATTGCCAACAAAAAATGTTTCGATAAATTTAAATTTAAATATGTATTCGTCTGCCACGACGAATGTGGTTTTTTTTTCGTTACAAATTGTTGTGTACTCTTGTGGAGCCGAAATATGTTTATTCGTATAAATTGTGTAAACCGTAATAATACCGTGATTTTTACGTTTTTATTTCTAATTTAAGACTTTAAACGATTATAAGAAAAAAAATTACTTAACTGCGCTAAATTATATTCGATTTTCGTTCTTGATAAAAACTTATGATGTAAAAATTGCAATCATTTCTGCATGTCCAAAGCAATTTTATTTATATAAAACCGCGTAAATACTAGACGATTTTGGACATTGCACCGCGTCTGGAAAGGGCTAGTATTAATATTTTGTGATTGTTTCAGATCACTGTGATTATTTTGAACAGAATTCAGAAGGTCGCGGTTCTCAAAACAAATTCGTTAAACAAAAAATTTCGTAAAATGCAAGTTCGTTATATAGAAGCATTACTGTATTTTAGAATTAAAAATTATATATTTTCCGCTCGGCCGGCGATTTATATACATAATTGTTTAATATATATATTTATATAAATAATTATAAAATAACGGAAAACAATATTGTTTTTCGTATATAAATTATTAAATCTGCCGATACAAAAAAAAAAAAAAACCAATTGAAATTCCGCCCGGAACACCATCGACTACGACGACGACGACGTACGTACAAATTATCTCGATTAAAATAAAAGATAAATGTTACCGAATCATTTGGATTAATAATTAAATTATCTCTGATAATACAATTAAAAAAAAAGGGATTTATCTACATAAAAAAAAAAAAATATAAAACATTATTATTTTTTTTTTTTTTAATTGTCTGTTGACATCATATCAGGGAGATAAAACGTAGACGGATAAAACAATTATGCAAGTGCGATGAATGTAAATCACTGACTACCCCAGTGACTTTGAATATTGAACTAAAAGTAAAACAATACAGTTAGGTATTTAATATATTCTACGACGAGTACAACAATAAGTTTTTTTATTTGAACAGTTATACCCGGTATATTTCATCTAGATAATTACTTAAAAACTTCATTATTTTTTTTTTATCATAGATCGACTTCAAATAAATATCGAAATTTTCATCTGGATAAGATAAAGGATTAAAAATAATATTGCCTAGGACAATAATCCAGAGTCTAAGCCTTAACACTGATAACAAAATTACAATTTAATCGGTTTTATAAGAATAGGTATTTAAAACACCTATACTTATTGTGTATAGTATTTTAAATGTTTTTTTTTTTCAAAAGTATTTCCACTTGATACCCAATACTTATTTAAAATACCTTTAGGTATTGTTGTATAAAATTATTTTGTTATTTTATGGTGAAATGCAAATCTCTTCACATAATTTAAAAAAAAAAAAAAAAAAAAAATTCATATGAAGGATTCGACAGTTTTATTCGCAAGAATTAATAGTAATTATTTAATTTGAATTAACTATTCTGTAAATTGTATATCAGCTTTATAGTATTACTTGTGTAATTTACTTTTCAATTGGAACGGTTTCAGGGCATTATTTGTTTTGGACGTAACAACGGGATTTCCACTTTATATATTATTTTATTTTTTTTTCTTATTTATTCGTATTGCGTTTTTCGTTATTTTCATTTACCCCCTCGAATATTGAAGATAATATTGTTTCAACAAAAGTTCGAGATTAATCCATCGGTCCTCGTTGAGAATCTTTTTTTTTTTTCTTTCTTTTTTTCTCGCTGGCTAGCAGCCAATCCCGTATTTCCGCTACGACTTGCAATTTCGTTACCTATATACAAGTACTCGTAAGACGAATGGACGAGAACGTTTTTAAGCCTATGGTAAAAATATCGGAACTATACGTAAAATAAAAAAAAAAAAAAAAAAAAAAAAAAACAACGTTAATACCTCTTTAAGTAATTAAATTTAGTCTTCGTTTACGAGTACCTATTACCATTTTCACGAGAAAACTAATACGATCAAAACTATATCGAAAAAAAAAAACATAATATAATTTTCAACACGGTTTCTATAATAATCTTATTATCGCCGTCGAGAACCAACTACCGAGGCTGTCCAAATTAATAAAAACTATTAATCCGGGTTAGTTCGTTGAACAAAAGTAGACTACAGTTAACACGCTAAAAGTTTATTGTTTTATTGATTAACAAAATTAACTTGGAAATAATCGTTGTTGTCGATAAAAAATAATGAAAATAATTGATCCTAGATGATATGGTTTTTTTTTTTTTTTGAAACAAATATGAACAGGTATAACGCACCGGTGGGGAGGGGGCGGTGTTCTCGTGTGCAGTAACGATTCAGTCTCTAATAAATCCTATCCGAAATAAAAAAAAAAATAGGGACTAAATCCTAACGAGTAGCGATTTTAAATTTGATATTGTGTTGAAATTAAAAAAAATAAAAATTAACGTGTATTATAATACAATTAGGTACATCAAGACAATGTAAACCCGGGGATAAGTTACGGGAAAAAAAAAAAAAAAAAAAAAAACCAAATCTTTAAGCTAAGCTAAAAGTTAAAATTAATAATACTCATGACTTATAACATTTTCCACTCGTTAATCGTCCGCCCTTGTCAACTATACGAAATACATTTCTGTTGTATCGTCAATAAAATAAAAACCTAGTCCGGGCATTCGGTCAACACATGATAAACTGAACTTGGCTCGGTATCGTATTTCGTGAGCAATGATTAATCGTAGCGTACGGCCATACATGAAATTCCCCCACCTTATATCCCAACATTCCCAACTTCCCACCTGCAACAGTGGCCCTACCCGCGGTGCGAAAACTGTCCGTGTCTTTTTTTTTTTTTTTTTTTCCACATGATTTTTAGCGGAACGATAAGGGAACGTTATTGTTTTCGGGTTCATTACGCCAATGCGCGTTGTTCGATTTTTAAGTATATTACTGTTCATCGTCGATGATACGTGTGCGAATTTAATGTATTGTAATAAAAACGGACATTTTTCTACATCCGATTCGTAATACGAATTAACAACACCAGGCAACAGAAATCGGATAGATTAGTTTTACAATAATATGTTTTTATTTTATATTTTCGATTTTTTTAACAAATATATTCTTGGTATAATTGTACATTTATTATCGTTGAGCAATTTAGGTACGTATAAAATATTTATTTTGAAAAACCAAAGCTAATAAATTAAAAAAAAAAAAAAAGTCAATTATCTAGTTAGGTACCGAAGTATAATGTTTCGAATGCGACATTTCGGTTCGTCGTACTATAAATTGTTCAGTTTTATGAAATCATAGATAATAAAAACATAATAGTGTCGTCACTATCGGCGTTCCTAACGTTATAAGAATTTAAGAAGTAATTTTATTTTTTAATTATTATTATTATTATTTTTTTTTTTTTTCATGACCCTATCGTTTCAATTTATTACATTAATCTAGATATAAACTCATACCTATATGATACGTGTGAAAATTTAATGTTTTGTAATATAAACTGACATTTTTTTTACATCCGATTCGTAATACGAATTAAGAACACGAGGCAACAGAAAACGGATAGATTAATTTTACAATAATATGTTTTTATTTTATATTTTCGATTTTTTTAACAAATATATTCTCGGTATAATTGTAAATTTATTATCGTTGAGCAATTTAGGTACGTATAAAATATTTATTTTTAACAACCAAAGTTAATAAATTAAAAAAAAAAAAAGCCAATTATCTAGTTAGGTACCAAAGTATAATTATTTCGAACGCGACATTTCGGTTCGTCGTACTATAAATTGTTCAGTTTTATAATTTCCCAGGTATCCTAAAAATTGTGTAAATTATTTTTAAATTAAAAAAAAAATGGAAGAAATTAGTAGCGTGCAATTTGAGTTCTTAATTGTATTCGGAATATTATAAATATATACAAAATTCGATTATTATTACTATTAGTAGTATGTATAGTTATAACGTATGAATTTAAATAAAAAATACTGTACATTATAAACGTCATGCACGAGGCTGGGAGAATGTTAACTACACGATAATCGTTATTCACTTTTTTAAATGTTTCAAAATGTAATTCGTATGACTAAAATTGATCCGTCGTATTAAATAATAAAAAAAAAAAATACATTTTATCTAGACGAATATTTTGTATTTATTCGAGGCACAATCGAACGTTTTATAATTCGCAATTAAACGTGTAAAATAAGTATTCAGGTTTATATTGATATTCGGGACATTATTCTTTAGCCTGCAAATGAAATTAAAATAATTGTATGTATTTATTAAACACGTCCGAAAATTACGAATCGATTTCGGTGAACGGCATGTCCCGCGGCGTTAAAAGCTATCGTACTATCGAGTAATCCGTGCGTTTTTTTTTTTTATAGGTTAGGTTTTGTGAAATCAAAGATAATAAAAACATAATCGTGTCGTTACTGTCGGCGTTCCTAACGTTTATATAAATTTAAGAAGTAATTTTTTTTTTATTATTTTTTTTTTTTTTTCATGACCCTATCGATTCAATTCTTTACACTAATATAGCTATAAACTCATACCTATATGATACGTGTGAAAATTTAATGTTTTGTAATAAAAACGGACATTTTTTTACATCCGATTCGTAATACGAATTAAGAACACGAGGCAACAGAAAACGGATAGATTAATTTTACAATAATATGTTTTTATTTTATATTTTCGATTTTTTAACAAATATATATTCTCGGTATAATTGTAAATTTATTATCGTTGAGCAATTTAGGTACGTATAAAATATTTATTTTTAACAACCGTTTAAATGACTAATCGTAATAATTCTTTACACTAATATAGGTATAAACTCATACTGGAATTACTATAAACGATGGGAAAAATGTAATTATATCACAATTAAATTCGTTTTTTTTTAATCATAAACTATTTTGGCGGTTTTTTCATGCGATAAGGCCTCAATTGCTCTCTACTTACTTCCCCTCCGGGAACGCGGCCTCGAATATATTTAACATAGGCGTGGCATATCCGTTTCTTTAGTATCTATCGGACGAAAATAAATCCGAACTAGAAACGAATAGCAAACGCAATGATAACAATCTTAATATGTTGGCCGACGCATAAAAAACGAAAACCAAGAACGAATCCGATCGAATGACTTTTTTGACGTTACGCGGTTTATGTAATTGTTTCGTGAATCCCGAAAATTAACAAACGCTAAAATATCCGTACTCGCGCTATCGAACAGGACGATGTAAAAGTCATTTTTGAATTTTTTTTGTTTATGAAGTTTACTATCTCGTGCAAACTTCGTTTTAAATTAATTTCGTAATAACGGTAGGTGTTTTAATGCGATTCTATAATTCCATAAGCCTTTACGTTTGATTTACGCGAACGTGGTTTTACCGCACGTTAAACCGTCGGGTCACGTACTAGTCATAACGAAGCAATAAAAATATACGGTACACTCGCTTATCTGCAAATCGACCGATTTATTTATTTACAATAGGCCGAGGACGAGACAAAGCCAAAAAAAAAAAAAAAAAAAAACCTACCGTACACGGAGTTATATTACGAATTGCATTTTTATGGATTTTTACGAGCAATCAAACGTAACAATTATTATCCGTTTACATCTCCGTTTGTACTAGATTTTTAATTTAATTAAAATTTTTTTTTTTTTTTTTTTATTAGACATCGCCGTTAGTTTATAAAACGACTGATATTCGACAATGTTTAAACTACAATCTATGTCTTCTATGTCTTTGTAGAAAACCGTAGTACAGTGTATTGTTTTAGAATACGGACAGTCAAACGTTTGAAAATGAAAAAAAAAAAACGAATACATGGTTGTTACAATTCTGGTTGTTCTAAATGGTTATTGTTATTGTGTTGTTACTACGAAAAAAATAAAAAAATAAAAAAAATATTTATATTTATTTAACGAGAAATATACGACTAGGATCTCGTAGTAATTGTCTCTATAAAAACGTCTTTGGACGATATAATAATTGTTCAATTGTTCGATGAAAAATACAGCGGGCCGGTGGACGGATGGCGGAGACGGAGGGAATACGGAGAGCTCGAGAAAAGAAGTGTGGCGTAAAAAATATTTAAGTGGCCGTCGAATGCCACCGACACTATTGAAACAGAACACAGTTGAGAGGAAAAAAGTCTTTGTATGGCCGAGGACGTGGTGACAAAACGTATATAAAAAGAACGCGGGAGCTTTTTTGGAATTTTGGAACATTTTGGCGATAGACAGATATAGCTAATAGAAAAAACGCAATTGTTGAAAATATTTGCTCGGATACGAACACCACTTCTACATTTGTCAAGTATTCGATAAACAAATATAATACAAATATTGTATATACATAATGTGAAAAAAATATGAATTTCCCGTCGTCGATTTAACGTACGAAAATCCATAAATGCACATAAAAAAAACGTGGCATCGGGTCAGGACCAACAATAATAATTATTTAACGATTACAATTTTGAAAAAATCAAATCTATTCAACCTTATACAACATTATCAGTCAACACGTATTGTTTAATATCTGTGTATTTTTATTAACACTTGTTAAGTCACTCTGTATATTAATGTGTAGTTCATAATTTCAAGAAATATCTAAAAGTTAATTGTGTAACTAAGGGGTCCCCAATGAAAAGATACTCGTGAGCAGCACAATAGAAAGAAAAAATGCGTAAGAGCCAAGAGAAAATAAAGAAAAAGAAAAGAAAAGATACATTTTGTAATTTATGATTATAATCTAGACTTTAAAAATGTGAACATGCAACAAATAGGTAAATTCAAAAACACTTTTTTTTTTTTTTTTTCCTATTAGTCTTGAGAACAATAATTATGTATCGCTAAGTATTCCATTTTCAAATACATATTTTTGTATTAATGTTTAAAAAAAATTATGTTAAATATTAGTAAAAAATATATTTAACGTTTTGCGGCCAGTTTGGCCAGCCATGGTATGACAAATGGCCCGAGTTTCCGGTGTTATTTACGAATAATTAAAAAGGAAAAAACAAAACGTGGAATTTTTAATTTACTATTGCGTGTATAATGTTATATATTGTTTAACGCGTCTTACGGCGAGTACTAGCGGAATCCCGCAATCAATAAGTGTTTAATTAAAAAAATAAGTCTAAACGGATTTGATAAATTCGTCATTCGAGTATTTTAAATATCTTAAGTCGTCGTGCGTGGAAATTGCATTTGGAAACTAAACTAAAAAGATTCCTTTAAATCGTTTATAATTTACAACGACGCACTGTAAAAACACAAACGACAACGTAGTTTTAATTTAATAGAATGCCGACGCGTCTTTTGTAGTCGATAGGCGTGTATTTTTTTTTTTTTTTTTAATTCTTTGACGGAATAAAACATTACGCAATGTAGTATGTTATAATAATATTTTATCGAAACAAAGGGATATGGACTTTTCTTAGGATTTTCTTAGGCAAATAGAATCGCTCACAATCTAAAACAAAAGGGGGAGTACTCGTAATTTTGCGATCGGAAGGTTAAAATTGAAAAAAAAAAAAAAAAAGGAACTTAAAACGAATAATATTATACCATCGTACGAATATGCAATCGCTAAAACGATGTTTCTGAGGGATGATAATAATATTATAATTCTTATTATTATTATTATATTATGATCATCAATAACGTACAGGTATTATAATATGCACGTGTGTTTGACATACCGTTTTCAAAGCCGATAAGTAATAAAATCGTTAAAAAAAAAAAATAAATAAATAAAAGACGACAACGTTCAAATGTCTATCCGTGTAATAATATTCTAATAATCCTTCGTATAACGATTTTTTTTAATATGTACAGAAAAAATATATATATTAAAACGCAGACCGACGATAGGATATTTAAAAAAACAAAAACACAATTTTAAAAAGTCATAGAGAAGCGGTTCCTATCGTTTTTTTTTTTTTTTTTTTACTTCCGTATAAATATTCCGCTAGAATGTACCCCTCATTTAACTTGTACATTTTTTTTTTTTTTTCACATAACTGCTCTAAAATGTATAAATAAAAAATAACAATAATGTAATAACGAAATGTATATATATATATATATATATTACTTATTTAGTGAGATGCTTGGCCACGTTTTGAGTTACATAGTGTTTTTTTTATTATTATTAAATCAGATTCAAATGACGCAAGGTATAAATATAAATCTGCAGCTGCATTCAGTTTATTGCTGTATTGAATTTTGATTTAAGACGTACGGAGGAAAAGCCCTCTCGACCGGTTCTGTACTAGTAAACTGTAACAATGGCCTTTTCAGAGAGAATATCTCATATCCGTTTTTAATGTCTATCCGAATATTCGACATTGTTTGAATCTAATCTACTAAAATTACTCTGTCGATATTATCGCTCATTTCCGTGAACTCAGTACCGCGCATACGGCCCGAAATTATTGATAAATCTTCGGCGTGTTCTTCTCAAACGCAAAACGCGTGCCCCGGATTGGGGTTATCCATTGTCCATAGATAATATTTATTGCGTGTAGAATCTGATTCATATTTATTTTATTTTTTATTTTTTTATTTTTTTTTTTGTAATTTTAACGCTCGTTTATACAATATTAAAATTAAATCTACAAAAAGTTCTTCTCATTGTACATCAAAATCTTCACTACCAACTTTCTATATCAGGCACTCATTGACCAAGTAGGAGTAAACGGTTTTCTTTGCAAAACTACACAAAAAACCGTCAACGTGCATGCTAACACCTCTGGCAACTAGCCGTTTAATTATTAAATTTATTAGCACCCAACACAACGCTCAATTTCATAGCGAAAAACCATTCAGACTCGTAATCCACAACTTTTACCCCTACACCTCTTGTGCCGATATAAAATCATCATTGGAAAATTTCAATCTTTCAGTCCTCCATGTGGTGAACCTTCCCCAACGGCAAATAAAGATTGCTCTTCCCTTGTTCCTTGTAGACTTGGTTAAAAACGACAATACAAAAACAATTTTCGATAGAACATCTATTCTTCACACCGAGATCAAGGTTGAAGAGCCACACAAGCGCCGAGACCTTGTCCAGTGCCAAACTGCCAAGATTATGGTTATACCCGCACTCCACGTTGTTACTAAGCCGATTGACGTCTCACCCACCTGTGCACTATGTCAAGAAAATCATTCCGTTAACTACAGAGGCTGTAAAATCCATAAGCAACTACAAAAAAACTACAAGTTCCCTTCAACACCAAACCCCCAAATTGTAAACCCTCACACACAAGAAACCCAGGGCCCACAGGCGACCTCCTCGGTACCTCACCCTGCCAAAGCATAATCTCGTAAATCCTACTCCCAAGCCACAACTGGTGCCAAACCAAATCCCTCGACTTCCACTTCTAATGATTCTACGGATATCAGTTCAGCACTTAATGCCTTTATAGTAGAAAACAAATCTTTATTAAACCCATCCTATCTCTGCTCACAACAGTAGTCACACAATTAATTAAAAACAACAATGATAATTAATCAGACTCATAACTCTCTCATTGTCCTTCTTTGGAATTTTAATGGTATTCTAAACCACACCAACGAACTAATTGCAATTTTACAAGAAAAAAGAATCGACATTGCCTTTATTGCCAAATCTCACCTCACCAATAACTCACGACTAAACAATCCCGGTTATCTAGTTATTACTTCTAACCCCCCTGATGGCACAGCCCATGCAGTCTTTACGATCTTAATTTGTACATCCATCAAATTCAATCATCTCCCTATCTACAATAAAAACTATCTACAAACTTGCGCAATCTATATAAGATCAAATCATATTCCTCTCTCAATAGCCACAGTCTACCGTCCCCCCAAGACATAACATTTCACCTGATCAATTTGAAAACATTTTTAATTACCTTGAACATAACTTCATATCAAGAGGTAACATCAATGCAAAACATCCTCACTGTAGCTGCTGTACTAGCAACTCTCGTGGTAATACCCTTCAAACCATCTCCTGTAAATTGTACAAAATTCACTTCCCTCTGACCCAACCTATTGTGTGATCAGAAAGAAGTTTCGCTCAACCCTTCACTAACAAACATAAATTCTGACTGGGATACATTTCATTCACAACTCTCCAATGACACTAACCTTAATATAAAACTTAAACCGCCGGAACACATTGAGGACACTATTTCCAAACTAAACCAATCGATACAAAAAGCTGCATGGAATTCCACACCAACATCACACCCCATTTTCCTTAAACTTCCCTGATCATATACGCTATCTGATTAATGAAAAACGCCGTGCAAGAATTATATGGCAACGTACTAAATATCCACCTGACAAAAATCGTCTAAACGCACTATCCACACATCTAAAATGTTGACTTTCCAACCTCAGAAATGAATCCGTTCTCCTACTATATAGGCTCACTATCTTTCCAAGGTGGATCAATCTGGAGAACCACAAAAAAGCTCCTAAAAAAAAAACCCTTCATATCTTTCTCTAAAACAACCCCACAACATGTGGGCAATTTATGCCCTAGAAAAAGCAGAACTTTTTAAAACCCCCCTAGCCGAAATCTATAAGCCACATACTAATATAAGAAACTCAGCTTTCTCCAATGAAACGAAAACATTTTTGTCTTTCCTTTTGCAAATGACTCTACCCCCAAAAATCGTTATCTCCTACTGAAGTCCAACACTGCATTGCTACATTCCCAAATAGGAAGGCTCCCGGTTTCGATCATATAGTATCATATTTATATCAATAAAGTAGCCAAGCACTTCCTCAGGAAAACTTTAATACTTCTTACGTACATTTTTAACGCAATTATTCGTTTGTCTTACTTCCCGCTTTAGTGGAAGTTCTCAATTATAATAGTCATTCCCAAACCTGATAAACCCCATAATAACCCTTTATCGTATTGACCTATAAATCTTCTACGATGAAGGTATTGCTGTTTATAAATCACTTACCGACGATAGTATTGCGGAAGAGATTAACAAAAAAAAATTTCTGGTAAAAATGAAGAAGAAGAAGAAGAAGATGATGATGATGTTGATGAAATCGAAGGAGATCATGCAGAAAAATTACTTAAACTCACGAAAAAAGTGATACTAAACGCCTTTTCTGATGTGAGAAATGGTTTTAGACAACGAGCAAATGTTTCGGATGAAATTTCTTTTTAAACTCAACGAAATCGAAACATATTACGAAAACAGTACGGGGTTTATAAAAATAATAAACAAACGAAACTCACTGATTTTTACCTTTTAAATTAAGATTAAAAAATACATAATATATATGTGGGTATAATATGATATTTTCTATATAAAATATAGAATATGAAATAGAAAAAAAAAAGATACATGGTTATTCTATTTACCGAATTTCTCTGTATTACGATTTTTTTTGTTTTGTTTTGTTGCCCCTGTGAGACTTCGTTATATGAAAGTTTCACTGTATTACGTACAAACGGCATTGTATAAACGAATACCGTCATTAATCGTACAGGCTGTGAAATTTTAAACGCGTAATTTATAAAGCAATCAGTTCGGAAGAAAAATTTATTTTAGCGGCCGCGGTCCGCCGGTGTGGATATCGTGCGGCGGCCGGGGCCGGGGCCAATCTCACGGTCTCGCGGTAATATATTTTACGGTCGTATACTCGTATAATATAACGACGCGAAAAAAACGTCCAACCTTTGCTTTTAAAACATTTGTATTTCATATTTTCACTCGATAAATATTACTATACAGTAGACCCGTACGAATGTCCCTAAAAAAAAAAAAAAAAAAAAAAAAAAACACTAAACAAATGAAAAAATGGTATATAACATTATTTTGATTTTTCGACTGTGTATATAAAATGTTTCGGGTATTAAACTACAGAAAAAAAAAAATCTCGACAATTGTTTAAAAGGTTTTTTTTTTTTTTTTTTTATTGGAAAGCAGCGGCGAAAATGCAAAATCAACAATTGTAATTTTTTCATAATTCGAATATTTTCATCGGAATATATGATATCGAGTTCTAAAAAAATAAAAAATATATTAATCAACCTCGAAACATGATGTCTGATTAAAAAAAAAATATATAAATAAATCCTCGTGAAACGATACATTTTTTTTTTTTTTTTTTTTTTGAACACGTGTAAATTTAAATAAATATTATACAATAGTATTTTTTTTGTTCGTTTTTATATTGATATAATGATTATATAATAAATATTTCGTTCATATCGAAAAAAAAAAACGTGTTCGTAAATGTAATATCCCGTGATAATTGGATTTTCAGATCGTTGACTATTTAATTTTTCCGATTAGACGAGTATAACATTTGAAAAAGAAAAATAAAAGTAAGAAAAGAATATCGTCTTGTAATTTTCGTCCGTGTACATTAAAAGATTCTGGCGTGTGTGTTTTTTTTTTTTTTTCGAAATTCGCCAAGAGAATATTATTATTCGATATCCTCAAAAATAAAGTTTTAAATGCTCGTTACGTTAAATGAGATGGGGGGGGGTTTTTTTTTAGACTTTGGGTAAAAACTAGGTTAGAAAAAAGTTATTCCAAAAAAAGTATTTAAAAACGAAAACCAAGCGTACAGATACGTCGTACATCATTTGTAAACCAATAGCATCGTCTCAAGTATGTTCGCTACACACCTACAGATACAATTGTAGCTTAGAAGAAAAAAAAAAATGATCGACACTAAAAAAGAAAAAAAAAAGAAATAAATAAAATAAATACTAAATAATTCGTTACTTTACAAGTCTGTAGACTTTAACGGTTGTTTTTATCCGAAAGTAATGATTGAATTTAATTGCGTTGTTTGTATTTGAATATCATATAAAACGATTTTTTTTTTTTTTTTTTTTTACTGTTAGTGTTTAATCAGACGCTCAAAGATTAGATATAAAAAAATATATATATTTATATATATGTACATTTTTGGGTCCCGATTAATTAATGTAATTAATATCTACACGGTTCTTTGTTTAAACGCCGGAACAGCACGTGCGGCTGAAAACAGTTAATTTTAAGTGTAAAACAAATGAAAATACGTATACGGTATACATTATCGCATTATCGCTCTCTAAAACGACACAAAAAACGAAAACGAAAAAACATTACATATTCTTTACACCTCGGATAATAGGAATAATAGAAGTAAATTCTCCGGAATAGAAGTAGACTACGTGTACGCGGTAAACAATGACCTAGTGTTGAACGCTCGTCTCGTCCAATTATTATTTTTTTTTTCTCCTTTTTTTTTTTTTTTTTTTTAGTTGAATGCATTTGCCAAAGATTGTTTAATTCAAAATGCATATAAACGACGGTCGGAATTTCGTTCCGGACCGAAATATTTTCAACGCTGGCCTGCCGAATTTTATCGAAACGGTTTTATGAAATCTTTTTTTTTTTATATTTCGTCATCCCGCTGGAACATATAGAAATTATGATGTATTTAATTTTCTTACGTACGAATTACAAAATACATTCAATTGCTCCGAAAAGCGTTTATCGAAAATACCAAATCAAACCGTAAAACATAAATTCCTAAACATAAAAAAAAAAAAAAAAAAATCTCGTTCGCCAGTTAGATAGATGAGCAAATTGTTTTGTTTTTCGTTTAATTATTCTGAAATTGTGCGCGAAGCGAGAATGTATTATTTCTGCGTACGTTTCGTCGGTACTGGGTGTATTATTTCGGACAATTATAAAAACGAGCATCGGGCCGGAAGGCGACGGTTACCGATCAGGAAATAAATGAATTAATACTTCTAGTGGTGTAGGAGGCAAATTACGTTTTTTTTTTTTTTTTTTTCTTTTCGGATCATTAAATGCAAACACGCTTGTGTGTGTGTGTGTGCGCGCGCGCAATCTAATCGAATACATCTACGGTTTCACACGCCATTAACCAGTCAATTGAACCCCGGTGCAGAAACTTCATAAATTCCTATTATTATTATTATAACGCCGGTGCCCGGTCGCCGTTGTCCGACGACGGCCGTCGCGGGCGCGCCGCTGTTTGTTATACACAATCAAAAGTTAGAGATTTGTTGTAATCCGGTATAACTTTGATTAAAATCAAACGACACGAGGATTATACGGTATTACACTGGCCCCGGTCAGAACTTTCGCGCGTCTTTACATGCCGATCCCGTCCCGGCCGATATTTAATCGTCCGCGCCGGATCGTGTTTGCCCCGGGAGTTTCCGTCATTATCCCGACGGCGTACCGGCGACGGCGTACCGGCGATACCGGACCAACGGTCATTTACGCGATCCGTCCGCAAACTCCGTCCCCGGCACTTTGAAATTTACCTCGACTACAAATTTAAACGATAAAAAAAAAAAAAAAAAAAAAAAAAAAAACAACGACGACGACGACAGATTTATGAACAACTAGTGATGGGAACCGAATCGTTCGCGAATGCTGTAAATTCTGTGTTTACAATTCTAAATTCGCAAATTTGTGTTTGACAGATTTCTGTTTCTCCCCGCCGCACCAACTCGTACAATCAAACCCTTAGGTGATTTTTTTTTGTTTTTTTTTCATTATTAAACGAGTTAAAAGGTTGTATTCGTTTTTAAGACGTGCTACAAATAAAACGTCTGCCGGGTCGGCTAGTGTTTATTACATTATATAAATTACAGTAGAAAATATGTATGGTTTTTTTTTTCTTTTTTATTGTTGTACTTGTTTTTTTTTTAAATACATTTCTATTTGTGATATTTGTTTAACTACTTTTTTTTTTTTTTACATTACTTTACTTTTCGGATAATACATTTATCCATTTATCCGGACAAAATAAAATATTTCTAACGAAATAGGCCGATAGACGGAGTTTCAGATCGGTTTAATAAAAAAAAATGTTGAGATAGAATAAAATATGTCGAAAAAAGTCGTTTTGTAAGTGTACTTATTCACCGTACGAGTATTATTTTGCGTTTAATTATAACACAAAGGCGAATATTTTGAAAACAATTGTATTTGATTTTAATTTTACACATACGTACACGTTAAAAAAAAAAAAAAAAAAACGGCAATAAAGTTTCGTCCGATCAAAATTATAATGTTGTACTTACCGTACATTGTCAATAGTGAAATACATAAGTATACTTATACTTATACTTTAATAAAAAACAAAAAAAATATATAATACATTGTATGTATTGTTTTCGTGTGCCTTTATTTTCATAATATATTATTACGCTATAATAACACACGTGTTATTACAAGAATGACGTATTTCGCACCGTGTGCAGGCCACTGGTATAGGCGGGAAGGTAATGGATATTGGGTAATCTAGACCGTACACCGGAAAACAACGATAAACCATCGCAATCAAAAAAAAATTCACAGCGAACCGTGGTAAACTGTAGTAAGGTAAATTAGGTGTGTTCCCCTTGTAGCTGCGGTAACCCCGGAAATCAACGAATTGAAAAATCGATCGTCAATTGTAGTAAGGTTTTTCAAACGTTTTCGAAAACACTCGGGAAAAGAATGAAAAAACAATTTCATCGAGCCAACATATTCGCGTCTTTGAAGGCATAACGAGAACAATGTTAATCGAGCGGCATTTTTAATAATTAAAAAGTGTTTGCAGGAAAGAAAAAAAAGAAAAAATACGTAAAACGAATAGCTCCTTCGGCGCATTCACGGTCTAATGGATATAATTATTATTTATAGTCGGTACACTTTGAATATCACTCAAAGTTAGATTTAATTCGCGTTTTATAGTTATTATTTTGTTATCCGATAATCTGTGGGTATCGAAAATCGTTGTCCCGGAAAAAAAAAAAAAATAGTTAATTTTCAAGTCGTCGTCGTCGTCGATAAAAGAATTATAATAAAAACTATTGACAAGCGCCGCAACAAAACCGATACAATAATTTACGAAAATATTACGATCGCGATAAATCCTCGGCGTTTGCAATCGGAATTGAATAATAAAAATATGTTCGTTTTATTATATCGCAATAGGTATTCGTCGTTATTATTTCTATCGTTTTTTGTTCGTTTGGTATGGTACCTGCTTACTAATCCAATTTAAAAATCCCGGGATCGAAACGATACCGATAAATTTCGTTTTAATATTATAGTTAAAAAAAATTAATAAAACTCCAGGTGTTCGAAAGTGCATAAACGATATCTAAATTCTAAATACGTAATAATCTATGTAAATAAAATAGAAGTTTTTAGTTGTGTCGCACACGATTAATATTTAATTATTTCGATCGCAGAACGAACGTCTGAAATATTAAATAATATTGAACAGTGGACTTTTCATTAATTTGTCGAACTATAATCACTATAATAAATTATGGCGTACGCCGTACGCGTAGATAATTAAAAAATTAATGAAAGTATAACTGATTTATCGTATGTGAAATAAACGCGATTGTGTGTATAGGTCAGAAATTCAATTTGCTCTCGTACGGGGTCGGCCGGTGTTGTTATATTTGCGGTTACAGAAATACTTGACAAGCCAAGCCAGTCGGTCTGGGTCGCTTAGGAAAACGAATCTCGACCGAAATTTAAAATCGAAAACAATAGAAAATTTTAATGAAACGATTAAACATTTTGAAATCTATTCGAAATAGGCGGTACCGTATTTCCATAATCTACTATAATAATCTATTGTATATTTATAATAAAACAATAAGCCTACAACGTAAAAAAAAAAAAAAAATCCACAGTTATACTGCGATTTGGCTAAAATAAACCGTATGGTGCTTGGGTCTGGGGCCGCGGCCCGGTGGTTATTGCAAGCGCGGAGAACGACTTTGATTTGTCGGTAAAAAAAAATCATATTAAAACATCAGCCCCTCCCCCTCACCTCTCGTCTCTAAAATGATGGAAAATTTCGACAATCCGTCGTTAACGTCAAACTTATTATTGGGTAGCAAAGCTAGGCCGGACTCATAACCGATTTAAAAAAAAAAATTGCGAACGTGTCAAAACGACGGCGCACAATTGATTTTCGAGATTTTAATACGAACGAATTAGATTGTGTTTTCCGGTCGGCACATCGGTGCCGCGGACGATACGTAAGAAAGTTGGTTATTATTGAAAAACGAATTGGGCTGTTAAAAACGAGAAATCCGATCGGGACGACTATGTAGTAAGTCGTATGTTATAATAAAACAAACGTTCGAACTATAGGTAAAAAAAAAAAAAAAATTAAAATTAATATTTCGCAGTGCCCTTCGAACACGCGTAACGCACTGTAGTATAATTATTAATGTAAACGCATAACGTATTGAAATTCAGAAAGAGTTCCAAACAAAATCGGCAAGTCACAACGAAAACGATTTTTCCCCCCCCCTCTTCAAATATCCACTTAAACGGCTTAAACCCTATAAACTTTGAAAATAATCAACTAAAATCAAAAAAAAATTCCTATTGATTACAATCATTTTATATTTGTTCGTATTACAATCGCATAACCCGTTCGAAAACGAACGATTCCCGAAATCAATTCTTTTGCCGAGGGTCGTTATAGCTATCTACGGATTTCACTAATTCTTTTCTTTCGGAATTCGGAACGTATAAATATTGTAATTTATAATTTTTTTTTTTTTTTTATTATGTTTTGTTACTCCAAATCACGTTTAATTTATATTTGGACAATTTGTTGTTTAAAAAGAAACAAGATAAAAAAAAAAAAAAACTGATTCCTTTTTTGTAGGAACAAAAGAAATTTAACAAATTCCTTTTGACAATCCGGAACGGGAACGGGATTATAATAAATATGCATTCTTATTTCCGGATGTGGTAATAGCGATTCGTAAATTAATCTTATATCGCAAAATCCGATATGTAAACGATCCAGTTTTAAATCAAACTATAGATAAGTTAACCGAGTTTTTTATTTTTTTTTTTTACGCTAAAAATAAAAAGGTTTAGATTAACACACAGAGAGAACATTAGAGAATCTCGGAAAAAATCTAAAAACACAGCTGTTTTGTTCGGAAATATATAATTGCCAAACCATAGGTGGGTAGGCTCTAAAAGTGTCTCCCGAAGTAATGCCTCGCGGCGTTTCCGGTGGTATTGCCGGTTTGGAACAAAAAAAAAAAATTAAAAATTAAAAATTAAAAAACGCTCTAACAGCACTGTACAAATGTCACTGTACCGAACAATTTTGGTCGCATCATTCTCGCACGTGAAATACTGTCCGCGGTCAAACGGATCTGCACGTTTTTCATAACTGAATCCAATTCGGCATCTCGTCGATACAATAACATTGTGCAGTTTTGATAAAATTAATATTAATTTTACATAACGGTTTTTAGTTTTACAAAACCAATAGCCGGTTGTCGGCAATAAAAGAAAACCTAACGCTAATTATTAAATATTTTTTTTTTTTAACGATTTCATAAAAATAACGTAATAATAATACAACGAACAAGCGACATCAAACAACGCGACAAAGTATATTATTTATTTATTATTTTTTTTTTTTTTTTTCAATAAAACGGTAAAAAGCAATTAAAATCACGCGGAAATATTATAATAAAAATCGTGAATTTATAACATGTGTGTGTGTGTGTGTGCTGTTAGGTACACTAAACTCAACAACCTTTGTGAACGTCAATAAAAAATATCGAAACAAAATTTCGACTATACGTACGTCACACGTTATAATTCATAAACTTTCGCGACTGCGTAATATTGGATTTTACATCACCGACGCATCTACAAATTATATTAGAACATTCATCCGCCGAGATAATATTATTAAAATATCGTTGTTTAAATCCGTTTTGTTGCGATATAATGTACACACGACCCACCGGAATATAATGTAATAATATTGTTACGTTAAAAACATGTAAATTAATAAATAAAAAAAAACCTTGATTAACTAACAAATTACGGTGCTAGTGCCGTTAAACGGAATGGCGTGGTGCAGTAGAAACACGTCGTGTTAATAAAAAAAAAAAAAAAAAAAAAAAATACATTCGTAAACTGCTCGTATGGTAATAAACTAAAATGCTTTTAAAACGCGGGGCACGGGTCGTGCAATGAGGACAAGAGAAACCGAGACGGTTAGGAGGCGACGGCGGAACGGGAGAAGACCTCGGTGGGAGGGTGGCGAAGACGTGGCAGGAAGAACCGGAGGATTTCATATACTAGTGAAGGGAATCGAAAACCGAGAGGGAAGGTTCTGTAGTTAAAAGTGTAGAGACGAGAGATTTAGTCATTTTATCGATTTTCTACCGGAAAATATCGCACCGTTCTTGAGGATTTTAGATGGGGGTTTCCAGTGGCGAATTTCGTCTAGTCGGTGCACCGCGGTAAGGGGAGGTGTTTTTTTTTATTTAAAGTGTAGTTTTTTTTTTTTTTTTTTTAAAGCAGAGGGAAAACGAGATTATTTACGCGATAACGGTTTTCTGTTATTTTCGATTTTGTTTCAATTACCTCTACACGTAATCGCCGAGACCCAAAACATTCATCGACTATTAATATATTCTAGACGCGTCAAGATTGGTATTTTGTTTTCTTTTTTTTTTTTTTTTTTTTCTAGACGTAATACAATTTCCAAAATAACCTAAAGGTTTTTTTTTTCATTTCGTCTTTGGTGTTAACTTCAAATTTGTTATTTGACTGTTTGTTAAATTAACAAAACATGTTACACCGAACTCTGTTCGGAATTGTTTTTCCTGTCCAATAATTTATCATTGGCGTACAGATATAAATTTCATAGCCCCATACATCCCAATTTACCAACAGTGTGACCCATGGTACGAAGTATGTCCGAAAATTTGTTTTATTTTTATTTTTTGTTTAAATCGGTGTACCATTTTTCCGATTGATATTTTCAAAAACGCATAAGTACTCTTTTAAATACCGCCCTGTATATTTTCTATAATTGATGTTTTATCTCGATTTTTTTTTTTTTTTGTCTTTTTCTTCTTCTTTTCGTAAGTGCTTTTGTCTGTTTTTCGGCAACATGATATGTGTACCATTTAAAATCATCGATTTTCCCGTTGCGTAGTTTTTTGGCACGTTTACGGGAAATACGGAAATAATAATGTTGTGTAGGTACCTATTTAAAGTACCGTCCATAGTTCAATTTATTTGTGTACGATTGATGGGCTCCGTGAAACTTTTCGTTCGGGCTTCCTACGCCAAAACGAGAGGGAAAAAAAACCAAATTAAACGTTATTCGGCAAACCTAACCTTAACCTGACTAGCTGGAACTTTTGTTAGGAATCGACAATAACGTGAACACGGAAATTAAAAATCACACGGTTTGAGAATGTGCAGCAAATGATTAATAAAACAGTAGTCGCCCGTATAAAATATATATATAAGTGATACGAAAAAAAGAAAAAAAAAAAACATGAAAATCCTCATTCGGCAGTTATGGCCATTGTCAATCTTCTCGGATTAAATATTTGCGCGTAAAAACTAAATGTTGCATTATTTTTCATTTTCATTTTAAGTTCCAGTAAAATAAAAAATTAAACCCTATTTTAATAATTAAAAAAAAAAAAAAAAAAGGACAATAAATTGTCTCATTTGTTCGAAGAAAAAAAAATATGTACGTTTTACTGGAGGCGATTAAATAATAAATTATTTTTATTTTTTATAATACCTATTCCTGTTTGTATAATAGATTTTAATACGTCATCGTAAAACTCGGCTACCAAAGATACGGAATACAGAATAATTATGTTTTATTCGATATTTATTATTTTTTTTTACGAATAAATAAACGTAGTCGTATAGCAACGGAACCGTTTGGATTCGGTAAAATTCGCAATTGTATTTTATAGCAGATGTGCAAGTAAGATAATTCAGCGGATTAATTGAAAAAAAAAAAAAAAAATTACCATAATATAATCTACACCCCCCTCCCCCTCCTCCCGTACGTAAATTTTATTTTTCGAGGATCAAAGCCGGACCGTAGTAATGGAATTACAATTGGGGTTTGAATAGTTATTTCGGTTATAACATTATTAAACTCAATCAGTCTCGCCTAGTATAAATTCTAAACAATATCGAGAGGCCTGACTCGAGATAGAGGAGAGACTTATGAATATCCGCCGAAAACCGTTAAATAACTCGGCAATCCGAATTGTGGCTCGTCCGCGATGCAGAGCGTACAGAATAATTATTAATTTTTATTTGATATTTATTATATTTTACACGCTATAAACGTAATCGTATAGCAACGGAACCGTTTGGATTCGGTAAAATTCGCAATTGTATTTTATAGCGGGTGTGCAAGTAAGATAATTCAGCGGATTAATTGAAAAAAAAGTTATTATAATATAATCTACACCCCCCCCCCCTGGAATGGAATTAGAATTAGGGTTTGAAGATTTACATCGGTAATAACATTATTAAACTCATTCAGTCTCGCCTAGTAAAAATTCTAAACAATATCGAGAGGCCTGACTCGAGATAGAGAGAGAGAAAGAGATAGGAGAGAGATAGAGAGACTTTTTTTATATCCGCCGAAAACCGTTAAATAACTCGGCAATCCGAGCAATTGCGGCCCGCCCGCGGTGCAGAGCGTAGGTCGGCTTTTTACTTTCTTTTTTTTTTTTGAATTTTATTTCTCGATCCGGTTCTTAATTCGATTCCTAATGACGCGCGTGATTTTCGGCGATTTGTCATCAAGTCCTGTCCGTACAATGCTGGATGAATTATTATTGAAACGTCCATTCTCCCCGCGCGTCGTTTTATAGAAACGTCCACTATTG
Organism: Tuberolachnus salignus; assembly: GCA_956483605.1. NCBI lineage: Eukaryota > Metazoa > Arthropoda > Insecta > Hemiptera > Aphididae > Tuberolachnus > Tuberolachnus salignus. The sequence goes on along the minus strand of OY101429.1, from coordinate 47,255,180 downwards.
CTCGACAAAGTCAATAATAATAACAATAATAATATTATAATAATCGGTAGTCCTGTATTGTTAAAAAAAAAAAAAAAAAAAGTATATTATCCGCGGCGAACCGAACGCGGGAACGGCGACAATGGTCGCCGAGAATCCGCCCGCGCTTATCCATTATTACGCTCCTCGTCGTTTTTCATATTCCGTATTATAATATATGTATTTTTTTTTTTATTTTTTTTTTTTTTTATTTGATACATGTGTTAGCACCGTAAAAATATATATACCCCTCCTCCCCCCCACACTACCACCGGGCGCGCAATGTGACGGAATGTGCGATTCCGACGGAAAACCGAGGTTTTTCAATATTCCCGATCAGACACAATAGTAAAAAAAAAAAAAAAAAAAAATTGCATTCGTCGTTAGATGTGCATACGGATTATTTTATGGTTTTGCCCGTCGTACAAACGATTGAAAACCCATTACTGGGTGTGAGCGGGGCCGTACAGCGAGGTCAGTGGCCGTCAAATTATTTCGTCATATGGGACGAGAGGCTGATTTTTTTTACACGCTTTTTTTTTTTAATAAATATTACAGGGAAATGAGATCGCGGCGGAGACTTGTCCTCGCCCCCTTATCCCGCCGTTTGATCGCCCCAGAATGCGGTATCGTTATAAAGCCAGTTCGTATATTTTATCCAAAATAGTTTCATTTTTCGTTTCATCTCGTTTACATATTATACCAAAGACTGTATAAATTAATTTAAGACGTATAAATTCTCAGGGAGTTTTTTCTCCTTCGTTTTAATTTATATATATATATATAAATTTTAAACTATGTTTTAACTACAGAGTATGTGTGTGCACATATTTCGAAATACCATGAATATTTTACATAGATTTTAAACAATTGGTAACTTCTATTATATTATTTAACGACTATTTTATGTAAAACATTTGGTTTCAACAGCCCGTGATATATACTCTTGATTGTAGAAAAAATGTTTTTAAAAGTATTGAGTTTTTTTTATGTATGAACCACCCCGTGCAGGGGTTTTGTTCGGCGATTTAAATTAGACAGCCGATCTTCCTCTTGTTTTTAATGTAAATATTATCGAATTCCATCAAGATCGGAATACTACTACTACTACTACTGTAGATTTATACAAACAGGCCATCAAAATAAAAATAAAAATGATATTTCAACGAAAAACGCGTAAATATTCATTTAAAAAGTAATAATTCCCCTGGTCCCGTATTAAGAAGTATCATTTATACCTGAAAAAAAAAAAAAAAAAAAAACATAATAATTTTGGCAGATTAAAATTGAATTGAGTCCCACTGTGCGCCACTCTTGTTCGGTATCGTTCCGATTATAAATATAATATTTTGTTCGTGTAAAATAATAATCGTATAACGGATTTCACACAAATGATTATCTATAACAGTACCGATACAGTAGCAAAAATATACACGGAAATTAAAATGACGAGATATCTGTACGCGACGAAAAAGTATTTTTATCTTTTTTAATAGATTTGCGAGTATAATTGAACATTTCCAAGTCGACAAATGTTCATATTTTTCGAATAATTCGTTAAAATTGCCTATACGAAACCCCTAGAATAATGGGCAGTACTCTTAACAGGTCGAATATATTATAATACAGCACCGGAGGGTTTGCCGGCCCGCAGCGGGAAAATGTCCAGTAAAATCATCGGCAAAAATATCTATTTTCGAAACGTAGCTACACCACCCGACGGCGATAGATTGACGTCAGCTTTTGATATCCTGCAATGGAATTTTCTCTTTGTACGCATTATTCGGGAAATTACAAGCGATATCGACAAATTACCTCTTCAACGTTTCATCTGAATTTAATATGCTATTTAAAAATGAAAAATCACGGCCGTCGGCGAATAAACCCGAACGAAAACTGAACGAAAAAATGGCACCAGGAGTTCAGATGCGCGCGTGTATATTATGCTGCTTAACGACTATCGATCGCGCTATTTGCCCGAGTGCATATTATCCGACCTCAGTTTCCGATCTGCCGGTATACAATTTTAACGGTATTCCATCAAATGTAGAAAACCAATAGGTATTTAAATAAACGACACGATAATACCGATAATCGTATTCATAAATTACACGATCAAAGATCAATAGGTCTCGCGTCTTTCTGACGGGCTTTTGGTCACGTAAAACAAACGAAATCGCCTTTATACTCGGTTTCAGAGACGAAACACTTTTGAAGACAATCGCGTTGTACAATTCTATAAATATTCCACTCGTTATCGATAGTGCGAAAAATCGTGTTTTTTTAATTTGTTTTCTTAATAATTGGAACTTTTTAAACAATTAATATATCATGCAAACGCCCATTGCGTTGTCTTCGGAACGATTTAATCTACAAATTTTATTTTAAGTGTTTTATCTTTATAACCGATTTCAATGGCGTTTTCGTTTGTTTTACGTGAACACATTTTTTGCTACATTACCCGTTAACGGAAGACAGAGACGGCAAATGCCACTGTGACGGCGTCTTAAGGCGAGACAATTTGTCATATTGTGAATTACGTACTTTTGTTAACGGCACCACAATTTCGTATTATTTCTATAGTGGAAAATAAAAATAAAAAAAAAATAATCGCGCGAACGAAAACAAAAAATGTATAACCATTTATTCGTGTGATTAAATACGAGAGGGCGGTAAGAATTTGCATTTTTTTTTTTCTTTTTCTTTTTATTTTATAATAATTTAAACAAGATAATAATAATCGTTTAGTTAAAAAAAAAAAAAAAAAAAATGGTAAATGTTCAGTATAAAACTGATGGCAAATTCGATGGTGACCCAACTATTAAGTAATGACTTTTTTATCTATTATTTTTTTAAAATATTTATTGACAGTATTTTATAGAATAATAAATTTGCTATTATTTACTACACATACATCCGAACACACGTTATACAGCCGCATCCAGTGGCGTACGTTGACTTTTCGACAAATCGCTATAGCTAATAAAAAAAAAAAAAAACCTGCAGCAAATACTGCAGTAGACTCGACGAGAAATAACAACGAAATTATTGCGGCCTGGACAAGACGTTTGGAAATCGATATCGGTATGGTGACACAGACTACGCGACTAGTGCCTGTATATTGGAATTTCGCTAAATCTGCAGTTTGTTCCGTCGACAAAACTGTAAAAAAATAAAAGAATAAACGAGAACACCGACCGGCATAGACAACAGACGGGTCCGTTTCAGTAAAACAATTTTTCACGATATTCTGTTTGAAATCGTGTCGAAAATCACGCGGGAAACCACGTGTACAGTGAACCGCAGATTCGATTCGATGGATTATCCGTTTAGATGTCGGACGGCAAGGGGAATACATTTAGCCCCCGGATTTATCATTTGATTGTGTTCGTTACAAAAACCAAAACAAAAAAAAAATTACATTTCTAACGCGCTACACTGTAAACCGGTGTTTAAACAGTCGACAATTATTTGTTTATGCGTGTCCGTGGTATAAAAAAAAAATGTCCCCCACATTTACATAGTCGTAGCGTGCAAACCGTGACGGTCTAAAAATGTACAAAAATTTGACGAAAAATTTCACCCACGCGAATTATCTGTTTTCCATTTTTCCAACTGGCCATCTGCGTTATTGTATTTATGATGAACACAATCGGATAATATTTTCGGCCGAATAATTTATCCGAAACACGAAGACGAGAATTTCGTTATCGTATGCGAGTTTACATTTAAATTACGTGGGTTGCTAATATTTGAAAATCGATACGACCTCGTGTCCAATGTTGAGACGTATCGAGATAAATCCGTCCGGAAAATATGTTTTTTATCTTATCTAGACGAATATATTAGAATCTGTCTGAAGTTTATCCAAGATAAACTATTAAACATCTAACTATGGAATTGGTGTTATTATTTTTCGGTAAAAATTCGAAATTTTTCTTGCTAGTGATTTACACCCTTTGCGTTTACAGAATTATTTTAACCGTTAACAGTTTTATTATCCACGCAATAATATTCTCAACAATAGACGATTAAAAAACGCCGAACAAACACGCACGAACCTGACAATAGGGGGGGGGGTCCGTTAAATTGCGCTCTAAGAACAAAATCACTGGCCAGACAAAGTCTAGACGTATTGTCCCACTTTTGTCGTTTCTATATGGTGGTCGTCAAATTACAGCGCATTACACAATATAGGTATATAAATATAGAAAACAAAATAATCGCGTTAAATTCCACCCTGTTACTAATCTGTTGTCGGAAAAATGTATTTTTTTCTTTTTTTTCAATTGTCCATTATTTACCTCCCCACCTCCTACAAAAAAAAAAAAAAAAAAAACTAATGGTATAAATATTATATTTCCAAAAGTATAAAAATCAATTCGTTCGCCGCGCCGTGAGGTGCACGGGGGATAGGGGTTTCTGTCTAGAATTTATTTGTGTGTAAATGACGTTTTAATGGTTAATATAAATATATAATACATTATATGTTTGTTTTCACAATTTTTAATATAAAAAATATATATACCATATATATTTATTGATAAAACTGATTGGCTCAATATATTGTACTTGATAGTTACGTGCTAAACGTTAATACAAACGTAAGGTTAGGTTAGGTTAGGATTGGCATTAAGAGAAATTCAAAATTCGGATTGAGGGGAAAGTCTCGATCGAATGGGACTCTAACGAATACCGAAATACGTTATATTGTGCTAATAACTCGAAATCGATCGTGTGTTTATTTTACGAAGGAAAAACATAATAAATTACTATACAAACGATATGTATTGATCAATTTATAATCCAGGAGTTGCCCACTTTGCCCCATCACTAAAATACGTCCTTGATGACGTATACGATACACACTGCCTATGCCTATGTTTTTATCTTCTTTGAATTTCTGATTTTCCGTTTTCCAAACACGGTCGTACATTATAGGGCGAGTTTGCATTAAACGCGGACAATTTTGTGCCGGTTTTTTTGTTTAATTACAGGACGAATTGACCTATTAATAAACTTAAAGACAGGTCTGTGTTTGTACGTAGATTTGTTCACAAAATTTGTAGTTTTAAGCAAGATATGAGTATGTAAAATTCGTTCGTAAGACGAAGACACAGAAGGAAAAAAATTTAATTCCGGCGGAAAGATTTGACTAGAGTCGGATGAGATAATCGATTGATGCTGTGTAATCGTAGTTAATGTCGACGATCTTTAAAATCATTACATCATTACTAAAAACATTACAATGTGTTACATTTATTTAAATTAAAACTAAACAGCATTGAAAGGCTTGCCTTTCAAGAAAAATAATTCGTTTTTGAAAGCGCTGTATAAAAATGTCGCATGAATACCAGACGACAAATTCTGAAACATTCGTGTCGGACAAATTACGTACTTAATCATTTTTATTATTTTTTTTTTTTTTAATTGTATTAAATTGAATTAGTGTACGTAAACGTTAAACCGTCCGGTAGTAGCCGGGAGACGAACGGAACAAAATGCATTCTAATAATATGCATATTTATAACGTTGATTGTATTTTATACGTCTTTTTGAAAATGTAATTAAAAAATCGAGTCAAGTAAATATATATATTGACAACGACGACAACACCGGCTTTCTTTGCGGCGTCGAATACGATGTGTTAAGGTATAAAAAAATAAAAAATAATAACTCTGGCATTATAACGATATAATTGCAAACGAATACTATGGTACAATAATTAAGAAGGTTTACCGAAATAATATCGATATGCGGTTAAATTACCTACTCGGTTAAAAAAAAAAAAATTGTTCTAAATAATATTTTTTTTTTTAAATTAGTTAGTGTTCTCGGCGAGTATTATCGATATTAATATTGAAAAATTCACGGTGAACGTTATTCGAATATTACAATTATATTTATTATAGACATCAAAACCCGAGTATAGAAGAACATAATATTATAATATTTAGCGTTTGGTTATTTTTTTTTTTTTTTTTTTACATATATTGGTCCGATACGAAACTGCGTTTACTATATAAATCCGTTTCGTACCGAACGGGACGAATATTCGACATTTTATTTTACACGTTTAACAATTTTTTGGTGATCAAGTGGAAGGAAAATAATCAACCGGGATTTGTCATTGAATCGTAATTTTATTTATCGATCGTGCGACTAATGAACATTGGATATATAATATGATTTATACGCTCAACATCACTCCTCGTTTTCGTTTATTGTGTGTGTATTATCCAAATTATCGCGTTTTACAGCATTATTTCGGGAATTTTAAATGTTATTCGTGTTTTTTTTTTTTTTTTCGAAGGATTTTAAGTGGTTTTGTTAATTTTTTTTTTTTAACCCCGGGTACTTACAACAAAATATTTAACGGATATTTTACAGTATCATTAAACCAATATACGTAAATCATTCATTAATTATTGATTGTCTTGTATAACACGCCAACATTGTGTACGTACCTTTCATTTAAGTTATTATTTAATAAACCCTCTAGCGGAGAGCACTTTTCGTTTCATATAGAATTTAATTTATTGAATCGGTTGTTTTTTATATATATATATATATACTTACAATTTACATTAAAATCCAGTCAAAAAATGTAAATTACAATTACTAATAATAACGGTCGATGTAAATTAACGAGATAAATCGGTGAATAAATAAAAACCTATTAATTATGTAAAGAACATACTACATATAAAAAAACTACTGCCGATTTTCAAATACTTCTATATGTCTATGATATTACGCTAACAGAATATTACGATAATTTATTTTCTACGGAATAGTAAATTCGTCTTGTTTGAAATGTATAACGCAAAGAAAACAGTATTGGTTTTAATTAAACAGAATTCTAAAACTTTAGAGGAAAACTACAAGTATAAGATGTAATTCAGTTACCGGACACTCTATTTTGCTTCGTTTTTAATTAGATAAAACAGTTTAAAGTTTTTTTTTTTTTTTTTACGCTCTACCAACTAGAATCGCCCCTTTGTTTTTTCGCTATGATTCGACAACCTTCATTTACCTCCTCAACAACAAACGCGCGGGAAATCCATAGGAGCTTGTTTCGCCGTTAAAAATTATTATTTTTCGGTTGTAACATGAGTATAAAAGTGTCACGTGAACGTCAAATACTGTCTAAATTATAACACTAACAAATATGATGACAAAAATTGACGAAATCCTCAAATTTCACTCGCCCGTTGGCTCGTTGTTCGATTGTCGAGTAACACGATTAAAAATAAAAAAATATAATATAACCGAATAATTCGGACGGGATAACCTGCTGAAAACCGTATTTCGTTGACAAAAAATAAACAAACTCAATCGTTTCACATGTCGTTCGTTCCTTTGGAAACTTAGATGTATTTCTGGACAATATTTATCATAAAAAATGCGTAACAGCTCACAGTTAATTGCTGATTTGTACGAGTGAGAAATTATACGCGATGAGCGACGTAATAAATTCCCGTGGATGGGGACGGGAGTCGATTTGAATACAGTTCGAATATGTCGATGTAAAATGTCAATTTATTTTTACCTCGAAAACAGTGGAATTGTTGAGAAACGTTGTGATATGATATGCGAAAACGAACATTAAAAATAGGAAATTGAATATTCGATCGCAATCAGTGATCGATTAAACGACGTCGACTACGCTATTTCAACTGGCGAATTCAAATGTATGAGCATACGCAGAACCGGCGTGATAAATGGAACAATTTAAATTTAAAAAAAAAAAAAAAAAAAAAAGTGACTATTGGCGGCCGAGTGTGCCTACAGTCCGAAAAAGACATTATAAAATATACTATTGAAATCCGGTACCTCGCGGTGAAATTTACCGACTAACAATATTGCAATACGCGTTGCGTCGTCCAGAAGAGGCGTAAAAAAAAAAAACCCCCCCCCCCTCGTCAATTTTTATCGTAAAAATTAAAATTTTTCCTTTTGTCCGCGGGTTAATTAATAACTAGAACGTACCGCGGGAACAAATGAAATATTGAAAAACTAAACTTCGGCCGTGTAAAAGCGCCGCGCGAAAAGCTCGTTATCAACGTCCCGGGAGTCTTTATGTCCGGAATGCCAACGAGAAAATAAATAAAAAATAAAAAAAAATAAAAACTTTCGCGGATTACCTATTGCAATTTGTCGACAAGTTACGAAACCGCCGTGTGCGTACATATCCATTCCCGGGGGGGGGGGCGGGAAACGGATAAATGTTTATTATAAAAAAAAAAAAAAAAAACACATAATACTCGTTATTGAAGTTTACGTTTGTAAAAAAAAAAAAAAAAAAAAAGTAATATACTACTTTGCGAAAACGATAGAGAATTTGTTCACACGAGCGGAACAGACGCCACGGTACGTAATGAAAAACGATTGCACGGCGAATTATGGCCCATTATTGAAGACGGCAAATATTTAAAAAGTAATATCGGACGGAGCCGACGGCTTGAACAAACTCGATTTTGTATAAATCGAGAGAATTAAATTTGTTATTATAATTTCATTACGCAATAATAAACGTTGCGTATCTGTATTAATATACGATTAAACGATAAAAAAAAAAAAAAAAAAAAACACACGCCCGAGCAGCCAAGAACATAAACGTTTCGATACTATACCATGGGCATTTGCATCGATCTAGGGGTTGTTTTTTTTTTTTTTTTTCTTTTGTCCTTTTCGATTTGCCAAATGAAAAATGCATCGGCCGCGCAATACGAAAAACTATAAGTAAAATCAAAAAATAAATAAAAAATGAATACCGGCGCGGTTGGTCGGTGTGGACATTTCTACGGATAAACGTTCAACGTTTCCGGTCGACTACCCACACGGCCCAGTCCCCGGGGCGTATTTTTTCATAGTTTCGGGTTCGCCACCGCCAGGATTTTAATATCTTAAAACTTGACGTATGTGTGGAAATCGTAAGTACGGCATTTCGTTTCTTTTACAAATAAAACTGTATTCCCACGCTTCCCATTTATACACCCACGTCCCGTTAAACTTTCCCCGCGCGTGTACGGGGTGATTTTTATGCGCGGTCGCCAACGCTCGGATTTTCCACACCGTATCTCCGGAGTATGCCGGGGGCGATAATAGAAGGTAAAAAAAAAAAAAAAAACCCATTGGCTGTCGGAAAACGAGATTGTTCGGGCGATTTTGACGAAATGTTTTTGATTCGTCGGAGTCAATCGAATCCCGAACGACGGGCGAATACGTACGAACGGTTCTCGCACGGTAAATAGTTACCGTATTCGGTACGTTGAATGTTTCGTATAAATGAATCAAACGGGGTGCTACGGGGTTTAGTTTGGCGTCCGGACAAAAAAAGAAATATATATATAATTAAAAACGCGTGTTTCAAAAAAAAAAAAACCGAAATGTTATTTATGCCGCGACTCGACTAATACGACTCGGCCGAATTATACTATACATTTCAAAATAAAATTACTTTAATAAATACTCATAGCCGATTATCCCGTGGGCGTATTAAGGGAGAGGGGACAAAAGGGGAATTTGCCCGGAAGTGTTTTAGAGAGCGGTCAAATTTTTGGGAAGTGATGACATAAAAGAATGTAAAAAAAAAAATAATTTTTTTGGTTATTCATCATAGGTGCTTACATATATATATATATATTTATACAGTAGAACTCCAATTATCCGAACGCCAATCATCCGGACGAGAAAAATACGGCACGTGCCGTTATTCATACACGTGTTTCATAATCGTTTTTAGATTAGATAAAGAATAAGTACTACATATATATTATTGAAATAGCTGAAATACAAGAGTGTATAAGCCAAGTTCACGTATTTAGCGATTGTGATGAAGAGAATATAAGTGAGTGGTTGCTTATGGATACAAATGATCCTGGATATCAAATACTTTCGGATGATGAAATAGTTCGTAACTTATTTGAAGAAGATGAAACTGAAGAAGAGGAAAATGAAACTGACGATTTGACTGAAGGTGAAAATGGGCCGTCTCATTCTGAAGCTTTTGATGCATTGGATTTGGCGTTTAAATGGTTTGAGAGACAAGAAGAATCAAACACCACTCAATTGTTGCAATTAAGAAGATTGAGAGACCTAGTTGCTCTAAAGAGAAAGTCAACTATGAAGCAAACTAAAATATCATCATTTTTCAAAATAAAATAAATTATGTGCCAAGTCAGCTTTTTTTTTTGGTTTTAAATTATGTCACGTATGTACTTTAATTAAAGCTTATTTTGTTTCAGTTGAATATCTAATAAAATTACATATTTGTTTATGGTTACGTGTGTATATAACTTTTGATATATCATATGTCAATCATCCGGATATTTGCTTATCCGGACCACCCTTGACATTAATTAGTCCGGATAATTGGAGTTCTACTGTATATATATATTTATAAATACACGAATTGTACGTGTCGATGTACGAGGGTCACGGTGGGGACGGGCAGTCGTCTATCGTTATTTCCACACATTTCTACCGGACCGTTTCGTATAGTTAACCCGGAAACGATAGACAAGCGCGTTCGCAAATAGCCAACAGCATTCGCACAGCAAAACCGTTACTAGTTGTCTTGTTGTTGCCCGCCGTCGAAACCCAGTCCGGTCTCTAAATTTTTTTTAGTCGGCAAAATTGTCAAAGAGTGGCCGGTGTCGGATAATCCCCCGGACTCGACTCCGACTACGGCCCGGCGACTCCCGCCGGGCGGTTCCCGTTATTGATTAGGCTCGGCACGGCGGTTCCGTGGGTCTTTTCGCCCTATGCGGCCCGTCCGTTTCCCACTAATTTTCCGCCTTAAATCCGTAATTTCGATTAAACACCGGCACCGCGGAGACTGATGTTTGACGTAATCTACGCCGGGCGCTATTAATCCGGCCGTCGATAAAGCCACTGTTGTTCGTGTGCCCGCCGCCGACCGTCGGCGTCTTCTAGTTGCGGCGACTGCCGACCACCAATCGGGTTGATATTTTCGTTCGATCGCACAGTGCGGCGGGCATCGTCCGGGGACGGCCGCGACGTCCGTTCAACGACGCCCCGACGTCGTTGATTTGGCGAGCGCTCCGCCCGACCGTATCCGTACGAATCCCCCCCCCCCCGAGTCTCCAAAAAGTGGGTTACGAAAATACCGGACGAAATTATTGCGCGCTGTAGGTGTTGTATCGTTACAATGTCCCGCTAAACGTTGGCACAAGACGAGACCGAAATCCGTTAAAATTATCGTTAAAATTATCTCGCCGTGGCCTCGTCACAGACCGTCCCGTATTATTATTATTCCGCATTTACACGGACGTGCGTGCACGATACGCCGACGGATGCGGCGGCTATGCCGCGATTTAATTCAACGGCACGTCCGTAATACGTAATTCAATCATATCGCCCGACAATTGCCGACGCGTAATATTATTACGATTGCAATCACTGTAACTACAGGGCGGGCCGTGGTTACATCCTTATTTTAAACAAAAATCATAACACCGAAAAGTATCGGCAATATTGGTATTAAATTCCCTTTTCTGTGTATATTCGAAATTTTATTTTATTTGGTTTCAAATACTACACATCGACGGTGGCCACCGTTCTCGTCAATGCACTGACACAGTCGGAATTCGAAATTTCCGTCCGCTTTTTCCAGCGTATCGTGTGCTTATGTCGGCAATAGCAGCACAAATATTGTTTTTGACATGACGGATGATCTTCTTTGGACGACCCGTGGTAACCAACGATTTAAGGTAGCCCCGCAGGAAAAATTCGCATGGTGCTGGCCACTGAAGATCGTCTCTAAGAAAGAGAGATGAGCCGTTCGGGGAAGCGTTCACGCAAGCTATTCATTGATCTTCTTGCCGTGTGTGCCGAGTCGCCGTCCTGTTGAAACCACAACTTTCCCTATATTCGTTTCTTTAAGTTTGGGCAGAAAAAAATCCACAATCATGCTGAAACAGCGTTCAGAATTGACCGTTACTGCTTTTTCGTTCTCTTCAAAGAACCATGGGCCAATATAATGCCGATTCTGGACATTGCACACCAAACAGTCACGCGTTCTGTATGCAAAGGCTGCTCATGAAGTTCTCACGGGTTAATGGGGGCTCTAATATCGCATGTTTTGTTTGTTCACACATCCTGAAATATGGAAATGTGTCTCGTCACCAAAGAAAACAAGGGTGTCCTGAGGCAGGTTTTCGAGAAAGGCTTCACATTCATTTTTTCGCGCAGCATAATCGCGTGGATTGAGCTGTTGCACCACTGCCGATTTGAATGGGTGAAAATTAAATTAATTATAAATAATTCGCCTCACTGTGCGACTAGACATCCCTAAAGCACCCGAATTTTCGTGTGCAGATCGCCTAGGGGATTTAAAAATCGCCGCCCTTACACTTCCGTTGTTTACTGGCGTCCTGACGGTTCTGGAATGTCCATTATGTTTCTTCTGCACACTACCTGGTATCCCTGAACGTGTCCACCCACAAACAAATCGATTTCCGATCAGGCACACGACTCGCAGATGCGATATTGAAACGGTTTCTGAAAGCACGCTGAGTTGCGATTATCGAACGAATTTACACTCCTAATAGAAGCGGGCTAATAACTCCTGTTGTTGAAGCCTTAACTTCTAATAAAAAAAAAAAACCAATGATACCGTTCTTGGGCGAACAAACGTGCAGGGGCTAAAGCCGTGAAGGTACAGCAAATAGTGATATGACAAAAATCCGGATTATCCGAAAATCTAATAAATCCCATAATTTATGTTTCAAATTCGAAAATCCTAAATTTTGGATTTTTTTTTTGTAAAACAATGATTGCCAGGACAGCTAGTAATATACTATATAAAATAAATTTCTATTTGTGAAATTTCTTTTAATTGTATTAACATATTTAATGTTTTACACATTTAATGCTATTGACAATAAGATGATAATAATAATAGTTTTATAAGAAATTAATTAAAGAATATAAAATTACAATTTTTTACAACCAAAATTTGGATTCAGATAATAATCCGGATTTACAATTAATGTCAGATTTCCAAAAATCTGGATTCTCGAACTTTGACAAATTGGAATTTTTCCCATCACAAATAGTGATCTTTTAAGTGATCGTATACGGTACGTTACCTTATAAACTTGTTCCGATAAAATAAATTCACAGTGTCTTTTTATCATATCTATATAAATAAAACTGTTATCCGTTTATCTACAGATAATCATATAATTGACTTCACAGAATTTTTTCGATTTTCTAAAACTGTTAAAATTTGAAATTTGTCATTATTTTTTCATTTGGTTTTTAATCTAAATTTTATACAATATAATATGTGTGCGTAATGTTTATTATTCATTTCCAACGCTCGATAAACAAATAAATAGATAAACTAAAAAAAATCGAAAAAGTATTATAGCTCTAAACAGCTCAAAAATGTCCAGAATGTTTCAAACGTTTTACCGCGTCTAGAAGAGGCGTTTTAATTGATCGGTAAAAATATCAGGTCTTTTCGATTATTTTTACCAGAATTCAAGAAAACAACAACAAAAACAAAACCGAAAGTTATTATGGTAAAATGTTCGAATTGCGGGGAGCTTAGTTGATTTTTGAGGACTTAGATCCCCCTAGCCCATATCTTATTGTGCATACGCATGGTATAAACTTTAAATCACCTATTTGATTATTGGGTTATAACCGATATAAGTAATAGTATACTCGTAAATTATATTCGAATGCAGTAGCTCTACCCGAATACGTTTACATTAAATTTTCTTCGCTACGCCATTTTTTATTTTATTTTCAGTTCAATGGTAATGTAGATATACAAAAAACTTTCGCGAAAAAAATAAAATAAAATGTCGTTCGTCCATTAACATGTATATCGATGTTAAAAGTACATGAATTTGCACGGTATATATTATTATTATAATGGTTTTTTATAAATATATATATCTACTTACTGAAATGTATATTTAGTACGTTTTATAAGCCAGCCGTCGGTGGCAGGAGAGGAGTGGTGGTGTATTGTTAATATAGAAATAATAACAGCCGTACAGTTAAGTTAAAAAACACAAACGGAATAGAATTCACGTATTGCACGGTCTGAATATTGATTAATTAAATGTAACTAAAATTTAACGCCCATTGAAATAGTAACGAGTAGATGCTCAGGTATTAAATACGTTAATATCGTATGATTCAATTTTTTATTTTTTTATTTTTTTTTTTTTTACTCCGTTAAATTAAAGGACCTTTCACGATTTTAATACCTTCGCTCGGAATATATAGGAATCGTATTTATCGGTTCTCGTTGCCAACGATGCAATTTCGTCCGAACAATATTGTTAATTAGTAGTTTGTGTGTGTTTTTTTTTTTTTTTTTTTTTTTTATACATTTGCGTTAGTTTTTTCGTTATCTCGTCCATCCGTTTATATTAATACACAACGCCTGTTCGTGCAGTCCTAGCTGGGCTGTACGAACCGAAACGATTTCGGATGTACTATGACAAATATTTCCCGGACAATTAAATACATGGAGACATTAGTGATTTTTCGAAGTCATCTCACTTCTGAAAAGCTTGATGTTTGTTGGCATATGGTTCTTTGGCTGCCCCCCAAATTTATAGTCCATATTGGTTATAGAAGTGATTTGTACATTATTATTTTTGTTTTTCTGAGATAGACATTTAAAAATAAAAAGATTAATGCCCGTTCCCGTATGCTCAAAACGATTATTTCAAATCACAACTTCACCATTTTAAAAACAAAAATAATAATTTACAAATCACTTCTAAAACCTAAATGAACATATGGACTTCGACATTGAAGGGCAGTCAAAAAATCCAATACCAACTAAATTCGAACTTTTCAAAATATCTCACTTTGAAAAAATCGCTCATGCTCCTTGTTTCGCATCTAAAAACACTATCTACAGCGACCTCCGTATCAAAACAATTTACGAAGAAGCCAAGATTTTTTACAATAGTTTCTACTACAAACTTTCCTCTCGCAACAACCCGCTCATAAAAAATGTACACGTTCAAACACTCTTGGAAATCCTCTAACATGGTGTCGTTATCTCCTGTAATCCTGTCCGTTTCTATAATTCAATTCTCTGCAACTAATGGCTCCTAATGGCTCCTAATGCATTACTAGTGGCTTCTTCACGTCTAACGTTAATTTCTCCCTCACATATTGTTATTGTGCATTTTTTTTTTTTTTTTTTTCTTTTGTATAGATGGTTTATTTCCTAAAAAAAAAAAATATATATATATAATAACCGCGGACTAGCAACATGCTGATAACAATATTCGAACGAAAAATTACGCAACACAGAGCCGTCCGTATCCATTTGTAATAGGTCCACTCCTCTTCTTGTGGGTTCTCTGATAGATAGCCGGTAACCAATGGCCGTCACCATTGTTACCCGCAATAAAGTAACCGCGCGTCGTTTGCGCATCAGTACAATCGGAAATCGCACGGATATCGTGACTCCGGGGCAGTCGATACGATCGTCAACAAACTACATATATCGTCTGGCGGTAGTATTATTTCGTAGTTTCCAGTTTACGGCGTACGGGACAAGTATCTGGTTTACAATCGGTATAAAACGTTATTGCGTTTGCGATAAAAAAAAAAATCTAAAAAAAAGGCCGCGAATACGTCGGGAAACAATTTACGCGTTTGAGTACTCCAAATCCCTTTCGGTGCTCCTATTGTTGAATGTGCCGATGCGCAGACGGCGTACGATATTTTAGCGCAAGGTAAACGGACGGCGTACGACCCGAAAATTTAACGGCTCCTTACAAATGTCTTGGTAGAAGAAGTCAAAACGAACAATAGCGAGAGTGTCCGTGTGCGAGTGACAATGCGAGACAATTTGACTTTTTTTATAAGTTACAGCGGCCTTTTTTTTTTCCATTTTTTTTTTTTTTTTTTTTTCGTGGTCTTCTAGTTTCCGGCCGACAAAGCGAACAGTACAAAAAAATAGTCAGTGACCAAACTTCTATTTGTACCTAAGCCAATACGAACTTGATTACGTTTTTTTTTCAATAAATTAACTTTTGACCTAACGAAAAACCTACACAAATACAACGAGTCGACTTTTAACTCACTTACTTTTGATCTTGTCTGTATTAACTTAACGAATTATAAAAAAAAACAAAAAATAATAATAATCAACTTGTCCAGCGGGTTTGCAAATAAAAATCATAGAAAATCCCTAAAAAGAGTAATGGTTTTCCTCTTCAACCGAACCGATAAAATGTCGAATTTTTTTTTTTATATTTACCATCATATTTTACTGGGAAAAATATATATAGAATTAGTTTTGTCGAACGGAAAATAATCCAGTACGTGTAGTATTTTGTATTTACGATAATTTCTTTTTCCGCTGGAAATCCATCGTTTCAATTGTTTTTTACAATAATTATTATCGCTTTGATGCATACGCTCCGATAATATGTCAATCCGATAAGACTTCTACAAAGCACTGTTGTATATACGTATAGGCGTACGAGTACAAATATTTTTTTTTAAAGAGTGGAAACGACAAAGACAAATCGTCTACAGGGGCACCTATACAACGGCTACACACGTGGATACTTTTCACGGTAAAGCGCATTCGATTTTATTTCACTATACGCGGAAACAATTGCAATTTTCAAACAACGAAAAAACCAACAACAGAAAAAAAAATGGTTGGGGGGGGGAGTTTTTATCGATCTAGCGAAACATAATAATATGTAGTAGTATCGTCTATTAAAAAAAAAAAAAGAACAGTATAATGGCGATCATCGATTAAACAATACTTATCGTAACATTTTATTACGAGTAAAAAACCGCCAGCAACGTCGTCAACTAATTTAAAAAAACAAACACAGTAGTAATGGGTTTTTTATTCTTATTTGTTTTTTTATTGGTAGTAATTTATGACCTTATGCAATTCCTCGTATAGAGTCTGTGGCGCACAGAGGAATAATTTTAAGAGCAAATGTGTATTGACCCGCCCAATACGGAATGTATTGGTTTAACTATAAAATTATGTGCTTTTTTATTTATTAATTTTATCACTGACAACAACCAATCATCTAATAAAAATGTAAAATGTACATATCTATTTTTTTTTCTTGATCTAGATATTTAGATAATGTTAGTATAATTCATCTTTTATCTATATATCTAGATATATATTTGGTATTTTATCTTCATCTAAACAAGTTGTAATTATCTGTGTATCTACACCGTTTGCGGGTGTTGACCATCATATGATCTTATAATATTGTCCGTACTTACAATTAAAATCTAACGTCCTTGGAAATACGATGTCAGTGAGCGCATAAGCATTCTGGTGTCTGTCACAGCAACTAGGAACCAGCGCCCGTCTGTGATTGGTCCATTTGAATATTGGTCGTGTGAAAGTGTCATGTTGCGTTGCTCTACCGGTTAAGACATCGGTAAATCTACGAAGCGTTTGCTGGTATCTCAGTGGGCCAACCATTAATCAACATAACCGATTTCGGTGGGCTCGACGTACCGACGATCACAGAATACATTTTTTGAGTTCCCCTTAACACCCCCCCACCCCACGGTTTCCCGTAATTTGTCCTCTGCGACCTATCCGACGTGGTTTCGCATAACGAATCTTGAGCTGTTTTCGATCAGGTTGAAAACGAACGAATTGCGGTGACCGGAGGTTTCCTCAAGACGAAGACATGTTCACTACTACTTTAACGATAACGACGACATAATATGACGAATCAGCACGCGCGCGGTACATTTTAACGGACCAATCAGAACCGACTAAGTTTTGAAAGGGATACCAGAATGCTTGTATTCCTCCCAAAACCTCCGACTAGCCGTCGAGTTTTTCCGCGTGAGCTTCGTGTAATAATATAATTATGCAGTGTCGGTTATTTTTTGTTGTTGTGTGTACCGGAATTCGTATATTTTTATTCTTTTCTTTTCATTTTCGTACTGGCGGACGTGGCGTCGAATACATTAAATTTAAAAATGGCCGTCAGCATAATCGTCTGTCAAGTTTGTCGACGATGACAGGGTTCCGGAATAAAACTTCCGGTGCTTGGCAGTGAGTAGGTATCAAACGGCATTTTATTAACGTATTAGCTACACCAACACGGCTAACGATGGGCATTTTTTTTTTTTTTTTTGATTAGCTTATTTACGTCGTGTTTTTTTCACTTGTATAGTCAACAATGACCCGGAAACAAACGAAAATAAAACCGATGCATCGTCGTTTGTTGTCGGCGTTTACAACTTTTTAGAAAAAAAAAACGTTCAAATATAGTACCGCCAGGCTATAAATCCGCACATTTCAAAGTACGGCATAAAAATGCTAAAGTATTTTCACTTACCGTAAAAATGAGCGTACGGGGGAAAAAAACACAACTTATAGTAAAGCTAATTGTTAGGTTCGAACAATAATTAATTCTGTAATTGTTCTTATTTATCTTCTTTTTTTTTTCTGGATAGTATAAAATCATTCGATTTCATTTGAATACTCTTAATGATTAAACAGATTTGATTTGGGTTTTTGGGATAGTTTCCGCGAGCCGTCAATCCGGACCTGTGGCCGTTAAAATATGTAGGTACTCCACAAATTTAGCACTTACTGCGTACCCTCTCCCCTTCTGTTTTTGGCCAACTAACTAATTTACGGTTTGATGCCGGTTTTTTTTTTCCTATCGAGACATAATATTATGTATTCATGAATAACAAAAAAAAAAAAAATAAAAAAAATCATTCGAGAAGGCTCCCGAAGAGTTTCACAGGAAAAATGTAACAAGTTACAACAATTCAATTAATAATTAGGACTAAGATGTTTTCGCACTATAAATTTGCATTATTTTTTTTTTATTTTTTTACCAATTTAATTTATTACTAAATAAACGATTTGTACATTTTTTCCATGGAAATAAATTTCAAAATCTCTATAAAAAAAAAAATCCAATATTTAACATATTATTTTCAATTTGAATGCAATAAGATAGTTTAGGTTTAACATATTTTATACCAGAATTGTTATTATTTTTACACGTAACTTTACGCTTTTTATAATGATCAAAAAACGATTAGGACTGATTAACTGATAGGAGCTCTGCAAACCTCTTATATATGTTACAGTATAAATCGTGTTTTTATTCGTTCACTTGTAGCCATCGTCACCCAGAAATAAACAAAAATAAAACCGACGTGTATATCGGTATAGTTGTTCGTTGTCAGGTTATATCAAATGTTAAGAAAAACCATCGGGAGTCATCAAAAAATATTAGAAATAGATTACCATCGGTCGAAAAATACGCATCTTTCAAGGTACGATGTGAACGACTCGGAGCATTTGCACTAACGAAAAAAGTGTGTTTTTATAAAAAAAAAACATATACGGGTATCATGGTCAAAATTATAGCACTTTATCTGAACTCGAAATCTAAAAATCTAATGACGTTTATATTTAAACTTTGTTATTTTAAATAAAAAAATATTTTTTTTTTTTTTGTTGTAAGTGTCATCAATTCGAGTATTATTTTTTTACCCAACAACAACACCTAAGCCCTAAATTAATAATAACGTATACGGCCTAACTGCAGGCTCATTAAAACAAAGCCTACCCGGTACACCCAAGTTATTTAATCAGATATTTAATACTCATCGTAATATTGAACAAACTTTAAATGAATATCATTATTAGTTTTGACGGTTGGGACGGGGATTATATTATTCAAACTAAACTAAATATTAGTTTATAAATCGATTTCCGTCGTCTACCTACCAACACGCTACGTCTCTCGCGTTACGGGATTTTTTTTTTAAATTTTTTTTTTTTTTTTACAATACAATCATGCCCATATAATTATATGAAACAATTACAATGCGCTGGGACGTAATTCAATATAGTCAATTATAAGATTCAAACAATAGTATTCCTGTGGCGCAGTGACAGTGGCGTCGTTTGAGAGGAGGCAGGCGGCGGGCGTTTGCCATACCCTAAGTTTGTATGAGATAGTAAAATTTATAGAACCGGCCAATTTTAGTACGATTAAAATCTCGTAGATATTCTCGTGTCGTTACCGGGATGCCGCACCGTCGACCAAATAGATCTGATCAAAAAACATATATAGTTATTAAAAAGGAATTGGAATTTTAAACCTCCGTACGGGTGGTACGGTATTCCTATTACGATTTTAGAGGGTAGGTTAGGTAACCTAACCTAACCTAACCTTAGAATTTTGAATCTGCCGAGTATTATAATCCTAGTATAAATTTATGGAGTGTGCATACGAGGTCTGTTCAAAAAATACCAGGACAAATTATATTATGGCTAATCTACACACCAGACCGTTTCGAATTTTAAATAAATGTATTGCCCGCGAATAAGTGGATATTTAAACAAAACCCCAAGACGCTATATTATCTCAGTTTAAAATTACACGTGGTTAAATCCGGTCATTTCTTTTCGTTCGCCGTTTTCAACATGTCCGAAATTCACGAACAACGCGTGTGCATCCACGTTCTGGAAGACCGTCGACGTCATCCAGAAACGATGGTGTGGCGACAATTTGTGGAGAAACGCGAAATAGCCGCCGGATTAACCGTTCGTGAGTTAAAAAATGGGAATCCCAATTGAGTCTTGTCATGCAATTTTACAGGAAAATGTACAGACGAGAAGGGTCGTGAATTTTTGGCTGATATAAAAATTGCCGCGGTCCCGCGGGCTCTCCCTATTCTCCAGATCAGGCCCCATGTGATTTTTTTCTTTTCCCAAGACTAAAATCTGCGCTTAAAGGGCAACGATTTCAAGGTGTAGAGGAAATTAAAGCGGACGCGGCAACAGAACTCACAGCTTTAACTTTGGAACAATTCCAAAGGACTTTTGAAAAAACGGCAAGATCGCCGGGTTCACCGCAGAAGAGTATTTCGAAGGAGATATCTTTAAATAAAATGTAACTTGATTTTTTGTAACTATTTAATATAAAATCCTGGTACTTTTTGAACAGACCTCGTATCGTAGTAAAATCGTTCCACCTATGCTGTCTGCATAGCACCATGTGTCCTCCCGAGCGCCAAAATTTTAGGCTCGTAATTATTATTATTCCGTTTATAATATACTCAGGATGGACGATCCTCCGCATTAGACACTCGTTTTTTTTTTTTTTGAAATGTGTTTAATTCGGAGTCTGCGAATGAAAAATTATAAATCTACATGAGTATCCGGACTCTCGTCCCACACTTTAGTAAATATGATTCTCGTGCAAAATCCCTGACCTGAATAACAATAATTATTCTGATTTTAATCGAATATTATTATTATTATTATTATTATTTCGTTTATTTAACCCACCACACGGATTCATAAGTCCAACTTAATAGTATAATTCCCGTACAATGGTTTACGAGTATACCTCTTAATGACTACATCGACATACATATTTCTTGTATTCGAGTACATATTATTCACAAATAAATCTAAATTATTGTACCATACGATATTAGCCGATTACACAATTCGATCTGTCGACGAATTAGACAATAAGTCGGTAGCTAATAGTAATTATAGTAATGCATAGCCGTAAAATGTATAGTTTTCTAAAAAAAAAAAAAATAATGTTAAAAAACGTAAAAATTGCCTATACGTAACCCCTTAAATATGCTGGGCGTGTGACAGCCTCTTAAAAGCATTTCTAAGGGAAAACTCGAACGTTGTAAATAGAATTATTTTAATTCCATGCGAAATGATTTCATCAACCAGACTCGTACATTTTTTTAAGAATATTACTCACGTTTACGTGAATAGTATTATAAAAGAGTATATCGTCGTGTATTTCCTGCGAATTTAGTTTTTCTGTTGCATAATGTTAATACGGTCTTGAGCGAATTTAATTTTTAATTTCGTTTTAAATTACAATCGTTCGCGCAACGTTAGTAAAACCACCTGAATCATTTTGGATATAGATCAAAATAAAACTTAAAAAATACGATCTCAAACGCAATAATTATTTTATCATCACGGCGAGTTATACAGATAAATACAGTTTTTTTTTTTCTCAGACGCCAACAACATAACAAGTTGGCCTTTGAAGTGTATATTGAAATATAATATTTGTATTGAAATGAAAATTTATATAGTTGCTTTTTTTTTCTTTTTTTTTATGTAAAAGAGACAAAACATTCTATCTAGATAAAAAAAAAAAAAAAAAAATCTAATTCCATGCATTGTATTTCATTTATTACAATATTATACAGTATAGGTGAAAGTTTGTATATACATATGAATTGTATTTGGCCATAGTTTTCAGTTATACTTTGCAACTGCAGTTAAGCAAAACTTATAAATAATTTCGTTTGTTGCGAATAACAAATACCTCTCTCTACTTTTGAATTTCAATCTTAAATTTGTTTTCCGCGAACGTTTTAAAAAAGAGATATAATTTTGTATTCCGCGCCTGCATACAGTCGTATAAATAATTTAAACGGAAACTAACAAATCACGTTGCTGTTCCGAAACAGGCGTATAGGTTTAGAAAACGGGATGCACATATATGCGGGGGCATTTTGGCGGCAGCCGTTTTGTACGTGACAAAAGAAAGAAATAAAAGCGGGCCCATTTTCGTGCATCGTGGGCACGGTTTTCGTAAATTATAGTGTTAATAAGAAAGTCAGTTGATGATTAGGTAGGATGAAATTAAAAATTGAATTATTTTCTGTACGCGGCGATAAATCATTGCTAACGAATGACGATTCTCAACGATGTACGGTTAACCGTCGTTCGAAATACTTTACGATTTCCGTAAAAATCTGAACTTCAAACGATTATAAAAAAAAAAAAAAAATAAATAAAAAAAAAGAGAAAAAGTGCCTACGGATTTCCGATAGTTTTATATGGCCGAAATAAGAGTTCATGATGAACCTTGTGTCAATTTTTCGAGCAATTTAAAGAAGCCGAACAAATGTAAAACCCAATAAAGCCCACAAAAAATATAAAACCTCGTACAATTTCAAATGGCTGTAAATAGCTATAAAAAAAAAATAGCCAAAAATGAAAAATCAATAAACGACTTCCCAGTGCACTAACAAGATCCGTAATGCAACGGAAAATCTCTCTTGTCGTTTTTCGGTCGCAGCGGGATTCCGTGTAGAATAGTTATTCACAGACAGACAAAAAAAAAAAACCACATACTTTATAGCAAAACCAGTACATTGTTCTTTCGCACAGCAAAATCTAAAAATAATTACATTTATACAAATTTACATAAATAAATGTCGAACAGTCAGTCGTTGTCCGTTTGATATGATTTAGAATGTTGACTCGATAATGTTGTCGTCACTTTTGTATTGTCACGAATGGACAGTGATTATTTTTCACCGAAATGAGCGACGTACGAATTTGTCGCGGAATTCATATGGGGAACCACAATAGTATACAATTAAATAATATGCAAATTTTTCGTATACTGAGTGCATATTATGTGTATCGATCGTTTATCGTATATCAATTATTGAGCGTCGGTAGAATGAATACCGGCTGTTTAAATTCTTCCCATCAGTGACGGCTGAAAGGAGGGAGGGCGATGAGCTGGACTATGTTTTTTTTTTTTTTTTTTAACAATTTAGAACGTAATAATAAATATATTCAAAAAAGTGGGGTGCGGCAAAAAAATTTAACACTAATAGAATCCAAACTTTCCGAAATATATCACTCCGACGGTTAGCCAACGCTCCGCCCTATATCTCTAACCAAACTCTTCACAATAATCTCCGTATGAGAACCAAATAGATGATAAAGCACGCATTTTCTACACGCGTTTTCATAAACGACTCCAAACCCATTCTAACCCCCCTCATAAAAGATCTTTCCATCCTTACTCTCCCAGGAAATCCTTGGTAACCGCAGATCAAAAAGGAAATGGTGCCGTGACCTTTTACAAAACTTCAATATCTAACGTCTCATTGTGGTAAAAGAAAAAATACAAGTAACTAATCAATAGCCAAGAGTCACTAATGGGCGGCTGCTTAAACACACCTTTCATATTATTTATTATATATTTTTTTTTATTATTATTATTATTAATTACTCTCATCGTATAAACTTATTATGCTAAATTGTATAGATTGTTTATGTCAAATAAAAATGAAAAAAAAAAAAAATAATAACAAAATTCGTCGACAACGGTACGTAAATTAAAGAAACTATTTGCGTGTCAAAAACAAACGAAATTATTATCGAGTTTGGATTGAGTTCTAGGCGGTTACCCTCCTCTTTGAGGATTAATAATATAATTTGTAAAAGGCGTGTATTTGTTGGTATCTATTACGTAGATAATGTTTAAAATACATCTTGTTTTGTGGTACTTATCACTGATCAGTGTAAAACATTCGTATAAAATATAGGGGACCTATCCAGAGTATGTGCATAGGTTTATATATATATATATATATATATATATTTACTAACTAGCAGTTCCCGTGTCCAGCGGCATTCTAAGTGCCATAAAAAGTGCCGGTGTCCTGTCGGACAGTAAACGAAAAATACAAATCGAGGGGGTTATCTTTCGATTAAGTTCCGACACGCGAAATGGAAAAATCTGATAAACGACGGTACACCGTTATTAGGGATTTAAGGAATTCAAATTTGCGGTACGTTAATATTATCGTTTCCATAGGGCGGCATGGTCTTCCGAAATATCGTAATCTAATACCGAAGCGGAACTGACCCCCGTGCCGTTATCGATTTATTCCTATTTATTCCTATAACGTATTTTATTTACGTATACCTATGAACGGGCGCCCGGTGGCGAGGATGGCAAAGACTGGGCAAAAGTCTCCTCCCCAGAGCAGACTTCAAATAGAATTTTGATTATTGTAACTTTATTACTGTTTCAATGGACATTAATTTCATTAATTTTTTTTTTGACCCGAGTATAGAATTGTAAATTAAAAATGAACGAAGAAAATCAATAAAATCAAAATGAAAATGTGTCAACTGACCATCGGGTCATACCGGCAGGAACCGAATATCTAATGGTATTTCATTATCAATATCCAATCGGAATATTATGTCGACCATAGTCAGATTGTGGGTACTGACCCGGTTTTTCTGTGTAATACGGAATTATAAAATGTATAGTGATTATATCAGTTTAATTTAAATGTATGATTTTTTTTATAAATATATATACGAGTACAACAATTTATATTTGAGAAGCTTTAACGTTTTTTTTTTTTTTTTTTTAAATGTTTACTTCTCTTACTTTAGCCTTAGATTTCTCTTTGATAAAGTTTAAACATGACAATATTTGTTTTAAAAAAAAAAATCGTAATCAACTGTAAATGGTAAAAAAAAAAATAGTGAAATAAATGTATTTAAAGGATATAGGGGCACATTTTATTTTGTAACCGCGGATTTGTGGTCTGAACTAAAAAGTGTGCACAATACGATATATTACAACAAAAAAATAGGTACCCGATACCGACTGCAAATATAATTCGCAGTCGACTTTTATTTGTCAACACGCCGTCTACGGTGTAACGCGGTTAACTGCGTACGTATTGTATTGTTTCAGTTAGTATTATTTATAAAAATGCATATCGATTGTTGAAAATATTTGTAAAATTGAAAATTTGTTAGCCGAAAGTTGAAGTCGGTATAAGTTTATGGCAATGAAAATCACTGCTAAAGTACGGACATTATAGATTTACAAGAACATAGCAAAATATTTCCCCTCCCCCCCCCCCGGCATTACAATTGCAATAGATATTTGTCGATCTTCGCCGGCTACAAGTTGTACAGCGGTAACGGTCATTTAGTATATCACGAAGAGTTAATACTTGGTTTCGGTCTACGACAGGTGAATGAAGATAGATTGACTATGGCTATGCACGTTGAGCGTTCGTCGCGAAATAGTGAATTGAAGAAAATAAAAAAAAAAAAAAAAATCATTGAAAGATTAATTACAAGGTTTGCAATAGATCATCCGCGAGGACTTCGGTTTTTATACAATAACGAATAAACGCATATATTGCCGACGGTATTTCGTAGTACGCAAAGGATAAACTTTTTTTTTTTTCTCAGTTTAGTTTACGTTTCGGTGTTCGATTTTGTTATGCCACTCTCTGAGTGTCTATCCTCCGGGCGCCCATGATACCTTTGTCCGATATCCTCGGATTAATTTCTATTAGACAGTCAGACGACGGCAATAAATACTACACTTGAGTGCCGAATATGGAGAGCAAAGATTTTAATTTAAAATCGAACAAACGTTTATTTATATGAATTCGTACAAGGGTATTTGTCTATTGTTATTTGTCCACCATCCCTTTCAAACGGTCTCTTAAGACCCAAACGCCGAAACGGACACGTCCGAATAATACCCTCAATACCCATGGCATGGCGATTCGTAATATCGATTCTCGAAAGTCGATCGATCTTTTGAATGGATCTAGATCGAAAAATAGAGATCAATCTATAAAAGAATCGTTCTGGAAAAATCGGAATTTTATTTGATATAATAAATAAATAAACCATTAGTTCAGTGTGCGATCTAAAACGACCATTTTTTTTTTTTTTTTTTTTGTATTAAAACAAGTAATGAAAATAGTAGAAATACAGTGAACATACAGTTTAATGGCGATTATACTTTCTCAAATGTGGATCGACCTTTTGTATCGGTTTTGATTCTGTGTTTTGTTAATTTTTTGTTCAGGGGTTTAAATTAAATTGTTTTTTTTTTTTTATTATTATTAACCTATAACCGATACTCCCAAAAGATCGTTCCGATGAATCGATTCGACTATGTATATGACAATGTTATCGTACCAACAAATGGTAAATCGTTTATCTAACTGGTAACTAGTAACTATAATCGATTGCCCCAAATCAATCGGTTCGTAAAAAGATCGTAACGTCTTTTATATGTAAAAGATCGGTCTTTTCAACGGTCATATTCAGACGGGCCCGTCGCTAATGCGTAAACAAAATGCAAAACCCCCTATGTTCGTTAAAAAAAATTCCACTTTAAACTTTACACGGTAATTATATACGTACGCGTATATATATATATAACGCGGGTGCTCGTTTTATTAGAACCATACGCGATAATTTTTAAACGAACGGGTTTGCGATTTTTACAGAGTGTTTTTTTGCTTACTGCAGAGCTGCTCGTTTTGTTGGAACTTTCAGGGCATTTTTTTACATTTTTTTTTTTTTTTTTTTTTTTGTATTATTATTATTATTATTATAATTATCATCAACAAAATAACGAACGTACGTGCTGTGAAATTGCGTTGTACGGGTTCGGGTATACGTAGTACAACGGTTAAAAACGATAACGCGTAAACGTGTACCCGGTACACGGCCGAATTAATAATAAAATACTATGTAAACCCGCGTAATATTCGGCAAAATTAAATTCCGGTCCCCCGTATTAGAGTAATTTTTTACTCGATTATTTAAGTACGGATAATTAACGTGTTGTTTGGCGTTCGATGGCGTTTAAGTACGAGTACAATTTTGTCGAACACTTTTATTATCCGCCACGTACTTAAACGCGAACAAATGTATGTTTAGTCGTAATCGTTTTAGTTTCAATCGACTGAAATCGACGTTCGTATCCGGTTCAACAATTATTATAATTGCATAGTTTTTTTTTTTTTTTTTTTTTTATTATTATTATTATTTTTAACTTTTCTTTTCTAATAAACGCCCAACGCCGATTGGCGCGAATACGCCATAACGTACCTGCGCCACGGTCAACTATTATAAAAAAAAATCCACTACGTTCCGCGCTATAATATTCGGTACGATAGAATTTTAATTTTTTTTTTTTTTTTTTAAATACACGTTATTATCTGTGTAGTATTCCGGCGGAACACAATGATAAATAGATTTATGTAGACCCGTAAACAATACACAACGGACAGCAGACCTACGCGCCTACGAGGTGTGACAATAAAATAACGAGACTTTCTAAATATAACCTAAACTATTAACGTTATCTATAAAACGATTATTGAAATATGATTAGAAAACACTTATCTAAAAGTCCTATGAACACTAATGGCATCGATTCATTTTCTTATACGTTAGTAGGCTTGTTATTAGTGCGAGTTCGACTATACTGCCGAAAAATGTTAGATATAAAAATCGAACAACGTGTGTTAACATTAAATTTCTTGTTTAATTAAAAAAAACTGCCGCGGAATCGTTTCGTATGTTATGTGAAGTTTATGGTGAAGAATGTTTATCAAGAGCTCGTGTTTTTGAATGGCACAAACGGTTTTGTAGTGGAAGGGAGGACGTCGAAGACGACGATCGTTCTGGACGTCCTACCACGTCTTCAACAAACGAAAACGTTGAAAAAATCGACAAAATTAATTAATCAATATTATTATAAAGAGGTATTAATTAAATTAAGAGAACGTGTCAGAAAGGAGCGACCAGATCTATGGAAAAATGGCTGGATTCTTCACCAAGACAATGCTCCAGCTCACAGTGCATTTTCAATTCAACGTTTTTTAACTGAAAAAAAAATGTCTGTACTTCAACATCCCCCGTACTCGCCAGACCTTGCTCCTTGTGAATTCTTCTTATTTCTTTTCCCATTTTCAAACAGTTGATGACGTAAAAATGAAAACGGCAGAACTTCTAAAAGGGCTGAATGAAAGCAATTGGCAACACTGTTTTCAAGAATGGCAGCGACGTATGCAACAGTGTATTGATGCTGAGGGAAGGTACTTTGAAGGTGATAATCATTAAATTATAACATTTTTAAAATAAACAACTTTTATTCAAAAAGTCTCGTTGTTTTATTGTCACACCTCGTATAACAATAATCCACGGGGTGGTGCGCAAGAAGAGTCCAGGAGATACCGGAAATTTTCCGGTTATAAACAATTGTAGTGGTTAACAATTTGTTATCGAAATGAAAATAACGGATAAAAAGATTTTTATTTTTTTTTTCTGAACAATAATTATAAAAAAAAAATTACTCGCTATAATATTATAATAAAGGCGGTTGTAAATCGCCATTACCTATATTAACCATCATAACCTGATGAGTTTTGAGGTGCTACAAATAACGGACATTAAAACTCAGAGAAAAACGGTTTGTCTTGTTAAAATAATTAGAAATCCCATTTTTTTTTCAATTATGTTTGTGGAAATGAGATCGTCGAGATGGCGGCCGTCAGCAACAATAATACATTGCCGTAGGCGATCTCGGAAGTTTTAATAAGATTTTCGGCGCGTTTCGATTGGTACGGCCGCGATTACTTCGGCGATTCTCTCCGGCAGGTCATCTATCGTATGGGGGGGGGTGATGTTTGAAAACCTTATTATTAAGCAACCACCGGAGGAAAAATCGCACACGGTTAAATCGGGGGAGCGTGCCGGCCAGTCTACGGTCACCCCTCAGTAAGACCGACCGCCCAGGGAACGTTTGTCGCAAAACAGCAAGCGAAATCCGAGCTGTGCGCGCTTGAGCCCCGCCGAATTGTTGAAACCGCACGTCTACCCGCCGAGTCATGTTCTTCCAGCCATTTCCTCCGACCTGCGCTGCACATGAGTTTCCGACATCATAACATTCCCAAAGCAACCGCGTGTTTCCGGGGCAGAGCGACTCGGTGACCGCTCAATCGCCTCAATTGTGCCTACTGCGCATTTTCGGTGGTTCGTGCCGTTCCAGATGCTCCGCGTCCACGTCCGGCTTAGGATACTTCCAGACTTTTTCAATTTTCGAATCCGAAATTTAATAGTGTCAGGTTCGGGGACAGACTTGTTGCGTGGAATGCCCGAGGTGTAGACGAGAATGCCCGTGTGTAGCAATCGCGGAATAATTATTTTCAAAATACGCGCGAACGACGAAACCTCGACGTACACCTGTCCAGACCACGAGATTACGACTAAGAACAGCGTAACCGCCTAATACAAAATAGACCACTAATATAGCCCTGGGTTTATCCTATTATAAACTAATGATTTCATTTGACTAGTCGGTGGGCTCTGCCGCACCCTGTATTACACAAAACCATTTACGACAATAATTTTGCATACGGGATTTTCTCTACGGGCCGTTGCGTTATGGCACCCGCAAACTCCGTGCGAATTTCGTCAATTGCCGCCCGAAAACGCCTGAAGAAAATCCAGATACTTCCTGCGTATTTAGTATTATGAAAAAACGTAAAACCGTATGAATATATAAACACGTTTCCTTTACCACCGCCGGCCGACGCAAATTCTTCATATTGGCATTTATTATTTACCGTTACAAAATTAAAATTGATTGATCTATAGACAATTCAAACGTTTTATTCCCGCGAGCGATTACGATCAAATCGGAAAAGCACTCCGGCCCATGCCGAGGAAACAATAAAATTGTGAATTAACAAAAACATTTCGTAATTTATTTTTTCGACGATCGAATTTATCCGTTGAAATCCGTTAAAACCACGAACGATCGGGGGGGCGGGGGTGGGCGGGCGGATACGAAGCATTTTTTTATAGCCCGTCTCCCTGCCACCCTTATCTAATTTCTAGATCCGCACCTGCGGAACGTTTGTATAATTTGTTTTGTACGGTTCAAAATTAATACGCTCTGTAAATCTCTGTTTTATTTTAATCTAATAACGTTTACGTTACTATAAATTTTCTATTTTTAGAAATTATAGGAACTTTTTGAACATATATATATATATATAATAATATTATAATATTCTATTATTATCGACGTATAGGCCCCGTACACGAGAATGACGTTCATTCATGACCCGGTATCGTAATAAATGAAGTGGTGCGTGGTTTTTTTTTTATAGATTTCCGTGCGTTTTGTACCGAACGAATTTTGTGTAGATTTTATTGTAAATTCTAAACGCGGCGACAACCGCGCTCCGTGTTCGTACCTATTATTATTTTATACCGGAATTTTTTTTTTTTTTTTTTGTGTCCGTTTTATTTGTTTGGTTTTTTTTCGTCGGACGTAAATCTACAGTTTTACGACCGGAACACTCGCTCCGGTCGAAAAATTCGTCGAGAACATTTTTATTTTATAAAACTATTTTTGACGATTACGGAGGAGGAGGAGGAGGAGGAGGAGGTTAATAATAATTTGTTTAATTCCTCGGACTATCCCTGATAACGGGACGGGCGAAACCGGCACACGGAAATATTCACACAACATCGGTCGTCGGTATCTGCCGAAATCGATTTGGTTTTGTTTTAAGTCGCAGAAACGTAGATGTTTTTTTTTTTTTTTTTTTTTTTTTTTATATATTTATTTTCTGGTTTCGATTTATGTTACAGGGTTACGGTTCGTCGTAATGCTATTTTATTAAGTTGTTCTTATACGGCAGTGAGCCGGCTGTGTGTGTGTTTTTTTTTTTTTTTTTTTTTATGAACAATTTTTCCAAGCGACGACGGCGTTATTTTATTATACATCCGTGAAAAAAATGTACGCCCGGAACCTTTTAGTAAAATAATATTAATGGACAACCGCGACAAGTGGGGGGTAACAATACCATTGTATTTCGGTTACATTTTGTGCGCTACTGAATTTCAAAATCGTCGGTGATCCGTTGAAACGTGCAGCGTGACAGAATACCTTTCGTTTTTTATTATTATTATTATTTTTTTTTTTTTTCAAAAATAATAAATACTACACCGTTGTAGCGGAGAATCACAGTTCGGGAATATACGGGGCCTTGAATGAATAAACTATTATCCCTCAACTCGAATATTTTTTTTTTTTTCCCCCCAAGGCGAGCGTTTAGACAATCGAACGTCGAGATTCAAACGACCAAATAAAAAAAACGTCCTCTACACGAAAACTGGCGCGGGAATACAAGACCGTAGGTAAAATTGAGGTGATTTTTGTTGTTTTGTTTTAAATAAAACAGTTATTAGTATTGAATAGTTATCGTATTGGACAAAGCGATTTGCACTTACTTGTGGGTCGTGTGTACGACGGGCCCGGGCACAGAGGTTCGAATTGAAATGTCGACCGTCTATTGTTGTACACGGCGCCTGGTCATTTGTCCGTAATTCCGCCGTATCGCGTCGCCGGGCTATCGAACCGAACGGATTTTTCGGTAAATCGTCCCGGTCCGCGGTGATCGTCCCGCGCGTATTTTTTTTTTTTTTTTTTTTTTTTTTTTATCCGCCGCGTCCAACAGGCCGTACTCTGCTGCGGTCGGGGAGTGTCGATGTCGCGTCCGCGCGCACTCTGATAATAGAAACAAAACACCACACGTTATTGTAAAACCGTTATGCACCGAGTATCCCTATGGTTTTGCTCGCAAAATCTTAAATTGACGATGCAAACGTGTACGATAAATACAATACGAACAATATCGGTACGGCGTACGTACAACCACGGCCCGTGGCCGGGGGGTGAGACCCGCGGGGGCTGCGTCGAGGTAATTGGAATTTATTTATATTGTAATGGAATCCTAACATTGCACCAGAAACTGTAATTAAATTATAATACGAACAATAACGGTCGCTCGGTTTAGAGGTACAGCAACGGTCGGGCGTAAATATTATTTTATTTCGCGATTCACGAACGAATATTATTTTATTTTTTTTTTTTTTTTTTCCATTTTTAAAAACGAATAAAAGAAAAAGTAATTAATAAATAATTACAGTGTTACAACGCCGATACCCTGTTGTAATAACGAACCGATGAGTTATTGTATCATGTGTACGGAGCTTTTGAGTATATTTGACTTTTTGGTCGTTTTTTTAGAAATCACACTACTATTATATAAGGGGTCGCGTATAGGCAATATTAACGAAATCTACGAGCAAATGAGAATCTATCGAGTTAGACATTTTCAAATTTTCTTTTGTATAGTTTTAAAAACGATGGTGCCGGGGCCTGACCGCAATTAATTTATTGCGTAATCGTGAAATTCGTTCGGAAACACGTAAGCGTAATACAGAAAATGTACCCTTTAAAATAATTTGAGAACTTTTACTCATTTGTCATAATTAAAGACGACAACATGATCCGGGGTATTGCATATTGATTTTCAATTGAATCGAATGGGATATTCAAGGTTAATCGTGGTCTTTTTTTGAAGAAAAAAAAAAAAAAATACTAAAAAGAGAAGCCGTGATTTTTTTTTTTTTTTTTTTTTATTAACTAATATTTAACTAAATGGATATATCTGTTGCCGTTCCCGAGTAAAATCGTGTTTTTTAGTTTTTATCGTAGACTCTTTTTCATAGTGCTTCCGTGTTAAAACGATTTTCGTGTTGAAAAACGCATGACATCGTCTTTGCATATAAGATCGCATTAAACGATTCTACGATGTCCGGATAGGAAAAAAACCAAAATCTTCGTATTCGTATTGAAATCTCGCCGGTGTATGGATCGACGGTAATCATACAACAGAAATCCGGACGTATTCCGCACCAGTTTATATATATATTATACCCCAGGATAAATCATTGCACGCGTAAAACAATTCCGATCAAAGTTTGGTAAATACATGTATTGATAAATTTGAAATTATATTGATTTGTAAACCTCGGGATACATTATTACACCTGTCTACCTGTGTTTTCGGTCTCGAACAACTGCGGAGTGATTTTAGGGCCAAACGAATTGTATCCGCATGAACGTAAATCGAAAAATAAAAGGCGACGACGAAGGTGGATTTAACGGTTTTCATCGAAACGTGCGCGTCGTAGTGAAATCAATACATCGATCGTCTCGCTCGGAATCTAAAATTGTTTTGTTTATGCCGAATTCATCCACGGTGTGCACGAAATCCATCAAAAACAAAAAAAAATACGACATCTATCACGTAGTTCAAAATTGCGATTTTTTTTTCCGCGGCGTTCCTTTAAGCCTAACCCAATAAATGTTTCGTTACGTGGCAAAAAGCTCAGTGTCTGGAGCAAAACGAGAAACATGTCTCGGCGCGACAATTTGTTATACTGATTTTCTTCTTATTCGGCCGGCGGACTCCGGTCCGGTCGGGGGAATATATAAACTGCGCATGACAAAAAAACAATGTGCATATATTTAAGGCAGTTGTTATTTTTTTTTTTTTTTTTTCACTTTTCGGAAACCGGGTACCCGAGTGTACAATAAGAAAAGACGAACGGACAAATCGATTGCGAAAAAAATACATTTTAAATTTCACATATAAAGACATGGTTTTTCACAACGAGTAATTCGTGTGTCGCGCACGTCAAATGCCCAATATTGGACTGCCCAAAATAACTACTCGGCGCGTTTCCTTTTTTTTTTTTATTTTTTTACCATATTATTTGTGTCTACCGGTATATAATATTATACATTGCCTAGGAATATGAAAAATCTATCCGAATATTAATAAAACATTTAGTACACTCTTATAACGTAGTCGTATAATAAATGCAATTTAAATATACAAAAAAAAAAAAAAAAAAAACAATAATAATAATAATAATAATAAAACCCATTAGTCAGTTATTTTATAATTTTTTCTATTATTTTTTATAAACTCATTTTTCAATATTAATTTATATGGATCATGAATCATATCGCATACAAATTATATAATGTGATGTTGACGTGTGTAATTTTCTTTTGGAATACTACACTGGGCGGTTTCTATAACAGACGAACAGTGCTCGGCCGGAATCAGTCTCGTACAGCCCTCGGCGTTTGAAAAATGGATAACAACGTTGCAATAGGTACTCGTACATAAGCGAATAAATGGTATCTAATTGTAAATCTAATTTTTTACAA
Source organism: Tuberolachnus salignus (assembly GCA_956483605.1). Lineage (NCBI taxonomy): Eukaryota > Metazoa > Arthropoda > Insecta > Hemiptera > Aphididae > Tuberolachnus > Tuberolachnus salignus. The sequence goes on along the minus strand of OY101429.1, from coordinate 47,220,429 downwards.
GACAAATAACGAGACAATCGTTACGTTTAAATACCAAAGAATTAAACGGCGTTAGAACATTGGACATCACACTAAACATTATTCATTGCAAACGATAAAAAGAACAACCAAACGTGTATAATAGAGGGAGTTTTGAAAAAAAAAAAAAAAATGGTACGTGCAAAGTTATTAGAGTAACACGATTATTGTACGAAATGTTAGGTTAAAGTTTAGTTGAATTAGAAACTTTGAAACTTTCGTATAATACCGTTTAAATCTGCGGAATGTGCGTTGAAAATTATTATATTTAACTCGCAAACTAAACCGAATAACAAAGAGTCGATTTTTTTTTTGTTATTTATTTATTTATTATTATTATATTTGTTACAGTTATACATTACATAACGTTTGTTTTACACAGAAAATTATCAATATCCATGTGAAATTTTCATTTTTTTGCGCAGTAATATAACAGATTTTTATAACACCTATAAAATATTTAATTTCAAACGAAACTATGAACCAGAGCTCGTGTATTTTAGGAATTTTCGGCTAACGATCCGATACGTAACTACGTCAACTATAACTACGTTTTTTTTTTATCAACGCTGGTTTTTTCCTGTACTTTTTGAGAACTTTTTTAAATACTTTTATTCTCGTTGTTTTTTCGTAGTGTTTCAAATATTTAAAAAGTCAATACGTTTTATATCGTATAATTTCAGCGGGAATAAATCCAATCGGTTGTATGTCGTTATACTATGCAATTTATCGATATGATCCGGATAACGATTAACGTGTTCATCACTATATAATATTGTTATAATAGGTACACGAAACTAACTTTTAACTGAGGAATAATATTATAGCATATCGTATAAACAATGATGGATTTTCCCTGAAAACACTAAAGTTATTGGTTTTTTTTTTTTAAAAAAAAAACATGTGTTTTGAGCTACAAGACCCCTAAATTCTGAGCAGACTCAGTTAAACATTTTTTTTTTTTTGCAAAATTAAAATGTTTTACTATACATTATGTAATATTTTGTGATTATTATACAACAAACGTTTATATAAATTAAAACGGGACAATACTATTCATTCTCGAGCTAACCGAAATAGAAATTTTGATGCTTCCGTGGTTCTCGCCAATTTTTTTTTTTTTTTTTTTTTTATCGAATTTTAATGTTGAGAGTCAAAAACAAAAACAAAACCTTACTTTTTGTTCAATTAAAATATATATGAAAAGTTGGCGGTTGAAACAGTCAAACGCCTATACATGTATCGGTGCAAAAAGTGTTTTTCGCGAGACCGGGGTCGGGGGAAAAAATGAAACATATTATTTTAAAACTAATAACTTCTTCGCTTTACTCGCCGAGGAAGGTAAATCACTAGTGTTGCCGAAAGTGTCGGTATGCCACTAACGTGGACTAGGTCAGAGATTTATGATCATAGTTATATTTTAAAATTGTATATTATCGCTCCGAATAATCGGTTCCTGAACAAATAATAAGGGCGTAAAATATCACAATATTTGTATAATTTGCAATTATTGCGAAATTTCAATCGCGGTGGAAAAAACTGCGTGCGGTTTTTTTTTTTTTTTTTGTATAATACCTTTATTATGTAAACTTGTAAAACATAACGCAAAGTTAAATAAAACTGCAATCGTTCAAAATGTGTTAACGTTTTAGAGGTAGCCAATCGCGTTAAGATTAATATGAAGCAAAAAAATGGCACACTTTGTTTCCAAAACTGATCACGTAGCTAACAAACGGTGATGTGTCCTGTTGTTTTAAGTATAAATAGTGTTAAAATTATTCATTACAACTATCAGTCAACTACATGGTCGGATATTATAAACACAGTCCGCCATTTATCGCTTCATATTTATTCATGATAGGCTCCTCTGTATACTCTATGGTTTTGGGTTTCGAAACATAAGTTTAGACAAGTTTATATTCCTGAATCGTGCCCGTCTGTCCGAATTGTTACTGATACACAATAACGATTATTGATTTTGAATCCTGAAGTTGAATAAATAAATAATTGTACAACAAATATGCAATCACTATATATTATCGAAAATTATTAAAATTGTATGCGGAATTATAGTTTAAAATACATTTAGTAACCGGGGATTCAACACGCTTGCAGAGTAATCTTTCCTAACTTGTTTCAATAACTAGGCCAGTGTAAAATGTTTATAAAAATGCTTTGGGTGAAAGATTCGTGTTACACTGTCCACGCGTTTCAGGGCGGTTATTATATTTTGTCTATGAGCAAGTAAGGAGGTATCTATATAAAGACATATAAAGACCACTGTTAGAATTTCTACAATTTTGAGTTTTTATGTTGTCCGTCTAAAACAAGAATCGATCAACTGTTTAAAAAAAAAAAACCTCCATCTAAAAACGAAAAAAAAAAAATGTAATAACTAAATATAGAACAATCTAAAATCGCTCTATAATCAATTCAATAGCTGATGCAACTCAACGAAATTTAACACGATTGAAGTAAATTTTAATTTAATTTAGAAAAAATAACATCATTACCCGTTTTTTTTTTTTTTTTTTTTATATTCTGACCGTAACGAGGAGGAATGTAATAGTTGTACTATGAATATGTGTATGGTTTACTTATTTTATTTTCTATGTCTGTGAATGACCAGAAAACTTACTCGATCATCAACATCTAGAGAGGTTTTTGGTAGCAAATTGTATCGTGTTGGCTCATTGAATAGAAAATTTGTTTTATTTTCCTAGAAATATTTACGCAACATCAACGGTCTTTATCATTTTCGATTTTATTGTTTGTTAAATTTCGGTTAAAACTAATCGTAGGGACCTGAAAATTTTACAGAATACTCACATTAGCAATTTCTAGATATGTTACAATTTTCAAAATATAACTACGTTTTTTTTAGTTATGTATTATTAATTAATAGTTTAAGTTTCTTTCGGCTTTACGTGATTAATTATTCAGTAATTTGTTTTAGGTTTATATTTGTGCAAAAATTCGATAAAAACAGGAACAATTTTTATTGACATTGGTAGTAATAAAGTAATAGAATTTTCAATTATTATCAATCAACAAATGGTTAACCGATAACTCCTTAAGTTCAGACTAGTTTTTCGTTTGCAATGACAACAATTTCGCTTGATATATTTTCTTCCCAACTTCTCACCTACAACAATGGCCCACCCACGGTGTAAAATCTGTCAGATTTTTTAATTTTTAATTTTTTTTTTATTGAAACTCTAAATTTTCCTTGAACAGCAATACTATTTATCACATCACGTTTAAGTAAATATGTATACATAACGTTTTGAATTAATAATTGTCCGGAAAATCGCAGTATTCCAGTAATCGATACCGATATCGGACTGACGAACCGATATTTTATTTTTCTACCAGTAAATACTATTTAAACGCACCGCGCAATGACAAGAAATTGAATCATCGTACTCAACAATGTCGTTGTGCTTACATAACCAAAAAAAAAAATCGTTCATCAAACACTCGAGTCCTTTTATTAAATTTAGATGGTTATCGCGCAGTACAGTTAAAATCACAGATTTGTAAAACAACATTGTTTATATAAAATACCGTTTATCCACTACAATAAAAAAAGGCTTGGGATGTTGTAGGAGTTGCATATTTTTCTACACATGCAATCGGTTTATATAGCAGACCAAGCTAGAAATCTGTCTTATACAAAAAACGGGTTCAATAAACGAAATGAAATGTATAAAATACACATGTTGCATATCTCGTGTTAATTTTTGATAGAAAGAAAAAGTGCGTATCTTAATAATGCCCATATAATAATATATTTTTACATATTATTTCATTTATCGGTTAAATTTGCATTATTTCAATCAGTACCTCATATTTTTTTTTTTTTTTTTCAGTCCCTAAACACCTTGTCTACCGATACCCTGCTCCGAATTTCAAGTGTAGCGTTTTTTCTGAAAGTATTTTCGATCAGCTGGTGCATTAAAGAAGCTATTTTTTTTTTATTTTCTTAATAATCAGAAAAAAAACCGAGAAAAAACACGCAGGCAAATGTATGGCAATTTTCGATTTTTTTTTATTTAATGTAACTCGGTTAAATACAATCGTAGATATCTGAAAATTAAAAGTATATTAATACTACGCCATTATAGGTGTGAGAAACATGTCAAAATATGCTAGTCATTTCAATTTTTTTCGAATTAATCGAATGAAACAGAAAGGCACGGAAATTGTACACACGGTACACGATAAATTGTATACTTAATGTCGAAAAAGAAAACATCTGAGGATAATGTAATAATTCTGTTTTATAAGCGTAAAGTGTAAATTTTGATGAAACCTTAAAAATCACGGCATTTCAAACCACGATTAACCGAACATCGTTCAGAATCGATTTTCGTTGGCAATGATCAATCGTTGCGTACAGATATAAACTCAAATCCCCTCTGTAAATTCCCAATTTCCCAGCTTCCCGCTTACCACAGTGGTCCACCCATGGCCCGAAGTATGTATTAGTTTTTTTATTTAAATTCAAATTCACAAATATCGAACCCCGTTTTTCACCGTAAATGGCTCGCTAAATCTTTTTGATAATAAAACTCGAGAACAGCGACCGTGATTTCAACATGTGTAAAACGTAATGTTTGAGAAATTCGGCTATCCAGTCGGTTTATAAAAATATTAAGTAGGTCTATTGTATCAGGAACAATACTGCAAGATAACGAGATTACGATGGACGCGGAGTCTTCGAAATAGGTTTTGGTAACAAAATATTTCCGTAAAAATCGAAATCACATTTGCTATTGTATTTTTATCGGAGTAAAACGATAGGTACCTAAGAACCTAGCCTAATCGGCTCGTAAAATATTTGGCAAAGTTATTTTGGAGTACTCCGGAGTAACATTATTCTTTTAAATGTTTAATTTATACCGTTACTAGCTGTATAGCCCGGCGATTCCCGTGCCAATTTAATTCCCTCTTATCTTTTGGCCAATTAAAAGCACAAAAAAAAAAATCCTTTGAAAAACCGAAATCGATAAAAGAAATTCAATTTAACGTGTTTCCCCGGCTTTCCGTGTCTTCCTGATAATAACTTTTTTTTTTCTTTTCTTTTATTTCGTCCGTGTCGCTAACAAAAAAAAAGAAAATCAATTTTTGTTCCAAAAATACATAAATCCTACGGCGGCCGGCCTGTAAGAATTGAATTTTGGAAATCATATTTCGAAGTGCACACGGACCCGTTCATCCGATTTTGTATGCAAATGACAATTTGACAAATCAGACAAATCCGTGTGATAGATTCGTCTGTGGAAAGCGCGCAGGCGAACACTTCTTTTTCTTTTTTTTCTTTTTTTTTACAGTTTTTATTGTAATATGTAATTACGTACATAGGTAATTTCAAATAACTAAAACGATAATTATTAGCCGGTATAGGTACCGTTAAAGTTTTACTAATTCAGCGATCCCGTGTAAAACATATCCGAGGGCGCACCCAAGGGGATGGTTAACAGGCTTTAGCCGACTGCCCCCACACCCAAATGGTTGACCGCATAAAACTTTTGCAATTTTATTAGGTACACAACTTAAATTTTTATGTAAAAAAAAAAATTTAAAGCATATTAAATACATACATATATATATATATACAATAATAAAATATAATATAAATTTATATCGGCCATACCGGGTGATTACCGATAAATTAATAATAAGATTCAATAGGCACCGCGAAAAACCCAAAGTGTAAAAATTAACAGAAAGATAAATTCAAGTTATAATAGAATTTTCATTGTCAAAACGGTTTTAAAACCTCTCTCTCTTTTTATATTATATTATTTATCGTAGTTTGTTTCATACAAAATAGCTCGTGCACAAAGATGTGCTGTTGGGTTTCTATACATATTTAAAAATAATTACGTACTATTACTATTTATAAATAATTTTATTTAGCCCCTACCGAAAAAATAATCCTAGGTCCTCCCTTGGAAAAAACTTGTTGTCCCTTGTTTTTTTTTTTCTCTTGCCAAACAGTTTCCTTCCCGTAACAATATGTTATATTAGGAAAATAGCGAAAATTTAAAAAAATTTACCATCGTCGATGGTTTAAACATTTATAAACGGCAGGCAGGTACGTATATTGTGTAAAGGTTTCAGAAGAGCACATAAAAATAATTCATTAGAAGAGGGAAAAAAACCCCTGCCCCCATTTATATATTTTATTTACTCGGGAACATATTTTTTTTATACTATTAATAAAAACGGCGTAGCGTTAACAAAAACAGGGAAAGGTACTAACAAAATGCGGCCGATCATAAAACTGCTGATGACTTTTTGGACGGTATTAGTTTAAATAATGTGTAGTATAAATCTTAACTCGTAAACATATACATAACATAATATATTAAGCTGACGTCACCGTCCACTACTTGAAATATTATTTTTCAGTTTTTTTTTTTTTGAAATTGAATATTCCGAAAAATTATACACACCCGACATTTGGGAGAGGGTGTTCTATGAAAAATATTTTATTCCATTCTATCGGTGACATTCCGTAAATTTGTATTATTTTCTCGTTCTTTAGTTAATTTTAGTTACGTCAAATCAAAAAAAAAAAAAAAAAAAGTCGCTTAACTACTGTTGGGTCCGATCGCTTTAACTCGGCGTGGGATGGGGAGAAGCTTATCCTCGTTTAGCCGAACGGGATATTAAAATTTTCGCAAATTTAAAAAACGTTGATAATTTTAATATTTTTTTTTCTTCTATTTGTATTATTAATTTTTAGTTGTCCCTGCCCCCCGACAACAAATTTGACATAAATATAAGTCGCGCTCGTACACCTACCTCGCGGTGGCGCCGGTGTGTTGTTGTCCTTAATTTTATTTTCTCCGGACGTGCGTTCGTTCGGCCGACACCAAAAAACCCGAATAACAAACAAACAAACGCAATGACGGTAATTTACGAAAAACAATAAAATATAATACGACGACAACGTTGACCGCGATTACCGTGTTAAACATACCGCGGTTACCGCGCGCGGTGGTGATGGTATCGCGTCGACGACGTCGTGGTGGCCGTGTCGACGCGGTGTACCGTTCGCGTCGGCTGACCGTGAACGACAGCCGCACCGCCGGCAGTCGGTACGCGGCGGGCCCAACGTGTTCGCGCTCTCGGACGAAGGGCCTCCCGCCGGATCCCCCCGGCCGACACCGACGGGGCCGCCCCCCCCCGCGGACGGCCGAACAAAACGCGAGACATACGCGCGCGCACACACACACACACACACACACACGCGCGCGCACACATTACGCGCATACAGAGTGATTTCCTTGCCGCGCGTCCATTGTGGGGTAGGTAAATTCGATATTTTTTTTTTTTTTGTCATTTTATGTCGATTTTTCATGTGTCGGACATTTTCTTAACATTGTACGTACCGTAAATATATCCGGGTCGGAGAGAATAGGTGATAAATTGGTGACTAACAGCATGGACAAATGCCCGTTACGTTATCGTCCGAATCATTTTCTCCGGACTCCGCCGGCGTTACGTTTTAAACGACCATTATCAAACTCTGCGTAGTAAACACGTTACACAACCGGTGAAATGCGATATTATTATTATATTTTTATTTAGAAAAGTAATAAAAAAAAAAAAAAAAAAAAAAAAAAAAAAAAACATAAAGAAATTTTTATATTAGACATTATTTTTTTATTTTTTTTTTTTGAAATAAAACCGTTTAACCGATTAGCGGAGAAGGAAAAATGAAAATAAAAAACCGTGCCCTGTATACGCGGTACGGGTGGGTGTACGGCGTACGGCGGGGATTCGTACGCTGTCGGCGTATAGGTTGGCCACCGGTTAGGGAGGGGCCGGGTTTGGCGCTTAGGGGCGGCGGCGGCGGAGGGGACGGTGGGGATTTGCCGGCACCTCGGGAAATGTTTCGCGAGGCCGGGGCCTGGCAGCTGGCCGGCCGTGTAGCAGTCCGGAAAAGTGTCCCTGCGGCGACAATAAATGCGCGCGACCGACGACGACGACGACGACCGCGAGTTTTACGACGTTTAATGAACCTAAAATGAGTAATGAATCGGTCGCCCGGCCACTGCCGCCGCCGCCGCCGCCACCGCCGCCCGGCCACTGCCACAGCCACCACCGACCGGCCGCCGCCGCCGCCGGCCGGAATTTAAACGCCGCGCCGCCGAGATTGGTCGGAGGGGGCGGGGGAGATTATTATTGTTTTATAGTATTTTCTCCGGCGGAAAAGTTTTCCCGTGATCGCCACCTGTTCGGCGGAAAACGTGACGATATCGCGCGATCGTTCCGGACTTTTCCGCATTATTAATTTTGACGTTTTCCATGTGGCTATGCGATTTTCGTTCCTTTTCGGGGCGGTTTTTGCGGTTTTTCAACGGCCCACCTTAACAAAACCTACCGGTTTTTATAGATCGCGGCCGAAACCAGTTAGGTGGTTATACGATTGTATTACGGGCAAAACGTTTTGTTTTCAGAAAACCGTCACGTTTATTCTTGGCCGCCGGTCAAGAGTATTTGTTGCGGGCGGCGAACGATAAAAATAAAAAATAAAATAACGGGTCCCGAACCAGCCGCCCCGCCGCGAAAAAAATATCTCCAAAATCTTGGAAATTTTCACTAAAAATAATGCGTAACGCGATCGTTAATAGCGTTCAATCAAGAACAATCGTTTGTGACTGTACAACGCGGCTGGTATTATTACCGAACACTTTAGAACACCCGCAACGGTTTTTATGCCGATATCGGCCGCGTATCTAACGATCGAGGTATATATATATATATATATATTTTTATACAAGAATCCTTACGCTTTCAGTGGCATTTCGCCCCATTCCATTCCCGTCGCCGAAATACCGTATTAGGTATGTTTTTTACCCGTCCGCCAAAAACTAACCGGCAAACGACGTACGAAAACACGAGGGAAAACCGTACATTTGTTGTCTGGCGTCTGCCGGGCGCTTTTCCGAGCAGCGCGGATTATAAAATATCGACCCAATAAATATAATATCGTTTTCGCGGCACGTTTCGATAACGTGAAAAATAACAAAACGATTTTATTATTTTTTTTTTTTTTTTTTTTTTTTCAAGACACGCGACGATATTATCCATAACGCCATTACGCTCGATTAAAAAAACCCATTCTGGAGTTATTTCACTCTAGCGCTGCACAACTACACATACGCGCATATTTTAATGGATCCGATAATTTTTTATTTTTATTTATTTTTTTTTTTTTTTCTATTCGAAATTTATTCCAGTTTATTTTATACGCACACGTGTCCGCGATTTTCCGACGTTTGCGTTTTTTTACCGATGTGATTTATACGCGGCGTACGGTAAAACGGCCGACGGCGATATAATATTATTGTCTGCGTTGCCCGTCATAATTTAATAATATACACAACGATTATATTTTATCGACGGAGATTTTAAATAAACTCGATTTTGGTTATTTTCTTTCCAAAATAGTTTGGACAGTATTATACAAAAAAAAAAATATATATATATATATATATACGCAAAATCTTTACCATTATACCATCGTACACATATTTATATATTTATCGAAAATGATAGGATACTGCCAGAGACGGATTGGCCTATTGGGAAATCGGGAATTTTCCCGACGGGCCGGTGGGCTATAAAATTAATTTTAAAAAAAATATTACCTTATGCTGTTATTCTTTTAATTATTTATGGTTTTAGTGTTTTACGATAATATTCCAGAACTTAATATGTCCGGGTATTTAATCATTTCAACATGAGATTAGAAGTATATTGCTGAACTAAACTAATTCAGCATCTAGGCAGAAAATACGCAAAATATTAACAACTTTAAAATCGTCTATTATGGGTTTGTATTTCTATATATGATCAAGTCAAAAAAAAAAAAGCTTTGTTAGTGTTAAAATGCAAAAATTGATAAATTGTCTTGTTTTCCGTGCGAAAAATAATGTTATATTTATGGCGTTATACGATTTGGTGAGGATTTGGCTCGTGGTATTTTCATAATATTTACATAGAAATATTTTAACTTTGCAATATCTGTTGAATATGTAGGATATTTTGTTGAAATTTGAATGTGCATTGTATTGTTTGATAAATGGGGGGGGCGGTGATGTTGATGAGCACCTAGTTATAGTTTTTATGTATAGAATTTTAAGGTTTAGAATAAAATTTTACTCCGTATGCGATTTGTGGTTCGTGGGCCGGTTTGGTTCAAAATACTTACCCGGGCCGAAAAAATCGCCAATCCACCCCCCCCCCCCCGGACACTGCTCGCGGGCCACTGTTGTACAGGTGGAAAGATGAAAATGTAGAATTGAAAGGGGAATTTCGTTTGTACCCACCCCCCCCCCGTACGCAACGACAAACGATTCTGAGCAAAGTTCGGTCGATGAATAAATATTGGTATTAATTTTTAACCGCAAAATAAATTATTATTATCCGCATTGTTCCGTCTCAAATTGTTGAGCGTTATTATCCGCGTAAATCGGACAATAGCTTACGCAAAACGCCGTGATTTCTATGATAACCATCAAAAAATTGTTCTCTTTAAATAAGAACAACATTAACGCGTAAATTCAATGTATAAAATAGATTACGCTTAATTCGTTTTCTATTTTACCACTTGGTGTGACTTCTGGTGAACACATTGAGATGCCATTGAAATGTAATCTACGTTCAGTATTTAAAACAATATGCGTTCACCGTAGAGACGGATAAAGTAAGGGTAATGTTTTAAAAACCATTGCCTAAACGATTCTAAAAAAAAAACCGAAAACGACATATCTGTAAAATGAAAAAATTCAAATCTCGAACTGTAATCGTCGTAGTAGGCATTATAATCGGTCGTGGTTCACGAACGAATAATCGCGCTGCATTCAATTGTATTAAGGTACGGATAATGAACGTATTTCATTGAATAATTATAATTGTTTTTTTTTTTTTTTTTTTTTTTTTTTTTTGCCGAGTGCGAAATGCCGGCAGACGTTGCAAACACGGCGGTCGGTGCGATAAAAGTGGGAATTCGGTACAACGCAATTCTGCCCACGTTAGATTTTAATAGGTTTTAATGGTGATTTACGGTTGTGTTCGAGTGTTGTACCGATAATACGTTATCCGCACCGCACGATAATAGCACGGATGGTTACTATTACTAGTAATTATTATTACCAGTACCGCCCCAGATATCAAATCTGTCCGGGGCAATTGCTATTGTTGCGGCGAAGCGGACGGGATACAACTTAAGACGGACCAAACATTATGACTTGTACGCGTTCATTAGTCTAACGCGTCAATGATTTATCCGCCGGGGCAATTCGCCGATGATACGTACAATATTATATTCGTATTATTATTTATGGTCTGCGCGATATTAAACCGACCTAGAACCGCGCAAAGTCCCGGGTGCAGCAAGAGCAAATACATTTTTTTCATTTTTTTTTTTTTTTTTCAGTATAAAATACAATTTGTGTAACAATGGACCCGGTTTCGAAACTTCTGTTCCGTACAATATTTACAATTATAGTTGTTGTTGTTGTTGTTGTTGTTGTTGTTGTTGTTGTTGTTGTTGTTGTTTATTGTTTTAATTGATTCATTTTTTTTTTTTTTTTTTTTATTTAAGTAAAAAAACCTACATCGTTTTTCAATTTAGATTTTATTGTTTTTCGGTCATCATTAAATACGAAGCGACACCGTCGTCAACAAGATGGGAGGGAGGAGGGCAAGACAATTACATCCGCGAATTTTCGATTCATATATATTATATATGTTACGGGGTTCCTTTATAAAAAGAATCGTAATTTATTTTTTTATTTTTTTTAATTACTCTTGCCTGGCCCCCCCCACCACCATCTTGAATAATATTTCTCGCGCGTGAAGTGATTATGAACATAACAAATACAATTTTTTTTTTTTTTTTTTATCTATACAATACGGCAAGACATGTTCAAAATATTGCATTCCAGCGCTTTTTTTACAGAAATTAAAATTTAATTGATTAGTACCTACGAATTTTTCGGGATGTTAAATTGCATTAAATTCACAAACCTTGTTATTAATGTATAACGGGTACCTATTCGTATGATAATATTTCATTTTTTTTAATGCTGAATTCAAACATAACGTATAAACAGGTACTTTATATAGTAAATTGTCAACCGGCTCTGTCTGAATAGTAAAAATATTGACTTTTAACATTTTACCATTGAAAGATTATTTGTGATTTTGATTTATCGTAATAGTATTGTTATTTCCGTCATTTTTTTTTTTTTTTTATATATATATATATACATATATTAAATCGGCTGTTGTGCAGTTGTTCCCTTTCAAATATTATATCGTTTGGTTAGTGAGATTCGTTATTTGGTCATTCGTGATTTATTCTCCACTAATACTGTTGCTGGGACAATAGCACAAAATACTGACTACGGCTTTGGAACCACTGACCTGTACCCTTAACGCACCGACCGACAGTAATAAAGACCTATTTTTAATAGTTTTAATACCCTCCGGCATTTCGCTAAGTCTAATTAAATTTAGAGCTAACTTATACCTCATGCCCGTTTCAGTAAGTGATGTGTATTTTATTTACCCTTATTAATAATTTGGCCACCTACACGTGCATCTACAATCTACATCCTATACTAATAGCATAAAATCCGTCTAAATGTTTTATGATTTTTTTTTTTTTTTTTTATTGTTGTTTCTATTTTTATTATTTGTATCAAGGTTTGTAACTTATTGTATTTGCGTATTATAATATATACAGTCCATAGAAATGTTTAATAAATATATATTGGGTATAAAAGCCAAAGAACTGCGTTTGACGGTTTTCGAGAGAAAATGTCTCAGGAAAAAAATATATGACCCACTCTACGATAGCCGAACCGACGAATGGAGGAGCGTATTCAAATTCAAAGCCGAAGCACCGATATTTGTTTAGAGATCGCTACAAGAAGACCGATGTGGTCGGACCGTGGCCAACACAAACGGGAATCTTTAGTTAAGCGAATTATCGAGAAAGACCCTGTGTGGGCATTAGGTCTTCGGGGAGATTGTGTTAAGAATGACACTAGGCGATAGCGCCGGAAACCCAACGGAAATAAGCTGCTGGGATAGACGACAAGATTTGCATTTGACGGTGTTTTAGGCCAAAACAAAACGAACAAAGAAGAAATAGTTAAATATCAATAGGTTTGACTAACCTTTGTAATATATGTTTAACGAATTCGGTTAGTTTGGACATGTTTATATCGGGTATTCAGACAGGACAGTGATAATTTAATTCGATGGGTACTTTATAAAAACAAAAAACAGCAATTTTATATTGTTTGTATTGTGCTACGGAAAAAAAAAAGACGCCCCCTTTGTATACAACCGAGATTCAATAAAAAACAATAGATGTGCGCTTATTTATTCGTCCAATCTACAAATTATACAACAGACGTCTTTTTAAAAAGCATTAAATAAATGGACGAATATAAAATATATATTATTGATCTGTTTCTTTAATTGTTTAGAGAAACGTACTAAAATATAATATGTTTTTATTCGATTTTAAACGTAGCCCCGGACTACGTATTTTCTTATTTTTTTTCTTTCTATATTTATTTATTTTTTTTTTTTTTCTATCCCGTATGACGGAAAAATTGTAATATTTCATTTTTAATTGATGTACATTTATACATTCCAAAATACTAAAACAATATAAGATACAAATAGTCCCATTAGTTATTTTGTTGCTTTTATTAAAATTGTCCGATATGTTTTCTAAAACCGTGTTAAAACGAATTAGAATTTAATAAAATATTGTAACTTAATAATTATTGACTTGAACACAATAACTATATAGACAAATAGTTAATATACCAACTACAGTGATAAGTTATTCGTATCATAATAACTAGGGCTGTAATTGCAGTGAAAACCTTAAAAATGCACTAAACATGCACAAAAAATGTTAAAAAATGCAATTTAAGTGTCAAAAAATACAATATAAAATTCACTTAAATTGGTTTTTAATTTAATTTTTATATTTATTTTGATATAACTGATATTAGAGTATATTATATACATAAAAATGTATTAATTTAAAAAAAAAAAATTATAAAATGTTGATCGAATTTAAATGTTGAATAAATTGTTTTCTGTAATAATTCTATTCGTCTGGATTCATTGACGTACTTTTGCAATGTTGACGAGAAAAGCGGTTTAGATTTCGGCATTTTACTGTAAATACACTTCACTGTACATTCGCGAACGAAACTAAACGACAATGCCGGATAGTTTACAGATGTCTGACACCTACTCAAATTTTTAATCAACCAACTTAACCTGGAAATTCGTGAATGATATATCACAAGCCCACAAATAACTAATCTAAGCCTTATTTTATCGAATCTTTATCTTTATCTAACCCGCAAAAAACTTGTGTAAAATATTATTTAATAAAAGATAAATTTGACATATGTATAGCCTGTGTAAAACAAATAATATGTGTGTAGATGTTAATTGACGGAATTTGATTAAAAATACCGGAAAATGAACTAAAAAGGAAAATATGACTTAAAAAGTCCAAAAAATGACTTTAAAAATTAAAAACGTCAAAAATGCAAAATAAAAGTTTCATAAATGAATTTGTTATTACATAATTCAAATTATGTACTTAGAAAGCTACGTTTCACAATCAGCTAAAAAAAAAATGCACTTTCCTACAAATCCACAGCCCTAATTATAACATATTGATGGCAATTTTATGTTTAGTTTATACCGTTATTGGAAGAGTAAAAAAACAATAAATAACTTCGGTTTTACTAAGACAAACAAATTGTATATAGATGAAAAAAAAATCATCAAATATCCATAATACCGTATCTATGACTCCATAGGTTAAAAATAAAATACGAGTACATACCGATAATAAAAAGCCAGGTGAACATAATGTCTAACGTAATTTTTGTGCGTGTTCGAACGAGTAAGTTTCTAAGTTCAATCCGGTATGAGATTTTATACTAATAGGTTCTATTCTAACCTATCTCGATAAGTCATAAAAAAAAAAATATATTTATAAGTTTATCATCATTTAAAACATTTTAAAACGCTTGTTTTGTAATTAACTGTAAGTAGGTACGACCCGTTCTATTGATGGTTCTTGGATTAACCGTCTGCGGCCAATGAAACGCAACCGAAACTATACGAGTAGAAATTTGAAATCGAAAAACTATATAAAAATTACTGTATAAGTTAGGTGACATTTTCAGAGTCGGACACGGTTTATTAGGTTATAATGCATACGGGAATAAGGATGTTGTTCGCGTCTCGTGATTCACCACGTTTCATTATTGTTTTACTAGAAACATACGTTGAATAACCCGGCTGTGGTAGGGATGATATTAAACTGTTAACGTCTTTGAAGATGGACACTGGAATGTGTCCCGAACGTCGAGTTTATACCGAAAATTACGTCACTAATTATTCCATAAATGTTTCAAACAATTTGAAATAAATTCCGTACCCACTCTCCGTTCGTAAAATAACAGTGCAATTTAAAACACCGCAGCCTTTACGCTATAATTGTATTATGCGATTTCAATCAAAACAAAAAAAGTACGCTTAGTTTAAAAATAATAATAATAACCATAAAATAATGTTTAGCATTGTAAGTGGCGAGGCAAATATTTTGAAAGATTCAAGGGGAATACAGCATGAGAGACAAATTCAATATACTATCAGAAATAGAAAACGAGGCACACTGTTATCAACGTTATTATCAATTAATATGATTTGTCGATTTTAGGCGTCAGTTATTATTTTGATAATTTAAAAATATTTAGAGTGTAGGCACATAACACTTTCGTTTAACCGATATCAATACTAAATTACCAACGTAATAAATTTTAAAATTTTGAAAAATGGCATTTAACACATGGGCTGAAAAGTCTCGGGCCTAACAAAGAAAACACGGTTCTTTCATTAAAAATTGACTTTATTCATCAACATAATCTCCATCAAGAACAACACAATCGTTCCAACGCCACTCTAACATTTAAATACCGTTCTTGTAGATTGATTTATCTTTTGCTTCAAAATAGGCTTCAGTTTCGCTGATAACCTCTTCATTCATAATTTCTTTTTTTGAGATCTGCGAATAGCCAGTAATCGCTGAGAGCCAGATCTGGAGAATGCGGAAGCAATACGATCTTTAATCCATGTAGTTTTGCCATTGTTTTTTTTTTTTTTTTTACTTGTGACACGGTACGTTGTCTTGATGAAACCAAATGTTTTTCTTTGTCATATGCGGTCGTTTTTTTTTTTTTTTTTTTCGCAATTTCGGCCTTCAAACGCTCCAATAATGCTATATAATATTCACTGTTGAATGGTATTTCCCTTCTCAAGGTAGTCGATGAACATTATACCTTGCTTATCCCAAAACACTGAGGCCATAACCTTGCTTATAATAATTTTAGATGTATACGTCTTCATTGTTAAAAGTAGTAAATTGTAAAAGACGGGCAGCGCCGCGCTCTTCTCATCTGGCCAGCTGTCCGTCACTGGTTCAGCTAAAACACGGTACGTCGATACGTATCACCTATCGCATTATTTAGGCGCATTACGAATTTTTAACAAGTGTGTTTTGTTTGCGGCCACGTTGTATACGTGCACGGTGTTGTACGACTAAAGTCAATAGATAGAACGCACTTAATAGGGTTGTTTATGTAAACTTTCGCCACCGAAAACGGAAAAAAAAAAACCCCCCCAGTGTTATTCACGTCGCGGGTTATACTGTACGGACCGTGAAATATAGTTTTCGGGTGTAAACTTTGCGCGGTAAGTTAAGTATTACAACCTTAACAAGACCGAGGAATCTGTATTGATTAGGCGTGCGGTAAACACCGTCCGTCGAACTGTGACCGTAAAAATGCCCGTACAAAAAGCAAGGCAAACTTCGAGTAGAGACGCTATTATATTAATAGTTACTTCAATAGAAAAAAAAAAAAAAAAAAAAACAAATCTCCGAGGAAAGACGGGACGAAGGAGATAGAAAAAGAAAATGATAATATTATTTGTCGTCGTGTAACTGACGAAGAATTTTTTACTTTAATAATTTATCTACTTATATATATATATATATATATATATATATAAATACTAAAGCGGAACACATTAATGTATTTATTTGAGTCTGTAAGTATAATAAATTTGACCCGGATTAGGAGACAAAAAAAAAATCATGTCGGTTAGATAAAAATAGCAGATTACGAGAAATCATATATAAGAGATACATACTTCGGGTGGACCACTGTTGTAGATGGTGTAAGTTGAGAAGGTTAGTGACGATATACGAGGGAAAATAGAGGGCATGTACAGGGGAATGTAGCAAAATCATTGCTGGTAAAAAGCGATTCCGAGCGAAGTTTAGTTAATCGCGTTTTGAAATGCCGTAAATTTTACGATCTCTATCGAAATTAATTCGCTTAACGCTTACAAAACAGAATTATTCCACTCCTGTTCAAACGAGATTTGCTCATTATAATTTTCGCGGGCGTTCTGTCTGTCGTCGCGGTATTTACCATAGACCTGTTGTTTGTGTTCGTAGATCTATGGCGTCGCAGCTAATATAATATAGTTCTATGGTATACTGGCACATATCGTAACGCGATCGACACCTCAGCTGGTGAGGTACCTCTATGTGTTTTAGGGCAGTGGACACGATTCGATTTAATTCCGTACTGTAATAACTGATTATAGACAGTCGTATCGTTTTGCACGCGCTCTTCCAAATTTATTTTCTTATCGTCATCGTTTCCTTCTCGAGACAATATAGGTGTATGTACTCACCAATCTGCTTGCCCACCTGCCCACCTACCGAGTCACGGCATGGAATCTAGAGAGACAATATGGAAACCGAGAACCGAAAAGGCGGATTCACTGTCGGCTTTCCTCGGTAAGTTAGACCGACCGACGTAGCATTTTTGGGTTATGGTTTTTTTAGGTTCCGTTTTTTTGCTTTTGTTTTGTCGCTATTTATTTTTGCTTCAAAATCCGAGCGCTAGTCATTAGGATATAATTTTGTGCTAAAGTCTGTACACCGTATATTGGAACTCAGCGAGTACGTGCGCCCTGACTATCGGACTGAACTTGGGCTGGTTAACGGACCAGAAAAACATTACGGAGTCCAGCCGGCTGGACCAAGACATGGTATTTTACGCGATGGCCGTGCCCTGGGCGTATTTCTGCGGTCGCGGCATGCACGAATTCGGGCCGTACCGCACCATGGTGGTCGCCGTGTCCGCGTCCGTCTTGGCCGGTGTTGTTGCCCCGGCGTGTCCCTGCAGCGCCGCGGTCTGCCTGTACGCGAGCCGAGCTCTGCAGGGCTTGGCGAGCGCTTCGCTGGCCGTGTCGGTGCCCATATTCGTAGCGGAGAGCGCCAAAGGACTGTACCAACGTGAGTATGTGCACCTGAATCGTTCGTATAGTCATCGTATTCGTATAACAGCGGTCGAGTGGAGGTCACACACTACCATTATTCAAGGGGTTTCGTATAGGCAATTTTAACGAAGTCGTTGAACGGATGAAAATTGTTCTGAATTGAAAATGTTCGAATAAACTCTCGAGCAAATTTCGACACCACCACGACACCCCCCCCCCCCGAGTCTTTATCGCAAGTATATATTGTGTAATCGTGAAATTTGTCCAGGGACACGTTCAACGGTTTTTACAATTAAAAAGAGCCGTAACTGTTTTGTAAATTCCTGCTGATATGCCGTTGCTTAAGTATAGTATTTGTGTTCTCTAGTTTTCATCATAAACTGTTTTACGCTATCGAAATAAAAATAAAAAAAATGTGGGTGGGGCAAATGCCAGATGCCACGACTATCCGATAAGTACACGTAATAATATTAAATACTAAAATATATCAATGTATGATTTTTACGGTTAGCACGTTATTATTGTGTTTCCCAGTACTTGTCGTGTTTGAGAACGATTTCCGTTTGCAATAAAAAAATGATTAATATAGTGCAATATTTGTTTATTCCTTCCGTTTCCGACCACTATTTTATTTTATTTTATTTTTTTTAACTTAAATCGCATTTAAATTAAAAGCTCGAACTACTGACGTGGCGTGTTATAACAGACTGTATAAATTGGCGATGTTATTGCATTAAAAAATCATACATTATAATTCATAAATCATAGTTATAATTTAACTTTTTTTTTATTTTTAACAGACTTTAGAAAATTATGATTCGATATGCATTCAACGCGAATGTTTTTTTTAAGTATTATTTTTATGTATGTACAATCATACGACCATAAATCCTGTATATATGCATCAATTTGGACGATATTTTTTTTTTCTAGAAAGGTTCTACTGTACAGGTGGTCTGGTATAAATTTGAATAAAATCTCATTATTGAAATCGAAGATATCAGGATTTAATCTAAATATCTATGTCAGTGTATTGCAGGCAGCTTATATTGAGGTATGAGGTGGTAGTATCGGGTGTAAACAGCGCCTAAACGTGTGTTGTGGTTGCCTAAGAGTGCAAGAGGAGAAATTTATGAACAATTTAAGGGGCAGTTAAAACAACATAACAACAACGCTACTCAAAGTAACAAATATCCGTAAAACTACATTTTTTTTCTTCCTGACGACAATAAAATAATTAAATTCCATATCCGATCCCGTCAGTATTGATAAGTTGTCAACGCATTATTTAATTTAGTAGGCAACTAAAAAGATTAAAGTTTAAAAGAAATTTTAAAAAAAGACCTATTTTTAAATAATACTTTGAAGAAGATTCGATTTTTTTCATTATTCCCAATATAACGTTAAATATACATCGTTTAGAAATAACGATTATTTCAATATGTTTAAATGATTGTAGCTTTATAAAAAAAAAAAACTAATTTAAAAAAAAAAACTTATTTCCTTGCCCTATGGAATATTGCGCTCGTTTAATTTTATACGAAGTGCTTTTACTCCAAAACGAAAATCAAGCCGTCGGTTAGACAGAGACAGCAAATTCAAATGGTATAGCGTAAAACTTTCTTTGATATCCATAGAAGACGAATTAATTTATGATATGTCAACTAATGATCTAAATGTTGATATTTATATTTTATGCTTTCGTAATTACTACACACAGTGCTGTTGATATGACTATCGCGTTGTGTAAAATAAACCACTGCAGTGCACTGAATTAATTATAACTCAACTTACTCAACGAATTTACTACCCCAGCACGTCATATATACCATTATACCAACCTGATGGTTCCATCAGACTCGCAAAGTGCACCGTAACAGTTCCATCTGTCTGCCAGTTATATAATTTTATCGCTAAATGTTTCCGGCTTCTATGAATATCAGAGAAAGTCTTAAGCGACTTTATTTTAAACTTTTTAGAGCTTTTGTGTTTTTATTATTATTTTTTTTTAGACCATTTTTATGTCCAACAAAATAACTTAGCAGTCGGTCATTTTTTTTCCATAAAGAAATTTAAAAATAAATACATAACGAAATTTATTATAACGTTATAACTACTTTATATGTAAATTTATTTATATTTTCAACATAAAAAAAAAAAAAATTCCTACGCGTTTTACGTAAAAATAACTATTACAAAATGTAAAATTGTATAACGGCATTGTTCTATATTAAATATTAATACATCACAACGGACATTTTTGATTTGTGATAATATCGAAAATAGAAACATAAAAAAATATAATAGTAAAAACGGAATATCTAACGTTTTAAATAAAACTTGTCACGGTCGGCAGTAAGTAATCGTGTCTCGCTTGTTTTCAGTATTCTTTTATATCAATATTATCACTAAAACAAAATTCGAAAATATCAATATCACATTCTTATTTATGTTTTTTTTATTATTATTATTTAAAATTAATATACTCTACTAGTGAGATGTATTAAAAATAATAATATAATGTATTATTATTTATAATAAAAATTGAATTGCATAAGTACATTTTCAGTACTGTAGAAAATGTATACCTAGTTAAACAAATGTGAAATAATACGAATAAAAAAGATATTTAATACATTAAAAGCAGGACTTTGTAATACCAACAACGGTTTAGAACAGCATGCTGTTGCAGCAGTGAGTAGGAAATTAATCTTTACATTTAGAACAGGTATAAAAACTTAATGGTTGGATTTTCATCACGTTTTATTATATAGAATACGAGTAACACCGAACTACCAAGCAAACTGAAATAAATCAAAACATTATAGTAGAAATGTATTTAAATATTTTACAACGCAAAAACATACAGATTATTATGGAATAAACATTTTATTTTTTTTTTTTTTTTTGATATAACACGGTTATTATCGGCGCACAATGTTGGTGGTGGTGATGGTTCTATCACGGCCAATCTTGGTTTTTCCAAATTTTCAGAAAGATAAAGAAAACTATAATTCTATCATTGATAACAAACGTTTTTTTTTTTTTTTTTTAGATGTGTCGTGACGACATTTTGATTTTTTACAGCGGGGAACCCGTTGGCCAAATCTCGAAACTATATCAACACTGTCATAAACGTCTTAAAAAGACCGAACTATAATTATCGTAAACGTAATTTCGCAATTTTTTTATTATTATTTTTTTTTTTTTTTGAGAAAATCGGCCACGACGGTTCTTAGGCAACCAAGTTATATTGTTCAGCATAAAAAAAAATAATAATAATAAAAAAACAAAAACTAATTTTAATACGTAATATGTGTGTGTTTGTTTGAATAACGTACTGTTTTGGACAGCCCTATTAAACAAGACAAATAAATTATTATTATTAGTTTTCATACGGCAATTACCTATCCTTTTATTTTTTTCATATTCAAAAGCAGATTATATTTCAATGCCATTAAAAAGCAATTACTTTTCGTATATTAAAATAATTATAATTATACCATATTTTAGTTACCTTTAATAGTTGTAAACTTATTGTTAAAACACTATTAAAAAAACGTTATTCATTATTGACCAACTAAACTTAAAGATTAAAAAAAATGTTTATAATTATTACGTATCGTAACATTTTATCGATAATATTGTTATATTTCTATGAAAAATCACCCGGAAAACGCGATGTTTTTTGAGTTGTTAGATAATTATAACTCATCAATAAACTTAATTCAATTGGTTTTATTCGTATTTACCTATCTGTGCAGTAAGTTTTGTTTAAATTACTTTAGCGTATCGTTTCATTGCCCATAAATATACATAAATTCAAATTTATCTTATAATTAATAATTGTACCGAACTTAAATTCGACTTCTAACAAGATGATAGAATGTTTGGTAATAAATCAAATTCATATATAAAGTTTGCCCCGCGGGTATTTAGGTGATCATGCCTCAAGTCGTTCAGTATTTATCACGGATATCTTAACTCAAGTATAATATCGCAGTTAATCTCCAAGACACGCCATTTTCTATTGCGTTAATACTTAATTATTATCAAAATTTGAATGCATTCCAAAAAACCGACCAGGATTTCGCCAACGAGAGACGTTATTATTAACCCTCCATTCACGCGTCCGTTGTATTATTTTTAATTGAAAATTAAACAAGATAAATTACCGCGTTCAGTAAACAATCCTGACCCGCTGAGTTCGATTATTTATTAATGGATTGATATCCGTACGACGTTTCAAACATTAAGTGCCCGTAAGAAATCAATTTTCTATAGAGATTTCTGTTCGTTATACATACATAAAATCTGCGATAGTAAAACAAAAGAAAAAAATATTAAAGTAACAAGGTTAACGTGATTAAAAAAAAAAAAAAAAAAAAATTGAAACTGTATGCTGAACGGATCTGCAATAAAGTTCCCTCGAAAATCGCGAAATAAATAATATATTTATATTTAAATATTTACATAGGCGAAAATATTCGAAACAATACGATTTTACTCGTAAAGACTAAAAAATAACAGAACTATTAAAAAAAAAAACGCACACCTTGTTTCGTGAATATCATCAAAATATACAACCAGATATTAAACTAACAATAGTTTTTTTTTTTTTTTTTTTTTGAAACAGCGAACTTAAATAATATAAACTTATTGTATTACTCTGTATAAGACGCAATATTTAATATACTCGTAACTGTATAGCCCCCCGAGCCACAACGGGCGATTCTTCTGTACTTACGCAAATATATTACCGAAATTAATGATTATTGTTATTTTGAGTTTGTTCTCTATAGTTTTATCACAGTGTCTATACATAGTATAAACAGCCTGCTGCTCCCCAACACCCCATCGTCCCGTTGAGGAATGTAATATATCTTCGTTCCTACCGACCAACAAACGAAATAACCATAAAATAATAATATATAACGATATATAAATGTATTTGGTAAATACCAATAAACAGACGTGTATTTATTGTTGTAGTTATTTGTCTATACTTTAACGTAATAAAAATTTGAATATTGCATCCGTACGGGACGGACTCTGGTTTTAAACATAACGTAACATAACAAATACATTATACATGAGTGATTTTCACTCGGTATAAAAACGTAGACGTTCGGTCGGTATACGGGATATGAACAAATACATAACGGTTTTAATAAAAATAATACACATACAAATATATAAATAAAACATCAAAGAAATGAGCTGTGATTTCGTGTAGCCCTTATTTTAATTCGATTCTTTTCTATTACAGTTGAACAATTTTTGTTATTATTTGAAAAATAATAACGTCGTTCCGTATAATACCAAAAGGCCAATCTACCCCGCGCGCGCGCGGTAACGATGAATATTTGAATAGATATTAATATACAATCGAACTCGAGGGAAATCTAAGAACGTGTACAGTGCTATCTGTTTGTTTCGGGCTAGCTGATATACCCGCCTAATAACGATTAATAACATAATCCCATTGTAGCTACCCAAATAAATAAAAAAAAAAAACAAATCTGGTTTAAGAGATACAATTCACCGCAATTGTACCACCCACGCCCGAACTTTTTATAGTTTTCAACGAGGCCGGTTTATTCGGCGTTGCGGAAATATAACTACAAATATGAAATCTAGATAAAAATACAACATACAATTTTTCTAGATAAAGACAAAACACTATTTATCTGGATAAAAAAAAAAAAAAAAAATATAACAATTTTAAATTTTAATCAATTGTCTATGTATATTTTAAAAATATAAAAAAAAAAAATTAGTTATATAGATTACTATACTGATTATTTTTTAATTAAATATATTTCAGATTCGTTATTTATTTGATATAAATAAATAAATTAATGAAATCGTATTCAACGACGCCTAATAGAAACCGAATAAAAACCGTAAAATATAATCGAAAATCATTATGATCTTCTACACCATTCGCAATAAACGTGGTGAATTTGTCTAAACATTTTAAGGGTTGTATCGATCGATTTAGTTATTTTTTTTTTTGGAATTCAGCGAAATCAATCCGGCTATTTTTGTAAACATAGCAAACAAACGTGTCGTTCGAATTTCAAACGCTTCGAGGCAAAAATAAATGAGGAGTATTGATGGTCTGATTCAAATTATAACTCTGGCCAGTTTTTTCTACTCAATCCCGCAAACCGTTAAGAAATCCCGTTTGCACTCCTATTAACACCGTCAATTATTATATGAAAAATGATCAGACGTTTGTTGACTATTGCAAATTCTGATCCTAATTTTTGTCTTTCAGTCCGACTAAATTTATTAACTGTCCGACAAATAGTATTGCGTTATCAAAAAACGTAACCGTACTCAGAGGGCAAAACAAGCCCATAAAAACGAATAAATAAATGAACGGAACCTAAACTCGGCACAGGGGTTCTTCGTGGCTTGTTTTCATTTTTATATTTTCAAATAAATAAATGTTTGACCCGCTACAAGTTTCGACCATATTAAAATGAAAAAAAAACCTATACAGCACAAATTACGTATATATTTAACAAGAATGATGTATAGAATAGTTTAAAAGCGGCGTACGAAATTCTACAAATTTCGTGATATGCGTATTTACCAATTTCTTTTTTTTTTTTTTCGTAAAATATACGAGGTCTGTTCAAAAAGTTCCCGAACTATAATTCCTAAAAATAGAAAATTTATAGTATCGTAAATGTCATTAGATTAAAATAAAATAGAGATAAGCAACTATCTTTTCGATTAAATCTCAAATGTTTATTGCTATCTAACCAATACACGTGCGCGTTAAAAGTAGACGAGTCGTGTGTATTGTGCGATTTTAAAGATTGAATAACATTCACGAACAACGTATTAATATTAAATTTTGTGTTAAACTTTGTAAATCTTTTACTGAGACTCGTAAAATGTTGTAAAATGCTTATGGTGATCAGTGTTTAGGACGTACTCAGTGTTACGACTGGTTTAAACGTTTTAAAGACGATCGGGAATCAGTTGATGACGGCCCACGTTCAGGACGTCCGTCGACATCGACAGACGATGCTTATGTGACAAAAGTCAATGAAATTGTGCGGTATAATAGACGTTTAACGGTTCGAAAAATTGCGGAAAATTGTAACATATCGGTTGGTTCGTGTCATGAAATCCTGGTAAAAAACTTGGAATGCACCGCGTTCCAGCAAAATTTATCCCTCGGTTGATGTCGCAGCATCAGAAATACAACCGCGTAACCATCTGTCAAGAATTGTTAGATCGCGCAAATAATGATACGAGCATGTTCATGGAGCAAATTATAACGGGTGATGAGACGTGGGTCTATGGCTATGATATTGAGACAAAAGTCTAATCATCACAGTGGGTTGGTAAATTTCCTCCAAGACCAAAAAAAGCTCGTCGGGTCAGATTAAACGTCAAAGTCCTGCTAACGGTTTTTTTTGACAACCTGGGAGTTATTCATCACGAATTTCTACCTGCAGGACAAACTGTAAACCAATGGTACTATCTAGAAGTATTGAAACGTCTTCGAGAAAAAGTGCGGAGGAAAAGTCCTGAAGTGTGGAAGAAAAACTCATGGTTTCTCCATCACGACAATGCTCCGGCACACACTTCCCTGTTAATTCGAGATTTTTGCGTGAAAAATAACATGACCGTGCTTCTTCATCCACCATATTCTCTAGACTCGGCACCAGCAGACTTTTTTTTAATTTCCAAATCTAAAATCCCCGTTAAAAAGAAAACGATTTTCTACGATAGACGAATAAAAGATAATTCGCTAACGGAACTACGAGCAATTCCAGAAACTGTATTCCAGGATTGCTTTCAACAATGGAAACGTCGTTTGCAAAAGTGTATAAACCAAGAGGGAGAATACTTCGGGGGTAATAAGTCTCAATAGCTTGTAGGTAAGCACTATAAATAAAATATTGAAAAATTCGAGAACTTTTTGAACAGACATCGTACATAAATGATTGTTAAATATCGCTCACACTTGTTCGACTTCGGGGGGGGGGGAGGGTGCTGTAAATTAGGTTAAGTTAGGTTAGAAGACGGTGACGTTTCGCGTGTATAACATTGCGACATAACAACCGAAGTATAAATTCGATTGTTTTTTTTTTTGTTTGTATTTTTTTTTACTTCTGTAAATATATAAATACTTACATGCGTATACGGTCACCGCGCGAACCAAACATTTCAATTCGAATATCGGCTAATCTAAATCTAATAATATCTCGGTAATTTTTTCTCGTGTTATACCGGCGCATCTGACGCGTCGTGACGTTAAACCGACAATTTCCGTAATAGTATAACGTACTGCAATGTCACGAAATATATAATTTTTTTAATTAAATAATAGACTTTCTACGGGAGACGCGCAATATTTAAATACTGGTTTAAGTAACTGCGCGGCGCCTCCCCGTGCCAACGAATCTTCTACCGTGCGCTGTACGCTTAATTAATGATTGTTTTATTATCGCATTTGCATTTTGTCGTCCTGTTTTATTACCGTCTTAGCATCCGTCTTCCACCAGTACGAGGCCGAGCCAACGTAACGCGTTCATCCCCCGTTTCGGTTCGCGTGCAACGGATACCGTAGTAACAATCGCGCGGCGCCGTAACGTCCTTTGAGTATTATTTCTAAAAAAAAAAAAGGAAAAAAAAAAAATAAATAAAAAATTTAGGAAAAAAAACAGCCCGAGCCGGGCGCCGAATCCGACGGAGGAAAAGGACGCGGGGCGATCGTTCCCACACACACACACACACACACGAACACATCTCACCGTGTAGACACTGTTTACATTTTTTTTTTTTTTTTTCCAGCATCGTTTTACAAATCTTTTCTATTATGGTCTGTGCTACTATTGAAAGACGAATTTAAACACAACTATGGCCAATAGCACCGGCTATGCGATTTTCCCGCGTGTTGATAATTTCCTTCGTGTACTCGCGTTGAATTTATCCGCTACTCCGGCGACGGCGAAAACGAAATGTCTCTTCTATTCGCCGATTAAAAACCGACCGAGGATGTCGGAGGACCGTTCAAATGGACGTTATCGTCGTCGTCGTCGTTACAAAAAATGTAAATGTTAATCACGGCGGTGCAACGGAAGAATTTGCAAAATCAAATTAACGAAATGATTGATTTTGTTCGAAGATATGTACGGTCTATGTTATTTTGTACAAGGGTGTGGCGTGGTTACATCGTTATCTGAAACTCTCGCAACTGAGCGTCTATTAAGAGTAGACCGTTGGTTTATGGCTTGTTCGAAAGCACATTATCTAAGTTTTTTGTTATAACTAGTTCAGTGTCAACAATGCAATGGACAAAGCAAGAGCCCGCTTGGACTAGAAATGTAAATTCGTTCGATCATCGCAACTCAGCGTGCTTTCAGAAACCATTCCAATATCGCACCTGCGGGTCGTGTGGCCTGATCGGAAATCGATTTGTTTGTGAGTGGACACGTTCAGGGATACCGGTAGTGTGCAGAAAAAACATAATGGACCTTCTGGGACCGTCAGGGCGCTAGAAAACAACGGAAGGGTAAGGGAGACGATTTTTAAATCCCCTAGGCGATCTGCACACGAACATTCGGCTGCATTGGGGATGTCTAGAGACGAATTCTTCCCAAGCAACTTAATTTTCACCCATACAAATTGGCAGTGGTGCAACAGCTTAATCCACGCGATTATGTTGCGCGAAAAAATACATGTGAAGCCTTCCTCGAAAACCTGCCTCAGAAGGCCTATGTTTTCTTTAGTGACGAGGCACCTTTCCATATTTCAAGATGTGTGAACAAACAAAACATGCGATATTGGAGCCCCACTAACCCGAGAGAACGAAAGAGCAGTTACGGTTAATTCTGAACGTTATGTCAACATGATTGTGGATTTTTTTCTGCCCAAACTTAAAGAAATGAATGTAGGGGAAGTGTAGTGTTAACAGGATGACGCCACGGCTCGCGTGGCAAGAAGGTCAATGAATATCTTGCGTGAACACTTCCCCGAACGGCTCATCTCTCTCTTAGAGGCGATCTTCAGTGGCCAGCACGATCACCAGATTTAGCCCCATGTGATTTTTTCCTGCGGGGCTACCTTAAATCGTTGGTTACCACGGGTCGTCCAATGATCCTTCATCATCTCAAAAACAATATTTGTGCTGCTATTGCCGACATAAGCACACAGATGCTGGAAAGAGTGGACAGAAATTTCAAATTCCGACTGTCTCAGTGCATTGACGAGAACGGTGGCCACCTTCGAGATGTAGTATTTATAACCGAATAAAATAAATTTTTAAATGGTACCCCTATACACAGAA
Organism: Tuberolachnus salignus; assembly: GCA_956483605.1. Taxonomy (NCBI): domain Eukaryota; kingdom Metazoa; phylum Arthropoda; class Insecta; order Hemiptera; family Aphididae; genus Tuberolachnus; species Tuberolachnus salignus. The sequence continues at coordinate 47,191,658 of OY101429.1, read as the reverse complement.
AAAATCAATATTGCCAATACTTTTTGTGTTATGATTTTTTTTAAAATAAGGAAGTAACCACGCCCCACCCTGTACAAGTACGTATATATAATATGATAACAATTTTTCTTAATTTTTCTATTTCTATTAATCGAGTCAATTAACTTTGTGTTAATTATTAAATGTACCTAACAATTGATGAATTATATAACTAGCAAAAAAAAAAAACGTCGAGAACATATAAGTGGTATACACACAGAAAATATTCTCAAACAGTACCTATTGGTTCAAATTGGTAAAATATGCAAAAATTAGAATTTGTTTGTATTAGGATTCAATTAGTCTATTTGACCTAGGTTCCCCCCTCTTATCGCATAGAGTATAATAAATACGATAAAATCGATAAAAATTGGGACATCGTTTTGCACATAAATAATAAAAAAAAATTAATACTAATTACACTGATTGTATTTTGTTTTACTATTATTTTATACACTATACAACCGTAATTGAAACAATATTCGTATGTACGAATATATGAATTTAAAATTAAATAAATATTGAAACCGTTTGATTAAAATGTATTTTATAATACTATATTATTGATTGTTGTCAGTGGGAATAGGTCGAGGCGATACAAAGAACAGCAGTGCAATAACAATTAACATCGTTTGCATACGTTTTATAATTAATTAATGCACATGCACATGCAAGGCAGTCGTTATTTATAGAAGTAAAAAAAAAAAATGTTCAAATTTATACCTCATGACCCTCTGAATTCATTAAGTTACGTGTTATAAGTATACATTTGAAATTTTACCATAATTGCTTAACTTCTTTACGTCCCCCCCCCCACCTCGGGATTCGAAGTTTGAGCAATATTTAATAAAAAATGTATATATTTCACGAAATAATAAAAATTGATAAATATGCATAACGCAAGATTAATTGAATTTCGTATACCGCTTATAAAATATTCTATAAACCATTCTTGTTAAATAATTATTTGCTTCAAAAAAAGCAATCAAAAAAATAATTTTACGAAAATTAGTATTTATTTTTTTTTTATTTTAATTTCTACACACTATAGAATATACAATTATTTTTTGTGTATATTTAAATATGATATATCAATAATTGTCCACCTTAAAATGTATAACAATAGTATTTTATATATTAATAAATTACATAAAAGTGTGTACAGATAATAACAAACAAATTATAATAACTATAATATAATTAATATTAATATCAAGAATTTTAGAAGAAATAATTACCGACAAATTGTTTTATTACTAAAATATCCAAATGTACCGTTTACCATACAATTCAAATATGGTTTTTAATCAAACGACGTTTTAAGAGTTTCTCTATTAACATCAGGATATTTTTTCCGATAATCTTGAATTATCTATAAAAAAAAAAAAAAAAAAAACAACAAAATTAATAAATTATTACTTTTAGTTTCTATATATAGGTAGTAAACAAACAATTATGAAACTCTTACTTGTAAAACAAACTGTTTTTGGTGAACTTGTCATTAATTTATCCATATATTTCACCCCTCTCTCTTCTGCATTAACTACTCGCAGCGATTCATCTATTTCTTTTCATTTTTATATCCATCGAAAAATCATTCCAGTTTTCGGGGTGAATTTCTAAAACAACTTTCGGAATATCAAATCTTTCAAACGAGTTAATTTAATTGGTGTCTAATAAATCTAATGGCAAATAATTATTTAGAAAATTATGTAATTCATGAACCTTGACGTTTTATTTTTAGGCGTTTTTTTTTTTTTGGATTCTTGTTCTTGCAACATTTTTTGAACCGTTTTCATTATTTAATCTCGCATCTAAATCTGTAAAAGCAGTACAATCTTCATTTAAATATCGCAGGTGGTTTATTATTTTCAATATTGCATTTTCTGCTAATTCTTTGTGGTCCGTTTTGCATGCATAAAAAAAAAAAATGAATAAATAATAAATTGAATAATTTATTTAAAAAAAATAAATATCATTTATTGGCGGTATAATAGCATTTTTAGATGAAAACCACGTTTCTGCATATCATTTTATTATGAAACAGCATATACGTTTTGATTTTAAATTGTTTGCGGAATAAAAATATATTAAGGCAATATATACCTTTACCATCCAACGCGCCAGGTGCCCGAAAATGAATTCCACGTGGCGGAACACCTCCTAAAAATATTATTATTAATTCGAGTTACTCTTTATAATCGTCTCTGGGAAAATCGTCTTTAATTTAATTTTTTGCAAAATGTAAAATACTATCATTAACATCTTTTAACATTTTTTTTTTTTTTTTCACGTTTTCGTCGGATGACCATGTTGAAAATGAATTTTGATCAATATTTCTCCATTCGTTTCTACAAATGTTTGAATATAATAATATCTGGGCCTGTACTAGTCACTAAATGTAACACTATTTCATAAACAATATGCGTGTCTACGCGCCGAGTAAAAAATATTCCGATCAAGTTTTTGTTCTAATAGGTGGCGCGCGCCATTATGACATCCGGTATTACTTGCGGTTGTATCGCATAAAAAACCCTGGATTGTATCTAAAAGTGATCATTCTTGTAGAGTATATTAAATAGCTGAAGATATTCCTCTACCTGTGCCAGATTTAAATTCGAGAACGCCTAACAACTGGGGATATCTGTGATAACCGTGATATCTGGTAATATGTTTGAATCCCAGTGATGTACTTAAGATATTAAATTTAAATTTTCAAACTGGGATCGTACCCTTTCTGAAATCCGTTGCTGAAATTCTTCCCGAGATATTTTTATCGAAGTTTCGATTAAATTAGGATTTATTTCTATTGTTTCTAAAACTGCTGTTAATCAGTGATTGCAATCCATATCGCTTATTTTGCATTTATCAAGTGTAGCACACATCTCGGAGATGATTTCTTTCCTAATTCGTTTAGGTTTTGGTGGACCAAAATCAGTTAAAACATACGAGGTGCGACAATAAAATAACGAGACTTTCTAAATATAACCTAAACTATAAACGTTATCTATAAAACGATTATTGAAATATGATTAGAAAACACTTATCTAAAAGTACTATGAACACTGATGGCATCGATTCATTTTCTTACACGTTAGTAGCCTTGTTATTAGTGCGAGTTCGACTATACTGCCGAAAAATGTTAGATATAAAAATCGAACAACATGTGTTAACATTAAATTTCTTGTTAAATTAAAAAAAACTGCCGCGGAATCGTTTCGTATGTTATGTGAAGTTTATGGTGAAGAATGTTTTTCAAGAGCTCGTGTTTTTGAATGGCACAAACGGTTTTGTAGTGGAAGGGAGGACGTCGAAGACGATGATCGTTCTGGACGTCCTACCACGTCTTCAACAAACGAAAACGTTGAAAAAATCGACAAAATTAATTAATCAATATTATTATAAAGAGGTATTAGATAAATTAAGAGAACGTGTCAGAAAGAAGCGACCAGATCTATGGAAAAATGGCTGGGTTCTTCACCAAGACAATGCTCCAGCTCACAGTGCATTTTCAATTCAACGTTTTTTAACTGAAAAAAAAATGTCTGTACTTCAACATCCCCCGTACTCACCAGACCTTGCTCCTTGTGACTTCTTCTTATTTCCTTCTTATTTCTTTTCCCATTTTCAAACAGTTGATGACGTAAAAATGAAAACGGCAGAACTTCTAAAAGGGCTGAATGAAAGCAATTGGCAACACTGTTTTCAAGAATGGCAGCGACGTATGCAACAGTATATTGATGCTGAGGGGAGGTACTTTGAAGGTGATAATCATTAAATTATAACATTTTTAAAATAAACAACTTTTATTCAAAAAGTCTCGTTATTTTATTGTCGCACCTCGTATGCATGGGTATTTTATGTACTAGGAAGACAACAGGCTGAACAATTTATCATACCACCAAAAAGATCCGAACAATCAGAATCAGACGAGTCAAATTGGAAATTGTATACTAGAAATATTCAGTATAAAATTAATCATTTTATATAATCGAATTATTTATTTTTTAAAAAACTACAAAATTGTATTTCCTGATTTAAAGTTTGAACTTTGCTTTTCTTTTCGTTCTTTTTGCGGTTCGTCTTTTTCATTTTCTTATCTTTCAGCTATTGTACTTTTTATATCTACTCTAAGCATAGAGTATCCATTGGCATTTTTATTTCTCTGTGCTGTTCAAAATGTTTTATCTCCGTCGAAATTACTTAAAGTTAGTGTCCCATCATGTGCGATATTAAATTAATCGTTTAAATTGTCTTCGAATTCTTTTCTTTGTTTCTAGCGATTTCACTATTTCAAGTTTTAGGTTTTCCTTAGGCTCTTTAATTCTTCGTATAATGTTTTACATTTTATAATACAGTTAGATGGATATTTTGTCAGAATACGGGCATTCTTCCAGTATATTAAGCATTCGTTAATTACCAATGACGTAAATTAACTAACACTTAAACAATCTCTCTTTGAGAGCAATTTTGCCCCATAGATTTGATTTTGTATAGAACCAACTAAAACCACTGGTTTTCGTGACATTTTAATTATTTTAAAAAACATATCCACTGCAACAATAATATACCGTTAAATGACCGACATCCACGAATATATAGAATGAACTAACGACTAAAAAATAGATAATGAAATTAAAGTGTGGATATATAAATAATAATACTTAATTTTTAGTACGCTAAGAAACGACGTATATTATGCTTTCTTGGTTATTTTTAACCAAATTACCCAATAGTTTTTAAATAGGTACATTAAGTATAATAATAACATTAATAATACGAAAAACAAAAAAAAAAAAAACATTATTTTTTGTAAAATTATTTTTTTTAAAACGGGTCAATTGTTTTTTTTTTTTTTTTTTTAAAGCAAATAATTATTTAACAAAAACGATGTATGGAGTATTTTTTAGGCGACATAAGAAATTCTACGAATTTTGTTTTATGCATATTTACCGATTTGTATTTGTTCGTGAAATAAAAATAAATTATTGGGTTAAATAACCCATATTGCTCAAACTTCAACCCTTGGGGAGCACGTGAAGGAGTTGAGCAATAATGGTAAAATTGTGCATATAAACTTGAAACTTAATAAATTTAGGGCATCACGGTTCAATAATTTGTATATCAAAAACTAACGACCAATCTAATGTACGGGTATTATATCGAAAATATATACACGAAACAAAAAAAATAAAAAAAAAAAACGGTTTTTTTTTTTTTTTTTGGTTATTACATTTATTTTTAATTTCGTCGAGAATAATACTACTCGGGGGACTCGGAAATATTATTATTTTACGTATTTTATATTATATCCAAACGCGCATAATATCGCGAGATTTTCAACATTAAATTTGTAATTATTGCTTTAACGACGAAAACTATGCGGCCAGTGGCGTATTTACGACAGCACCGAGGGGGTCCACTCCAATCGACCGGGTCGACGATTCCAGTAGCCGGTTTACTACGATTTCCCGTCTCGGGCGATGGAAGGACATAACGATTATTAGGGGTTCTATTAGGCCCTATTCAAAACTCCGCCCCTGTGAAAAATTCCAATAACGCCACTGGGCGGTGTTCGCGGGGGTCCGTATATAAATAATAGTCGTAAGATATCAATCGTGTTACAGACGCCATGTTGTGCCTCGTAGAAGTGTTCACGTTGATGGGAATTTTAATCTCGCACTCGCTCAATTTGCTCGTGAATGGTAACGCGACGATGAACGTCCTGATGACCGCCGTAGCGTCTTTGAACGTTTGCTCGTTGATACTGATACGCATGAAGTCGCGTGATAACCAGTGGAAGACGTGTCGCCAACACGACCGGACGCCTTCCCCGCATGTCGGTTTTCCCGACGATCCCGCGGCCCCGGACCAGAAGGTATAATAATAATAATGATGCCGCAGGTCATTATGCGTCATCTCGATAATTTTATCTAGATACGGGAACCCCAGTGGGAAAAGTTGGGATACCAGGCAAACATCGTTATATCGATAAATTTAATGTATATAAATCGATATTTATTATTACATTTATATAGCTTCCTTGGGCGTCCGAGTTTGTATGATAAAACTATCGATTGTTTTGCGAATTATCGACGGCAAACTGTGCCTTTAACCGTTTATTTGATAATATGATTTTTTTTTTTTTTTTTTTATTACCGTTTTAATAAAACTAAATCAAAGGTGGTTTATACCCGTCCGGGGAAATCTGAGGTCCGTAAGCTATACTCGACAACGTGGCTCATTGACTTTGTGCTGGGATCGAGGAAAAAAGATTATGAGACACTGTTTAGTTAAGAATTTTGTTCTTAAAATTATATTTAAATTTGAGTTATAGAAAAACGTAAATATTTTTGAAATAACGGTTTCTGTTAGTTTCGATTATGTTTTTCTGTTGTAATTCGGTTGAAAATTATCGTAGACACCTGCAATTGTTATCGAATACTTATACCATTCTATAGACGCGGTAACATTTTCAAAATATTCTTCTGGCGTTTTTCGAGTTGTGCACGGCTGTTTTAATGATTTTATTTAGTTTTTATTCGGTTTTACGTGAGTACATTTTTTTGTAGTCTAACAAAATGCTCGACCATTCATCATAAATATTGTACTCGATGGGTTACATATTTTGTACTAACATAATCAAACGTGGGAGAGTCGATAATTTAGCCGGATAGTTTAATTTATCGTTTTTACCCCTTTTTTTTTTTTTTTACTAGAAACACCGTGAGAGAAGAGTTAAATTTTTCTAGTATTCAGGACATAATTATTTGTTAAGCGGATGAACAGTTCAGGAAAATTATTTTCACCGATCGATAATTATAATAAAACTCGAGATGAATAAAAACCATAGGACTGACAATAGTGAATTTAACTATGCCAGGATAAATCTCAAAAAAAAAACAATTTTGTACTGATTTCGTAGCTTCAATTTGTTTTATCGTACGTATTGTTAATCCAAATTAAAATGGTCCAAGTCCCCAGCATTGCCAATTTCAAACGTTAAGTTCATGCCCGGAGCTTTTGTTTGTGTTCAATCCCTTTCGAAGTTATTCGCAATAAAAAGTGATCGTTGATCGTTTGAATAATCGTGCATTTATGAACAATTTTCGGCATTGATTTTAATCGAAAAATACGCGTTCAATACGGAACGTCTTCCATTCGATATCCTAAACTGTTCTTCGTACCACGGAATGTCATCAAAGTCCCAGCCGCTATCTTCTACGGCCGAAACCAATTCCAATATTCCTCGGGATATGTCCGTATGTTTCGTCTTGCGGGATAACGAATTCAAAAACCGTTTTTACTCGGTCAAAACCGTACGGTTCACATGTTCACCGCAATAATATATGCTTAAACAACGGTTTTTTTTGCCTTGTTTTTTTTTTTTTTTTTTAGAACGCATTCGCTGTGTTGTTGACAAACACAAAACACAGAAAAAATATTTGCATTAGTATCGGCCTGTTCGTTTTTCGCGACTTTTGCGGAATTCACTTGTTCACGAAGTGTATTCGACGGGCGTTTAACGAAATCAACACCGTCCCCATATCGTACGGACAGTGCACCTTATTGGTGACCTTGTTTCAAGTAATGACCAAAATTATTTGAGTAATTGTATTTAGATAAAAAAAATATTCGAATAAAATAGTATTTGATATATTTCTACGGTAAATACAATTAGGTATTGTAGTTTAAATATTTTTCAAAGTATTTATATTCGAAACCGATTACTAATTTTAAACACTATTGAAAATAATTTGTTTTAAATAAAATGGTTCATATTGATTTAACGTTTAAGCGCATCGCGTTACACCGCGTCGATAGTGAATAATGGATTCAAAACTTACACTATTAAACCAATAGTGTTGTGAAAAAAAAAAAATATTTTTAAAAAAAACTTTATAATACGAACGACTGTAACCTATAAAATGATACAAAAAAAAATATCAATACTTTTACCAATAAATAATTTTCGTAAGTACCCATCGTATTCATAATCAATTTTTTTTTTTTTTTTCCTATTTTTTAGTGAAGTACTCTCGAATACGTATTTTATGAATACATTTTAAAACAATATCGCTGTATTTTGTACCTACTCGAAATAAATTAAATTTAAAAATTATCTTTTACAAGTCGGCCCGACGCCAGAATAAAAATACCGTTTTATAAACCGCCGTTTGGTAGAAAATTTATTTTATATTTTGATTTTCAGTTGATATTTACGATAGCGACCGTGTTTATGGCAGAAGTTTACGGCAAGAGGAAACTCATGTTGATTTCTAGTCTCGGCATGCTGTTATCGGCAACTTCTCTCCAAATTATTGTTTGGAATAGTAATTTTATCACGACCACGGGTTACACGTCGTATTTATGCCTATTAATCGTGTTCATTGCTTACATTTTATTCGTGGCACACGGCCTTTCCGCGATGCCATTGGCCATAGTAATTGATATCAATCATCGAAATGTTACTATTTAAAACGTTTTTTTTTTTCATTTTTTTCAACAATTTTTATCATACTCGCGTATTATAATTTCTAGGTCAGAAACATCGCCACGGGACTGACGATCAGTGTTCATTTTTTGTTTTTGTACATCGTGGAATTTTCGGACATTAACGAAGAGCACGTCTATACCGAAGACTCTATCGCCGTGTATTGGTTTATTTTCGTTTGTATTTTACAGATTTTGTTCGTGTATCATTGTATTTTTGAAAAAAAAAAAATGGTTTATCTCGAATAAAATATTCCATAACCACGATAATGCACGCAACGTGTACATGGGTGGGGGATGAGGGGTGTACAGTGTGTCGCAAACTCTCCCGTTCTCTTTCTCGGCTGGGAAATTTCAAGTACAACAATATCGGTCCGGTAGTATTTTACTTGAGGTTTTGATGATAACCGACATCCAGATTTCGGCAATTGAGTGAAACAAATTTATAAAAGTCACCGCGGATGGTCCTGTTGGGCCTATACTATGACTTTTTAAACGTTTTGTCGTGAATACTCGGGTACGGGCGCAGTGGCTACTAGTTGTATTTTTTTTTTTTTTTTTTCTTAAGTGTTCACTGCAGCCCTCACCACCCCCCAAAAAAAAAAATATATATATATATATATTTCTAAATACGCCACTGATCTCAGTATATATATATATATTTTTTATGCCGTAGACGAGTATCTATCTACTGCACGCATATAGGAGTGCCACGTGACTCCTGGAGAAATTCTCAGGCATAACGTTTTTCCCGTGTACAGGGTTTTGCACGTTCACCTCCGCTAGTTCTTATCTGTTATTCACCGCGCGCAATACAAAATCCAACTGCATACAGGTGTTTATAAATATGTACTGAATGGCCACACAAATAATTGAAATTGTCGATCAATAGCCGAATATTTTATTTAAAATCAAAAAACCCATACGTTTATGACGACTACGCGTCGTCATCGGGTAGGTATTACCAATAACGTTTGACGACGCGTAGTCGTCATCGGCAATGAACGTGTTGAATCGCATGTACGAATTTTCTATTACGAAAAAAAATTACACCGTGTGTGTACCGACGAATACTGTTTGTTATAAATGTACACGGTAGGGCTGGTAAATATCGCAGTGTTATTCTCGTAAATTCTTGGATAATTATAATACAATACGAGCATAAAACCACCGCTGAATTAGGATGATTTTTTTTTTTTTTTTTAATTAACGATCACAAATAATTTCCGCTATAGACTAATTTATAATTATATATATATATAAGTATTGTGTATATTTACACTGTTGTTACAATATTTACAAAAATTAAATCGGTTTATAACTTAAAACTTAGTTATACGATAAAAAAAAATACGAGTGTTTTACGGATTCTATTACGATCCGTGTCGTTGCCCGTTAATTACCGTACCCCGCAACGAAATGTCATTAATTACCGGAAAATTTTGTAAAACGGTTACACCGAACAACAATTGTGTAAATATTGTTATTTTTCAGATACGTTCACGGCGTGTGTAAATTAGTTTTAACGCCTGGACGTTATAGCAGCGTACGAACTATATAATTATAGTCGTAAAAAATAATACAAAAAAAAAAAAAAAAACACAAACAAACAAAATTAACATTTTAAATAATTTGTATATTACCTCTACGGAATTCTGCATACGCGATCGTATTATATCAAAACACAAACGAGTTGAAATTTATTTTATAAAATCGCCAAAAACCAGAAAAACTTTTTGACACGCGGCCGTTTTCGAAAAATTATAAATATTGCGACAATGTCGAAATACATACAATTATATACCCACTTAAAACAGTCGGTTTCCATTGTTTCTTACTACCGCGACACTCGCGGTAAACTTTCGAAAAATCGAAAATACATTTTCTCTAAACCACAAAATACACTTCGATTTGTTGTAATTATTTTACGTTTTTTTTTTTTTGTTTTTTTTCTACGATTACTATAGTCCACAATTCGTCCGAATTTTTTACCCCCGTTGAGTGGCATAAAGCCAATGCAAACTTATGTGTCCCGTTACGCGAAAACGAATCGAACATTGGGGATGATTTTTTTTTTTTTTTTTTTTCACCGCCTAATATCAACTTTTAACGAACCTTGTGGCAAATTTCCGAGTATTTTTTTTCTGGACCGTAACCATTTTATCCGCATAAAACTGAAAATAAAAACTAAACGAATATGCAAGTTCGCTATATATATATATATATAACTCCGAAAATTCCAGAATGTTTTTTTTTTTTTTTTTTAAATTTGACCGCGTCCACAAAGATATAAGTATTCTAGTTTTAACCAGTCGAAACCAATTTTGACGAAATGGGGTTTGTGGAAACTAGTGTTGACTAGCCATCACGGATTTCGTGGTTAAACTGTAACATAGTATATAATACATATATTGTAATAATTCATGACTTGTGAGAACAATATTTAAGTAATATTTAGTTAATATAATACCTAATAGTTAATATACGGTCGCTTCGAAACGGCCATCTCGAATTGTCCTAGACAATTGGTTTTTTTTTTTATTAAAAACTCCATTTTACTCGCAGATATGTCACTGTACACTATTGGAACATTTTATTAATTAAAATCCCACCCCGATATTGAGTTTGTTCATATATATATATATATATAAACCTCGGCAAAAAAAAATTCTATTGAAAATAATATTATAACGGTACCTATATTTTGTTGTATACATTTTATCGCTATAACAAAGGCCTCGTATGCCTTGCCGCATAATCGAAACTGTTGGCCCATCATAATTTTAACGCGATCCTATTGATTGTTACGAATTTCGAGCAATTACTCCGATATTATTTTGTTGTCGGATTTTCGTTACGATGACGATAGTATTTTGTGTGAAATAAAATTCGCTATATATCAAAAATGATATTACAAATATTTTCTAAACGTCGTCGGTTCATCATTTCGGCCGTATGCTAAATACGAAGAGACGTACGAAATTCCGGATAAAAAATTTGGTTTTTTTTTTTCGCATAAGACATTATAGCAACGGTGCACACGGAAAAAGTTAATATTTTATTAACTATAAAAGGGGTTCCCAACCTTTTTATCGTGGAGTACCACCAGGCACTTTTATAATCAATACGCGTACCACCTCAATTCTAAAACTAAATTAGGAGTCACATTTTTTTTTAGCGTATATTTTTATTATTAATGAATAATAAAAATTCATTACGTTTCTTTACGTTTTTATTATTTGATATTTATGAAAGTAAAAAATTCTTAATTTTTAGTTAAATCTAAATATTTAAATTTTCAAATTAATAAAAAAATAATAATAAAAATAAATAAATAAAATTAATGTGATATTTGTTGTTGTTTATTTTGTACAAGGACATCAATGTCTGGCTGAATGGAACTAATTTTCACTCTCGAGTCACTTTGAATATCGAGCCTACTTCTGTATTTATTTTTCAAATAAGAACTATAATAAACTATAGAGTTAATCATTATCTAAAATGCTAATTTGCTACGATTACAAACCCCATGTCATCGACATTAAATATTATTTTGATAAAATAATAATTTTATAAAATTAGCTAAAATCGAATAAACTAAACTAAACTTAATAATATTGAATTCAAATAGTAATAAAAAAATTTCTTCGCGTACCACGGGTTGAGAACCTCTGAAATATAATATTACATACAAAAAAAAAAAAAATAATAATTGATTAAAAAAAAAATATATATATATATATATATATATATATATATATATACGCATACAGTCGAACTCTACAGTTTTTTTAAACAAAATTCTTTAATAGAAATTTCGTTAAAAAGAAATATAATTTTTTTTTTTTTTTCATTCAAAAACTCGATTTACTGTACTATAACAATAATGCATATTGTATAGTAATAAATAATACAAAATAATAGTATGTTAGTATGTATTAGTATGTATGTATTTATTACTAGTTGTACATCATGATGTGCATATCAATACATGCATGTATTTTGTTTTATTTTTATTATTATTGGTTGTTAAAAATTTTTTTTTTTACCTCCACACCGTTTTAATAGAACGCACAACACGAACTAACGAACTCAACAGTATTTTTATTTATTATAAAATAAATTCGTTAAATAGAAATTTGTTTTGTTAAATGGAATCGTTTATTTTTTTTTAATGAAAATTTCATGGTTCTATTAGACGGTTGGTTGTGTAGAGAGTTTCTGTTATATAAAAATAACGAGCAAAAAAAATAAAAAAAAATCCAGTCGATTTCCTGTTTATGCGATTCCCCTACCCCTTTTGTTTTGGTCTATGGGAATTCTATACGAACGACAGAGCGAATCTCATGAGAACCAACGAAACTTTTGACAATCCAAATATTGACAGCGAAAATAATATTAAAAAGTTTATGGATTATAATATGCATTGCCCGTGACAGTCGAAATAAACAAAAATTTCGCTTAAAACACAATACGGCCAATATAAAAACGACTAAAAATGATTATGAGTTTTTGCTCGATGACTACGTTTGTAGAGTTGGTCGAGTACTCGACAATTGAACTCGACTCGATTTCAAAAAACTAAAACTCGCCCAACTCAATATGATATTAAAGACACACGGTCGTTATTACCCGTGTCGCACGAGTGAGCGGACATAAAATTTAAATAATTATACGCAAGCTATAATTAATAATAAATCGAATTTAAAATTTATTAAACGGAGGGGAAAACATAACAATTTTTATACGAGCGGAATTTTTGTTGTATTTTTTTTTTCTACGCTATTTATGTGCATAATATATACATTGTTTTTTTGTTTTTTTTTTTTTTTTTTTTTTTTTTTTTTATAATCGCCGTTTTTATGACATAAAAACACAATATACACAGCGAAACGTGCCAATTATTCGAATGTTTGGCACTGTAATATCATAATAATAATGTACATTTCCGTATGTAACGTCGTGAATAATTAAATTACGAGATTATTTTACTTTCGCCCTGTCCCGGTCCCCGTAATATTAAATTTCGAACGACGGTTCGCGATGCCGGCGCATTTATCCGTCCGAGTTTTCAAATTTTTATGGATAACCACCGCCGCCGATTGTAGTAAATAAATGTGTTTAGGTATACCGATGTATGAGGGTGGGCTGATATCTAATGCCTCTTATCTCGTAACTATTTTTTTTTAAATTTCCGATAAGTTCGCGGAGCTCAATGCCATTGGCTTAGTGTGCGCCGTGGCACACAATTGTGTAACGTTTTCTGTTTATTCGTACGCAATTTTTTATAACGATGCGGTTCGAACGGCGTGCTGTAATCGAATTTCTTGTCACGGAAAATGTTAAACGACGAGGCTGGTCAAATTTTTACTGCCGGCCAATTTTAGTGCGACTAAGGCCGCTGGAACGGCGGACCCGCTCGTGCGATTGCTGTTGAAGGTGATGAAGCTAAAAAAGTCGAACTGCAGGAAGCTGTTATGCATATTTGCAGACATGAAATCTCGTAGATAACACTGGCCTAAAAATATATATATATGATTAAAGGAATAAGAATTCCAAAAGTCTCCGGGTATGGTCATCTCACTACGAATTTAGAGGATATATAAATCTTAGAATTTTGATTCTGCCGAGTACGATTATTCTAGTATAATTATACCCCCCGGGCATATAAATACAATCGTACCACCGTCTACCGGGCCACAATACAAGCAACTGAATCGCTGGGATTTCAATTCATCGGATTGGCCCCGCAGTCCAGATTTATGATTTGGCACTGTGTGATGATTTTTTATTTTTTTTTCCCCAAACTCCAAGGACATTTTAAAGGTATTCAGTTCGATTCCGACAGGATAATTGAGGCTGAAGTGAAGCTGTTGGGGGTTCGCTGCTGCTCAAGATGAACAATTTTGTTCGCACGGCATTACAAAACTTGTTAAATGCATTGACTCAAAAGGAAATAACGTTGAAAACGAATAACACATTAAACATTGGCTGAAAATACCTAACATAAGAAAACACGGTTCTTTTATTAAAAATTGAATTTATTCATCAACATAATCTCCATCAAGAGCAACACAATCGTTCCAACGCCGCTCTAACATTTCAATACCGTTCTTGTAGAATGATTTATCTTTTGCTTCAAAATAGGCCTCAGTTTCGCTGATAACCTTTTCATTCGAGGGAAATTTCTTACCGGCGAGCAGTTTTTTTTTTGAGATTTGCGAATAGCCAGTTGTCGCTGTGAGCCAGGTTAGGAGAATACGGTTAATGCGGAAGCAATTCGATATTTAATCCATGTAGTTTTGCCATTGTTTTTTTTGACTTGTAACACGGTGCGTTGTCTAGATGAAACCAAATTTTTTTTCTTTCCCATATGCGGTCGTTTTTTTGCAATTTCGGCCTTTAAACGCTCCAATAACGTATAGTATTAGTAGGTCTATAGTATTCACTGTTGAATGGCATTTCGCTTCTCAAGGTAGTCGATGAATATTATACTTTGCTTGTCCCAAAATACTGAGGCCATAACCTTTCCAGCTGATTGTTGTGTTTTCGGGCGCTTTGGACGAGGTCCACCGGTTGCTGTCCACTCAGATGACGATCGTATTGATTCTGGAGTGAAGTGATGGATCCACGTTTCATCCATTGAAACATATCGACGCAAAAATTCCGATTTATTACGTTTGAACATGGCCAAACACTGCGTAGAATCATCAACACGTTGTTGTTTTTGC
This sequence comes from Tuberolachnus salignus, assembly GCA_956483605.1. Classification (NCBI taxonomy): domain Eukaryota; kingdom Metazoa; phylum Arthropoda; class Insecta; order Hemiptera; family Aphididae; genus Tuberolachnus; species Tuberolachnus salignus. The sequence goes on along the minus strand of OY101429.1, from coordinate 47,176,416 downwards.
TCAACAGTGAGCAAACGCGGCACCCACTTTGAACAGAGCTTTCTCGTGGACAAATGATCATGCGATATAAAGCCAACACGTTCATTTGATATCTTTACCATGTCAGCCAACTCATGTATTTTCACTTTGCGATCATTCAAAACGATTTTGTGGATTTTTTTTTCATTGTTTTCTGGTGTTACCGCCTCATTTGGACGTCCACTGCGTTCTGCATCATCGGTGTCTCTACGACCACGTTTGAAGTCAGCATACCAACGTTTTATTTTTGTTTCTGATAGAGCGGAGTCCCCATGAAACACTTTTCAAGCCATTTCTTCGCATCTACGGCATTTTGTCCCATCAAGAAGCAATGTAAAATTAAAACACGAAATGGTTTTTGATGCATTATTTTGAAAATAACAAAAGTAGCGTCACTCTTAGCACAATAATAACTCGCGCACTAATGAACAGATTGTCATGAAATTGGAACAGTTGTCTTTTGCAGGTTAGTAGCGACTGAAAATCAGGTGAGTTCCAAAACACTAGCGGCATCTGTGTGTTAGGCCCGGGACTTTTCAGCCCACGTTTTACATAAAGTTAATTTAATTTCCTACACGTTTTTTTTTTTTTCTTTTTTTTTTTATTACATTGATTTATGTTCACTAGTCTCAAAGCTATACGTAAAGAGGTGCACTACTCGTTAGCCCGCTATTACACTCCGCGGCAATTTTTCAATTTGTTGATATTGCGCGTGTACCGTATATTTTTTTCAAACGGCTAGCGCGTATTATTATTATAATTATAACACACAGTCGGACTTCAGATAAAATTTTATATTATTTTTTAAGTTTTTTTATGCGCGAAGCAAAACGATACGCGCGCATACGTAATGCGTTTTCGTTCTCAGTCCCGGACCGTTTCCATTTGTCGGCGTATATATTGTTATTATATTATATAATAAAATATTCAACCGACGTAAACTTTTTACAACGCGTATACATATCGTTTTATTCGGATTATTATTATTATTATTATTATTATTATAACTACTACTACTACTGCTGCTGCTATAGACTAACTTAACCTAACATAACCTCGCTCGATCGTTTCGGTAAGTGTAAAAAAAAAAAAAAAAAAAAATATTAAAAAAAAAATAACCTGCATCCTTACCTCGCGGGTGGCGGACGTATGTGCACCGGCGGAACTAAGGAATATGTGCGCGTTATAGAGGTACCCATTAATGTGCATATTTATATATATTATTATTATTATTATTATTATTCCAACGCCTTTCTATGTTATGTTATTTTTTTTTTTTTTTATACGATATTTCACCGTCTCGACTCGACGAGAATTCACTAACTCGCGGCCGTTCTTGACCTTTTTGTATATCCGTGTAAACGTACACGTTTATGGGGAAAAAAAAAAAAAAAACAAAAAGTTTTCACGTACCGCTGGACGGACCTAATCAGAACTATAGACGAGTTATCAACCGATTATTGTTTTAACTGCCTAGTTCGAGTCGAGTTAACATAAAAAATTAAAAAAAGTTCCATTACCCTGGCTATAAATTGAAATTAATTCCTAAAATATAAATACATTTGAATAACTATACAAGTTGGATTACAAATTATCAAGAAAATAGTTAAGAGATATAATTTTCTTAAAAATTACCCTTGACTTTAAACTCACAAACGGATTTTGTACCAACTCTAATATTTAGACATTTATAGAATTACTATACAAGACTCGTGTGAGTATTTCATAGATGCGACCCTATAAAATCAGCTGAGCGCTAACCGGGGACTGGAAACTTTTGAATTTATTCCGGTACTCGGGCTCGGTTATTCGTTTAAAAAAAAAAAAAAAAAAAATGAAAATATCGGTTCCAGAAAATGTCGGTACCGGTTTCTGTTATTATTGTACTACGGGTTTATTCCCTGAAGACTACCTCTAATCAAAAACTTTATTAGAACTTTTGTGTAGCATATTAAATTTCGATGAAACTCGAATAAATTCAAAAGTTTCCAGTCCCCGGTCAGCCCTCAGCAATAAATTTGGAAATATAATTTTCTTCGTCCAGTCCACTTCTTTTAAATGCACTTTAACGTTAATTGTGTTATATCGAATCATATCATACACATATTACCTACACACAATTGCACAATGTTTGCTATTTTTTTTCGAGATATCATATTCACATGTATAAAATTATACATCAGTTATTTTTCGAATAAAAGTTACGGTGTTTATTTCGCATGTGTATTTTTTCGGTGACTAATTCGTGCGTATTATAATAACTTTATTTTGGAATAACTTGATATTTCTGAGTTTCTTCGTGGGTGGGTGGTAATTATGTAAGTTTGCCCTCAGTTTTAAATGTAAAAATCGATTTGCGACACTGCGCACCACATGTTTAGGAACGCTGCTCGAAATTCGTACAATACGAGCTGTACAAGCGTACAGCTCGTATTATACGAATACACGATATATTACAAAACAATTCCGTTGACGTTTCAATTTTTATGACGAAAAACGTAAAATTAAAAATATCCCGAGAAACTCTACCCCATAGAATCTCTAGCACATGTAGATGGGTGGGTGCTCGACTACGGCCCGCCAAAGTATTAAATACAAATTCGGACGAGAAAATTTGTCTTAAAAAATTAATTTTTATAGTAATTATTAAAAAAAAAAAAAAAACTAATACATTTAAAAATTATTTGTATACCTAATATATTGAGATCATTATACTAGTATTATGTACGTCTTAAGAGGATGTCAGCGCTCACTTCTTCGTTGAACACGAAACATTGTGTCGAGAAATCGTTATATCTCGACAGCAGTGTGATTTAGCTTTGTACAGCTTACGATAAAAACTCAGGAACGACATATCTATTTATTTAAATAGTAATTTACAAGAAAATTTACGGCTATTTTTAATTGTAAATAAAAAAACCCGCCTCTTTTTGACATTGAGTGTATATCGTCTCGTCCGAGTAAATCGAAAACCAATTCATAATACGTAAAAAAATTCTAAAATCGCTTTGAATTGGATTTTCGTCTGTTTTACGTGACCGTTTTTTTAAACAAATTACAGGATTACACAATAATTATACTTGTGGTACGGAGGACACTGGGGCCCGTTATAGATTTGATTATTTTTTTTTTTTTTTTCAAAAAGATTTCGTTAAAATAGCCTATGCGCAACCCCTTGATTAATGGTAATGCGTGAGGAGAGGCTTCGGTCTTAAGTCATAATTTTTTTTCCATTTTTTTTTTTTTTTTTTTCATGTATGGCTCTCAGTAAAAAAAAAAAAATTGGAAACCACTGCCACTCGTTCGAAAATCCTTTTTAGTGCGTTATTAGCCGTCCGTCGGGGGTTTCTCGTGAACTGTTACGACTTCAATCGTCGCGTTCGTTATTCGGGAAATAAATGGCTGGACGTTAAACAAATAATCGCGATTGCCCTAAAGTTATAATATTTTAATACGGAGTCCAGTAAAATGGCGCTGGTCGATATGTCGTGACGTGCGTTGTTCATCAACTGTACAAACAATTACGTTTCGGTAATGTTTACTGCGGAAAACAAAACGAATTCCGTCTCTAATTTAATATCAGTTTTCCCTAATAAATAATACAACAAAATTACTTCCGCGCCCGCCGTTCGCCGCAAGTTTCCGTTTGACAAAAGACAACGACGATAACGTACGGTATACGGAAAATGAATACCCGTCGGTTTGTGGTTTTTTGTGTGCGTTTTTTTTTTTTTTTTTTTTTTTTTTTTAATTTACATATATATTGTATTATAATAATTTCCAGATATTTATAACGAACACGTCCATCATCGCGTCACGACGCGTCCGCGTATTATTATACAAGTACCGCAATAATAGGAAACCGTCGCGTAGGTGTAAGCGTATCGTAAAAATCGTACGAAACCGCTAAAATGACGCACGTTTCCTAATTTTATTTACCGTCGTCCGGCATATATATATACATGCATGATGATAGAATAATTTAATTTTTTATTTAAAAAAAAAAAAAAAAAAATGCAATCATATTCGCCGACCACGGCGGTTTTTCGACGCGGTGAACGTTTCGTTGAAAGATATCCGCGTAATATGTACCGCCGCGTTCAATAATATACCCACGGAAATATAAATATTGTAATTATTCGTTATTCCGCGGTCGTCGGATTTTTATTATAGTTTTTTTTTTTTTTTTTTTTGGAAATTTCAACCGGACATTTTCGGTGCCCCAAAACGCCAAAACTATAGTACGGCCTCGTGTTCGGTGCGCGCTCCCCGAGTCTAAAATTAAAAAACGTATACGTTTCCCTCGTCCGGCAATTCCAACAAAAATATTAATAAAAATACGGGCAATGATACGAATATACGAATTGGCGTCGGGCATTTCGACCGGACTTCGCTCAGAATCGTTTTTCGTTAGCCATCGTCGCGAACAGATAGAAATTAAATTCCCCCTACGGTATCCTACCGTCCGCCCGCATCCCACCTACAACAGCGGCCCGCCCGCCGAACAATACGCATTCTACATTTTTATACACTCGGTGTTTATGAGTAGTTTACGACTCTTTACGGTGAAATATATTCTGACGATCAGATTTTGACGAAAAATACACGTCCAGAATTATATTATAAACCCTTAGTGGTATATGCATTTATCATTGTGCAGTCGATGCCACGTGCGCGTGCCGTAAAGTTGTTCGGCCGGCCACAATAGTATACAAGGCGAGCGCACGTGACATAATTTACAATTTTTTTATTATAAAAATGTAATAAAATATTTTATGGATATTTCATAGAGCCCGGGGGGAGACGCTAAAAATGTTGTTAACATTCAATTGTATATTTGCGTTTTCTCGGTTAACTATATCATCTATACGGCGCGTGCACGTAATTTGTATTTGTTTAATTGATATACGTATATATATATATGTATAAAGTTAAAACTTGTTAAATTTAAAAAAAAAAAAAAAATACATATTCTTAATCGTAGATTGGCCCTCGTTCTTTACCGTAACCTAGGGAATATTTATCGGAAACCGTCGACAAATCAATTGCAATCGGAATCGATCGTTAGCCGGGATGTGTACTGGTTAAAGTGATAGTTTTTTCTACTTTTTCCTACCGAATAATTAGTGGAAAATATGTTTGGTGTAATTTTTATCATTTTTTTTTTTTTTTTTTTTTTTAACTTTATTATTAGCCCGCCAAGTCTTCGGACGCCGACAGGAAATTTTAGGTTTGTTTTTCTTTTTTACAACGAAAATGTGCGTAATGTGCCAGCGCGTCGATTGTTAAATTAAATAATTCGTATCCTCGCCATCGCATCGCTACAAAACCGTACGTATTTCACGTGCAAACGATAATTTCGGAAATATTATTAAACCGTACGATAATATTTACTATAGGGATCCGTTGACGACATTGAGGGGTTTGAAATTCGAACAAGTTCCGGCTCGCGACACCGGATAGGCCCGGCGTGCGGTCGGACTTAGCTCGGCGGGATTCTAATAATTTCAGCCGAAACGTCTCTAGTTTTTTTTTTTTCATTTTTGTTCAATTTCACAATTGGAATTGAAATGGCCGAACCCCGGTCTACAATAGACGATTGTTCCCGGGATATTTACTTTTTGAACCGGTACAATATTGAGCACGACTGACTGAACCGCCCAATCCGGCCCTGGCCCGCTCCCTTGTACGAAGTTCGCTTGCTAAACAGTACCAAGGCTGAGGCTCAGTAGTATTTGTAACCAATGTTGCGCGTTATCGAGATAAAAATGTTTATCTGTAGATATTCAGATAAATAATTTCAACTTGATGATTTTTTCGCTTTTCTATAACTGTTAAAGTTTGACATTGCCGTACATCAATAAATCAATATTATAAATATGCGCATGTATTATGATTTACGGTGTTATTTAATGTTTATTATACATTTTCAGTGCACAATAAATAAATAAATAAATAAATAAATTACGATGACTTCATGAGACATAAATCAATAAATCGTAATTTATAATCATATAAATAGAAAACAAATTATATTTTACTATTTCACAGATTTTGGAAATTAATGAAAACCATTAAAATGCTAAATACTAAACAATTATCTGTTTTTATCTAGATAAAAACGAGGTAACTTATCTTTTATCTCGTATCTAGATAAACTTTCAGCGCGTTATCTGTTATCATTTCCAGATAATTTTTAAATTATCCGTGCACAACACTGTTAGTAACATGTAGCCATATGTATATCTCCAAAAGATTGACCAGGATATTTAATTTCCACGTGCGTTAGACTAGATTTCGGTATGACCTGGGTGGTGGTGACGGTTTCGGTGTGGTCAGGCAATCGACTACGTTGCGTATCCCTTCGTGGATAGCCAGCATTCCAAAACACAACCAAGTGAACGTGAGGGACAACAAAAATACGAGCAGAAACACGTTTGAATTGGGCAACTGGCCGCTCGGTTCGTCGTCGCAACCGGGCCAGTCGTCCGCGTCGGAAGCCGTCGACGTGGGAACCGGGGCCGGCCGCGGTATCGCTCGCCTCTTAGTCCTAACGCCGCCGTCACCGTCACCGGCGGAGGCCTTCGCGGAGGCCTTAGCGGAGGCCCTCGTGGCGGCCCTGGCCACGCGCGAGGCACCGGCGAGCGCGGGATACCAGCGACGGTGGCTGGACAACAGCGGTACAACCGCCGAGTCCAGCCAATCGCGCACGTCACGCAAGAACCGATTCGGGGCGGCCGCCGTGCACCCGACCGCCAGCCGGTAGTACTGGACCAGCATCGGCACGTCACCGTCGGCCGCGGCCGGCGGACCGTCCACGCTGAACAACCGTTTGCCGGCGGCGAACGGCACGGCCACCGAACCGGGGCGCAGGTCGTCGTCGAACGCCGGCGTTGGCACCGGCGCGCACTCGCCACTGTCCGGCGGTTCCTCCTGCAAATGTAACCCCGCGCACGGGTCTTCCACGACATCTCGGACGTCGTCGAAATCGTCGTCCTGTGCGCTCGGCACCGTATCCGCCTCCGCTTCCGCCTCCACCTCCGCCGCGGTGATCCATCCGCGGCCGTCCGTGTTCAAAATAAACCTATGTATTGTACAAACACGATCCGTTAAATTCGGTTTGGTCGGAATCAATTATCGATTTTACAACAGTACACGATGTTAATTTAAATATAAACACGACATGGTTTTTTTTTTTTTTTTTTTTACGATTCTAGGCGATCCTTCAATGGTTTAAAAAAGTTTCAGTAGTTTTTTTTTTTTTTTTTAGTTATCAAAAGCCTATACCTAGTATATACTCGCCTTATATTCGAATGGATTTAACTATATGTTATACCTGCTCTGCATACCGGAGAGAAAATTATAGTTGAAATCAAATTCGTCGAGATAAAATTTCAGTATACAATATTAATATTAACAATCAAATCACAGGATTTTAACGATCGGTAAAATATTGATTTTTTTTTTGTTTAAACGATTATTTTGAATGAAATTTACCCAAATTTGAAAATGTAAAAATGGTCTTCCCTTACGAAATGTCGATAGGATATTGTTCACAAACGCGCAAAAACAAAATTTATCGCGAATGTAAACCAATATCGAAATGTCGGGTAATTTTTCTTTCAAAACCGATATTTTTGGTGAAAAATCGTCAATCGTCGTTTTCTCCGGAATGTGAAAAAATCGATTTTAACCACCACTGAATATAATAATTCTATTATAAGTAAATATACGTTAAAGCACTGCCGTCAAAAATCCAAAAACTTAGGTACTATAGGTACGGTTTACAACTTGGTAAGGAGGTGTTAAAAAACGACCAACTAAAACCGTACTTAGATAAATGTGTGAATACAATTAAAACAAAAAAAAAAAAAACGCAAACCTTTTTTTTTAACATATACAATGTTCAGTTACAATAGTATATTAAATTATTGTTTTTATTATAACTAAGTATACAATAGGCCCCGTTCGAGAAATATTAAATATTTTCGAGAGAAAAAAAACCCCGGGCAATGAGATAGCCCGTTTAAACATTTTATTTTTTTATCCGCAAATAGCCTGCCCTATTTTCTAGGCCCTTTGCATTGGAACCGACGGCTGTTGGGCACATTATAAATACTATTCGGAGTTTCCCACGAACCGTTGAGCTAAAACATATTTTTTTAATGCGTTAGTTATAACTGGATGCCATACGATTAGATATTTTACTTGTTTAAATAATATTATAAATTTTTTTTGATATTTTACACCAGACTCGTAGACACAACTCAACAAAATCTAAAATAATAATATAAGTGTATTATTATTAATTTTTATATTTGTGTGATACTAATCGTGTCTAATTTAAATATCCCATCTGTATTGTCCATATGATTTAAACTTTTAACGATAAATGAAAGTTGGTACCAAAAATAGTTTTTTAAATAAAACAATTAACAGAATATAACAAAATAAATAAATTATTACCTATTAATATGTAAATATATATATATATATATATATTATTGCTGTCTTTTTAAAAAAACGATTAAACCTAGTCTGTGTTATATAATTATTGTATTTAAAAATAAAATAATAATTCAAAACGGGCAAATCTATAGATTTTACGCGGAAAAAAATTAATAATAATAATTTCTCGAACGGCCCGCGACATTATTTCATACGCAAGTACCGAAAGTTGTTCCAATCAGTTTTTTAATTAAGTTTTTAGAGTTGTGTAAGTTAAATGCCGACGACGGGAATAACTTTAAACGAGCATAATTAACTTGTGCGAATAAACTAAGTTGCACGAACAAAATATGATATTCGTTTAATACAATATACAGGGCGGGGCGTGGTTGCTTTCTTATCTGAAACTCTCGCAACTTAGCGGCTGTTAATAGTAGACCGTTGGTTTATGGCTTGTTCGAAAGCACATTATCTAAAATTTTTATTATAACTAGTTCAGTGTCAACAGTGCAGTGGACAAAGCAAGAGCGCACGTTCTCCCGTGGAGGCCTACTCTTCTTTCAGCCGTTCAGCGATCATCGCAACTCAGCGTGCTTTCAGAAACTATTCCAATATCGCACCTGCGGGTCGTGTGGCCTGATCGGAAATCGATTAGTTTGTGGGTGGACACGTTCAGGGATACCGGTAGTGTGCAGAAAAAACATAATGGACATTCCGGGACCGTCAGGGCGCCAGAAAACATCGAAAGGAGGGTAAGGGCGGCGATTTTGAAATCCCCTAGGCGATCTGCACACGAACGTTCGGTTGCATTGGGGATGTCTAGTCGCACGGTGAGACGAATTCTTCATGAGCAACTTAATTTTCACCCATACAAATTGGCAGTGGTGCAACAGCTTAATCCACGCGATTATGTTGTGCGAAAAAAAGGCATGTGAAGCCTTCCTCGAAAGCCTGCCTCAGGACGCCCTTGTTTTCTTTAGTGACGAGGCGCATTTCCATATTTCAGGATGTGTGAACAAACAAAACATGCGATATCGGAGCCCCACTAACCCGAGAGAACTCCATGTGAGCAGCCTCTGCATACAGAACGTGTGACTGTTTGGTGTGCAATATCCAGAATCGGTATTATTGGCCGATGGTTCTTTGAAGAGAACGAAAAAGCAGTTACGGTCAATTCTGAACGTTATGTCAGCATGATTGTGGATTATTTTCTGCCCAAACATAAAGAAATTAATGTAGGGGAAGTGCGGTTTCAACAGGACGGCGACTCGGCTCACACGGCAAGAAGATCAATGAATATCTTGCGTGAACACTTCCCCGAACGGCTCATCTCTCTCTCTCTTAGAGACGATCTTCAGTGGCCAGCACGATCACCAGATTTAGCCCCATGTGATTTTTTCCTGCGGGGCTACCTTAAATCGTTGGTATACACGGGTCGTCCAAAAATCCTTCGTCATGTCAAAAACAATATTTTTGCTGCCATTGCTGACATAAGCACACATATGCTGGAAAAAGTGGACAGAAATTTTAAATTCCGACTAACTCGGTACATTGACGAGAATGGTCGCCACCTTCGAGATGTAGTATTCAAAACCAAATAAAATAAAACTTTAAATGGTACCCTATACACAGGAAAAATAATTAAATCAATATTGCCAATACTATTTGTGTTATGATTTTTTAAAATAAGGAAGTAACCACGCCCCACCCTGTTCCTTATATTGGCATGTGAAATTGTGTTTCTTGAATAAACGATTTTAAGTAGCTATATATTGTTTGTATCCTTAAATCTACCAACGATATTATGGTATGAAATCGACAAAGTGAATAGATGAAAAAACGAACAAAACTTAATAATTATACTTATCCCCCCCCCCCTGAGTGCGAAATAGTTAAATTAAAATATAACTATAAAACCTCTAAATACTTATAATATTAAACACTGTGTCTGGCTTGGTTATTTTATTCGCGATTATCTACTCCCGCCGAATCGAATCCATAAATAATTTCTCCATTTTTTTTTTTTTTTTTTTTTATTATTCTATAGTTCTGTCTAGAACACGATATCTAAAACTTATTTTAATAAAAAATATACAACGTGTTATAATATTGTATATAAATATGAGCAAATCCGAGTATATATTGAATATTCATTTTTTTTTTTTTTTTTTTTGTGTATATACAGGGTGCGGCAAAGCCGACTGACGAGTTTAATGAGGTCATTAACCTGTGATAGGATAAGAGCAGACCTTAATAAGTGGTATATTTTGAATTGTAGGGTAAAGCCGTTTTTATTCGTAATCATGGTCTGGACAGGTGTACATCGTGGTTTCGTCATGCGTACGTATTACGAAAATAATCATTCTGTGATCGCTACACAAAGGGTTTTTCGTATACACTTCGGCGGCATTCCACGTGCTGAATCTCACCCTTCTGCTAACACTATCGAATTGTGGATACGGCATTTGGAAAAAACTGGAAGTACCCTAAGTAGACTTGGACACGGAGCGCCCAGAACGGTAAGAACCCCCGAAAATGTGCAGTTGGTTAGAGAGCAGTCACCAAGACGCTCAGCCCGGAAACACGCTGTAACTTTGGGAATCTGAGACCGTTCTATGAGAAGAATTCTTCACGAAGATTTATCATTCCATTCCTATAAATTAATGCTTGTCCAAGAGTTAAATGTTACTGAATACGGCAACCGTAAAAATCTCTGTCAGCAAACTCTTCTGCAAATTCCTCCGATATCAACTTTTTTTCTGTAGCGATGAGGCCCATTTTCATCTTTCTGGAACTGTAAATAAACACAATTTTCGATACTGGGCTACAAATAACCCACGGCAGCTTCATGAAAGACCTCTCCACGCGGAAGTCGAGGCCATACCAGTCGAAATGTGCCGAAAATCTTATGTGAGGTTCAAAGATCGTCTACAACAGTGTATCAATGCTGACGGCCGCCATCTTGGAGATATAATTTTTAAAAATGGGATTGAATACTGATTTAAATAAAAAAAAACCTTTTCTCTAAGTTTTACTGGTCGTTATTTATAGCCCATCAAAACTCGTCAGTCGGCTCTGCCACACCCTGTATCTGACGGAATAGCAAATGTGTATTTCGATTAAAGGTAAAATGAACAAATGAACGAATTAAATGATTAGGGAGGTAAAATAATTTACGCGATGTCTGCGAAACTGTGTATATTATAATATTGTGCTGCGGACACCGTAATTTCTCAAGTCGTTTGTACGTTTATCACGATGAATATTTATATTTTCAAGAATTTAACTCGAATAAATAATATCCGTAATTATTATACAAATGATTTTTTTTTTAAAACTAATAACGCGATGGTCTTTTTATGGTAGGTTTAAATTTCATATTGTCTGTAAACCGACCGGACGGGCTGTCGCACATATATAATAATATATTATAAAGAGTTTTATTTAGGGTTTTTTTTTTATTTTATTTTTTAGATATTTTATTACGTTCAATAAACAAAAATAAAGCAGCTAGGATTGGATAGGTCATAGCTAGTGGTCAAATAAATTGTTTTATTTCATTTGTTTTACAATTAAATGTGATATTGCGCTATTGGTACTCGCCTACGATATATTATTCTAATTGTATAAAAAAAAAACCGTGATGGTATTACTACTACTACTACTACTCACTTGATCTTTCTCATGATTCCGTACAGTCTGTTCGTCACGTTATAGGGCTCGCGACCTTCGTAATACGATCTTTTGATTTTCGGCAATAGCACGCCAAACATGTAACCGCCGATGGCGTCGGCGACCGCGACCATGGTTCGCCTTCTACTCTTGCCGCTGTCGATAATTTCCGACTGGTCCACGATCAACTTGACGTAACTGAAGAACGCGGCGCCGCCGGGAACGCGTCTCGGTAATAGCTGATCGACAATCGCCCTGCACTGCAAACCGCTCGCCTCCTGCTCCGTCCAGTACTTGGTCAAATCGCGTTTCCCGTACAACGTCGTCCCCACGTTTATTGGCTCCCCGACGCGCGCACCGGAAATCGTTAATACCGTCAACAATAGCGGCAACAACGACCCGAAAACCGTGTTGTAGTCGGTCATTATGTAACGGCGATAATTTACAAATTATTACGACGTATATATTATTATATTTATAATAAATATTTTGAAAAAAAAAAAAACCTTGCCGACAATAACCTTGACTAGCGTTATTGTAACATACGTGTTTAATCTAATAGAAATTTCCATAGTAAAATCAATACGTTCCAAGCATTGAAATATTATTGAAAAAATTGTCGAACAACTGAAAAACCGTTTCAATTGGTCTGATACGAGTAAACTACGCTTTTCCCCGCCGCCGTCTTGTAAAAACGACTCCAAAATCGGATTGTTTTTTTTTTTTTTTCAAATGGTAAGTTAATAATTAAAAAAAAAAAAAACTACGGGATCTATCGACATATGTGTTCCGAACTGAAATTTTCGAAATTATTCAACGATTTTTTTTTTTTTATATTTTTTTTTTTTGATTTGTCTCAGTTTTTGTAAACTTACGACAAAAACTTATACCAGACAATTTGTAGAGCTTTTCATTTGGCATCTAACGGTACTAAATTTATCAGGTGCTGATTCGGCATTATTTGTTACTGTGCTCGCTCCCAAAACCCCCTGAGACACCTCGAATTCAAATTCGGTCATACGGCGAAATGTATAAAAATATTTTTATTTTGACGATTCCGCAACCCTAACCTGTTTATTTTATTTCTTTTCGCCTCCCTCCCCCCCACCATCGCTAAAAATGTCAACTCGACATCCTAAATTACGATCGACACAGTTTTGTTAATACCCGTAGCTGTTCGTCAGTTATAACTTATATTAGGCACATTGATCATAGTACCCATATTATTAACCCTATCACTAAAATATAAAATTCGATATTAGACCCGACGATAACCTACAGCATAATACTTGCGTTATCAGCGGTGATAGATCGTCGAGCTATTCAAAAAAAAAAAAAAAAAAAAAATGACTTATTAGAAACCGACTTACGTATATTGTAGGGCCGACAAATTTTGATTCCGTCATCAATCTTAACTCGTTGAAACACGTCACTTAAATAAACAAAATCGAAAATCTTCAGAGTTCGCAGTAGGCAAACAAGATTTTTTCGGTTTTCTTTTCAGACACTGTCCCGTAGATATTTGTATTGTATATATTGTTGTTTATACATATATATATATATATTGTCTACTATCATAGGAAAAAACGAACATTTCCAATATCAGCGTGATGATTGTCCCATACTAAATTTATTATTTATACTGTGTAGACGACAGTGGCGGTTTTAACTAATGTTCAATGGTAGGGGCAGATCGAAATTAATTAAAATTTCAAAATCCCTCCCCAAAAAAAAAAAAAAAATAATAAATCAAATTTAACATCCAAAAAGTCGTGTATATTTAGTTATTAAAATTGATTAGAATACATAAAATAAAAATTTAAAATAAATATATAATTAAATTAGTTATTAGTGAATTATAATAAAAGTACGTGTTGCTTCTTTTTTTTCTTTTTTTTTTTTTTTACAAAGCGTGTAAAAATATTTACTTACCTCACTAATTGTAATTTGATTATGAGGTTCATTGGATGGTTCTGCTTCTGTAGGAAGTTTTATTATTTTTGGAACGCTTTCAAAATAACCTGTGATCCGATTTTTCACCATTGTGATAAATTATTCGTACTAACCGTGATTATTTAAGTACACAAAATAATTAAAAACAAATATCAATATCACATTCGAAAAATGTAAAAAATAACGACAAAAACACTACTCAGTAATACGATTAATATGATGAACGATTAATATATACCGTTGTCTTTATCACTTCTTTAGATAAGCACTGATTTGTCAAAGTCACCGCAATTACAAACAAAAAATGTATTCACATACTTATCAAACTACTCATTTCCTCATTCTCCTTTCAGATAAGAAGGAAATAATAGAACAAATTTAAAAAAGCACCTATCCCCCCCCCATATAACCGCCACTGGTAGGCGATTTATTCGGTCCAGTGGTGAATTTTCTGTTAATATTTTAACATTTTTTAATTGTACGTATTCGATATAATAATTATTTTCTTTGTGCAGGACAACTCGTTATCAAGATAAACAGTTCGGTTTTTTTTATCCCGATAAATAGTGTTTTACTCTTTGACTAGATAATTTAGATTTTTCAACTTATCTATTATCTATATCTGCGGATACATTTTGTTAAATTATCTCTTTAACTTTGTCTAGGCAAATTTTCATTTATCTTTGCGCAACCATAACCGTAAGACATTAGATTGAGTTATTGCGTGCTTCGTAAAACGGTCGTTATTTATTTGTATTTTATTCAATATTGTACTTTTAGATACGGGTATATTGATTTTATAATAAACTACTATTTTACTGTATTATTATAAACGACTAAAATCATGCATAACGGTTGATATCCAAATCGCCAAAATATCGTTATATCGTGCCAGTTACGGCTCGTTGGATAAAAACTAAGACAAGATACCAAAATGATTATTTTAAAATCAAAACTTCAATCGTCGAGGACTATGCATAAAAGTGAAATATGAAAATTGTATTTATTGTGTATTGGCATATGCCTACTATGCGATTAATTTTTTTAGGTCTTGTAAAAACTGTTTACGGGGTGTCCAACGAACCCATTTCGATAACTCCTGAGATAATGAAGATAATCTGTTTGTTATATATATAACTCACAGAAATAAGGACTAAGAATATTCATATTTTGATGAAATTTTTGTGTTTTGGTAAGAAAAAATTTTAAAAAAAACTTTATTATTTAAATATGTTTTCGAAAAAATTAAAGATGGCCATTTTATAGAGTTTATTATTCTTCTGAAAATCTTGACGTTTCGACTCTTTATTGACATTGATCTCATGATTTTCAATATTTTTGTATAGTTTACAGAGAAATTGGTGTGTAATTCGATAACATTGTAGTGTTTTGAAATTATCTCAACTCGTTTTCTGATAAGTTTTGTATATCAAAACACAATTATGTTTAATACGTTATTTTCCTGTAAACTAAAGAAAATATTAAAAAAAACACGAAGTTAATGAAAATAAAAAGTTAAAACGTCAAAATGTTCAACTGAATAAACTCGAAAAAATAATAAAAAATGTAATTGAAATACGAATATTTGTAGTCTATCTCTGCGAGTCATATAGAATAAAAAAAAACAACACACAATTTGATTATTTTCATTATATCAGATGTCACCAATGGGTTCGATGGATACCCTGTACGACGGTTACTTTAGGTAAGCAAATATTTTAACAAAATCAAATAAAAAAAACTATAGAAATCGTATACCAGAGTGTAGGTGTTAATTTACCTTTAAAAAATAACTTGTGAACATTTTTTTTTTTGCCTTTTATGATTAATTAAGAAAACTAATACATGAATTTGAATTTATTTATAAAACGTATTCGTTAGACTAATAATATATAAATAAAAAAAACAATTTAATATCAGAATATATTTAAAAACTTGTCAGTGGCACATATATTATTACAAAATCGTTATTTGCTTCACCGCGTCAAATTCCAAACTAAATAAACAATTTTTATGTATGGGTTTTATCTATTCAACGGTGTCCAGCTCCAAGGACCCTCATAATAATAATAAATATTAATGGTAATAGAACCTTTTTTTATTTTTTTTTTTTTTTTAAATCCACAAACGAAATATAAAAAATGTTCGTCGAACTGCAGTGTATTTCTTAATAATATAAAAATGAAATATTTACACAAAGTATTAATCGCGATGGAGACAATTCTTGATTTAAAGTCGACGAATAAACTGATAAACTACGTGTATTCAGTATTATAGATATAAATCTAACGAAAATATCTAAAAAAAAAAACTAACACATTATTGCATTGATTTCACTATAATTATTAACCTTGACCTCTAAATGTAGTTTATCAAATTTATTTTGTATTATTATTCGGAGCTACCGATTTCCAACGCAATGTTATTGGTACCTACCTACACGGATAACAAATAATATAACATTTTAAATATTCGACTTTAATTTATTTGTATAGGTTTTTATTTTTGTCCGCCGACTTTCGAAGTGATTAAAAATAATAATTATCGTAGATACGAATGCAAATAATGTTAAAAAATAAAAACAAACATCATTATTTAATAATCGTTTAGAACGCTTGCAGATTAATTAAGGAAGTCCGAAGGGAAACCCGTTGGTATAAGTACGTCGGGTGAAAATGTTTTTGAATTGAAAAAAATGCCCGTGTTAATCGTTGAAAAATGTGAGTGACAATTATTATTAAAATAATTACATGTTTTGAAGATTTTTACTGATTTTCGGTTAAAAATATAAATACGGAATAACCATTGTAATTAGATAAAAATATTCTGTAGAGTGGATTTCGAGATTCGTTAGTTTTACAGTAAGGAGTTTTTTTTTTTTTTGATTTTAACAAATTTTTTATCAATTAACAATTAAACGTACGTGCATAACTGATCCGGGGGAGGGGGGGGAAATTAATTTTAGATTTTTTTTTTTTTTTATTGTGATTTTATTTGTAGGTATCTACTATATTAATTCAAATTTAACACACGAGTACTAAAATCTATCTAAACTTAGAGATGACGTTAGAAGCTATGGTTGCGGTCACTATACGAGGTGTGACAATAAAATAACGAGACTTTTTGAATATAACCTAAACTATTAACGTTATCTATAAAACGATTATTGAAATATTATTAGAAAACACTTATCTAAAAGTACTATGAACACTGATGGCATCGATTCATTTTCTTATACGTTAGTAGCCTTGTTATTAGTGCGAGTTCGACTATACTGCCGAAAAATGTTAGATATAAAAATCGAACAACATGTGTTAACATTAAATTTCTTGTTAAATTAAAAAAAACTGCCGCGGAATCGTTTCGTATGTTATGTGAAGTTTATGGTGAAGAATGTTTATCAAGAGCTCGTGTTATTGAATGGCACAAACGGTTTTGTAGTGGAAGGGAGGACGTCGAAGACGATGATCGTTCTGGACGTCCTACCACGTCTTCAACAAACGAAAACGTTGAAAAAATCGACAAAATTAATTAATCAATATTATTATAAAGAGGTATTAATTAAATTAAGAGAACGTGTCAGAAAGAAGCGGCCAGATCTATGGAAAAATGGCTGGGTTCTTAACCAAAACAATGCTCCAGCTCACGTGCATTTTCAATTCAACGTTTTTTAACTGAAAAAAAAATTTCTGTACTTCAACATCCCCCGTACTCGCCAGACCTTGCTCCTTGTGACTTCTTCTTATTTCCTTCTTATTTCTTTTCCCATTTTCAAACAGTTGATGACGTAAAAATGAAAACGGCAGAACTTCTAAAAGGGCTGAATGAAAGCAATTGGCAACACTGTTTTCAAGAATGGCAGCGACGTATGCAACAGTGTATTGATGCTGAGGGAAGGTACTTTGAAGGTGATAATCATTAAATTATAACATTTACAACTTTTATTCAAAAAGTCTCGTTATTTTATTGTCACACCTGGTATATATAAATATATAACATATATTTATATATAAAACGTATATTATACGTGCACCATCGGGGGCAAAAAAAAAAAATAATATTTATTTAAAAATTAACGGAAACCTCCGGCAATTATTTTTTTAATTATTTGAATACGTTTATGAATAATGGAGTAAGACGTACGGGTTATAGACCAACGATTAATACCATATCGACGGTTTTAATAAATCACATAGTAGATCGTGTAGAGCGGGTTTGTATAAGCAATATTTGTTCGGAATTAAATTTTACAAAAAAAAACTTGTATTCGATAACGAATCTGACGGGATATCCTCGTAAATTCTGTAAAACGAAAATGTAAAATTGTATTGTAATACAATAGACCACCTAATCCAATATGATGAAAAAAATAAAAATAAAAAAAAAACCCCAGAAAATAATAAATAAAAGTGCCAAGGCAAAATATGCGTACTGTAAAATGAGAATAACGACGACATATTGTATTAAATATCACCGTCGCCTGTCGCGGCAGTGTGTTAGTATTAAGAACGGGTAATATTATTTATTTGTACTATATAAATCATATTTCAAAAATTCAAATTTAAACGGAATTATAATCATATTGCAATTTCCTTATGAACTATCCTAAATGTTCGTGTCTAAGTAGTAGCACAGTAGAGTGCACAGGAATTTGATATACGAGTTGGAGGGGGTGGGAGGGGGGTGTAAAAAACTGAAACAACAAAAATCTATTATATTTTTTAATCTGACGCTTGATCATTTATCAGTTATCAGTTATCGCCACAGCACATACTTCCGACAACAAATTTTGCTATCAACAGGCACATACAAATTACTTATTATGTTGATGGCCGGAGGTCTAAAGTCATGTTTGAATATATATATATATAAAAAATGCGAAGGATATACCCCCTCAATTCCCCCTCCTACGTGCGCCACTGAGCAGTAGATATAGGTATCAAAAATCTTAAGATAAAACGTATGATTTAGTTGCACGGTAATGAAAAAAAAAAACTAAACTAATTATTCAATAAGCCAAACAAATCCGGACGTACTCGGCACCGTGGACCGTGGATGTAGGCATAAAGTTGGTAAAATAAAGTGAAGTGATACTAAATCTACTCTATCGTTCTATATAAACTAATTATTTAACGTACGCAACAATAAAGTCAATGCACACGAAAAATGAATCTGAGCGGTTCTGTTCGGTTAAATATATTTTGATAAATTTGAAATTAAAATCGTATTAGTTGTGTAACACTACAAAACACAATTGTTCGTGTATTTAACGAATACCGATTTTAACTTAAAACGCTCATAAAAATTAAATTGCATAATATTTGTACCCACATATAAAACAAATTTTTATACGACAAAACAAAGCTAAACAATTTTAATTTGCTTGATGAAAGTTTCAATTCTCTAAGATTATGTTTCACTGAATTACAATAATAAAACAGAATCGAAGTTAACAAACACTATTAATGCGTAAATATTCTCGCGTTTCCGACTTTTTTCTTGCGGTTTTTCTCCGTTTTAAAGACAAGTACACGGGAAATACAAAAATCACCTTCTCAATACATCAACTAGACAACGTTATCTATTAGAAATCACTTTTGATGTTGATTATTAAATCCATATTTCTTGTCAAAAAATTGTCTACAGACCGGAAAAAAGCACACATCCCTCACTACACTAGAACTTAAAATATATTGGCTATTTGATAAATACAAAGACCCAAGAATTTGAAAGTATTTCTTTAAATAGGTAACTCACTGCAACAAGAGTCGTGAAGAAATGCGTTTTCGTGATAAATCATATTCTTTAAGTGACTGAAAATGTTTAATTTCCTTAAAAAATATCAAAATAAGTACACCTACACATTTACTAGGAATATAATATCAGATCCAGAGACAAAATTTGAAATAATAAAAGTGACTTCTTTATATAATTATTAGTTTATACTGTTTATCAGTGCATTTATTAGTATCTACCCACTTATTATGTTTAAATAAAATCAAAGTATATTTTTATTTTTGATAAGTAGATTCCTAGTTATAGGCAGTGCTCGAATTGGAGGCACGCAGGAGATCAGCGAACCTCTACTATTTTAATTTTGGTTTTTTTTTTTTAGCGTCTCCTTACTGATGATTTCTATTGAGGCGGGAGGCATTATAAATAATGATATTCAAAAAAAAAAAAAAAAAAAAAACGTGTATAAAAACACGTTATATTTACATTGTAAATATTCTTTTCTAGAATTTAATATTTATAGTTCAGTCATAAATTATTGTTATATTATCTGTATAGCACTTTTGCCTTGTTAGATAATAAAGTAAGTAATTTAACCAAAATCTAAACATCATATTTTTTATTTTTTTTTTTATAAAAATTAGAAACGACTTTTTAAAAAATAAATTAAATAAACACGCAAGCAAAACCTTGGCTTGCAGAAATATTGTTAGTAGAGTTCTTTTATGAAAATAATTAAGTATTGAATTGCCTATGTTTTAAAAGTAGTGTAAGGTAGTATAGAGGGAGAGGGGCAAGGCCTCCACGGGTTAGGTTGAGTTCAATATATAAATTGCAAGGAACGCTAATTTTTTTATTAATTCTTACAGTGACGTAATACCTCTTATTTTATTTTTCCAATCCGATCTCCCTGGTTACCATAGGTACCACGAAAACTCGTTTGATACATTCCTACACTTCATAATAATTGCAAAATATTTATTTTAATAGGTAATAATCATTGATTATATATTACATAATAAATGGTAATATTTTATTCATATACTTAGTGAAGTAAATCAATAAAATCACTAAGCAACATAGTCAAATGTCGATATTATAGCCTGGCGATAAAAATAAAACGTCATTTCAGGTATGGAAATCGTGTGGGCCAATAATGCGTTATTATTACATTACATATCTATATTTTAGATAAATATACCACCTTGCTTACAATAAAAAGCTCATCGTTTTACAATTTATAAAGCCTCGAATAATAGTTGTCAGGCACCGAGTTCAATTTCACCCTGACAAAAACATACCACTCAAAACGTCTACAATGCGGAACTAATCACATTTTTCTTAACAATACGAAATATAAAATACCTGCATTCAATCTGCAAAAAAAAAAAAAAAAAAAACGTTTCCTTTTCAAAAGAGAAGATAAAAATGTTACAAATACGAAATAATTATTCATAATGATGATTTAATATTATTTCAATTGTCTAGGTACAATTTTAAAACAATTATTGTATGTAATTTGGATACAATTAAATCTTAGAAACGTATTTATGTTTACAAACTGAAAAAATTATAATGAAATTGAATTAATAATATTCGTATAATTATACCTAATGCAATTGTACTTAATGAAGAATGAAGAGTTTATAGTAGAACGTAGGTAATACAAATACTTGTTTGAATTTATTAATTTAAAATGTCCTGTGTATACATATATTTATACTGAAATTAGGTATACACTTCCATTAAAAAAAAAAAAAAAAAAATTCGTAGTTATTCGTATCGGGGTGCAAATATCCATTGTTATCCATTTAATGGTAAACAACAAATAAGATTGCTTACATAATAAAATATGGTAATCCAGAGTTCGCTGATAATAAACTGATAACTCAATTTCAATTTAAGTCTTAATCATTTTTACTTATGAAATTCGTTTCACGTATGTCCGTATCGAAACCGTCATTCTCAATCAATTTCTTGTATAATTTACGTTATTATATAAATTGTTTTGCCTCCGTCAACCAGACAACTAACTTTGTTCTTTGTTTATTCTGTCTGCACGTGGCTAATACGTAATGTACGTACATAATTCGTCCTTGAGAAATCAATATTTAATAATATTATTATGATTTACGATAACGGATAACAATTATCAATACCTACCCCTATTTAACTTCTGTTCTAAGATTGCATTAGACTTTCGATCAATCAACCGTCTGTTCATTTTAATATTTCCTAAACATAACATAAATTTCAAAAAAAAAAAAAAAACGAGCAATTTTATAACCATATAAATATAACGAAAAATATATTTTTTCATCAACAATTATTATACTAAAAATAAAACAATTGTCCGGTTAAACATTAAATAAAATGTTCATATTGTCTCGCGGAAATTCATATAGTGAAAACAATTATACGTAGTGTAAACTAAACGGTTATATTTTTTTTTCTGTTTTAATGAAACTAGTTTTAAAGTTACAAAAAAAATAACGTCTTAAAGAATAAAAACCGGTTTAAATACTTAAAAAAAAAATTAATTAATTAAATACATTGTTACATTGGTTTTTAAATAAAAAAATACAAATACGCGACGCGTGCAATTACTATAATTATTATAAAACGACTTTTATTATAATAACTACTGATATTTATATATACGACAAAAATTGTTCGTTTAAAAATGTAAACAAAACGATAACCACTACTGGCGGTCCATGATCTTTTTTTAAAAAAAAAATAAAAACCAACAATAAACAACGAATAAAGAAAAACGAAAAGAATAAAAAAATAATTGTGTATTTATTGGTCTACGGGTGGCTGTCGGTTTGATGCTATTTCGTATCGTGTTGTACAAATCATCGTAGAGGTTCTCGCAGTTTTATTACTCTCAAAACACACTGCACACACGGGAGACCCCCGTTAATGTTATAATCATGACTAATCGTATAAATTTATTAAATTTACCGGGAGGCCTCCCCCCCCTTGGGCCCGCCGTATATACGAGGTCTGTCCAAAAAGTACCAGGACAAATGTTATTACGGCTAATCTACCCACACGATAACGTTTCAAATTGTAAATAAATGCGAATTAGTGAATATTTTAAACAAAACCCCAAGTCGCCATCTTATCTCGGTTTAATGTTACACGTGGTTAAATCCAGTCAGTTTGTTTCGTTCGCCGTTTCCGACGTGTCCCAAATTAACGAACAACGCGTGTGTGCCATCAAGTTTTGCTTGAAACTTGGTAAAAAACGATGCAACGGAAACGTACGGAAATTACTAAAACCGCTTTTGAGGACGATTCGTCAAGTGGTTCCGTGACTTTCGAGTGTTTTATACGTTTCTAGGACAGTCGGCGGTCAACTTAAGACGGTCCACGTTCCGGAAGACCGTCGACGCCATCGAGAAACGATGGTGTGGCGACAATTTGCGAAAAAAAAACGCCAAATGGCCGCCGGATTAACCGTCCGTGAGTTAAAAAAGAGGAATCTCAATTGAGTCTTGTCATGCAATTTTACAGGAAAACGGTACAGACGAGAAGCCGAATTCATTCCGCGATTGTTCACCACGACAATGCCACCGGCACATTTAGCGCTGTCGATTCGTGAATTTTTTACTGATAAAAAAAATGACTGTGGTCCCGCGGACTCTCCCTATTCTCCGGATCAAGCCCCGTGTGATTTTCTTTCTATTCCCAACACTTAAACACCTGCGCTTTAAAGGACAACGGTTTCAAGATGGAGAGAGGAAATTAAAGCGAACGCGGCAACAGAACTCGTAGCTTTAACTTTGGAACAGTTCCGAAGGACTTTTGAAAAACGGCAAGATAGATGGCCGGGATCACTGCATATCGTCCGGATGAGAGTATTTCGAAGGAGACATCTTTGAATAATACGTAACTTCGTTTTTTTTGTAATTATTCAAAATAAAATCCGGGTATTTTTTGAACAGACCTCGTATGTATACAATTTTTTTATAGTAATTTATTGTACGTGTGTACCGGATTTGTTTTTTTTTTTTTTTTCGGACGAATTGTCTATATTTTAAATGTGGACCCCACATACCGTCCTGCAATTCCCTTCGGGCTGAACACACTGAATACGTCCTGCTACGGGACTCGCAAGAACGCGTCCGACGCTGGTCCGGTTCAGGCGGCAACAGCCGTCGTGGCGGCGGTGTTGTTCGGCCGGGAATCGCCAAGGGAAAAAATATTTAAAAAAAAAAAATTCCACATACGGTATACGATTACCATAATTGCACAATTAACACCAACACTAATGTTGTAACTACAAGATATTATTATGCCTTCCATCGGCGCCGCGATAATGCGCTCCGCCCTCCGTTTGGCTTTAGCATTCGCCTCGGGTTTCTTGAAGTTGGCGAGCGTTTCCGTTCGATTTACGAAGTACGCCACCCGTTTTATTCGCTTCGACAACTCGGTTTCCTCTCGCGACGCTAAAATACACGCATTTATTCGCTAATTTTAAATGCGACGTACAGTATAATTAATAATTTATTATTTGAGTTTGTTGAGAAGACGCCACGGCGGCGAATATATTCGGCAAAAGCCTGGTCAAAATTACTAATTATTCTTTTTTTATTTATTATAATTATAAAATGTTTCAGCACACCTAGTGCTATTACAACTTTTTAATTTTTACAATTTTATTTGTTACAAATTTAAATGATTATAAATTTATTAATGACATAATTATTAATAGTGAGAGTGATATAATAATAACGATGAGGTCTAGTATATTAATAATGATCTTCATTTTCTGATGATGAGTCATCTGTGTCTGTTAAAAGAATGTCCTGGGGAAGTCGAGGCCGCAGACGTCTATTGAGTGTTTTTTTTCCTATATTGTAATGACGAGCACTGTCCAAGTTTTTCAGTTTGGCGTGGAAATTTTTAAATTGGGTTTTAATCCATGTATTTATCAGTGGTATTTTCGTGTCATTATGGATCTGGCGATTAATTATTCTTAAATCGTATACTAGAGCAATGTATAAATGTATATAGGAATCATGAGTTTTAAACGTCCTAGAAGCCGGATTTATTATCAGTTTTTAAAATTTCACACTTTTTTTTAGGGGTTACGGGGTTTTACCCGAATGTTGTTTACGACGGTACAAACACTGTTAATATAAAGATCGTTTTTTTTTTTTTTTTTGTTTTCATTATTTATTTGATTAAATTTAGATTATAATACTAACACAATTCGTTTTTAGTATTTTTTTATCATTAATAGTTGTCACGTGTATTGATTCATTTTATTGTTATATTAAATATTACATTTGCATTATTTTTATAGAAATGAATAATTTGGTACAAAATGGCGCAAGCTAACGCAACATATTTTAATATGAATTTCAAAGCCCGGACAATCCCGGACGTTGACTAAAAATAGCAAAATCAATGTGCATGTTGCAAATTTATTACATTTCGTACGTCACATATTGAAAACGGATTTAAAATACCACGTAAACGATTTATTTCACTTAGGGTGCTATCGGTGGCGTCATTTTGGGGAGGGCGGTGGGCATTTTCTTCGCCCTACAATTGTATGGGCTGGTAAAATGTTTAGTGTGGCCGGCCAATTGTTGTACGATTAGACCGCTGAAACGGCGGTCCCGCTCATTGCGATTGCTGTTGATGGTATAATGAAGCTCCAAAAATCGATCTACAGAAAGCTATTGGCATATTCGCAAACAAGATATCTCGTAGATATCCTCTAAGCGCAGCGGTGTCTTTACAGGTCTAAAATTATGCACGACTAAAGGAACAGGAGTATCAAACCTCCCCGGGGGCTGTATGGATGGTTTTCCTATTATAAATTTAGGAAATATATAAATCCTAGAGTTTCGGTTCTGCCGAGTACAATTATACCCCCCAGCATATGAATTTAGAGGGTGTACATTATGTACCCTAGCATAATCGTTGCACAGGCCGACCGCCGTTTGCATAGCAACAGGTGTCCTCCCGTGCGCAAATTATTGACGTCAGCTTCTGGTCTCCCGGTAATGAATTGTCGAATATTCCTTTAAATTAAAACATTTTTAAGAAATTTTAATAAATGGTCGTCGCTCGGTTGTCGTTTAACGGACGCGAATGGCACTTCACCAGTATATATAGGACTGTTACAGGCACTATATATTAAAAAAAAACCTTCCCGATTAAGTCCCACCCATAGATGGGTAATCATAAAATCCCTTCCCATCATTTTATGAACGTGCGATCGTGTTAGATGAATTGATATGCTGTTTTAATTTCGGATAATTTTTAAACGTTTTTGCAAAGAAAATATTGAATCTATACAATTTTTTTATTTTTTTTTCTTTGACATAAATATAAATGTTATAAATGAGATTTTTAATCATTTAATTTTTTTACTTGCATATTATTTTATTATACAAGTGTCCGAAATTATACGGTTTTTAACTTTTAATTTTGGACACAGTGCAGCTTTGTACAATATTTCTATAGGTATGCCGAATTTTAAAGACGGTTGATTTCGGACAGTAGAATAGATTTTTTATAAAAGTTTCATGTACAAATTTTTTAACATATTATAAAATGTAACATTATAAATAATGTTAAAAATTAAACCATTTTTATTACATTTTTCTTATTATTTTTTTATTTTTTCAATTACATTTTAAAATTTCACTGTTTAATTAAAAATATTATTACATGCATTTATCCAAAGTATTACTTTTTGTTATCAGTATCAAAAGAAATTAATATATCATGCTAAAAAATTGTTATACTAGTTGTTATAATACTATTGAAAAATATAAAATTACATAACCAAATAATATTTTATTTGAATAGCTACATTGTATTAATATCATACATTTTGATAAGCATTATATTTATTTTACCAAACAAATATTTGTGTACATTATAAAAACAAAATAAATGATTTATTTAAATTTGCACAAAAAAATAAACTTGACTGTAATATTGTCCCATATTGTCGTAATATGTTATGATTAATCATTTTTTGACAGCAAGTAACAATACATTTTTACAACAATTACATTCGAATAAAATAATTGTTCAGGAAATTAGTGCTGTAAAAATAAATATTAAATGTCAATATAATGGTTTTAGTTAATTATTATTATCATTGTTTTTCTATTTGAGATTATTTGGTATTACAATCATTATTAGATTATTATTTAATATATTTTTAATTTTATACCAGAAAAAGACAAACAAATTGACATTAAAAATTACTAAATTTATTTGTTAACTTTACTCTTGAAAAATTGTGTACACAGAGGAAATTATTTATTCAGATAAATCATATATAACTACAATATAAATATTACACTTATCTCATAATCATTAAATATAAACTAAGTTATAGGTAAATTATAATATTTTAATTGTGAGTATTAATATGTTAAACATTTATCGATATTTAATTAACTAAATTTAATATATCGCAAAATAAATTATTATATAACTCTAATGTTTAAATTATATGTAATACATTTTAAATAACACTAAACTGAAATTAAGCTGTATCATGAATATAATTGAATTGATCACCAAATTTATCTCGAAATTTCCGTTGATCCATACCATCTAAAATTTTAGCTACTTTCTTCACAGAGGATCTGAAAACAATATTTAAAAAATGTTAACTGTCCATAATAACACTTACACAAATGGTTATCACAATAAATGAAAAATATTTATGGCGAAAGTATTAATTGTTGGGAAATTTTCAGCCTTCTAATTTTGAATCAAATAATCAAATGAAAATCTATTAATTTAATTACAACACAAAAAGTCAAAACTTTCAAAACAAAATAAACTTTTATTTGAACATTTTAATCTGAGAATTGTTATAGTCTGACTATAATTATAGATTTTAATACAAATAAAATACTTCTTGTATGGGATTATATGTTACTAATCTACTTAGGTATTCTCAATATTGTTCGTCACAACACTCGATTCCTAGTGCAAAATGGCAATAAGCCAAAATAAAATTTAAACAATGTCTTCTATTAAACTAATTCAACTTTATGTAAAAGATATTGCAAAAGAAAAAAAATAAATAATAATTAAAAACTTATAAAATGTAATTATTAAAAAAAAATAATATATATATATATTTTAAAATTATGTAATTATAATTTGATTTATTCATTTGTTTTATTGTTTGAAGTATCTACTATAATGGTCATAAGCTTACATAATTATTTGTGCTGTGTTTAGATTATATTGAGTTATACATTTACATTTAGTTTAATATTTTTTTAATTAATTCATCTTTTTAAATTAAATTAATATTATTAATACAAAATGTCCATCTAACGCACTAGTCCAGTTTCACAATATTAACAAATTAAAAAAGCTATTGCCTCTAATTTAAAATTTAAATTATTATTTTATTTTTGTATTGTTTTTTTTTTTTTTTTTTTTAATTAGGTTTAAAATGCAGTCTATAATTATTTTTTCCTACATTTGAACATAATTTTTATTAAATTACACGTGGCATTTATGAGATATTATCTCGGAAATCAATGTTATAACCTTCTAACACTGGATTTTTAAATTTAATTATAAAATTATTACTATTTTTTTATTTTTTACCTTGTAATACCTTATGTTTATTGAAATTAAAACTGTTCACAAACACATTTTACTTTAAAGTAGATAGTTAATAGGTACATAAGAAAAAAAATCAAAAGTAAAAGTACTAGTACATAGGTCTAACAGTACATTTGGCATATTAATTTGTACAAATATTCTTCAAATTCTTACATGCACAATAATTAATACAAAATATATGTTCAGATGTAAAATTTGATTTATGTAACAGAGAATTTAATAGTGAAACTTTTATTTAAACAAACAAATTATCGTTTTTTTTTTTTTTTAAATTTTAAACATGTTTTTAGCACGTTTGTTTAGTGCATTTTATTACAAGAATAGAATATAATTAAATTGTAATAATTTTTTTTAATAAATTTACAATGTATAGGAGTTTATTCTAAAGTATATTTGTATTATTCAATTTAAAAACAAATAAATTCACTATATATTATCCAAAACAATATTAATTTGTTACATACATTATTTTAGCATGATACGGCGCCATAAAATAAGTAGGGTTTCATTGTTGTTAAGTAAAATGTGAGAGTTTTTATTCATTGTAGTTATTGTAATAGATTTATGGATAAATGTATTAAACAATAAATTCTTTCTTTCTTTATAAACCACCCATAAAGATATATATGTCTGTCTAAGTTATTAAAAGTCCCTACTATTCAATATAAAGTTATATAATATCATAATTTTATATTTATTAACACCTTACTACTTAAAACACAATAGTGGAAACCAATTTACATAAAAAGGTCACTTATTCTTTTTGAATTTTATACTAGCACATTGTTACACATAACAATAATAATACAATTTTTACTATAATATTCAGGCTCACTTTTTAAACACTTTTTTTTCCAGTCGAGTACGGGGAGTATCCTTTTCTTTTTTTAAATCTGTCAAATTTGATTGTTTTTTATTTTTCTTTCTGCTTCCTTTTTTGGGTATTGTAAGATCAACTCCAGTTTGATGCTATGCCAACAATAAAATTGACCACCGATAAAAATAGTTTACAAGTCAAAACCACAAAATGTAGGTGTTATTATACCTGTATATCTCTGAGCAGCTGTGGATCTTGCCAATCGGGTACACATGTTTTTTTTTCCTTTTCCAATATTTTTTCATCTTCAGGATTAATAACCTTACCGAGTTCATCTCGTGGTACAATACGTCCATGAAATGGACACTATAAAAAAAACAAGATACATATATATAATTTTAAACCTCAATAAATATAGTTATTTATGACTTACCTTAAAACGGTCTTCTCTTGGACACAATCTTCCACTTGGCAATGGAGTTCGACACTGTCTATCAATTCTTTCAAATTTACCAGTGAATTCAATAACTCTTGTGCGTAAATTTGCTGTACCTCCTGGCTGTACAATTCCGTCACAGTCAGTGTCCATTACAGAATTTGAAGACCAAAAACTATGACCATCTTGATTTGTACTGGAAAAACATTTTTTCAAAAATCACAACTATTGTGTACCTATCGTTTTGTACATATTTTTACATCATATAGGTAAGCGAAATTGTATTAAACGGGTCAACAATTTGTTACAGATCAAGAAACACCAAATCGCCCAACAGTAATTTAACTACGCAAAAATATATTCTCTCGATGAGAATTTTAAATAGATATGACACTAGGACAGGCACTCAAAATATTATGGAAGAAAAATGTGTCCGGCCGGATAACACATCCGGCTCGTATGTATATGAATGCATTGATAAATCGTTTATCGTTCAATAATGAATAATACATTTTGTAGAGGACTGGTACGAGTTACTGTGCACAAGTTAAATTTTCAAAAAAATAATTGAGTATATAAGCTGACGTAAATCAATATACGCGTTATATAATTATTATCGAGCTTCAACAAACATAAATGATAAATACGCAATAATGTACAATTCGTACGTTTAATGTATTGTAAGTCTTCGGGGCTTGCGCGCCACGGTCTTTATAATATTATATAGGTAGGTAAGTACGTTAAATTTTAACTATGAAAACAATGCGATTTTGTGTTGCATGCGTTTAATAGAGCGAGCGTTTAATTATAAATTTATTTTTAGGAATGGCGCGATCGTTTAATTGGCAAACGATGTAATAAAATAAAATCAACAATTAAACCCGGTTTTAAAACCGTCCGAAGATAAAAATACACTGTGTTAATATTAATAAAAATCAATGGCCTTGTCGAGAAGATGACATAAGTGCACGTGTGTGTGTGTGTGTATTTAACGATGCAAAAAACATCCAAACCACGGCCGTACAACTTAAACACTGACTGGCGGATAATGTAGATTATATATTATAAATAGCTTGTATGGCAGTGAACTAATATGTGTACGTTTCGACACCCCAACGAAAACCGTCTTATTTACGGCATTTTTGAGTTAATACCGTCATCTGATTTGGCATATTTCACCCCCTCGACGACAGCAGTACCTACTCATGTTAATTTTCAACCTAACTTGAATTACGGCTAAATTCAACCGAGTAGAAAATCTAGCCTAAACCTAACCTTACCGACGAAAAAATGTAATTTTAAAAATCATTTTGCCAACGTCGTAAATCTGTAACTACTCCGAGTATATTATCAAGAAGAGTTAGGAAAAAAGACCATACATATAGGGTAGGCTATAAAGAGCGGGAATTTTTGTGCGGTGTTTTTTTTTCACTTCGTTATTATACGTGCCTCGTCTGCGCGTGATGTGGGCAAAGGCAATTCCTTCCTTCCTTCCTTAGGTATTATCAGTGACAGATTTACGGGGTGGCATCGAGAGGGAATATATTATTATAAAATCATAAAAGATGGTCGACCGAATTTCGGGGGGGAGGAGGGCAGAGGGTTAACCCCTGGAATACGTCACTCACTATACTCACGGTAAAATTCGAGGCGCTGTGAGGTGATCGTCTTCCCAGTGATAAAGATCGACGTCGAACGGTAACTTAGGCACTTCGGCGACCTTGGCGACATTGGCGACCTTGAGGTCCGTGGAAATTTGTCCGCACCCGGAACCGCCGGCGATACTATCGCTACTACCGCCCATTCGAGTCTAAAAATATGTCGGTAAATAAAATATGGATAGAGAAAATAGAGGAGAATATTACTAACGTTATTATCGGTGGATTTGGCCAGACACTGCAGGACCAACAAATCGTCGGCGGACGACTGAGGCACGACCTCCATGTCCGAGTCACTCGAACAATCGTCGTCGTCTTCGTAGTAAGTGATTTTGTTTTCTCGGTCGGTCAGTTCGGTTAAACGCTGTTTGATTTCGATTGTCCGTTTCAACAATTCACCTCCGTCTGGTGGGAAAAAGTTCGATTAAAATCTTGAGCTATAGCTCTTTGAAATGACTTTACCAACAATATATCTATCGAGGGTATAGAAAAACTGTCACGTACGATTCCGGATTCCAGATGTGTACTTTCCGTCTTTTACGGTTATCGTAATCTGAACCGTACATTTCTGGAATTTAAAATGTTTGAATACCAACGAAATTATAATTATCGATAGTTTTAGACGGTCGAAATGTGAATTCCCTGTAACCTACCCCCGACGTGGTTTATTTCGATTAAGTTATTTGGTGGAGATGAACGAAGGCCCGGAGGTGAAACGGTATAATGCTTTCTTATGTAAGGTTTTTTCGTCATTTGCCGCTTAAAAATATTGATAACTATATAATATCGTTGGAATCAAAAATTTTAAACAACAGATTTATAAATTCCGGGTTTTCATAGGTTTACCCGTCTATATTGACGCGACTAGTCCCTTCGGGGATGGTAAAAACCAAAAAACCGAATCACCGATGAATATTGTGTACACCAGATTCCAGAAAACCATGATTTCCCAACGATTACCTACCAAGTTTTCGTATAAGATTATCAAAAGTTTCTATGCAATTACTAAAGATTTCCGTGATTACCATACATTCGTACGCTAAATTCCGTTAGTGATTTACCCTCTGGCAAATACAATTGTAACATATGGAGAACGATTTTGATCGAAATACTAGAACGAATGTGCATTATGTATATTTAATTACTCGAAATCCTCGCCATGTCTTGTAACCATTTTTTGATTTTCGGCAAATACCTTTCCGTTATGAGTTTCACCTGTTCGTTTGCGTTTTCGATTATGGTCGAATTGTCTTCGGTTTTTTTCACCCTTATGCGAAAGTCTGCGATAAACAAAACAAAAAAAAATATTACGCTAAACAGTATTAAATTTAAGGCACGTTGCAGAGCCAGTGGCGCCGAACCCTATCAACGAGTATATGGACAGTATATGGACGCAGTATACACTCAATACTGTACTTGAAGGTCTTAAAGTATGCCTAGCAAATCGTTTATCCGGGGTAATTGCTCGAATTGATTATTGTTACTTAAATATATTATATGCTCGCCATAGAGAATTTTTCATAGTTCGAGGCGCCACTGCTCCAGACAACAATAGTATATTATATTTTGGGTACCCCTGTATTACCAGGTTTCAAGGTGACCGTCACCGATTGTGCGGCAGGATCAATAATTCCGGTTTCTCGACGCCTGTCGTCTTCGTTGTCTGAATCGGACGACTCGTCTTGCACCGTTGTCGGCAATCCCCGGGGACTGGACGACGGTACGTTCGCCTCCACTTCCGGTATGGAAAACTCTTCCGGCGTAGAAATTAACAGTTCCAGACAGCTCTGCAAAGTCTTGGCCGCGATAGTCATTTCGGGTTCGAATTCTAAAGTCAAAGTAACAGTTTAAGTAAATGGCAATTTATATGAATACAATTTATCCCGTTGTTATTGTATGTGTTCGTCGGTGCGGAATGCGTTTACGGAAACGATTATTGACCGCGAGAAACAAAAAAACAAAATAAGCACGATAATGGCAAGTTTTGCCAGCACCGGTACATTGAAGGGACCGGTGTGGTGTAAAAATTGAATAGTTTTATTAAATATATATGTTATAATAACCGATAGGTACATACTTTAGCATATATAACCTACCTAAGGCCTAAGTGGTGAAAACTACAAAATTCGATCTCCTATTATCCGCGATAGTTCAATAAGTTAACCGGCGACGAAATTACCGATTCCCTATTCCCGTCACCTATACTCCCTCGTATAACAATATAAAAATAAACTACCGTTCACTTCAAGCTCGATTTTTTTCAATTTCTCCTCGTTGAAACGCCGCCGTCGCTGTTCCCTGTCCTCCAAAAGTCTCGCCTCGGCCACGGATCGTACGGTCATCGATTCGAAATCAATCTGTAATATTCGCACATTTTACGTTTATTTTTCTCGAAATTGCCGAGTAATGACGGAGTCGTCGGCATACTTACTTTTTTATATTTGTTCAGATATTTAAAGACGAAATTAAATTCGTTTTCAAAGTCTTTTCCGAACTCGTCATTCCACTCTTTAATGCATCTGATAGCAAAAAGTTCTAAATCCGCGGCAAACTTTTTCGGTGGCGGTAATGATCTTCCTATGTCTACGTTGACCGTGAGTTTGAGGAGTACAGAGAAATCAACAATCATCAGTTTCCTAAAATGTTGAAATTTCCTAAAACATAAACAGCAGTAATTGCATGATATCGCGTAGGTACCTCTTATATACTATTGACACGAAATTGAAATACGAAAAACATCAATAATATACGTAAAATATTACTATTATATAAACAAAATGTAAAACGTTTGTAAATAAAACACTAAATACATACTTAAAAAGGCGGTTACATATTCGGAGCGCGCTCAAACGAATCTGGGAATGTTTTTCTTTGAGCTGATGAAATAGTAGTGCGAAGACTCTGTCGATATACACGGGGGATTTTCTAGAAAATGTTCACATTTAAATAAAATATTTAATAAATAATAAATTCCTGGACTCGCGATGGAATTATAGGCCAATAATATTATTTATTGTCACGCCTAAGTCCTATAGGTACTTTGTATAAAAGGAAAAAGATTTTTATAAAAAAAAAAAAAAAAAAACGTATACTCGTACTATATGTCGTCTGAATTTAGTGTTTATTTTAAAGTTTATACTTTATTTTGCTCGACTCTATTAGTTTTTTCTTTTGTTTTTCGCGTTAAAAACTTTAGGAAAATTTGAATTAATTCTGTTAAAAACAAATACCCCCGTTTAATCGCCCTATTTAAATTTTCAACAACTTGCACAGGTAATAATAATACAGAGCAGATCGGATGATATCGTGTATTTGTTCGTAACATTTGTTTAGCATTCTAGAAAACGATTTATATTGTTACGGAAGAATATATGGTTAGGTATATATATATATATATTTTAATACATAATTTAAACAAGCTGCGAGTATAACATTTTACGTTTTGGTAGTGTAAACCCCGGAAACAATACTCAAAACGTATAATATGTTTACTGCTGTAGCACATTGTACTGGTAAACATTCTTTATCGGTATTTAAATGGGTTAAGAGAACATTACGTGATCTGCTACGAATGAGGACCGTTTAAATGAAATACCGAAGCAGAACTTTGAACTCGATCAATTTGAAGAACGTGAAGCAAATGTTTTTGCTGTGGCGAACGCTAAAAAAACAATATTTCTACAGTGGTTTGTTAATCCTAAGACTGAGTAAAATTTTAATCTGAAAACAATTTCATTTTTGGCTTTTAAACATTCTTATTGAAAACAGTTTATGATCAAATATAATACTATAACCGATACTTATGCGTGTCTCGTATATCACTGCAGTTTATGTATTTATAGTTTGATTATTTAATTGTGTGAATATAATTGGATACACAAAATGTGTATAATGTTAGAGGTATCACGTAGATACACCGTTTGCGAGTGATTTAGCGGTGGTTTATATTTGTTTAGTATATATATATATATATATATATTATTATATTTAATTATTCTACTTCTCCATTCGAGGCAAGGAAATCTTTTCAGTAGGTATCTAAAGAACTGTCAGGAACACCCTCACGGTGCAGGGTATCCGAGTGGAAAAAGCAACTATAACGGACACGGCCAGTAAAACTGGTGGATGGAACAGTCGGAAAAACTGCCTCCTGGCCAATATGAAGGACATTGAACAGATGGTGAACAGCGCTGGAGCAGGGCGACCAAAAGAAAATGTACGAAAACGGGGATACGAAAATATAACTTTGCGAATGCGGACAAGAGCGGAAGACAATGTCACGTCCACTCTTGTGTCCAGCAGGACCAAGCCCGTGCGCGCAAAATGATCCGATGACGAGCGGCCAGTAAAGGCGGGTAAAGACGAGCTTCGATATTGGTCGAGAAAAAACCAATATAACGTTACCACTAACGTGTTTATTTATTATTTTATGTAATTTATTTATTATTTCTTCGTTCTAGATTTGTTGTACGTTTCCGTTGCGTGTTTAAATTATACGTATATGTGTTGCCGGACACGAAAAAAAAAAAAAAATTTATATTTAATTTTACCGTATAGAATCTGAATATATTATATTTTATACTAAAAATACTTTATATATATATATATATATATAAAAAAGCACTTCACAACGCATCATACGTAATACACTCGCACGCACACGGTAGGCAGGTACCCCCACACCACAACCGCATCGTACTTATTTCTAGTGGAAAACGGTAAAAACGTCGACACTATTATTATAATAATAATAATGCGTATATCTACGGATAGATTTTACGTAATTATTATAGTGGTGGCGACCAGTGTAACGTCATCGCCACGGTGATACCATCTATTATAATACCTATACGAATATTATTAAAGTGGAGATGTTACACGTGACACTATATTAACACATTGTACACCTACACCGAAAAAAAGTGACCGTATGCCGTTCGCACGTGATATTATAACGATACGCGATATGAAACATTTCGGAGAATGAGATTGTACGAGGCGTGATCAAAAAATACCCGGGCTGTGTTAATAATATTTTATGTCAATTAGGATAACGAAACCCCGACAATGGCATTCGATAGAGTAACTTTTAACGAGAATCCCAGCGTTGGTTTGAAATCGATAACGATATTTATTTTTATTTTATGGCATTTTTACGTTTTTACGGAAAATTGGGCATTTCAACAATCCAATTTTCATTTGTTTTACCGGTTAAAGGTCTACCGGGTCGTTGGTTTATCCTTAACGGATGTTCTACCTTCCTTGAACCGTTTAAACCACTCGAAACACGTTGCCCGAGACAGAACATCATCTCCAAAAGCTTGCTGGAAAAAGTACAAAAGTTTCACTAGAACTTTTCCCTAATTGAAAACGAAATTGTACGCGCGCGCACACGCGTTGTTCTTCTATTGCTTGCTTCCATTACGAAAATCGCCGCATGACTGAAACATGTTTTCGTAAAAATGCCATAAAATAAAAATAAATATCGTTATCGATTTCAAACCAACGCTGGGATTCTCGTTAAAAGTTACTCTATCGAATGACATTGTCGGGGTTTCGTAATCTTAATTGACATAAATATTATTAACACAGACCGGGTATTTTTTGATCACGCCTCGTATTTTACCCTGCACCCACTCCACCGCCCCGCCGGTTCAATAACAGGATAATATACACGGCGCATCATCGTATTTCATCGGTAAACTCATTGACGTGTATATGGGCGAACGCAGGAAAAAATTTCGGGGGGAAGGGTCGGGGTTTGTGCAAAAGTGTAACTATTAAATTAATGTGTAAAAAAATGTATTTTTAAAAAATTTTCCTGATATTTCGGGAGGGGGGGGGCTCAACCTTCCCCCATCCCCGCACGAGTATGACTGTCGTTTGGTGCCGCAACGGGGACACGATTGGTAGTTGAATACGAACAAAAATACTTTTTTACCGAAATTAAAATTATATAAATTTTTTTTTTTAGTGCTGGACAAGTCTTATTAATAAGGCATTTCGCACGCTTACTACCAAGCATTTTCCATTTTCACCGGCGGCGTGTTCCCCTTGAACCCTTTTTCGTTGAGTTTCTAACCGGAACGTTTCGTCTAAAGACTTCCGTCGGCCCTCTCCAACCGTTTCGCCCTTAAGAACATTCTGATAATATACTTGAATCTACACTTGGGTTCAAGCGTACATTTGTCCATCTCTCGTATTCGCCATTTTTATTTCGCACGGGTCCGTGTATTTTCCGCAATACCTTCCTTGCAAATGTAAGTAACTTTTGCTCGCAAGTAACTGTCATCTCGCACGCCATTTCTCTTTTCGGATTAAAATAGTAACCACCCGGAACCGAGCATTATGCTCGTAGCTCTGCTTGCAGAACTTATTCATAATATTGTGTTTCGCTACGCTTGTCATTTCTGCTGTTTATATATCGATTCCCGGGTAGGTGGTATTTAAAATCGGTCGCCTGCTGAAAACCAGCAGAGACCTGCTTAAATATTGCATAATGATGTACCGTTATGTGATATATATATAAATTTAGACTTTGGGATCCAGTACAGTTATTTAAAACGTGCAGAACGTGATAGAGCATCATTAATGGTCATTGGGTACACAGACGATATGCTCAAATATATGACAATCGGGGCGACGGTAATATATTCCCACGGATATTAGTTACTTAATTAGATAATTAATGTACCATCTATACTAAAAGGATTATTTTTTTAACGGGTTTGTTTGTTTGTTTTTTTTTTTTTATTATTATTATTACTTTTAGATATTTTCATTATCGAACGTACACATTATAGTTATACTGTTTACCATCGATGTATCTATATATAAGTATAATACTGTACAGTGTTAATATTATGTTACAATATATATATATATATATATATATATCAATTTAATAAACTTATAATCGAAATTGCACACGTGGCTGGTAATTTTCTCGATTGGTTTGTATTAAATTATAAAAAAAAAACCCGCTATTGTGGGTGAAAAGTTTTCTAGGTATTGGATATAGTTTGGGTAGTTTAGTTTGAAAACAACGATGAATCATTGAAATCAAAACACGATTCTGAACGAAGCTCGGTAAACTGGTAAGTATACAGTAGTTCAGTCGTATTTTTCCCCGCTTGTAGCCCCGAGGTAACTTTAGGACCGCAGCTAGGCACTGACGAGAGGACATTTTCCAAGGGCGCGCAATTAAACCGAAGACGCAATTTCAACGAGTGGCCGTCTCGATTTAGTTATGATAATTAACAACAAAAAATAAAAATTTGTCGTCCATTTTTTTTTTTTTTTTTTTTTACGTTTCTCGTCACATCTGAGCATGATTGACAGTGCTCTGTGCGGAGGAACGAAAGCAATAAAACAATACTGAGTTATATTTATTTTTAGAATTAAAAATATTACAGATGGTAATAGTTTAATATTGAGATTTTAAAAATGTCAGAAATTACAACAGACTTCAATTTTTTCAACTAGAAATTCTTTTAAGATTATGCCATCCGACGAAATAAAACGTTGGATTAATGATTTGGCGCTTAAGTATGAAAACGATATAGATGGCACTGAACTATTTTTAGAAATTGAAAAATTCAAATTTCAAGCATCCACATAATACTAATGTGTTCATTCAGTCTGCCACTCAATTCGATTTATTAAAATGTACACATCACTATAAGCTTCCAAGATTTTAATCCTAATCTAGAAGTGGTATTGAGAATATTTTTAACTATTCCAGTCACCGCAGCTACGCGTTAAAGTACCTTCAGTAATCTGAAGATGAGAAGAAATTATTGTAGATCTACGATGGAGCAAAATAATCTGGCAAGTATGGCAATTTTATCAATTGAAAAAAGTTTAGTCGACCAATTATCATTTGATGATATTTAAGATTATTTCGCAGCAACGAAGGCAAGAAAAGTGAAATTTTAATCGATTAATATTAATTAACAATAAATCATAATGTAAAAATTTTTATATTTAATAAAATAAAAAGATAAATTTATTTTTCAGAGCATTTTTTAAAAAAAAAAAAACATTTTTATTATTAATTAATAAAAAATAATAAATCAATTTTTATACTTAACAATAAAACAAAGATATACTTACACTACAGTCTTAGAGCATTTTTTATTTTTTTATTTTTTTTTTGTTAAATTATAAAGTTTTTATAGTAAATTAAATAAAAACCAATTGGGTGATCAGGGCACAAATTTGGTTCTTGCTAAGACCTTGGGCAGGACCGTACTCAGCTTTGGCGGACAAACTAAATCTTCCAAGCTGTCTTCTTTTCCTTAGGGCGAGGCCTGATTTTCAAAGAAAAAAATTGCCAAATTATACATGAAAACTAAT
Organism: Tuberolachnus salignus; assembly: GCA_956483605.1. Classification (NCBI taxonomy): domain Eukaryota; kingdom Metazoa; phylum Arthropoda; class Insecta; order Hemiptera; family Aphididae; genus Tuberolachnus; species Tuberolachnus salignus. Next base: position 47,136,689 of record OY101429.1, on the reverse strand, counting down.
AATTAAATGGTAATGGCATTAAATGTTTTATGTTGTTTTCATAATTACATTAATTTTACTGTATTCTTAAATTCAGCGTCCGTCGGGATTTTAAATTTGTTTTGTATAGTCGCCCGGGCACCTTAAAAAAAAGTCTTAAAGCCGGGCACCGGGTAACTCGGAAACCCAACGCAAAGAATGCCAACGTATCGTAATTTGCAGTCGGTTTTGTAAATGTTTCGTAGTAAAACAACTGTGGTGAAAAATATTTTAAATTTTTCGGAAATTACGCGTATTTCGCGGCGGGGGTACCGCGTGGAAAAACACTTTGCCGACCCCACCGGGACAATAATTATTATTGCCGTTTAAAAATATAAAATGTCGACAAATAACACCGTAATAAACCTATCGAATATATTGTGCTAATCGTAAATATTACGATAATTACCCGCGATGACGTCAGTTTGCATCACTCGGCGTAACGAGTGGTCGAATACTATTGTAGACGATGATAAAAATAATAATAATAATAATAATAAAAAATAATGGACACGGTCTACGTGCGCGCGTTACGCCGTGCGAGTGACGTGCTTACGAATGGTAACGAGGTCCGCGAAAACCTAATGGGTTTCGAAAGGTAAAAAATAAAAGATTCTTCGTAATCGCCGAAGCGTACGTAAGGATATCGTATAGCATAATAATAACTATTATATTATTAGGAGAATTAACCATTACGTATATTATTTATTTATTACGAGTTCCGTTGTTATATTAAAGAAACGCCGCGCGCGTACCTAATTATAATAAATTAACAGTACAATAGTAAAAAAAAAAAAAAAAAACCGTCCGGCGAAATTTCGAACGGCTAACCAAACCCGGTGCAGGGGTTCCCAAAACGGAGGTGATAGTGGCCGCCGGAACAACGGTGGCAATGGGGGCGATCCCCTAAAGGGCTAAAATATATGGGTTTCGGTCCTTTTGTTGGGCATTCTAAACAATATTCGAAAACAAAACTTAAACTTTTTGGCCAAATAAATTGGAACAATATTAAATGGAAAAAAATAATAATCATAATAAAATTGTATTAGGGAGGTGTCCGTGTCGTACAAAACGAAATCGACGGTGCACGGTGAGATGTAAATCGGGGGAGGGATCCGCGTGAGTTTAATCGCAAGAAAGTGTTTTCGATAGCTGTTATTTCGTCGCCATACCCCGTGGAAAAGGCATAGACACAATCACCCCTAGATTTTTTTCCCCGTGTTTGTGTATTTGAAAATGTAAGTTTTAAATGTAGTTTTAACAAAGTCGAATAAAGTTACTATTAAGTGTAAAGTTCCACTTTCAGACCAATTCACAACCGCAAAAATAAACAAAGCATATCCCTCCCAGGCTTATCCCACCCAATAAAAGTATTGATTTTGTATATATATATATTTGTTTGTTCTCTTTGGAAAAATTAAACACATTATATAAATAATAATTCGATTTGATAATTAATAAAGACACGAATATAGACAAACTTATCGCGGTTTTCGATTTAAATTAATTCGCTTCGCGGGCAACACTCCCGTCCTAGCGAGTAGCTATGCAGTCAAAAACACGTATAAAGTCTAAAAAAAAGTTCGAAAAACATAAAATATCGACAAGTGGTCTATGGGATTACAAAGTTCGAAAACCTCTTCCCGGACTCCTTCTCCTTAAATGTTTATAAAACAGTGATTTAAGTGACTATTTTTTTTTTTTTTTTTAAATTTATGAAAAGAGTTGTTTATATTTGTTTTTGGATTATTACCAAGTTACTATATAATTATTTAACCGAACACAGAGTTTAAAACCTAAACAGTTACATCATACAATCACATACGCCATACGAGCATTGTGCGCATATTTATAAATATTTTTTTATTTTTTTTGAAAAATATACAATTTGTAAATGGTATTTTACAATAAGCATATGTGATTAAAACTAATAATTGTGTTCATGAATGGCTTGGTTTAAGAAACTACCCAATAGTACCTAGCACTTATGTTTAAATTTTAATAATGTTACCAGACAAATATTATAATAAATAAAATAATTTATAAATAACAACTTAAATTATTCAAGAAAAATCAATCGCATGTCTATCATATATGAATCCAGACCACTTAAAAAAAAAAAAAAAAAATGTATTAAGCGTAGGTAGATAAAAGTGAATTTTTTCTGAAAAAATTACTCATGTAACTCACTAGCAGCACTGATATATTTAACGCGAAGTAATTTAATACTTTGAATCATAAAACTCGCCCGTCCGTTTATTTTTTTACCTATTTTATACCTATTTTTAGATTCACGACCGCCCGGTAATTTTTATTATTTTCCTACGAATCACGTGATTTAAATATGCCTTATCGCGCTGCCACTGCCATTTAATGCGACTTTATAACTGCCGTAATTATTCAATTATAAAAATATGATAATCACAAAATACGATATTCGCATTGGTTGCAATAAAATTAATAAACGTAACAGACATAAACGAAAACGAATTAACGCTATTGTTGTTGACGTATTTAGACAATACGAACCGCGCGCCCTGCTCCCCCCGCCCGTGTCTCGCCTTAAGTGGCCCGGTGCCAACGATATGAGAAATAATTCATATGACATGTTGGTAAAATTATCTATCACTGTATTAACTAGATAAAAATTACGTTAGAAAACGGCGGTTTGAAAATAAAAGCGCATTAGAACGGGCTCTGGGGGAGGTGGAAGCTTTGGAACGGTATTTACGAAAGATTCGTGGTGAAATCCAACGGAGTGTACTGTTGATTTGCTAGGGAAAATTCTGTACCGGCGGATTCCCGGACGGGCGGGTGTGCGGGAAGTGGGAATTTACGGGAAATCCGCGAGACGTCCGCCGCGTGATTTCCCATCGATCGGCGCGAAAAATTCTAACCGGGCGCGTGCGCCGCGGGTGCGCAGTACGTTGCGGCGGCGTCGACGACGACGAGGAAGACGACGACGACGAGGACGACGTCTTCGATCGGAAATGATAAATAGTCGCATTTTATTAACCGACGGCTCGGCGCTCCCGTCACGTACGTAGGTGGGGTGCGGAGTACCTTTCAAGTTCGTTTAAAGTTCTAACCTGCTGGCCACTTGTACGGCGCACCCCGTGAGCGTGTGTTTACAGACCGTATCCCCGAGTCCCAGCCCCGGGACGGGAGTTTGACGATTTCGGCAAGGCCGAGCCAACATAGGGGAAATACGGCGGCTACACCTAATAACGAATGTCACCCGCAACCGCGCCCGCGGTGATTAAACCCCAAGTTATTATTACTTGTGCACTTATGTATTGATACAATATGAGCATAGTGTATAATTTAATATATGCCAATGCTTTGCTGTTGCTAGTTTATTATGTATTATTGTCCTGCCCGTGGTGTCACTGTTAAAAAAAAAAAAAAAATTAAAAAAAACCAAACAAAAATATGTGGAAAGGATGGGTGGTAGTCCACCTTCGGCAGACTAAAAATGTTCTACTCTGTGATTTCAACGGCTAATCAAATAAACAAAAAGAATCGAAGTCGCAATTTCATGTCAAACAAATATTTTTTTTTTATTTTTTTTTTTTTTTTTTTCTGTGACAGTCATTTCGTTTATTTCAATGCTTTATAATATACGAAATTTTTTTTTTTTTTTTTTGTTTTGTTGCCGCCTGGCAAACAAAGCTGATGGTTTTACGTGTTTTTACTTATTACCATAGATACCAAGGTAACCCATAAATCAACAACAATAATTAGATTTTTGTACTTAAAATACCTAAAGACCGAATTTTAGGCGATGGATTTCAATGCTTCTCCGGACGTGGAACATTTTGCAAAAAATCGCTCCAGTTTTTTTGAGTCTATTAATCTTATACGGACAGATTAAATATAAATTAAACTAACACAAACCTATGTATTGATATCAATTAATGTATTTTTAGTCAAAATACATTAACAATGAACCGAATTTAATCGATTCGCGAAATAATTGTCGCAACGATTACTCTTCAATTGGCCGACGACGATTAACTTGATCACATCGATTTCTAATTAAATGTATTAGCAAAAAATGTCGTAAATCTAAACAAAGAGTCTGATGCGTCCGCATGGTATATTTGTCCTTGAATCTCGAATGTTGGCAGTTGGGATATAATTTTTAGTTGTTACAAAATAAAAAATAAAAAAAAAAAACAAGTAATTTGAAGGCATGTGTTATAATTTCATAATATGTTATTCAAAAAAATGCTTCGATTGTGTTGTTGAAACAGCGGCCAATGAGAACAATGGCTCGAGTGGTGCATTCATTGGTGACAATTTAATTTTACCATTCAAACAACACATCCCGGGTACATCATTCTTGAATTTTAACACGTTGCGAATATGTGCGGACATAATGTATTCCATACTGGATACAAGCTATATATTCAAAATTCAATTTCCGAATTATACTGAAATGCAATACGATTGGAAGTTTTCCCCGATTGATTTAATGGATTCATTTGTACGCACAACAATCGACTGTTGTCGCGTTGTATTAATTACGATCGCTATATGGACAAATATTGTTTTAATTCTCTAATTCGTATAGGCACTCGACTTGCTTCGTTTCGTACTCCGTCTTGTTGTGGCGATTCATCAATAGCACGTGATCGTGACATATTTAATATAATTATAATATCTTCAATCTTCATGAGAAATAATAACATATCAAATGCGAAACAGAATCGTCTAACTGCACGCCTGCTTAGAGGCACTGCACTAACTTCCTTGAGGCGTTTTCTGGTTTAAACCCGCGGGTAAGTTCAACCGCTCTGCTTTATCTAACAACCCCCCCCCCCCCGGTGGCTTTCCGTCGACTTGGGTAGAACAGGTTAATATGGGTTTACACTTAGGACACTAGACTTCCTCGGAACAGAATATGAGTTAGATTCGGACCAACGAGTAGGTCGAGTTTTGTAAAACTCCTAAAACTCGGATACGGTCTGTAAACATCGGCTCGATTACTTATATGACTTATCCGCGGTTTTTTTTTTTTTTTTTTTTTATTAATAGTTCTCACAAAGCAATTTATATTTAATAGGATTTAAAAGTAAATTAACATAATTAAATTTATTAGTTTTTACTATTCGTAATCGTTTAGTTTATGTAAATAATTAATTAGATACCAGGGATTAGTATTTTGGTAATTTTTCGAATTTCTCAATTCAAATATGATAAAAATCGAAGGAAACGACTATATTTTATATCTCGACATATAGGTATCTACTATTTTTTTTTTTTTTTTAATAAACCGACGTATATATTTTTTAGTACGCGAAAAACTGTGAACTATTATTAAAAAAAAAAAATAAAAAATGATAGCACTTGACCCGCAAAAATGTTGGCCGACCCACTAACAGTCGTTACACATTAATAAAATGAAATGTAGATAACAACTGGATATAATAATAATAATATATTCGTCGAGATAAGTATTGAAACGGACATCGCATCACCTACGTTTTTCTAGGATAGGTGATAAGTGTATTATAAATACGCGTAGTTAAAGTATAATTTTTTTTTTTTTTTTTATGAAAAATATTTATTGTTATTATTTTTTTTTTTTATAATTTTATAATTTCATATAAAAACTCATTATTTAGCCGGGCAACGCGCAATGACCTATATGATAATAGTAGCAGAACAGAGACTATGGAAATATTTTTCTATATACACGCCCAAAATCCGGTGTTAGAACACTGCACGATGTTACAATGATATTATAAGTTGTCCACTTGATAATATATCCACTAGTGATGTGACAAAAGCCCGGGATTATCCGAAAATCCAACATTTATTGTAAATCCGGATTTTTATCCGAATCCAAATTTCCGGATTATTGCTATTTGTTCGCCATTTCATTAGGGATTGGCTATTTGATACACGGAAAATATATATATATATATATTTTTTTTAATTAAATTAATGCGGTTTTTTGTTTTTATATAGGGCAGACCGGGGTAAATGTAATATAAATAATGAAAAAAAAAAAAAAACGTCAACTGTCCGAAGGGTGACCCGTCCGGCACCTGCCACACGTCCGAATATACGACCAAAAAAAAAAAACGCTTGACAACATCAAAAAAATGCGGGCTTTTTTTTTTTATTGTTTTGTAAAAATTACAATTTGTAACTTTAATCCCTTTCGGCCTGCCTGCCTGCCTGCCACCCACACATATTGACCGGCATAAAACTTATACGGTTTATATTATATTATTATTTACGTTATAATATTATTTATTTATCGCGTCGAAAAAAAAAATATATATATATATTCGCACGGCCATCGCCGGAAAACCTACACGGTCGTTAATTCGAATTATTATTATCTTTTATTATTATTTTAGCCGAAAACCCGACGTCAACTGCGATATCGCGCGGCGTCCGATACCGACGACAAAATCCGGTGTGCACGCCCTTCTGACGCCTCTATTATCAATATTATTTTTTTATTTTTTTTTTTTATCACTATCATTAATTATTGCCGGGGTTATTATATTTTACGACGTTCGTGCGTAGGCGCTGTATTTTAGCGGAAAATATTACGAATATATTGTAGCGTAATATATATATATATATATATATATATATATATATAATTGTTTCATTTAATACGCGACGAGGAACACGGTAAGTTTGGAAACATTTCGTCGCATTTTAATCCTTCACGAATTGCATTTAAAGTTCAAAAACACGAAAATCGAAACCGATAAGATCCGTTTTTTACCGGCAAACGAACGAATGTGTTTTACCCGGTTTAGTAGTGGGTACTACCGGCTGCGACCGGAATCACGCCTTATCGCGGATCGTAGATTGATAACGTTATTAACACGCGGTGTCGTCACTCTGGGTCGCAGATCATATTAGCCACAGCGCCCTGTCCGTCTATTAGCCACAGCGGCTCACGTCTGTTTACGACGCATGCGCGAGCCTTGCCCATCATCGTCGCCTTATCAGTTCAGACATTTCATTAGGCGTGTTTTGGCGATTAAGGCTACGGTTACTAGGGATGCGGATTCTGACGCAAATGTGTTCCGACTAGTACGTCCGGAATCCTCGTCAGAACAAAGCGGTTACATAGCGCGCGCGCGCGCGTTTTCCGATATTCTAAAAATCAGCAGTACGTTTCTGCCAACCAGCAATGATAGACGAACTTGATGAATTTTATTTTCTTGAGAGTCCGTTAATGAAGTCATTGTTGTTAAATGGTGGAAGCACATAACATGTCAACCAGTTATTTTATGGAAGAGACGACAAAGGAGAGTTTGCTATTTCAAGAATAGTGGGATCAACCGGAAAAGTTTTTCTGAGTATTTCAGGATGAGACCAGTAACATTTGAATACATACTGCTAGTGTTGAGTTCTGTAACAACTTTCTCCCGCTTTTGCCGAGAAACATCTCTGTTGTTGTAATTTTGTTCGCTCATGTCACACAAACACCTGTTCTCGTACACGAGACTGATAAATTTATCGGAATCTATTGTTCCGATAAATTAAAATAATACAATTTAAATTGTAAAAAGTATAATCAAATTTGCCAAAGCACGTCAAAACAGACGCACGAAAAAGTCAAACTTGTTGTTTGAACGCTCAACTGGTTCTGACGACATCGTCAGAAATGTTCTGAAATGTTCGTCGCTGCAAGTATAAACACTCTCATTAAAAAACGCGTTTGTTCGTTTTGACGAATTCGTCAGAACTCGTCAGAATTCGCATCCATAGTAACCGTAGCCTAACCCGGTTATAAATTCGCGAAAACGACGCGTTTATACAGTTATTAAAACTAATTTCACTTGAATTATTGATAATAATACCATTTAAAGCATCCATTAATTTTTTTATACCGGAATTAGTACATCTGACAAATGTAAATGTAGGTTTTCCTGGTGGGCTTCGTGATGTTAGAGAAAGTAAATGATTTTCATAAACAGTGAAATTTGTAATTATAGTTAGAGAAAGAGGATGATAGTCGGGAAGCATTATTTTATATACTAATAAAATATCACATATCAAGTGATTCGGCTTATCCTAATCTCGGGTGGTTAACTATTGCTTTTGAAGACTACGGAAATTCAACGGTTACGACACGGGCAATTTAATTACAAACTAAGTAAAACACGAGCATGGATTTTGTTTACCGAGAGATGGAAACGTTTGCTGAACGTTAATACAACAAACACGAAAAAAGCTTCAACAATTATTCTCGCTTGTCAATCTTTGTATTTTAAATGACGATTGGTCGCGGCTGTGATTGACGGACGACACTCATAAAGCGAACGAAAATAAAAAAAAATAACCGCGTTAAGTTATCTGTCTAGGTATCATTGTTTTTATCAATAACCATTATTTTCGCTCGGTTATGACACATTTCAGTATAACCCGTGACCAAAATCGCCAAAACGACTTGTTTATAAAATACAGTAACCTAGTTACATTTGGTTATTCGCCAAAAACACGCCTGTTATTTTCACGATTTATTAAACAAAATCGTTATCTTATCTGCATAGAGTTTATACGTGTATAATAATAATAATAATATACATATGATGGTAATATTCAACGGTGGCGGTAATAGTAGAGACGCGTGAGCCCAGCGTTTTCGGCGATGATCTGCCCGTGATTTGGGCAGACGGTTCCATCTATAGCGTAATATGATTAGTGTCGCGGTCGCAGAACGACAATTAAGCGGAATAATTGCGACGCCGTGATGTCCTTATCAGTATGATAACCTAGTGTCCTAGTATACCCGGTGTTTGATAAGACACATTTCGCGAATTGGCGCCGAGAACGATCTTTTTGAACTAGTTAAATTTAAAAAAAAAAAAAAAAATCACGAGTCCTAAAATAACTAGAGAAATAAATGGATATTTTCTCGCTCGGGCAAATCTACTATACAATTGGAAAAAAAAATGCGTTCGAAAAACGTTGACAATTACCATTGATTACAGTAATATGCCTATATAGATAATGCACACTGTGGCCGGTTTTTCGGTGGTGTCGGCTAAAATACAAATACGGTTCTGGGCTCAACTGTACTTGCGCAAAATCTATCGTTTTCCGCGGTTGTCGGGAAAACCACAAAAAAAAAAAATGATCCGTACAAATACGAAAATCGGGACGACGATTTTTTCAAAAATAAACCGTCGAAAACGAGTCGCTGATATTATTATGTAATCTAAATAATAAACGCGTAATGTATTTTTTAATAATATTGTACACCTACACGATTTATAATTCAAATAAACCGTTTAAATCGGTCGTTTATAAGAGGAAAATAATAATAAAATGAAAACTACACGTGTGGGGTGCGGCGACAAGCATTAAAATGTATTTTAGAGTCGTCGGGGAATGGGAAAAAAAATCGTTTTATAACCCACCGACCAAATCGACGATATAAGGAAACCTATACGCCACTAGAATAATATTACGGAATATTATTATACCGCCGTGATGCGCCCCCGTTCGGATTTTACGGACGTTAAAATATTATTATAGCAGACTAGATTTTAGCGGTACGGCGGTCCGGGCGCCGAGCCGGGGACTAAACCCGCGTAAGCCCCGCCGGGCTTATAATACGAGAAAGTGATGAGGTTTCGTCTGACCCGTTGAAGTATGAGATTGCAAAAAATATACCACCGGTATATTTGATTATTTTTTTTTCTCTGCACTCTCACTCTCTCTCTCTCTCCGTTTTCCTACGCCGAATATAATAATCCGCGCCGTTTCCGCGGACGAGATAATAAATATTTATTATATTCTTTTTTCGCCTACGTAATTTTTCACCGATAAATGTCTTCTCCGGTCGCCGACGGCAAGTCCGAATCGGAGACGAAAATTATTTCGATACGACGGACCCAGCGCGGCGACATTTTATTATTACTACTGCGATGGGAACATTCGGGGTTTTTTTTTTTTCCACTCCCGCGTCGAGTTAAAAGACGCGAAATTTCTACTAGCCGGTGCCCTTAAGAATATCGAAATAACGAAAACAACAAACAATGACAATGACGCCTACAACGTCAGTATATTTTTGTTTTTTCCTTTCCTTCTGGTCGGTAATAAATTGGCGATAAATAACGCAAATCGTTACCTACGGTATTGATTGGTTAGAGGGGAAAAACCAAAAAAAAAAAAAGCCGATGACTAATTTATAAATCTGCACAGTGGCGCCTGTGCATGATACATTATTCGATTATCGGAAGTAAAAATTAGTCAATAGTTATTTTCAAAATCCCACACGGCGTGTAAAACGTACCACATAACGCCGCCAAGTCGTATAAATTTATCCAGTCGGATTCGTCGAGCTCGAGTAATAACCGCCGTTATAATTAATAAGTGGTGGTCGGTCACTTACCTATATATATATATATATATATAATTATATAAATTGTATCAGTAAACGGAATAAAACCAGTCACACCATTCTTGAAACGAATTTATAATCATACACTGTTAATAACTGAATATTTAATTTTAATAATAATAAAACGTCGCTCCGGGGGAGGGGCCCAAATGCCCAAAGCGTTTATTATTATGTACCCGGTAGTAATAGTTATGTGTTCGACAAATATGCTCGATATTGCTAAAAAAAAAACGTTTACACTAAAAAAATATCCTTTGGTCGTGTCCACCATGACTCGTGATATTTTGCACGGAAATTGTGTAATAAAAAAAAATTAACACAAATCATTGTGTTAGACACGTTTAATAAATTCGTACCGAGATATTAAACATTTTTAAAACGCTTAAAAAAAAAAAAAAAAAAAAGACCTAATATTATATTTTGTTTTATTTCCTATCTCTATAAACGTCCAAATATGCTGAATATTTTCTGCAACTTGACCTTATGATGTGCGAAAAAAATAGTACCGTTAATTTATTTTGTTTTGAGTTTACTCTTTAATTTTTAAGATTTTCAACGTAGCAGAAAAGCATTTTTTTGTTCTTGTCAGGTAGTACATGGTAATAATAATAACGACGAGAGTTATATCTGAGATTAATCCGAGATTTTGGACAGATAATTGAATGGGACGATCCTTGTAAAAGGTCCTCAAGTACAATGCCCTGAAAATTAACAAAAAGAAAAAGAGGAGAATAAATTCAAACCAATTTTTAAACTGTAGTAGTTCTGCGAATTCCATTTATAATGAAATAATAATTTATATTTATCCCACTGCTTTGGTTTTAAACTACTGGCTCGCTCGCCCAATAAAATATTTTTTGAACGATTATTATTTACTCGCTTTACTGCACGGCCATGCCCGTGCTGTTATTTGGTTACTGTGGTAACCGCACTTACTGTTTTGTTTATTTATTTGTTACTATTATTTTATATTATTTGGTTGCCATGAAAATCAACAAAGCATTCCGAATAGACAAATAGAGGTTTGATGTTGATTTCTGTGGGTTACCTCGGCTACTCATACAGTCGCAGCAACAAAATAATTTTTGGGGACACAACTCGAGTAATTCCTTGTAGCACTATCTTTCCGCACAATTTGTATTATATTATTTATTTCTATAACGATTTGTGTAAATTAAATTATCACACGGGTTACCTATATAATGTTATAAAATATGAATTGTTTAGGTAAAAAAAAAAATATATCAATGTAAACATTTTATTTTTATTTTTTTCATAAATTTATATATTTATTAACCACATTTAGATAGTATTGATCACATAAATTTGAATTATAAATGGAAAAGGTAGCATTATGAAGCAGTACCAATTCTAATGGCTATAATGTGTTTGAATAAAGCCACGCTCTCTAAAGCTACAAACATTACATAAGTAAACAAATAAATGTGTCTTACAATATAATTAAGATGGTAAATATAATAATTATATATATAATAAATTAACGCAAGTTAATGTTTTAGTTATGTCAACCAAAAGTAATAGGCAACCTAATAATCATTGGTTAAATAGGGATTTTATTTTTATAGTTTACAACATTATTTTACATTCTAACCATAATTTAAACAAATTTCATATAAATGGAACGTTACAGTCACTTACAAATCATTCCTTACAACAAAAGTAATTATTTTTAAACGTAAAAAGTATAGTTAATACAAAAATTAGGTATTACAATATTATTTCTGTTTAGGTAGGCAGTAAACCTACTCATAATAAAATAATATCAACAGATATTGCTTTTAATTGTTTATATTTGATATGTATTTGAAATTTGTTCAAGCTTGTGCGCAAGATCAAATATGTTAGGCTTATGTTTATAATAGTATTGTATACCTGGATACCTATTAGTTTCAAATAAAATTTAATTGTGCGTACGCGTACAAATAAAACGATTATTTTCCTACCGACAATTATCTATTAAATAACAATATTGAGTATAATAAATACCTAGTAATGTTTAGAATAAATAATAAAAATAAAACAAATATTGGTTAAAGCCCCACCGTCAAAAAAAAATTATCTGTTTATGCTTCACCCTGTATTGCAGATTACCTCAAAGCCACATGTACCTATTCCATATGATGAATAATTATAATAATCGATTAATTTGAAAACAATAGAGTATTTACTAGGAATAAAATGAGTTTTATTATTATTCGTATAATAATTATTGATTAAAATAAAACAAATAGCCAAGATAATGAAATTAATATTATACAAAATGGCTAATTGTTCAATCGTGTTTTTTTAAAATATAAAAATTTAAATAATATAATATACCAAATGTACACGTGACTCAGTCAGTATGCTGTATTATATTTATTCAGATCTTTTTTTTTTTTTTTTTTATGTTAGTAATTATAATACAATTTCACTATAGAAAACACATAAATTATAGGTGGGTCATAAAAAAAAAAAAAAAATAATAATAATACAAATACCGACTATTAGGGTATTAGGTACAATAAATCTACATAATAATATCATCTAGGTACAATATGATTTTAATTTAAAGTTTGAAATTAAACCCACACAAAAAAATATATAAATTAATCTATTTAGGTAAGTATGTGAGGTTCTTAACACCGACCATTTCAAAGGACTAGACTGTTACAAAACAAAAACAAAAATATTATAAACCTATAGATGTGGACTTTAATATTATTTACATTCAACATGGAAATAACAAAACGATTATTTTTAAGTAGGTACTTAACAAGTTATAACAGTAATATTTCTTTGTCTTTTAAATAAAAATAATAAATTGTGTAAAAACCGTTCTTTGAAATATTTATATATTTGAATGATAATCAATAACCAGGGTATTGAAATTGTGTAGAATATTTTATAAGTATTAAATAAATTTAAATAGGCAAATATTTGTGCTTTATAAATTGATTTAAATATATATATATAAAAAAAAAAAAAAAAAAAAAAAAAAAAAAAAAACATAATAAAATTATAAATATATATTATGTTTTGTTCACTAAAAGCCAAAACCAAAAAATACATTAAAAATTAAATAAAACCCTGTCAATAAAAATTAAGATCGTAAAATATAAACATAAAATATTACTAGTTATGGTATGTTCAACTAACTAGGGTTATAATACAATATATAAATCACAATGCACACCAAACAATTTATCTATATTATATTATATAGATATAATATACATAAATTATTTAACAAATAATTGAACTTAACTTTTAAATCTTAAATCTAATTCGATTGTCGAAACATAATTGAAAAAATATAAAATGCATAAACGTCTGGTAACCTAAAGGATCTAAACTACGAGTAAGTTAGCTTAATGCCATGGAATCGATAATAATTAAATTACATATATGTATACTGGCCCATAAATAACTAAACATTACAAAATTAAACATAATTCAAAAAAAAAATAATATAATTATTATTGTAATAAAACAATTTTTTCATTTTTATTAATTTTGGCACAAATACAAATGCTGGTGCTGCATTTTAAAAGGCATTATTTATATACTTAAATATTTACCTAATTTTTATATAATTATTAAATTATAGTTATACATATTGTTTTATATTTCATGTATATAATAATTAGTATTATGAATCTATCAAAGAAATAACTTAATAGCACATTAAAGAAATCCATTTGAAAACGAATAATTATAATATATAATTAGTTTAGTTTGATTGATTAATTAAAGGAGGAATATTAAAACCCGTAGTGTAGAAATATTAAATAAATTTTGCAGGCGTACTAACACATTTAATCCTCATAAAAAATATCAGACTATTGGCCGCCAGATGTCCAATTGTCGATGTTTTTTTGAAACATTTTTTTTTTCTTTTCAATTTTATAATATAAATAATACCTAGTAGTGTAATCAATCAGACAAACATATATATATATGATACTTGTTAATTATAAACATGTAACACCCACAAATTTCCCAAATTAAATAGATACTTATTATATTATTAAATACATAATTTGTTTATTTGGTTGAAATGGAAAATAAAAAAATATAACATTAAATTGGTTGTTGGTAAATCTCCTCCTAACAATTAATTCACTAAAAACAAAATATTAAACAAATCAATTTGGACAAATTTTAGAAAATAACAATTTTATTAATTTATAAACTCAAGCCCCAAACTGTTTTGTTTAGGCCTGGGCTCTAAAAAAAATTAGATCATGTTAACAGATATTGCGCACAAAGTTCTGACAGTTAGTAATTTCATATTATTGCTGTTTCTTCCAGCAATATTACTTATCATTGAAATTGGTTTCTATAGATTTTAGGAATATCCATAATTTCCATTTGAGTTTATAAAACAAGAACAGACTTGCTGTCTTTCTATTCAATAGAAACATCAAATAGACAAAATGTATTAGTTACTTAAACCCTAGACTGAATTCATTGATCGTCTAGATTGACATACCTAGTTATTTCATTTAATCATTACCAGCTTTTAGTCGTAGGCGAGCGAAATCTTCAAAAATTATGTCTTCGTCGTGAGATGGTGCAGCAGGGCTATCTTCATCTAATTCAATCAAGTTATCTACTCGTACACCATTGTCATCAACCCCTGTACCGGAATTTGCAACATTATTGGTAGTAGGAATCACTTCTTCTACCGGTTTGGGATGCATCAAAATAAACGGTAGTTCAGCTGTCAGTTCTCCTCCCAAAGCACCCAGACAAAGTTTCACCTTCACTTTATACTGAACAATAATCCCTAAGTTCTCTTTTTGCGAAGGATTGCTCACTATTGTAGATGAAGCGAGATTTGTATCTTCATGTTTTAATTGTCCGTCCAAAGCCAGGCCACGTTTGTCTTTGTTGTTGTGCAAAGTAGGTTTTACCGTATATACTTTGGACAAGGTAAATCCAGGACCAACAGGACAACCGTCCTCGCTTTCTAACTCAGCGACAGTGCATTTGTATTGAGCGGTCGAAAACAGACATATGTCGGCAAATTGCCTTACGAACACTTTGACTTTTTTTACTGTCCGATTGGAATTGTTTGCTATGTGTACGTTGACTGATATGCTCTCGCCATGATAGTACAGTTCTTTGTCCAACGACGCTTCCAAATACAATTTATTTGGGCTCATGACAAATTCTTTATAGACTTCGACGGACGGTTGTACTTCTTCTTTTTTGGGAGCGTACATAATTTTTCTAATCGCCAGCCTAATGGAATTTCTCTTGTGCGGTTTGTCTTCGGCTGTATCGCCGACAAACGCTTTAAACTCATAGTCAACTCCGCAAGGTTTACCTGTGTCACCCGCGGCCGGTTGCAACGTTACAGACGCAGGACAATGAGGGGGCAGCTCAAAATAAAACGGTATTGCGTTCGGACCAAGTTTCTTGATCAGCCGCTCTTGTAATCTGGTCGGGGTACGAATATTACCTACCGGATAAATTTGTTCGGAAGCAATGTAGAGATCTTTTCGGAATGTCAAGCCCAGCACGTCTAAATCTTCGCGACCATAACGGAAGGCGGCCAGCACGTGACCGAACACCTTTCGTCCTTTGACGTAATCGGGATCGACTAATACAACGCCATCAATTGGATCCACGTTGGTGATGTGATCAACAAAATCTCTTTTGCCCAAGTAAACGGTGATTTTACCGTTTGGCGAGCTCTTCTTGAAAACTCTGGTCGGCTGCCTGAGATTGCCGCGGACCGTTGAATCCGATTCACCGTTGTTCTTGTCCATATTTATTCGATTTCAAAATTAAACGACGGGCGTATTAGAATCGGACGGAGTTTTTCGAAAATTTGTTTTAAAAAATGTTGGGGGTTGAGATAGCTGCTAAACAGGGTGACGCTAAGAACTCGATAGACGGTGCGGCATGATGGCAAACGACGTTTTTTTAGAATGTATCCGGAAAAGAGTCGAAGTATAATATAATTAAAAACGTGATATTTTTACCCAATGGCGCAGTTGTTAACGGTAGATAGTCGAAGTGTCGGTAAACGGTAATAAATTATAAGCAATATCGGTACCTATAGGTACGGTTTTTGAATGTGCTTTACGGATTTTGGTGACACTTACTTGCAGATGTTTTCAATCTGGTCGAGTTCGGAGCGCTGGTCGACGTCGATTTCTCCGGATCTGGTTAAACGTTCGACGATTTCGGCTGCCCGGCTAGCCGTGCCGTAGTCCAGCGTCATGCCAGCGCCCTAACGCCAAGTGTTTTCGGGGTGGCAGAGACGCTATAATCTAGCGGACTGTTGGCCGGAGAACGGGCGAACGGCGGTTTAACGCGACGGCAAACGTACGACCGTCGTCGGGACGGGAGAGAAAACGGCGTGCGGGCCGGGTCGCCGTCGCGGTCACCAAATCAAATCAATTCGTAACAAATTATTGACGATATTATTATTATTATTATTAGTAGTAGTAGTAGTAGTAGTATCGCGTGTACGTCTCGTCGGTAGATACAACAATAATAATAATTAATTTCGTCAGATTGCGATACGCAATCCGTTTAGTTACCAGTTACCTAGCGCCCCGCGGCGGTTACTCGTTGTTACGCATGTGCGTAGTTACCCCGGCTGGTACTTATCGGTAATAATAAGCGAGCGCGACGTCTAGAGCGGATTCCGACGGATACCCTCGTAAACAGATAATGAGCCGACAACGAGAGCGAATAATAACAAATAATAATAATGGGAAATACGAAAACGCGCACCGAGCGGACACTGCAGACATTACACGCACGCGGACGCGGTCGGTCGGACTCGACGGCGGCGGGCGCTCTAGCGTTTATTGTAAATTGCCGTCGGAAAACGAGCACCGCGGAGGGAACGAGTGACGGAATATCGTGGAGCTATTAAAATTTTATCAATTCTGGCTACTTTTTTCTTTTTTTTTTTTTTTGTGGGTGGCGCGCGGCGGGCGCAAATCGCAGGCTGTCAGTAAACACACGGCGGGGGAAAATGCGTACGGGGTCCAGTGAAGCCACATTGGACGTGACGATTGTCTCCGGTTTTCTGCGGAGCGTCGCGGGCCACGAGGGTTGCTAGACTGCAAGAGCACGGGATTAACAATTTATGGTTATCGTTAATTTATGTGAACTAGTTCGTCCGTCCGTCGATCAATTAATTGAACTAGTCCACGGGACGATTGAACGACACGTTGGGTTCCTAAAATGAACTATAGTTAGTAATTGAAGGGGTCCGTGCAAGAACGAGATGACTCCAGTTTTTTTTCTCCAAAATTGGATTTTAACAGTTTTAAATTATGATACAAATTACGTATATATCTATCTATATAAGAACGAGACAAATCCGACCATCCGTTTAGTAGGAGATATAATGAAAATGAAATCGTCTGGTTTTTGCTGGGAAATAATATTGATTTTTAGTATTCAAACAATTAAAGAACGATGAATATAAATTTCTGGTCAAAAAACGAGATAACGCCTTAAAATTTCAGTTAATATTAGCTCTTATCTCAAAATAATTACGAAAATCAAATCAAATACTACGGGAACTATAGTTAATCGTGGTCGAATGTAACAAAATTAATTTTATCATTAATACAATAGTTTTAAAACGTTTTTGTCTCCTGGAAAGTTTTGAAAAATGGAATTATCTAGTTCTTGCATGGACCCCTTCAATTAGTAGTTCACTCGGTCTAAAGTTCATTAGTTCACTACGAACAAACGAAAATTAAGTTAAATTTTGCAAACACTGAAATATCATGTCGGGCCTGTAGATAAACGTAAACAAATCTATCGGCATTTGCCGTTTTAGTGTATACGCCCAACTCCTAAAGTCGTTCGGTGAACTACTGGAGTTAATAATTTCGATTTTCGATCATTTGACGTTTCGACAAACTAGTTCGTGTCGTATTGCCGTTCGTCCGCGTGCCTATAATATAATAAATTTTAATTTGTTTGCTCGGCGTAGGCGCTACTAAAATGCTAATTTTTTTTATAGCGCACTTTTGGACTTTGACGTGGGAGAAATGGGATCCGTATGGGTTACGACTGATATTGTTGACATGGTAATGCAATAACAATTTCACACGATATTCAAGCATAATGGTTAAAATAATATAATACACTCTTATATACGGACGTGTATACCCCGATTTAAATTTCTGGATTCAGATTTAATCACAGATCATGTAACTATATAGGTAGGTACCTAACCTGTTTAATTGTCATAAAGTAGCAAACTGTGGAAGTGTTAAATGCGTGCAATTTGTATACATTATGAAATCGGTCGTTAGACTAGTCTACGGTCATAAAATTCGCCTATGATAACACAGCCCGGCAATTTTTTTACAGATTATGACTATATTTGGTGTGCCGATTTCAATTATGCAATCAGTTTTTTTCGAACAGCTCATATTTATTGTGATTCATCGTGACTATGAATTATATCTTAGCTGTGCCGTGTCTCTCAAAAGAATTATCTGAATTATTAGCTTCTAGGTTAAATGATAAAAATCTACTAAATAGTGGAACAAAAATGACATTTTACTGTAATAGAGAAAAGGATTTGTTATGTTTTTACTCTCATACGTTTTTTTAATGGTGTTAACGGACTTCTACTAAAAATGGGTCTTCCTGAATATTTCTCAATTGATTGGCGACTGTTTATTGACAGTTCCAAGCGTAGTTGGAAGTGTGTACTTTTACACAATGGCAATAGAAATGGGTCAATACCCATTGCTCACACAACTAAAATGAAGAAAGAATTTAATAGCTTTGGTTTCAGAAAAGATTAAATTTTACGAACATCAGTGGGTCATTTGTGTAGATTTCAAAATGGTTAACTTTCTCCTTGGCCAGCAAGGAGACTATATAAAATTGTCTTAATGTTTCTTGTGCCTATGGGATAGTAGAGCTAAACAAGAACACTGGATAAGAAAAGAGTGGCCAACGAGAGAAAAAATAATTTTACCTCTGCTGCGTATAAACCTAGGGCTAATGAAACAGTTTGTGAAACCTCTTGATCATGATAGTTCTAGCTTTGAATACAGAGGACAAAAAATGCATGGTGTAAGTTTAGAAAAACTGAAAGCAGGAATTTTGGATGGACTTCAAATCAGACAGCTCATAAACAATTCTCATTTTGAATGTGAAAGAATAAAAAACGTGGATCGCATTTATTCTTGTTGTTTTAAGAGTCAAACAAAATAACTTTACCTTTCATTTTGCATATTGATTGTTCTATTTGTTCAATTTACTAAAATGTTTTAGAAAATGTATTAATAAGTAATATTTTTTATTATTTAAAACTTGTATGTAAGTACCCTTCGCCTAATTTATGTGATAACATATATAATTATGTTATTCTCATATCTCCCAAACAAGAGGTAATAATCAAAAACTTATAGTTGATTTCAGCACATAAAATACAAATAAAATCTGTTTGAAAAACCCTGACACCAAAATATGTGTTGGGCTGTGTAATTATTGATTTGTTACACTAAAAATGTATTCTTAATAAATTCTCAATATTATACGACTGAAAAATAATAACCAGAGTATGGGGGTCTTAGGTCTTTGTATTCTTGGTGATTTAAAATTATTATTTTAAATATATTAATATGTTAAAATGGTTTTTCAAGCAAAAATTTTGGTCATAATGAAATATTAATTATTTCAACAGTAATTAATATGACAAGTAGATTGGATGAAAAACATAGCCATAGGTCTCGGAGTAATAATCACTATTTTTTTTTGTAAATGTTGGTAGTAAATAATTTGCATTAACAATGAATAAAACATTAAAATGGAAATGACCTTGTAAAACTATTTAATTTTTGAAAAAATATTTTTTTATATGTTTAATGTCAACCATCACACAAAAAATATTTAACTGACAGCAATTATTACTATTTACTAACAAATAATAAGTTGTTAATACCAGTCAAATTATTTTCTAAGCCACTAATTAAATGGATACACTAAATCGTTGCAAAGAGCAATTACAACTAAAATTATTATTAGGCAATATACTATCAATTGTCATTTTTTTATTTCTATTCTAATAATTATTATCAAATGACAACTCCTTTTCGCTACTCTCAGTTAGGGTAGGTTATCATCAATTGGATCTACATCCAATAATTGTGTTGATATTTACAATTTTCAAATACATTTTATGAACACTAATTCAAAAATAATGAATCATACATTTAGAAAAAGTAGTCGTGTATAGATTGTATAATTACTATAATTGCATATACACATATCAGCCATATGGTATGACTCAACATAATGATTAAAAATTCCATGTTGATTTTTACACACATCAAATATATTGTGTTATTCTAAATAATAAATAACAATTGATTAACACTATTTTATAGATTAGGTATTTTCAAAATCAATACAGATCAATTAAATATATCACAAAATAAAAATATGGTAAATGAGATAATTAGTTGCACATAAATTTTATAACACCAAATCTTAATATTATTTTAACAGCATTTAAACTATTCCAATACAGGGTTATATGTATTTGTCAACTCGTTCAATAGTTGGTATAAATTAATAAAAAAGTTATCTTTTTCAAATAATTTTTTGTAATAAGTTTCCAAAATGTATAATGACTTGAATAACTGCTTATTTCCTTGTAACTTGGCTTTGCATAATTTACTGGTTGCTAATAGTGATTTACCGGAAGCGTCAACCATATCATGGCCGTCTTGATTTGTTGGAAGTGAATTAGACAACTTGATAAATTCATTTCCCAAAAATTCACACCTATTTAATGTTAATGTTAATGTTAATTTAATAAACAATATCTGAATCAATATAACAAAATCAAACCATAAAAGTTAAAACATACCACCCATTTTCAACGAGTTTTTCTTTCAAGTGCAATTCAGTGTATTGGTGAACTCTTTCTTTGGCTTCTGAACTAAGCTTTCCATTAGATTCTTCTCTTAATGTTAGTTGAGCATCCTCAATTTCTATTACTAAATCTTCTAAAAGTTGAGAAACTTTCAACTAACATAAAAAATAATATATAAAAGGATTTAATGCACTGATTGTATAATAATAAAAATAAAATAATTCCAACCTTCAAAATTGTATTTGAATCAGAATAAGGTCTTTTATATACTTCCAAAATTTTTTGAATTCCTCCTTTATCAATAAATTCTTTTTGTGCGAAGGGAAATTGCCTGATAATTGATGATAATGCATAAAAACAATTTTTTTGAACCTAAGTAGGTACAAATTGAATAATAATAATTTAAATAAATACATGGTATAATACTGGTGTACTCACAGAAAATTCATATGCATCACTAAAATGATCTAATAACTTTGGAATAATACCAGTTTGTAATGCACAAATTTGAACCTTTCGATTATTTGAAGCAGCAGAACCAAGGAGTAACGCTCCTTGTGCTTTCAAAAAAGATGAGTTACTGTCAATACACGGCATTATAATCAATTTTATTCTGTAAAGAAAATTGATTTTAATTAATAATCAACACAATATTAATAGGTTATTTGATAATAGTTAAGGCCCATTATAATTACAAACATTGAGTAGCCAAAAATAATTGTATACATAATTCACATATTTAAATGTTTCAATAAAAATAGAAAAGCTCTTGTTGAATTTATATGCTTAAGTCAAAGATACAATGTTTAAGAATTTCTAATAGAAGAAATGAATTGAACATTGAATAAATGGTATAGTATAACAAAATAACCATAAGATATAACCAACCTTATGGCTGTTAAACAAAAAAAAAAAATTGGCAAGATTAAGTTAAATGATTGATAGTTAGGTTCTAGATTTATTTTTTGTCATAGGCCTTAAAATAATGAAAAAGTTAATTCATATAAATACACATAAAATAAAAGAAGGTAATAGGTATCTACCCTTTATTTTTAACAAAAACTTCTGCAGTATCAACTTGATGCAACAGATATTCAAGATCAGTTAAAATATCTTTAAGATTTTGATTACTGTCTTCGAATAATTTTATTTGTTCCTTGAATTTAGCTGAAAGATCATCCATTATTTCCACTTCATTTTTTACAGTTAAATTCAATTTTTTAAGGTCATCTTTAATCTGGTCATATGTTTTGAATTTATTTATATCAAAAACGTGTTTTGATTCTTCCTATAAACATGTTTAGTAATTACAATTAAAAAAAAAATATAACTTATTTTATCATATTATATATACAAATTGCTGAATGCTTTATGCTTACTATATTTTCTGATTTATCAAATTTCGAAATGGCTAAATCATTAGTTTTAGTATTATCGTGTTCATCTATAATTTTAGCCATTCTCTCACCAGTACTAAGATTAATTTTTACATGTAATCCAGGAGGAATTGATTGATCTATAAGAAAGGATAAACATTATAATTAAACTATTCAAATAATTTATTCTAAAAATATATACGAGTGGAAATAAATAAGTTAATTATATTCAGATATACCTTAGAAAATAATTGTTTATAAAACTACTAAACATAATTTACATCATGATCATGAATATGTATTATAGTTATTGATTAAAAATTAAAGTTCCGGTAAATTTATAAAATATAATATTACGTTATTCATTTTATACCTTTTTCAAGTGGTTGCCATTCATTCGTAGGCACAAAATCTTTTGTCGAATTCTTTTTTATAGCCATGGACACGGGCTCATTTTTAACTAATTGGTTTTCATGTTCGTATATAGTTTGACCCCAATGGTAATAGTTGGTGTCCAGGTACCAAACAGCGCCTAACGACACAGCTACCAAAAGTAACAGGAAGACTTTTATTCCAGATAATTGAAACATTTTCAAATTGCTTGCGTTACCGTATGGTATAATAATATCTACTACACACAGAACTGAGTAACGTGTACAAACCAACCTATAGATGACGTTAAAGTTTTAATCTAATTTTCAAACAACTTGTGTAAATATTTAAATATATTCGTAAACGGTATCAGACTTTTGATTACGTTAACGGGAGGAAGAGCTAATAATGACGCTAGTAACTAGCATGTGCATACTATCTGTCAAAACATGACGTCTGATTTGTTTTTCGTGTAAAAATCAAAAATTCACGACACGTTCGGTTTTTTTTTTTTTATAATTTTCAGTAGAAAAAACCGAAAAAAAAAAAAACACGTATGTAGAAACATCTGAAAAGCCCGCAGATTAGGTTGTCCAATGAAAAATAAACAGATAACACGCCGGTGGGTGCAGAGTACCACGGGGACTGATGACAAGGAGGTCGGACATATTCCCACTGTGGCGGCAACACTGTGCCGGCGTGGCGTCTGTAGGTAGCGCCACGGGCTAACCGGGCGGGCCGCACGAACAACGGATTTTGTTTACCGGCAACGACTACGACGACGTCAACTCCTGTCGGCCATTACTGTCGCAGTCGTTGTGCAGTCCGTTTTGCTCTCGTCTTTTTTTTTCTCATTCCCCCAATTCAGCCGTCCAGGCCCCCGTCGTTCTCCGTTCGTGTTGATCGTATTTTTCGAACACATTCGAAATCAATAATTGTTCATTAAGTATATAATCGATAAACGATCCGAACCATCAAAATGACTGAAGATTACTTTTGGGGTAAGCATGTCTAATACAGTTTGCGCGCAATAACAAGACGCCTAACGTTTTGTGTGCGCGGCCCGCTCACAAGTCACCGCCGGGTGACTATGCGGTTTTTTTTTTTTTTTTTTACCATCTTGTCGCGCTTACCGTTTAATGCCGTTTACTTTTTTTTTCGCTTCCGCGGTCGACTCGCTTTTCGACAAACGACGACGCCATTTTTCTCTCCTTTAAGGCCCCTCGCGTTCGCGCGCCGTCCTCTGGCCATGGCTAAAAATCACATGGTCGGTCGGCCGCCGAAATTGCTCGTTTATTATTATTATTATTTTGTTTTTCCTTTTACTGTGTTATATCCATTTGATTATTTTCGTCACGTGTTTCGAGCGTCGTATACGCGAACGATTCTGCTGGCTTTCCGTCTGTTAACCGCCGTTTATTTTGCGATTTGCGCGCGCGCGCGCGCCGTTCGGTTAACACACCGGCGCACACATGTCTTTTTTTTTTTTTGTTCCGTCGGGGCCGCCGTACCTCGTGCGCGCCCTTCATAATTTCTATAATATTAATTCGGCACAAACAATTATTCATTAAACTGCCAACGTGACCATGAAACGCGAAATGTTTTAATGGCAAAATGCTTCCCCTCCTCCCCCACCTATCCCGAGCACGTTGTTTGCAAGATGTTATGCATTGTAGCCGGCGCATGTGTTCCCTTTGTTTTTCACTCGATCCGAATTCGGACCTTCGTTGGATATCGAAATGAACTACTCTTGGGATTAATACCTTTTAATACTTTTCTGTGATTTATGATCTTTGTTTTTGGGACGTGAGAAGAAATCCAAAAACCTTTTCAATTTTGTCCGTACGTATCCTCGTGACATCGGGCACTGCAAAAATGGCAATTCTTCTTTCAGTTTAAAATAAAATTAAAAAAAAACCCCCACACAATGAATCTTAGTTTTTCTCGTAAAATTGCCTACACGTGTTGTGTACCCATAGTGCAAAGTATGTCTTTATTGTGTATAATTTACATTAACGTGTACCTATGTTGTACATAAGTAATAATTTAATGATTAAATATTTTCGTTTATTTCCTATTTCCAAAAAAAAAAAAGTTCTCAAAGATTTTTGGTTTTAAATAAATTATTTAAAATATTGATGCGCGCTTAGTTAAACGAGGAATTTTGAACACCTTTATGTTGCTTAACACGTTTGGTTAAAATGTCGAAAAAAAATAAATTAGAAAAACAATTATTTTTCTGAAATTATTACCATGCGGAAATACGAACATCTTATGTATATTTATCTATTTGCAAAAAAAAACATGATAACCAAATTACCTATCATTTATATAGGAGTCACTTTGGACAAAGGCAAGACCACTGAAGTTTGGGATCCTGATGTAAAACCCGATGCCAACGACAGTGCTCACGTATTCAGGGGAGAGCACACTTTACTTGTGAAACAGGTTAATTTTTTTTTTTTTTTTTTTTCTAATATAATTTTATAATTGTTGTATTTTCTTTAGGCTGTTCTAGGATCAGAAGTACCGGATGGCGAAGTCAACGTTGTTGAAGTGGAAGCTATGGGTTACAAATCTGATATTAAGTTCCCTGTTGTTGTATTGAAAGGCGGTACTGGTCTGAGCCAATGTGTGCTTGACCTTTTATTTCCAGATCCACCAGTTACATTCAAACTTGTAAAGGGGAATGGTCCTGTACATTTATTAGGAAACCACTCTGTTGGTAGTAAGTATTTATTATTGGATTTTAAGTAAATAGCGATGATGAATTTATGGGTAATTTGCATCTGATAAATAATTTGATGAACAGTATATTTATTCTGAGCTAAACTTTTTATTATTTTTATTTATTTATATTAAAAATAGCATCTAGAAATTGTTTAACAATTTTATTTTTATATTGGAGTAGCTGGCGAAGGAATTGCAGATGAAGAAGATGACGATGAGATCGACGAAGAATTCGAAGAAGAAGAAGAAGAGATTGAGGAAGAAAAAAATAGTGTAAGTTAAAAATAACCATATATATATATTAATTTGATTGATCCCTTGATTAACAAGTTATTTATTTCAGGTAGACGAAAAAAAACGTAAAATAGCAGCTAATTCCAATTCAAAAGGAGGCAAAGCTGCCAAGAGGCCTAAAGTAGAAAGCGAAGTAATTATTAATTTTATTCAATTTAGATTATGCCTGTTATAATATTTGATCTTCCATACAATATTAACTTTTATTTATTATATTTAATTTGTCTCTGTAAATTCTAATTAAAAAAAAAGTTTTAAACCGTTCTAAGACTACATTATACAATTTCTATATTTAATGTTATGTTACTTTTTTGTTTCACATTATTTGAATTTGAAAATGTTCATGCACTTTATTGTGTAAGTAGTATGTAGGCGCCTATTAATAATTAAATTTATTGCTTTAACATCGCACATTTTTTTTTTTATTATTCTGAATTGATAGAATTCAATATAATATTTTGTCAAAATATTTGTAACTGATGATTTTTTTACTCAAGCCAATCATTGTTATGAATTTTGTGGTGTGTAAATATGCGATTGTTTTCAGTTGTCCTTTTATTACTAATTAATATAAATTCATGACAATATTACATCCGGCCATAAGAAATATAGTTTGGATTATAATTCCAAGACAGAATTAGATTGTAACAAATATTTAATTTTGTCTGTTAAATCATTTTTCCAAATGTTATTTTGTACCTAATAATCATGACGCTTGCAAACCCTAATTTATATATGCAACTATTATTTTTATATTAATTATTTTATTATTTTTTTTTGTTTCAGAGTAACTAAACTCAAAAACACTGGGCTTTAATGTTCCTGGATGTTTTAAATTCCAAATGAAACAAGAGACACTGTCCTCTGGTGTTAATTTATTTAACAATTAAGTTTTTTAATTTCAACTTAAAAATTTAGTCTGACCTTGTTCTATATTTAATAGTTAGATATTTATGTAAACTAATTTATAAGTATCCTATCAAATTGTATTTAAACGCATCCAGAAAATATTGAAGCAACAACTACGGTTTTATTTCTGATACTATCTTTTTTTATATATATATATACATAATTTAAGAGCCATCACCTTTATACAATAAAATAATACAATGTCTTGTTTTAAATCGAATTTTTTACATCAATATTACTTTGTTTTTAAAAAATAAAACTACATATCCTTTAACTGATTTAATGCATAACATGTAATATAGGATGAATCATATGCTGTTGTACAAAACATAGATCCATTTCTGGTAATAAATTGGCATCCCACAAACATTGTATCCTCTCTTGTGTAACAATATGCTAACGTAACTGTCTAAAATTATGGTATTACAAAATATTAGTGGTTTATGGTGAAATATTTTGTCATAAATTACTGTGGAGGTGAGTCTCCAGACTCTAATCCATGAATCTTCAGATACGGTCAATAATAAATCCGTGTCTTTTGCAGCAGACATAGACGTTATACAGCGAGCATGTGCTGATACCTGAACTAACACAGGAAGGTGGTCTTCAGCATCGTCATTTGTTACTCTGATAGCCGGGTCGAATATCCTAATAGTTCCACATCCATAACCTACTGCTATTAATCCTGTTTTTGTTATTTCTGTTGTAGTACACGGATGTCTAAAAGGCATTAACCAAGTTTTAAATATGACATCATAATTGAAAATTGTTTTTAGTGTTTATTAGTGAACAAAATGGTGCACTACTAATTACAATATTTTTCTGTGAATGTTTTACCTACCCTCCAAACATTTTAGATCTAGCTATTATCATTAGTTCTCCGCTATCAAGTTTCGAAAGCACTGTATACCCAGACTCATCACATGACACCAAATTCTGTTTGTATGATGACATGTCTGTGATTGGTGCTCCGTGAATCAACTTGCGGTCTAAGAACACAACTTGACCATCTTCATCTGGTCCAAAAATTCTGATAGATCCGTTACTGTTGCCTAGTACACATGAACTATTAATAAAATTGTTTTATATTAGTAGTATATATACAGATCCACATACCGACACACAAATAAGTGCACTCAAATGTTGCTATCCCTTTGGCGTATTTCTCTTTTGTGGTTTTATCTTCACAATTGTGCGAATATATGCGTTTGAATTGTTGATCACAATCATAAACAATCAGACCTTCTGACCCGGTGACTATTAGACAATTTATATATCCGAGTGTACACCATAATACCTAAAAAATTATGTGATACAAGATATTGTATATGAACAAATGTATTTTGGTAGCAATTTATTAGAACTATAAAAAAAAAAAACATTATTTATAGTAAGTGGTACCTGTTAAGAATTAAAATTGTTCATAACTATACTATACATATTTTTTTTTTAAATAAATTTAAAAGTTGGTAAAATAAGTATATAAAATATTTCATCATTAATTTATGATTTATTTTATTACGTGTAACTTAACCTTAAGCATAATTGTTTAATTTTAAAATCAGTATACAATATTAAATATTAAAAATTTCTTCAAAAATATTTATTTAAAAAAAAAAAAAAGTATTTCCTATTTAATAATATGAATTATATGTAATATTTATGTTTATGAGATTTAAACTAGAGCAGGTATTCAAAATATAAATGTTAGCTTTGAAAATGTAAAATCAATATTCATTAGACTATTAAATCCTCTTGATTAATGTTTAAAAATAAAAATACCTATATAAGTACAGCTAAAATGAAATATAGGTTATAGATGTATCTATTGTGTTAAATGATACCTATCTTAGATTCCATAACATTTTATATTTTTATTACACAGGTTGATAATTGTAAAAACACCAATAGTTTTAATAAATTGTATTCAATAGAAAAATAAGTACAAATTTCACACGATAATTAATAAATATAGCGGAAAATGGAAGAAAAAAAAACTATTTATTTTACGTTCTCCTACTGTGGATTTTATTATTTGATTCATATTTTCAAAACAAATGGTTTTAATGATTTGTTTTTGTTGTGTGTACATAAATATCCGTGCACGAATCGTTAGTAGTCACCGCCTACATGCCTATTTCGATTGTGGGCAAATGCCCGAATATATATATATATATATATATATATATATGCATAGACATATATTTTTATTTGTTCTCCTAGTCACGGAAAGTGGTGAGTTTTAAAGGCATTAAAACTATAGGGTTTTACTTGTGTGACGTCAGACTTGGTGTCCAGAGAGGTTTGGGAGGAAACGGCCGCGTCCGCGGGATCTCCCGTCCCGACGATGCGGACTGTTTGCCGGTCGGCCACAGCGAAACCGTGCGGCAGCTTTTGATGTTTGAAAACGTTCACGGACACATTGTTGGTGACCGCCGACACCGTACCCCCGACGAATATTTTCCTCTCCTCTTTGTATATCATTTCGGCTGTAAACGTGTCGTTCCCTACGCAATCGAGAAGTCTGTTATTTCGTTATTTTTTCTATTTAATATTAATATAGGGTTCAAGTGGAACGAGGGAAAATGTGTTATGTGGGGGGGCAGTGGCGGCGGGTGTTCGTTTTTATTTCACTTGCGACGCCGATCAAATTCGGCACGTTCTCCAGTTACCGTCTACAAAATAAAATAACGACTAAATCCTATAGTAGTACCCCATGGTAGCTCCACCGAGATTATTTTCTAAATTACTGTTGCGCATACGACCGTACCGAAATGATTTCATTGGATATAGGTCATGGAGTATATAAAATATCAACACCGCAGGCTCGCCCGTTTTAATTTCACCGAATAATTATTATTATTATTATGTATAAGGCACAAATATCGAATGATATCTTCCAGATACTCTCATATTGGTCAGCCATGAGCCATCCGCCCCTCAAATAATATTGAACAAAATCCAGAAGCCACGACCTCTCGGAAATCCCTCGACCGACGCCACCGGATGCGAGAGGGTACCCCACTATATATTATTGTATAGGTCTAGCTGTAGTAGAGTATTAGACGTGGCTGCTGGACGAAGTGACAAGCGTGCGAAATGGAAAATGCGTACAACTGTTGTGCGGCCCGTGCAGCCCAGAGCGCTGGACGATCACAATCGCGTCAGGGGTCGATATGTGTGTGTGCGGGCATTGGACGGAAGCAGAAACGAGAATACTCAAAATGGGAAGATCGCGACTAAATTAAGAATGCTTAATACAAAAACAAGACTATAATACAAGAACGGGATTTTAATACGATAATACGAGTGCGACAATAAGCGAATCATCGTAGGGGGTACACAAGTTTACTGTACAGTGGTAGTGCGCCGTATACGGCGGGTACTTACAACCGGGAATCGACAAAAATCCTCGACGGGGCCGTACGAAAAACTTTTACTCGAATTTTTCGCCCTGTGCCGAGTTTACATTTACATAGCCCGTAAACTATAATATTCGCTGTTTACGATTCTCCAATCGACCAACAACATTGACCCTACACACTCGTGTGCGGGGGGGGGGGGCTGAATTTGACGGCAAACACGGGCCGTACGTTTTGTTTTGACGACGTTATTGATCGGTCGTTTTTTCACGGCATTCGCATAATATATTATATATTTGCGATTGGCGCGCTCCACTTGTTGTTTTTACCCAAGGTCTATAAACCTCGGTTTTTACCAACAATGTGACGTTTTTATAGTGCCCACAACGACTTTTTACACCGTCTTATGTGGTCACACTGTACATTTATATTTTTTATTTCTGTGTTTTGCTTCTCGTACGATCTTCTCAATATTCTTTACAGACCGTATTTCCCCACGTTTTGCCCCGTATTTCCGTGTTTGGTTGCTGTCGCGGAATTTTCACACCGTCCGTCGTTTATTTGACCGCCGACTACACCACTCATACAACTTACGTAAGTACCTATAATTCAAAAAGTTTTCCATTTCTAGGTTAACCTATTCAACAAAGCCGAAAACTGATTCTCATAATCCCGCGTGTGTGTGCAATTTTATAGGAAACATGCCGGAGTTAACAGAAATTGACTCGACAAAAAAGGTAAGCTTCGAGGAGCCAAGAAAAGACATTGGTGGCGACAGTGACAGTGACTCGAGTAGTGGCGATGTGATCGTCAACAAAAGTGGCGAAGGGGCTAGCGGTACTACCGCTGAAGACTTGTCCAACAAGGCTAGACAGTCGAGGGGCGAGAAAAAAGCAAGGAAAATCATATCCAAATTGGGCCTTAAGCAGGTATGTTGAAAATTATGACGTGCACTTCATAGACAACATTGTAAACTCTCATTATTCATTTTTTAGATTCACGGAGTAAACCGAGTGACAATTCGCAAATCCAAAAACATTTTGTTTGTTATCAACAACCCAGATGTTTTCAAGAATCCGGCCTCTGACACATACATTGTATTCGGCGAAGCCAAGATCGAGGATTTGAGCCAGCAAGCGCAAGTCGCAGCTGCTGAGAAGTTCAAATCGGCTGATATGATGCCAAATTTATTGGACAAAGAGAATCCAATTAGGCCAATGGTCAGTCAACCGATCCAAGAAGAAGAAGAAGAAGATGGAGAGATTGATTACAAAGGGGTAGAAGAAAAGGACGTGGACCTCGTCTGCGCGCAAGCGCAAGTGACCAAGCGTAAAGCCATTGATGCACTACTCAGGAATAGTAACGATATTGTCAATGCAATCATGGACTTGACAATGTAATACTAAGATACACATTTAACGTTTTAAGGGAGAGAATTATCATTGTTTATACTTTAGACTGATGATGAGATCCAATAATAAATAAGCCCATTTAATATACACAATCTTCTGTATGATTTATTATCATTTCCTTTATGTTAATGTAATTACTACTTTTCAGAAAAATACATAATTTCTTCTCTGATTATACACCAGTTTGCATTATTTCAATTTTATTAAAAAAAAAAAAAACCTTCAATCATACATATTGATTATATCTTATCTCGGGCATGTACTATATATTAATATAGTTATGAAATAATTTATTCTTTAATTAAATCATTAGATCAATATTAAACTAACAATATTTGGCCATTTGGGTGTTTTGTGTATTCCCTTTTGAACTAACATTGGAATATTTTTGTGTTCTAAACAAATTTTAACCTTATAAAGAACAATATAACAAATTGTCATATTCTATTACAGTACTTCGAAATTATTACCCGAATTACTTAAGTATTAAGTTATATTCATATACAGTTTAATAAAAAAAAAATTTGACCAGACTTGTAAATTATTTAATTTAGTAATACAGTTTGGAGGTTATGCAGGTCTGTGTTTTCAATGACCTTGGAATTTCTCCTTTGTTTCGTTCATACAGTTTCAATCACTTCTTGGTATGCAATTTATTCAAACTGTACATTATTGAAGTTTTGATAATATACAAACTATAATTGCATATAAGTAAGACTTGGATATATTTGCTAAGTTGTCTAGTTCTACAAATTTATTGTTTTTGTCGTAAATTTTATTTTAAATAATAGTTAAACTATTAAAGATTTGACCGTTGTTTGAATTACTCTTAGCTACATAGACATTTTTTTTTTTTTAAAGATAAATATGAACAGTAGCATTGTATAAGTTCTTACTTGGACAACCAGGTGTTTGTTTATTGAGTAATATAAAAAAAAAAAATAGTTATAATTACGATTAAATATTTTGAATATTATTCAGACCATAACCAAAATACGTATGTTTTTTTAGTTATTTAATGTGTCTTGATAAGCATACAATATTATGTTGACAGGATGATTTTGTGTGAATATTATGAACTGAACATATTTAAGAAAACTTATTAGAAAGACATTTACATGAATAAAACTCGGTAATTTACTGGTAAATGTGATTTTATTATATTAGGTAGTAGTTTGTATATGCTACTCACAACTGTTTCAAATGTAAAAATAATACGATTATCTACAAATTATTATTTATTATGGGTAAAACTATTGAATAAAAGGTTTATTTTTTACCTGTTCTTTGTGCGAGTAATAACCAAAGTGGGCTCTGTAGTAGTCTACACATTATTTGACTGGTTAACCACATGCAATTAACAATCTTGATTTAAGTTACTTCCTTTAATGATTTTTATGTTAGATGAGTGATTAAATTTAGTTGTGGATTTGATCTTTTTTTTATGTTAATATTATTGATATATATGCTATCAATAGGGCTTGAGACTTATCGTATAGAAAATAATCAAAATATGCACTAAAAAAGTTATATGTTTGAACTATGTAAATCCAATTTACTTTGATAAATTTTTAAGTTTTAAATGTACAATAAAGTGTTTGTTACTAATTAATAGGATGAGTAAAAAAAAATTAATATATTTTTTAGACTTAAGTCCTGAAACTTATGTGAGCATAAGTTTTGAGCTCTAGCAATTGTCCTACTCACAAATACATTTTGTGTAGACTTTTTTTATGTAATTAATATACTCCGATAAAGTTATTTATTAAATAGATTTTATAAAATATCTAAATATAAAAGTTATTTTTAAAACCACAATTTGAAAAATGGTTTTACTATGGGCATATGGATTTATTAATTTATTGGGGCATATTGTATAAATTAATTCATATTATTATGTAATATATAATCTGTCTAATTTTCTATTACCTATATATAAAAAAAAAAAATAGGAACATCAGGTAATATTATGAGATTGATGAAACAGATGTAACATTAAAAAAGAATTATAATTTAATAGTTTTTTTTTTTTTTTAACAGAAAAATATATAAAAAAAAAAATTGGACATTTAAAATTAACATTAATAACTAATGATATATATAATATAAATAATAAAAATAATAATAATTTATTTAATTTCATAATCTAAACATTAAAATAATATATATATATATATAATAATATAACTGTAATGATTAGCAGTATTATTTTGGAGAATTAACCGCTCATATATACAAAAATCAAAAAGTAATCAACACTAAAAAATTAACTGCTCACAAACAAGTAAGCATATCTTAAATCACAGAAAATATTTATTATAAATAATACACTTTTTTCTTATACGAATATAATATTATATATTAAATAGTAGTAAATTTTAATACGTTTGTCATAGCGTAGTATACTGCCTAATGAGAAATTATATGTGTGTCGCATCAGAGACACCCAATGGACGAGTGATTATGAATTTGGTCCCATTCCTAGTTAATGACATTAACATGGAATTGAAAATAATAAATAAAAAAAATTAAAATTACCAAATGTAAATCACTCTCAGAGAACAATAACACCTGGAAAAACAGTTTTTTGTTGGACGATTATAATGTGAAAAAGAAAACGTCGACGGAGAGTAACATGGATCATCCCATACTTAAGATCAAAGTTACCTACTTATTTTTACCCATGGAAAAAGTCAGATAATAGGCAATATAGGGTTTTGTTGGATGTGAGGCGATATTTTTCTTCATTTGAACCATTATTAACCTATTATGTATAATACTATTTCGGTGTTAAAGTACATAATTAATAATAATATATTAGCGGATTAAGGTTAGTGTGTGCTCTTCTGTCAGTTGAGAACGATAGTATTACTATATATAGGAATGTTTGAGAGTGCGAGGAGAAAATTGTACTCATTTGGCCACCACCACACATCGATGGACTGTGGATTAAAAATTAGACTATAATTTAATAATTAAATACTAATACTGCGATCTCAAAATGACTTCCTCCAATCTGTCTTAAAGCAGTAAGTTTTATAGTAGGTATATAGAAGCAGTAGTAATAGGTTATAGAGCATCGACTATAAATAATAATATTTATAATCAATTGTTATAGTAATACATAAATGCACCGTATAAACACTATAAATGTATATATACGATCTCATCAGTCTTATTGGGTTAGACTATATTATTATTATTATTATAAAGGTATCTGTTATTATTTATCATGCAATAATAACAATAGTTATTATTATATCTATTATACTGCAACAAAGAAACCATTGTCTGTGTCGCTGGAAAGTAGAGATTGTATGTATGTAGTATGAACGATGAGTGGTGGCAGTGATGTTATTTATTAAATACGCGCTTCGCTCGGAGGTTGACTGGCTTTCAGACCTCTGCCTGTCCAGCGGACATCTTCTTTACCGGGCAATGGTGACGTGCCATTGTCAATCCCATTGGTCTTAGTCTGCTGAACGTTACCGACCACCACAAGGGCTGATGCTATCGCAAGACCTGTGTAAAACCACAGTTATAAATAATAAAATAAATATTAAAGATGTAATAAAATATTTAGTCTGGAGAATTATTGCTTGTGTTTCATATTTATTACTTATATATTTTAGGTTCTGAGTGAAGAGAGGAATAATGTATTGGTTTTATTATGTGTTTTTGTCTTTTTTTTCTCTGTACAGATATTTTGCTCCGATCATCAATTTTAGGGTTGGTATCTGGTATCAAATTTTATCTCCTATTGAAGCGTTAGGAAGGCTATTATCTCATATTTTTAATAATAAATAAAAACTGCAATAATTACACTATAACGGTTTCTGTTATTTTCGATTTTGTTGTAATTTAATTAAAAATAATCGTAGACTTGAAAAATTCACTTATATTGGTACTTTTTAGATTTCTAAATGTAGTGTGATTTAAAAATTATTCTAACGTTTTATGACTTATTAATAGTTAATTAAAATGTTTAATGTTTTACGTGGATAACAATTTTTTTTGTCTTTACAAAACTACTAAAAAAATTGAAACGAATAAACATAGACAGTTGTAATTTATTTTGTATATACAAATTAATATAATTTTAAATTTAAATTTATCAAAACATGTTTTGCCATACTTTGTTCAGAATTGATTTTTGTATGCAATGACCTATTGTTGCATACATATATAAACTAAATTACCCTATTATTTATATAAATCTTAACTTCCTACCAATGATGCGAAGTATGTACACTTTTTTTAATATTTATTTTAGGTATAATATTTCAAATATATAGTTTATATTTTTGAGTATCAATTAACCAACAAATAATTTTTTCCTTAATAATATTAGATTTATGTTAACATACCCGAATTGCTATGTGGTGTGAACCTATCATTGCCTGTTGGCTGCCGGACCAGCAACGTCAGCACAGCTGCCCTGTTACCGGCGCAAGGTTCTAATGCTACAGGATTTGGTACGTCCTATGGACACGTGATTGTTACAAATTAATAAAATTGCAAGCAATTTGAATAACTCAACAACAAGTATGTGGCATACTCACAATTTTACGTTTTCTCAAGTTGCTCGAAACAGAGATGGTTGGTATCTGATTACCTAATACAGTATTACGTTTTTCAATTTCCACTTGGACCACTGAAAACGGTCTGCTGGCCATCTGTTCCATTTCCACAAACATTCTCTACAAAAACAAAAATATTATCATTATACAATTGGTTTTACTCTGTGTTAGTGCTATGAT
The DNA here is from genome assembly GCA_956483605.1 of Tuberolachnus salignus. Lineage (NCBI taxonomy): Eukaryota > Metazoa > Arthropoda > Insecta > Hemiptera > Aphididae > Tuberolachnus > Tuberolachnus salignus. Next base: position 47,100,181 of record OY101429.1, on the reverse strand, counting down.
TTTGATTTTTGATTTTGTAAATTCAAAATAATTTCACCAGTATGTATATATTATAAATAAATCTTACTCTCAAGCAGTATTTATTAATTATAAAATGACCTACCTGTCTTCTTCGATACATATCGTATTTCTGTTTTAGTTTCCACAATATAGCAGCTACTAACAACAGTAGCAAAAAACATCTGTAACAATACAACACAATTTCCCAAAATGTTATTAATAAATAATTAGCCTTATTAATTTAACTATCATTCAACAATTGTTGAGGATGTTATCTTGGTTTAGATAATTTGGATCTTAATTATTATTATCCTGGTCCTGATGGTCTTCCTAATGTTCTCTCCTGTGTCACTGTGCCACTATTCCATTACAAATATAGATTTATATTTCTATTAAATCTATTTTAAGTTAATCAGTGTTGTTTAAAATTTAAGAGAAACTCATGCAATTTTTCTATTACTAACTTGTTTAAAAATCTTTTGAATCATAATCCTCCAATCTCGCATGAAGTTTTCATCTCAGGAGTTATCCTAGTTAATTTAATACCAGGGAGAACATTAGATTTTTTTTATTCATAATACTAGAAAATATAATATATGTCATAAACCCCTATTTTGTGCTCTAGTTAAATAATTGACTGAATAATAAGTTATATAATAATAAGTTTTTTTAAATTGAACAGTGCCTAAATATATGATAGTTTTTTAATACATTTGGATTAATCAATAATTTCTATTTTCAGATAATTTACATATAAAGGCAAGATGGATTATTTAAAGTTTAACTATACATTTACTATTTTTCTGTATATTGACAGAAAAATTGAATTTGCTAATGTTTTACTAAATTTATTATTTAAATAAAGAAACATCTAACGGTATATAACAATAATAAATGTATTAAGTTATATAGCTTATAAGTATAGTTAGTATATAGAGTTATAAGGTTAGTGTAAAACATTTCCAAGAGTAATAAAATAAAAAAAAACCATTTCATTGAGCGGTGGTGAAAAAAACAAAGATAGTAAATTGGATGATTGGATAATGCTTAAGTTCATTTTTTTATCCATATTGGAAAAGCTACAGACTCTGTACAATCTGTTTTAAATACATGCAAATGCCCAAATATATTAACAAACACAAATTCAACTGATCCAGGTTCTACATCTTCTTGAAAGCCCATTGAATAATAAAAACAAATTGCCTTTATATATAACTTTAGAGAGTTTAAAATATAAATACTTATTTTAACAAGTTATAATTCTAGCTTTAATTGTTCATTGTTACCTAAATAATATGTCATGGTCAATAGTGGAGGAAGTACAGATGGAAAAAATAAACAAAATCCAAGTTTATGCAATTAATTTTCAGTAGTGGAAAGTACAAGAAGAAAAATAATATTTTTAAAAATACAGAAATAATAATCTATTATTAAACTGCTCAGTGATGATTAATTTAGATCTTAATTCAATTAATAAGAAATTAATAATCATAATAGTGTTGGTTATGTGATAGTAGAAGTAGTAGAAGAAGAGTACATTCCTTGTGAGGCCCTGAAAAAAAAAAAAGAATCTAAGTTTGAAATTAGTGGCATGGTTATGTATAAAAATGATTGAAAATGTCCAGACGAGAAAAAGATGATATTTTGTGGTATATTCTAAAATCTTAGTTTTTCAACTGATTTACCTTTTTATGGTAAATAACAGAAATTTAAATTGTATTATTATTTATTTATTTTAAAACTTAGTTGATGAAAATAATCTAAATTAATATTTTTAACAAAATGAAAGACTGCAATACTTATCATAATGATTAATGACACTTCAGATTTATGCAACAATTATTTTTTTAATTAAATTAAATTTTATTAAGTATAGTTATCAATGCGTTAGGTAGATAATTACCAAAAATAAAACATTTAAGTTTTAGAATTTTTTTTTGTTTTTAGTGATTTCTAATTCATAAAATTAATTTTACTATTCTATTTTTGATTCTGAGCAGAGCGAAAAGCTATTATATTTCATAATGACACTAATTTTACAGTTTGGAAAACATTTCTAGGGAGATAACTCATCCAAAAATGAATTTATAAAAATAAAAATATTATATATCATTGTAAAATTATAAGCTACCATGTATTACTAAAATAATAAATTGATAATCTATTTAAATTTTTCAATAAAATTGTACCTAGCTGTATTTAAAAAAAAAATGTCATAAATATTGTTACTGATAATTTGATTAATAGAAATTGCTTATTATCTCTTCTAAACTTAATAATTTATTTAGTCTGGCGGTTTTAACTGTAATGGTTATTGAGCCATCAATTTGAAGTTTTCAGAGTATTGTTTCACAACTAACATTAACATGAACATATATTTAAATACTATATAAAGCCAATTTGTTATGAAAATAATAATGTATTAAAAGTGTGAAATTATTCTTAATTGAGTGCCAAATAGAACATGATATAATATGAACATTTTTTGCAATTGACATAGTAATGATACTTCATATTAAACATGTCATTAGTATTCAGTATTATAAGCATATTTATTATTATTATTATTTTTTTAAATAACATTGATTAAACCTGATATATTATAATTTCATTAATGAAATGCCTTTATTTATATAAAGGTTTAAGAAAGTGTAAAATAATAGTACTGTAAGTGAATACTAACGATGAGAATGTGATGAAAAACTGTTGGAGATTCAATTTTGGATATTGAGAAAACGATATCTGTATCCAAAGTGGAGGCTTGAAATCGTAAACATAAACATAAAATGTGGTTAGCGACATATTACTGTCAGTGCCAAATATGTAATCAGATTTCAAAAATTTGGTCCTGAAGTTTGTGCAGTTTTGTAATGGTAATAACATCTTTTCTTGTCCAAACGCTATACATCCAAAAACAGAAACACAACATATTAGCAAAAATTGCATAGGTTTATACATTATAAATCAGTGTTTTTCAACTAAAGGGCCTCTAGCACATAAACCAGCTCGTAATTCGCAAATCTGTTAAGCTAATTAAGGATTGACAACATAATTTCAAATCAAAAACAAAGGTCATAAAATTTAAAAATATAAATCTATATAAACTTTATTGTACATTTATACCCATTATTTTAAGTTTGTAATAATAATGATAATAATAATAGTAATAACAATAATAACAATGGTATTTATCACAATATATTCAAAGAAATGTTTAAAGGTATAACCGATTGTCAAAATTTTGGTGACATAAGAGTTTTTTTACTATAAAAGGTTGAGAAACACTGTTTTAAATATCTGAATGTGTACCTGGTCTAACGGTGATGTTCATTTTGGCCGTCACTGAACAAGTGATACTAAAATCAGCATCAACATCAGACTTTGATGGTGAATTCTGGAAATTGATTTGCGTGAATCTCAAATCATCCTTTTTTGATAAATTGAATGTAAATTGATAGTCTATAGTCAGATCATCTGCGAAAAAATAAAAAAATTAATAACTTATTTTTAAGATAAAGTATTTTCTAAAAGGTCAGTGTTAGATATGGATATTTGTGGTAGTAGGTACTTTTAGTAGTTACTTCCTAATTATTAAATAATACTTTGACTAATTTCGTGCTAATTAATTATGCATTTAAAAGTACATAATTCATATATATGTCTTTTTAAAAATCTTCACGGTTTAAATACAATTAGTCTTAAAGATCATTAAATATCAAAACAAATAAAAATTGAAGTTTTAATAACTGTTACCATACAATTTTAGTCAGTACTATTGATTATCACATAATCATGAATAGTTTTTATTAACATGGTCTCAGATTACCGATTTAATTCTAGTAAAAATTAGCAACTGTCTTGCTGGAATTATGATTGAAGGCAAGAAAGAAAAATATAATATGTGAAAATACTTAACATTTTAAGCACTACTGATGAATGTCTATAAAATTTTTTACTTACAAAAACAAGAACCATGATTAGACGGATCTCCTAGATAATGGTTATTTGTGTCACATTTTTCACAATTGTCACCAATTATTCCTTTTGTCGTACAATAGCATTTGCCATTATCTGAATTACAATGATTCCCTTGGTTGTTACAATGGCACTCTACATAAAAATAATAATTTAATATCAAGATCAAATGTTGATAATAAATTATAATTTACAATTGATTATATGCAAATACGTTTTAACAATGTGCAGTAATAATAACAATAATAAACAAATTTATTTGCACACATAATAAATTACCTTTACATTCACCACCGTTGACCGGGGTTCCGTAAAATCCCTTGATGCATGTCTCACAATTTTGACCTTCCGTGTTGTTTAAACATGGGTGTATACACACATCAGTATTGTTCATGCAAGTACTGTGGCCATTGCACTGGCAAGCTATGTAAATAGTAAACAAGTGTTTTTTTATATAAAATTAATAGTAAAAAAAAAAATGTAAATAATTATTGTGCATTTATACGAGTTTCATTTATTGTAATCACATCACTATTACACATTGTACTATTAAATAGTTTAATATGATTATATGTATAGACAGACCATTAGGCCCAAGGAGTGTTAGATATGCTTTCCAGCTATACCTGAATATGCTAAACTTATAATTTAAAAATATATTTAGCTATAAATTGCTGTTATATGCAACTACAGACATTATATTTTGGGATAAAGGTGATAGGGTATAACATATTGAATATCATACAGCTGTAAAGGCGGGCCCATTTAAATGTGCATGCATTATAATTATAGATTATGTATAGGCACAATTTCACCCCAACTTGCATGTGTGACCACACTGAATGTTCCATTTAGTTGTATAAGTCTAGTTACTCCATACAATTTTGTTTAAAAATTCAATAGTTTTAAACTAATTTAAAAAAAAACACTGAATATCTCCACAAAAAAAAAAAAAAAACATTTACATTGAATACAAAATGTCTTCCAAAATTTTTTAAGTCAGTTAAAAGTGGAGAACTAAATGATCATTAAATTGAAAGATTTAATAATAATATTATATACTCACTCGGACAATGTGTAAAATACCATTTATTGTTCGAGCATGATTGGGGAGGCGTATTACCGCCCGCCATGCATGATCCCAAACCAGTACCTGACCCGTCATCGCACCAACCACATTCAGGGTCGTCACGGCAGTTTACACAAGTCTTGTAGAAACTACACTGAGAGTTTCCTAAAAATACATCAATTGTTTTATAGATGCTAACAATAGCTTAACTATATACTCTGTACAATAATAATATTATATCATAGGAACATTTGTTTTATGTTTAATGTACTAATTTCATAAAACCATTAATGTATTAAATAAATAATTTTCAAAATAAAAAAGATAATTTTCTGTTACAATTCAGAAGAGAGAGTTATCATTTTTAGGAGTTTGAAGGCTAAAAACTTATTTATTAATTAAAACTAATTTAAATAAGGCAAATATCCTAATTTCATCTTTCTAAAGCTGATTTATTCAGAATTTTATATTATAAAAACCCAAATTTAAGAAAAAATGATAAAGCAAGCAAGTGTACATAAATTAAAATATTAAAAATGAAACATGAAATAAACTAAAATGAATACATTTTGTAACAGTCAATATTGAAATTTGCTTAGTGATTACTGACCTGGTGAAACTCGACAACGGTGCTCATCTGTTGTCCATTCTCGGCACTGGCCATAAGGGAATGAAGATGTGTAGGCATTTTTATCAATGCACCGTTCATTGTTCTGACACCAAATGCATTCGTCTTTTGTACAATTTGTGCACTCTGTATAATGATCACATACACTTTCACATACATCCGGCGACTAAAATAGATGGTCTAAAAATGAATACTTTGTCTTCGAATATTGATGGATTGCAAAAATACCAACCAACCTTGTTATCATATGATATAGTATAGTTTGTAATTGGTGCACACAAAGAAAGTTCAGGATTTGTATTCCAATAACATCCAGTGTGAGTAACGCAAGATTGACAAGAATGAAGATAATTACAGCGCATATTATTATTATTGTCATTTGTACATTGATCACCTGAAGTTATAGGCTGAAAAAAAACAACATTCACATCTTAAAGAATAAAGATATTAAACATTGGTGTCTAAAAAAAAATGTGCACTATTAAATTTATTTAATATTTAAATAAATTATAGTATTTTTTAAATGCAAAAATGTAATTATACAGTAACTTTGTAGGTTATTTTATTATTATGTTTAATATAATTTTTAATTAAAAATGACAACAACCCTCAACATTGTTTTATGTAAGTATATTATATTATTATAAATGTTATGCTTTTAGTTATTATTACACTAAATTATATTTTAAATTCTAAGAGAAGCAAAGAATGTATTGATTTTCCTGTGATGTTCTTTTTTTTTTTTGTCTACGGACAACAAATTTGAGGATTAAGTAATAATTCTGTTTTATAAGCATTAAATGTAAATTTTGATGAAAATTTTAAAATTGTATAACACCATTCCAAAACATAATTATCCAAACTACACTCAGAATCATTTTTCGTTATCAATGATTTGCGTACAGATAAAAATTAAATTCCCTTACCTTCCCAACTTCTCACCTACGACAATGGCCCACCCATAGTGCGAAGTATGTTTAGTATTTTATCAAATATATTAACTTCCGAAATTTATTTTAATTTATGAATTTTTGGGTAATATAAAACCTATATATTACCATTGATTATAAAAAAAATTATGTTTGGAATACCTGAAATTATTTAATTTAATGTTTAATGAGCAAAGGCCAAAAAAAAAATATATAGACCATGAATCATAAACGCTTGAAAAATAAACACAAATAATAATACACTTACACGTTCAGTACGGTATGGAATATCATCTCTGGTTATTTCTGTGGTGCATTGTTCTATATCATGAATACAGGAATTTAACAAAGGACACCAGCCACAACGATGAGTATGAACGCATGACTCGCAGGTAGTTTGCTGATTGCACTGTACATATATTCCTCTGACTTGGGACTTACTTTCATCTAAACAACGGCTGTATATTTGTTTTAAATTTAAACCATATTTAGTGTCTACTTTATGTGTTTAATAAATAAAAAACATTACCTATAAGATGCTTCTAAATATAAAGTAGGTTGAATTTCAGAAAACGGTAAACAAATAGCTTTTATATTATCCCAAACGCATTTGACACCAAAATGGTGGCTGTTTAAACAATTAGTGATCATATTATTTGATGAACAATTTCCAGGAGAAAATCTAAATACAAAAAATTGTAATCGTTAACATTGCACTCTATTTCACAATAAAAAGATAATAAAAAAAATTGTATTTTACTTGAGAATATCGTTGAGCATTTGACCATTAAAACCACCATATATATACGTTGACTTTTCAAATGTTATGGCAGAATGTCCAAATCGCATGAGACTGGTAAACAAATTAGTAGGCAACGCCATTTGTGTCCAAGAATCACAATAGGTGTCGTACAGTAATGGTTGTGCAGTATAACATTGCCCACCAGATGACACCAAATTTACTCCGGTATCATTGTGTATGTTTCCACCATATACCAACATTAAACCACCAGTAGAACTCAACATTGAACCACTGTGTAAAAACCTACCACTAGGACCATTACTCATTAAATACCTGTTAAAAAAACAAACAAAAAATAAAAATGATAAAATTTATGGTGTCTGACAAGTTCAAATTTTATCTAATTTATTAAATTTTGTTTAAGTTATTAAAAGTAACTATTTATTATTATATCTATGGTTGAGAAACAACCGTTATGTATAAATAAAATTGAAATTCTCTTACAATATACTATATTTTTTTAATTTATAATTCAACTGTAACTGTTTAATAATAAATGTCTATACAAATTATAAAACTATTAAATTTCATACTCTTAAATAAAAATAAAAATAATTGACTATAAAAAAAATCTAAAACTAAAAATTAATTTGAACAAAATCTCAATTCCAATAACAAAAATAATGTACATATGTTAAATTACCATGTATTGGAATACGGATCATAAGCATAGAGTTTTGAGGATAAAGCCGATTGTAGAGGACTCATTGACACATAACCACCATACACAAGAATACGTTCTGTCACAGGATCCCAGGCAGCACTGTGACCATATCCACCTTTCACTGGAAACCCTTTTGTTTTTACAATTGCCCACTCTCTAGTACCTGTGAGAAATAATAATACAAAAATAAATAAATTTTTTTAACTTGACAGATACAATAGAATACATTTTAACGAACAAATCTACTTTACCAGAGAACTTTTTTTTTAAATTTTATGTTGATTACAAAGTTGCAAATATTTTGCATCATACATACCTGTATAAGAAGTAATAGATCTTTAAAAATAGTCTGTATTGCAACACAGAGAATATGACAAAATCCCAAAATAGAAATACAAATCCCTATTATAGGCACAAAAAGTAAAAAACTAAAATGCCTTTAATTTATACAAGATACATACAGAACAACAAAATTAGCAGTACTACATGTTATCTTTAAACATCTATAACATCTAAACTAAGTACGAGTAATAGAAAATTGTTGTAGATTCATAATCAGTTAATAATTGATTATGACAATTGATTAAAAATAGGTGTCCAGTAAAGTAGGATTATACCTATTTTATTTACTATTAAATTACTATTATACTTATTGATGACATACCAAAATAATATTCTTGAACAAAATTCAAAAATCCATATGTGGGAGAATGTCCAAATATAATAATCATTCGTTCGGTCACATATTTAGAGCCAGATAACTGAGATATGAAAGGCGGTACTAAAGTTGCAGTGTGTCCAGCACTACGTAGTGGTCCACACAAAGCTTGATTTGTAAAACCAATGTTCATATGGTTACGTTCACATTTGCCAGTATTGACTGTGACATTTTCCCAGGACTTAGCACTTATGTCATAAGCCCACAATTCATTACACACTATACCATCTTCTTTTACCCCTCCATAAACATATATTTTATCCTAAAAAAATTTAATTTAATTTATCAATTTTTACTATACAATATTCTGAAATGCATTGTTTAAATGAAACAACATATTCACCCCAAATAGCACAGAAGAATGACCATATCGTATAGTTGGTGCTGTTTTAATTACATGAGGAGTTTCCCAAACATGACCTAATGGTAATTTTTTTTTAAAAATGCTGTTGTCTTTTGGATAATAAGAGATATTGATAACTCACCGTTGAAATCATAAACATATAACATATGTCCTTTTTTAAAAGACTCTCCTCCGACAATATACATTGAGTCTTGCCAAACAACAGCTGCATGAGAAGCTGATCCCTGGGGAACAAAATCACTTGTTTTCAATACCTCCCAATATCCATGCTCAGCTACTTGGCTACAGTCATCACCTACAAAAGAAAACAAACAATTATCTGCATTGAATTAAATACAATATGAAAAACTTATAATTTACCTTTGTATTTTGGATTGCAGACACAACGGTGCTGTTCCTGATCGCACACTCCATTACTGGCTGTACACTTATTCGGACAAATTGGAATATGACAAGCTTCACCAGTAAATAAAGCATCACAGGTACATACAGAGTCTATACAAATTCCATTTCCTGAACATTCTTTAGAAGAAGTTGTACTCGGACAAGTGTTTAAACTAAAATATTTTATATATCTATTATGTATGCTGAATTAATAGAAATATTGTATAAATAATAAGTGTTTGTGTTTAAATACAAAAACTAAAAAACAGCACACCAAAAACAATGAATATACATTTTATGTTTAATTATTCTGTATAACTAATTTAACAGAATAAAATGTATTTACAAAAGCAAACAAAACCTAACCTAACTCTAGATTATAGTTATTACAGTCTGTACAATAAATAAGAAATAATTATCAAAACCAAATACTAAGTTTATATTTTGTATTATTATTATTAATTAATCTTAATAATAAAAATAAATATTAATGTTTTTAGATATATATGCCATGTTTACAAACTATACAAGATTGTAAGAAATCAATACATATTTCGTATAATCTTATTAATAATATATTTGTTTGCTGTATAGAGTAATAGATTAAATATACATTATATATTTAATCTACGGTAGAGGTAAACATGTTGTATGAAAATTTACATACCTGTAAGTAATATTGAAACCGGATAAATTATAAGCAATATCACTATAAAAATGTAATAGTGCAAATCCAGAATGAGCAACTATTTCTGGTATACTTTGTAGTGAGTAATCATTTGAGTACATAAGACCACTAAAAAAAATGTACATAAAATTCAAACAATATATCTATTAAAACAATTCTGTACATTCTTTGCCTATAAAATGTACAAACAATACATACCTATAAACACCAAGGAGTGGAGAGTGAACACTGTCACCGTCGTATATGTATAAGTGATCCCAACCACATTCTGTGATAAATTCTTCAAAATGCAGTCTTATTGTGGAATTGGTAGAATTTCCAGCTTCAATTAGCCAACTACACTTTACATCTAGTGAGTAGTTACCAACACCATCAGAAATGTGACCCGAAGTTCCATTTAATCTGAAATAAATTTTGATTTATGAGTAATAAATATTTTACATACATATCTATATATACTATTTTAGAATCTGAGTAGATCAGGACGGAAAGTTTAGAATGATGTACTTTTTTTCTTGAAAATAACAGGAACACGCAAAACATCTGAAAATATTTTAGCCTGGACAAGTAATTTAGCAGAACCATATTTTAGCCAATAACTATTTTTCTTATTTATAATACAATATATTTTTCAGCCAAAATACTGTCTGCTGAAATATTCTCAGTTGTAGGTGGGGAATTGAGGAGGTAGGATATAGATGAAAATTTAATTTATGCATGTACACAATGATAAATCACTGCTAACAAAAAATTATTGTGAGCGAAGGTCAAAAATGTCAAGTTCAATTAACATAAAAAAATTGCAATAATTTATAACCTTTAAATAAACTACTATTTACCATGTTTTTTTATTTTAAATTGTTGAGAATTTTTATGAAACCAAAAACGTTGTAACCACATAAATCGGAAAATATGAAAATGTCATGATTTTTACAAAATCTGAACTTTATTCACTTATATAAAAAAGTAACAAATTGAAGTTAATTTTTTTTTTTTTTACAATTAAGTACAATTAATTTATGGAATTTTATATCAAATTTATGTGCATTTTCGGTGGGCCAAAACAATATTTTATTCACATAAAACCTAATAAAATTAGAAAATTTCAAAATATTTTGAACATTTGACCACGTCTAGAAAGAGGTAATATAAGTACTTAATAAAAATGTCAGGTCTCTATGATTATTTTTAAATAAATTACCACAAAAAAAAAAAAAAGTAGGCTACCAAATAAAGTAGTCTACATAGGTTGTATAATCATAATTTGCCAAATCATTAATAATGTACTTTTTCTAAAATTCAAACCGTGTACAGGAAATGGTGAATACGGAATATTGATGTTCCGAATAGCGCATTAGTAAATAAAAAATTGTCAATACAACAACTGTCTCTATAGTTATTCAAATTGACAGTTGAATGAATAATAACAATTTTATAAAAGATACTGTACATGGGTGGGAAGTTGGGAAGCTGAAATACAGAGAAAAATTGAATTTGTATCTGTACACAACGATAAACCCCATTGTTAACAAAAAAGATTTTTAACTAAATTACAACAAAAAAAAAAACAAAATTAGGCCACTGATAAGCTAGGATATAGAGAGGAATTTAATTTATATCTGTAAACAACTATAAAGCATTGTAAACAAAAAACACTGCTGAGTAAGTTTGGTTAATCATGATTTAAAATGCCATGATTTTTTTACAATTTGAACTTTAAAAAGTTATAAGAATTACAAAAAATGGAAAAGAATTGTTGTTTTACGGTCATTTTTTTTCTTTTCTGTTTACCATTTCGTACAACTTCTGTCAAATTTGTTCGACTTTTTTTGTAAAAGCCAATAGAATTTAAACAACATTACATAAAATAAACTTAAAAAAATAAACTAGAAAATTTCAAATGACTATAAATAGCAATGACAATTACCAAGATTTTCTAAGTGATTACCAAACATTTCTACACTGACTTCCGTTAGTGATATATCCTGTGAATTTTATTATTAATCAATTTATCTTATGTTCTATATTTTGACACATGTGTATGGTTTTTCGTTTTACAATGTTTGATTAGAATACATATTATTACTTTAGAAAGAAGTCCAGAAATGAAATAAGTTATTATTATTATCTTTCTAAGTTAATCAATTAAGCTAACTAATATAACTATTTGTTATTTATGAGGAAGATATATTATTTTATTAGTATTAAGTAATAGATAAAATACGGTACATAACTAATTCATTTAGAAATTTGATTGAAATAATAAACGGAATTAAACACAAACTATAAGCATATTTTACAAATGGAAAAATTATTTTAATTCAAATGATTTAGACCTAAAATTGAGGAAAACTTGAATACCTATGGGATGTTTTAATTCGGAGTGTGTTGCTAAGTGGAATTAAAGGAAAAGCCATATTGAAGAGAATTCTCGCGTTCGAATTGCCGTGTTATGGAACAATACTAAATTTAAATTAAGTTAAGAATAATACACCTAAATTTTTAATGAGTTATCAAATTCAAACTTACCGATCACAATTAGGCCATACGGGAATAATAATATTGAACCTACAAGTACCCATAGGCCATTTTTGTTTTGACTGAACCGAAATGGTTGTAATCAAAATGTGCTAATTAGAGATTTGGGTAAATTACAACGACAACACTTTTGTTTCAGCACAATTGGAGGTGGCTAAACCGTGTCTCTCACGTTGCCAGACTACAGGAATGTACGAAATGTACGTCGGTGGCCACCACGGAAGACGGTGTCCTCCGACGTATCCAACGCACAGATACACACAGAACACACTCGAAGACGCTGCTGTGTGACATGTCCGTATACACTTACTTGACTTTTCCACCGCAGTACTGGCACTGGGGGCCTTGCCATCCGTCGTTACACTGGCAGGTCCCGTTCAGGCAAATCCCGTTACCGCACTCGATGTCTTTGCACACGTCCGGCGAATAAGCAACAGACGCCAAAACGGACACAAGCACAAACAGCGTAACGGTGAAATCAGCGGCCGTCGTCCGTTTCCGCCGGTATTTGGACTTAAATAGGAACAGACACAGATCTACCGAAGTTTTCATAACGTGCGGAATGTCGCCAGTCGTGTCGTCCACAAGACGGAATCCGGTGAGTTTGTTGAAGACTAAATAGAAGCAGAGAGATAGAAAAAGAGCAAGAGAAGTGATTTAAATGATTTAATTTTTTTTTTTTAACTATTATTTTTTATATTTATTATTGTTTACGTTTTTATTACCGTGTCCCGAATATTGGGACCGTCTCCGACGACTTGTGTTATCTCACTCGGTCACACAATCAGTTCACGTAGTCACATCCGCATGCCGTCACTGTCGCACCTGCGCACAAAACACAATCTTCACGATCCGAGTGATAACAAAATAACAATAATGATAATATCACAGTTCTTATCACACAGTAACTTTTTCGGAATTCACACGTACTCTATTTCCGGTCATGTCAAATATGTAGGACACGGTTGTTGATAATATCAACTGTCGTGTGCAACAGTGGCCCTGCATAGCTATTCCGTATGGGCAAGAGGTCTATAATGACAGTCACGGATCCGAAGGTGGTGAGGCGAAGCGGCAATCGCCCCCTCACCCGTAGACTTTGGTTAATTTTTGTAAACTCCATAACTTTATAACTTTCCTCTATAATCTATGGCATAGACTATGAGTGGTTCCCAATTAGTGGTCCGTGGACCCCCCATGGGTCCGCGCTTGTGGGGCAAGATGAATTAATTGATTTGGTAAATAACGGAACGATAAAAAATATTTTCAACAATAAAAAACTAATTGTTTTTTGGTTAACTATTCAAAATGATCAAAAGCAACTGGCCGAGAAAGCTTAATGATATTTTGATCTCCTTTTGCACAACGTATAGATGTGAACAAGCTTTTTCTACCTATTGTTACATGAAAATCAAATATCGTAATAGACTTAATATTGACGTTGATTTAAGAGTGAATATCAAGCATACAGCCGAACTTGGACGACATTATGAACAAAAAAGAAAGGTTTCACTTGTCTTATAAAGTTCGAAAATCAATGTAATAATTAATTTAAGTAACTTATAATTCAATTTTAAAAAGTAATTGATATAATGTATGTAAAGTAAAGTTTTAAATCAAATAAATTTCTTTATATAATTACAAAAAGGTATGTAAAGTTAAAATATATATAACCATTTATTTTTCATTTTTATATTTAAATAAAATTGAAAAATAAGTAATTACAAAAAGGAAGTCCTTGGACCTAAGGTTTAGCTAGGGGTCCGTGGCTTCATACTAATTGGGAACCACTATACTTCTATAACAAGACAAATTTAAATGCAATTGGGCTAATATTTACTATGGGATTTTCCGGTTTTAACGTGTACGACGATAATCGATTCAGGTACCTCAATTTGATTTAATTGGTGTTTTGACCAAGATTGCCCCCCTCCCAATAAATAAATTCTGGATCTGCGCCTGTATAGGGGAGGGAATCTTAATTGAACAAGTAATAGGTTTATAGTATCGTTAAACACACATACATTTTCAGGTAGAAATCGGTACCTATAGTACAATACTACATAATTTGTAATTTTGTAAAAATATATATATTTATTTATTTATCCGCATTTAAAGAATCTTATATAATTAAAGAGTAAAGAACCAAATTGGGTTTAGGTTTTTGTCGATCATTGAGCCTAAGATATAATAATTGGCGCGTTGATAAGCCATGCTAATAGAAATGTATAAATCATAAATGAGATATGAAAAAAAAATATAATTCAGCGAAGATATGACACCCTCATCCTCTCGTGCCTCTGCCCCCTTAGTCTGCAGATTTACATAGGTATTTTTGGGGACCCGTAAAATATCCGATATTTTTTCGAACAGTTATTCTATTCGAAAAATATATTGTAAGAATAATATTTTATCCGAAACGTATTTTCACCGAATATAAATGCAAAGAAAACATTTTGACAGAACAACACATTTCATCCGATAATATTCTGGTCAATAATGCAGCCGAAAAATTATAAGAAGCCAGCCAATAATATCGCTAGCACAATTTAATAGGTTTATCATTAGGCGGAACATTTTTCGTATCTAATATTATTTTTATATAAAATACTTTTACGTACAAATATTTTACGGATAGAATGCGTTTTCATTTTAAATATTTTCGGATTTTTTATAAGTCACCGAATTTCTTTACAGATAAAGTTTGAAAAAACACAACACAATCGTTCGGTTTTTAATACTTATAGTAGCGGTTTCTAAACATTTTTCCATCGCGGCACATTATAATTAGTTTCTATAGGTCGCGGCACACTTTGGATAAATATTGGATAGAAAACAACTACAAATGTTTCCATTAACAGCAGATATTAATCCATATGGAGAAGTAACGTCTGTTTTGACTATTAACCGCCTAATAATTAAAAAAAAAAAATTGAATAATCATTGTTTGTTGACGAATATGATTGGGTACGAAATCCTTTTGCAGTAACATCAGATGCTATATTTCATTTAAAATTAATTAAACAAGAACAACTTTTGGAACTTCAAAATAATCGTTCAGTAAAATTATAATTACAGTAAAAACAATAAATACATTGTTACCAATTCCAACAACATACCTTTGCGAACTTGGTTTTTCCGTACTGACCAATATTAAAAATAAGAAACGTGAACGACTTCTATCAGTTGAACAAGAAATACGAGTATGTTTATCGTCAATCCCTCCTCGAATTGAACTATTATACAACCAGTATCAAGTACATAATAAAATTGTACTTATTTAGATTTAGAATTTAAAATTTAGATATTTAGTTTAACATGTACACTATTTTTTTTTACATAATTAAGTTAGTTAAAATAAATATTCAAGTTTTCACGGCACACCCTTTGGAAAACACTGACTTATAGGTACCCTAATTCTTTTTTAAATTGGATTTTCCTATTGTCCACGAACGACGTCTAATTTCATTTATTTTGGGTTGGTATCAGTGGCGTGTTTGTAAACGGCGCAATTGTCCCCGGAGCGTCGATGAGATTTCGAAATGAATAGTCGAAAAGTCAGCCAGGAGAGCCGACATCGTACGGCTCGCTGATCAGCGTTACCGCGATATACTCCGTTCTCACGAACTCCCGAGTAAGTTATGAGCTCCCCAATAGTGGTTAAGGTTCGTCTGCATGCACCTTAGCTCCATCATGACGTTGGGTCTGGCTGCGACGGTGAGATAGGACGCCTCACCGATTATCATCCCTCCGGTTTGGAGGTGTCGCTCCTTTTGTTGGGAGGCCCTTCCATCGGCCTTTTGCGATCAATATTTTAAATTTGGATGGACAAAAACCTAATCTAAAAATGTCGTCGGCGAGGCGGCGTTGACGTACGCGGGCTCTAACAGGTAGAGTTTTGATGATATGCGGTAATTTTTAGTTTCTGAAAACAAACTTGAAAGCTCCAAGAGAATGTCTACAATCATTGAGTCCGGTCTCAAAATATGTTTCCCGCTGTGGTAAGCCGACGCAATGCCACACTGTGTATACGTAGTGAGCTATATTATCACACAGTTTTCACGAAACGACGCGTACATACCCATTTGTAATATTGTTTCGCGCCGTCCATATTTCGTAATTATATTTTGTATTTTATATTATGTTTTTTTTTTTTTTAAATCATAGAGAGCAATTTCAGCGATGATGAAGCTGGGTAAACAGGACCAACACCAATCAAAAATAATAAAAGTGGAAAAGTGAGTTTATAAAAGTATAAAAAAAAAATATATAATTTGTTGTATTATAATTTATTACGTAATTTCTTTTTCGAATATTTTTATTAAAATATATTATAAGACTTAAATATTTTTATTTCAGATTGTAAATACAGCTAAAAGACTGTAAATTGTAAACATGTATAAAGCAAATTTGCAGGCAGATCCAGATAAGTCTATAGGACAAATTAAATAAATAATTTCGGTCCAATTAGGTGTTAGTGAACGCACAGTTCATAAAATAATTACGAAGTATATTGAAACAAAGACGGTGAATGCGCCAATTCCAAAACGTTACAGAAAGTCTTCTATGGACCAATTTGCTAAGTTAAAATTCAGTAGTTGGAAAATAGGGGAGAAGTATTGGACCACCGTATTGTTATCCCACAACTTCTCCTTATTGTTAAACTTTAAAGCCACTGAATTAATATTATGTCATTGATGAATTAGTGAAAGCCAATATCCATATCGTATTAAGACTTCCACTATATCACTGTGAACTTAATCCTATTGAACTGGCTGGGTCATCAGTGAAAAACCACGTTTGGATAAACAATAAAACATTTAAACTTCCGGATGTAAATATATTGATACTAATTGCTACTCATTGTGGGCATAAACTGTGTGGATGCGGATATGAGGAAGAATTTTTTAAAACATCGAAAAGGAAGAAGACAAATTGTACGAAATCGACTTTATTGTTGACGAGGTTTTGACAGCGGAGAGAACAAATTTATCGATTATAATCACGGGAGACACGTCAGAGACGTCATCTTATTCAGATTAAAATACAAATTATTTTTTAAAATGTCCTTATAATAACAATGACTTTTTAATTTTTGTAATTACTTAATTTATTTATATATTAATGTTTTTTTATATAATAGTTATGTATAATTATAATTAATTGTGTTTATATTATTATTATCAAAAGAC
Source organism: Tuberolachnus salignus (assembly GCA_956483605.1). NCBI lineage: Eukaryota > Metazoa > Arthropoda > Insecta > Hemiptera > Aphididae > Tuberolachnus > Tuberolachnus salignus. Next base: position 47,082,230 of record OY101429.1, on the reverse strand, counting down.
ATTTGGTAGCAATTGTATACTCGACATATAAATATAAAAAGCGTAAAACTATAAAAAAAAATATATACGCGTGATTACGTATAATATAATACACGCCTGAACGATATGTGTATGTAAAAGGTAAACATAGAAAAAAGGTTTTGTTATTATTACCGTCTGTATTCACGACGGCCGCCGCCGACAGCACCGAACGTCGATGGCGTCCGTACAATGTCGACCAATCACAGAACGTCTAGATCAAGCCCGGGGGGGGGGGTCCGATCGTTATCGGTGGCTCAGTTAGCATGCGCGAGTTTGGGCATTCTGAATGGGATATCGATCGATAATGCTACAGGAAAGTTCTTTTGTCGTTTTTTTTATTGGTACGAGTTTTCTGGTTGAATACTCGTTAATAGACACAAAGAAAATAAAAATAAAACAAGACGGACCGTGATCAATATCCTATATTAGTATATTAGAATTGAAATGATTGATGACCGGGAGAGGGGGAAACGAGGCCTCAAATTCGTATCACAAAAGCGCTAACGAATATCCGTGTCTATATTATCTATAAATTGTAGGCTTTACATCGGTTGGTCACACCACACGCCGTGATAGACAATAGTCTTATGATACTATAATATTTCGACCGTGCCACACACTGGGTACGCTCTCTACACACTCATTATAATATGTTAGCCAGATAACGTCGACATCGTTGTTCTCGTTATTTTCTGTTTTTTCGTCGGCCTTTACAGTAGAAGGCCGTTAACTCTCGCGTCTACTGGTTTTGTTAGAATTCATCATTCTGCCGTCTTCTGATATCGTTCGCGGTCCGTCCGTACCGTTTACCACGCTTCCCAAGAAAATGAGCGTCGACATGACCGAAGAAGGACAGGTAACAATAAATATTATATTGCAGTAATAAAACGCCATCGCGTTCGAAAAACGGATTGATTATAACTGATATTATTGTTTTATTTGTGTGTGTGTGTGTGTTTGTCTGTGTTTTTCTGACGTGTATCTAGGAAGAGGAGACCGTGGAATACGGCACTTGTGAAGGTCCTGATGCCGTGTATGTAAAACTGATATCCAGTGACGGCCACGAATTCATTGTGAAAAGAGAACACGCGTTGATGTCTGGCACAATTAAAGCCATGTTAAGCGGTCCTGGACAGTTTGCGGAAAACGAAACTAATGAAATAAATTTCAGGGAAATACCGTAAGTGGTCACGTCGTATACGCGTCACTAATTGATTTATTATTAATTCATATGGTTTTTGTAGATCACACGTTTTACAAAAGGTTTGTATGTATTTCACTTACAAAGCTCGTTACACAAACAGTTCAACTGAAATACCGGAATTTCCCATCCCGCCGCAGATCGCTTTGGAATTGCTTATGGCAGCTAACTTTTTGGATTGTTAATCATTCAATATTCAGTTATAAACAAAAAAAAATTTGATATGTCAAAAATCTTAAATACAATAACTCCTCAAATTAGTTCAATCTGCACATTTTTTTTTTCTTAACATAATGAAATAATAGTTATTACTGGTATTATTATTAATGTAACAGAAATTTATATATTAGTCAATATTTTTTTTTTTTTATATAAATTTCGGTTTTTTTTTTATACATAAATATTATTAATTTAGATTTATACACATTATGTTATCAAAATGTCATACTAGATATTTTATATTCTATTTCAACATACATTAAAAACTAATTTGATACGTGGTCATTAAAAATTAATTTTTAGTTATTAAACTATTTACTTTGTGTGTAACAACATTTATGTTTACATATTCTACCCATTCATCTTTAAATGTAGATGTATACTTATCTATGGTTTTCAGTTTTAAGTGAATCCGTAAATTATATATATTTATTAATAATAGAAATTTTATTTAAACTAGATTACTAATGTAATTTTCATATTTATATGAAAACAATTAAATGTATATAATTTTCTTAAAATAGTACAAAATATTCATAAAATAAAACCTAACTTAATGCTTAGCCCCACTGATAAAATATATAGGTTTAAATAAATATTCTCCAATTTTATGAAAGTTGAAAATTATTTTTACTTTTTATTAGTCACCTTAATGATAAGACTTATCCATTAATCTACTGCCTAATACCCATTTAAGGGTAAGGGGTACGAGTGTTTTTATATTGTTTTTGAATGTAAAGTAGCTATATGCTTGACAAAAATGTTGATACAGTAGTCTAATTATTATATGGGTTCTATAAACAAAATCCTAAATAACATAGTTCTTAAAAAATATTTTATTTATATTAATACTACTGCTAGTTACTGAGTATTTCAATTTCAATAATTAACTATGATTTTTTTTTCCTACATTTTGGAAATGCACTTTATATTTATTTTAATTGTTAGATACTTACAGTATTTCATAAAACACATTTGTATTATTTCAAAAATAATTTTGTTTCCTATGGGTTAATACCAAAACAAATGTAATAAATACTTAAATATCCATTTTATGCTTAGTAATATAATAAATGAGTACAGTAATTATAATCAATATACCTATTACATAATGATACAATTTTTTGCGCACATTATATAAATATATCATATTTAATATATTTTAATTCTGATATTATTTTGACATTTTTTTACACATTTTCATTTATAAATAACTATATTTAATTAACTTGTAACTAATTAAAAATTATGAATTAGTACATTTTTTTTAAATTTACCTAGATACTATATATGCAACATAAGTAACTGTTAATATAACAAATATCTTGTAAACACTTATACATTTTCTAATTTGAAGTTTGGTGTATAAGGTGTATAGGAAATGTATTCCTATTTATTCCTAATTATTCCATCCACACGAGTTTTCTTAGTGGAGCCCAGTAATCTAACAAGATATATCTATATATATATAAAAGCGAATGTATAGCTTTATGCATTCCTACACTATTCATCTGATCGCCATGAAATTTTGGGAAGTTGTTGAGTACACTCCTGCGAAGATTTTTGGCATATCCTATCCGTTAATTCGTTCTAGATCATTAATACGTTGCAAGGGAAACTATCGTTGCTTAGTTACCAAAAAACGTAAACAAATTGTTTTGTTATTCTATATATATATATATAAAAGCCAAATATTGCTCACTGATCAACGCTCCGACCAAATTGCTGGACCTAGAGACTTGACATTTTGGTGATATACATCTTATGGTGGGATGATAAAGAATTTTTGGAAACTTCTTCCCTAATGGAGTGCTTGCACATGAATTTTGCCGAAATTCAATTTCCTGGTTGGCTTGGCGACAAGGATGGAAAAAAAAGGTTGGTCACGGACAAGAAAATACTCTTTTAAAAGAGGTTAGGTTGACCCAGCAATGCATTTGCAATGTTATTATGTATTATTGTCCTGCCCATGTCACTATTTAAAAACGGAAAGTGGGTAGTCTATTTTCGTCAAACTAAATGTCTACTTTGTCATTCAATTTTTAATTAAAAAAAATAATAATTTAGGTCACAATTGAATTAAGTCAGAATTTCATGACAAACAAATATTTTTTTTTTTTTCTGTGACATCATTTCATTCATTGCAATACTTTATGATATACGACAGTTTTTATTTTGTTGTCTGACGCGTAAATAAAAAAAGCTGATGGTTTTACGTGTTTTTACTTATTACCATAGATACCCGCACAGCACAGGGATTGCACTACAATATTTTTTTTTTTTTTTTTTTAATTGAATCTACAATCTATACCACTTGGGCACAATAAGAAGATGAGATACAGATAAGTTATATTAAAAAAAAATACATCATATCCTTAATAACATTTATACAAAATACATGACATTTTTGAGAAAAGCAGCCATTAGTAACACTTTCATTTGTAATTTTAATTATATATATTGTTTCTAATTAATATTAATATTTGGTGCCAACAGATCATGGCACCATTTCCGTTTTAACCGTCTCGGGGGGGTTGCCGGGGATTGTAGGATTAGCAAGGTTTTTGACAAGAAGATTGCGATGAATTAAAGTGCGAACATGGAAACGTTTATAATATGTTTTAGCTTCTTTTGAAACTGAAGGCATTTTTAGGTCAATATGTATAGTGAAGTTAGAGACATAGGGAGGGGCATTTAATAATTTGCGAAGTGCAATGTTTTGGAATGTTTGAATTTTTTTAATGTTAGTTTTTTTTTGCGTTTCCCCAAAGCTGAAGGCCGTATGTCCAAGAAGGCTTTAGTAGTGATTTATAAATAAGTAATTTAGTATTGATGTGAGTATATTTATTATTGTTCATGAGGTTTTTTAGTAGGCGTAGGCGTAGGTCTAGATTTATTCTTTTGGTCCTAATATGCTGGGCCCAGGTCAGTCTTTTATCAAGGGTCAAGCCAAGATATTTAACATTCAAAGCACATAGAATTAGAATGTTAAAAATAAAGACATCAGGACAAGGGGCAAGTTTAAAGGTGAACGTCGAATGAATAGATTTCGATTGATTTATTTTAACTCTCCAGTCGGTGTACCACTTTTCCATGAGGTTCAGGTGAGATTGGAGATTTTGAGAAGCCACGAAGGGATCAGAGTGTATAGATAAAATTGCCTTATCATCCGCATAGTCGGCGACCAGTGTATTAGGTGTAGTTGGTTGGTCTGAAGCAAAAATATTGTAAAGGATAGGTCAGAGGATACCACTTTGCGGGACACCAGCAGATATACTGGCTATGGAAGAAAAATCCTCACCAACACGGACTTGAAAGTGGCGATCGGAGAGATACGACTTAATAATAGCGAAATATGTAGGATGAAGAACCTTTTTTTAATTTATAAAGGAAGCCGTCATGCCATACCCTATCGAAGGCCTGCGAGATATCCAGAATTGCGCTTGTACAGTAAAGTGTTTTCTCTAGTGAATAAGAAATGGCGTCAACAACTCTATGAACCTATTGGACAGTAGAGTGAGAAGTGCGAAAACCGAATTGAGAATCTGGAAGAATGGATTTTTCAATAATACATGGAAGGATACGTTTTAGTATAAATTTCTCCAGAATTTTGGCGAAAAATGGGAGTACACTTATAGGTCGAAAAGAGGTTATTGAGTCAGGTGGCTTATTAGGTTTAGGCACTAGGATGATGGTAGAAAAATTCCACAGGATAGGAAAGTATGATAGTCTAAAAATGGAGTTAAATATATGAGAAAGATGAATAAAGGCTTTTTTAGGTAAGCACCTAGCTACTTCGGTAGTAATCAGGTCAAATCCGGGGGATTTCTTGAGGGTGTATTTATTTATGGCAAATATAATATCATTTGGTGTGAAATGTTTTATAGGATTAGATCGCAAGTGAGGGGAGAGTTAAGATAATCTTCCACAGCATTAGTATTGGTTTAAGAGAAAATGTCAGGGTGAGGTTGAAAAATACCAGATAGATGTACTTTAAAAAGTTCAGCTTTAGCAGAGTCAGAGATGACATAACTTCCATCCGGATTTTTAATAGGTAGATTAGAGGTTTTGAATTTACAAATATTTTTTGTCACTCTCCAAAGACTGCCATCTTTTGGTGAGAGTTTAGACAGAAAATTAGAGAAAGTTTCAGATTTATGTTTTGCTAGCACTTTTTTAAGGTGATTTGATAATTTATTGTACTTGTGCTTATGAGAAGGAAGAGGAGTTCGTTGAAAGTAAGCTCTAGCTCTACGTTTTTCTACTATTATACGACGAATGTATTCTGGAAGAAGAGGATTATGAAATGAAGGTTGAGATTTTAGAGTAGAACACCAGATTGAATAAGTTTTGTAAAATTATTTACAGCAAGATCAATTTCATCAGGAGAATTTAGTTTTACATTTAAATTTAGTTGTTGGTTAAGATCATGAAATTTATTTTTATCGGTAGAGGGTTTAAATAATTTAGGAGATTCAAGGCGTGTCAGAGGAGATGCACTTATATTACACTTATATACCGATCTGCAGAGGATTTACAGAAAAAATTGTCCACTTCAATAAGGTCTATAAGTTTTGTACACTTCTGTATAATCAATCACGCCTCTTATGAAAATAGGAGGAGGAGATTTTGGTGTATCGTTATTACTATTATTGTGAACGAATACATCATTCATTGAGCTTTCTTCGGGGGGTACATCTGGACTAAGGAGTTCGAATCGATTCGTGGTTTTAAATAACTTTTTGTTATTTTTAGTTAAGGTTAACGAAGTCAGTGAACCATGGGTTGATGTAGATGAGGAGCTTGATAGGTGACGTTTATTTTTTTGCATAGTAAAACCATCGTTTAAGTCATCATCCAATGTAAACGTTAATTTTTTATCGTTATTTTTATTTTTATTTCTGTTCGCATTATTTGAAAGATTGGAAATGGGTGTTTTATTTTGAATATTATTAGTTGACGACATATTAATGACGTCAGTATGACTCTAGTTATCACGACCGCTTGTGGCGGTCTAGATAAGAAGACTGGTGAAAGTAGATGCACAACGTTAATAATAATTTAATATATGAAAAACATAAATAGACGTTAAGAAAGACAATTACGAGAACGGACTGGAAAATCGATAACGCACGAATACGATAGCACGGAGCACATAAGTCTACTCGCTACGACTGTAGGCGCGCGACTACTACAATAATTAATAACAGTTTTTTTTTCATCCGTGTTACCAAGATCATAAATCAACAGAAATAATTCGATTTTTGTACTAAAAATACCTAAAAACCGAATATGGGATGGATTGCAATAGTTACAAACCTTCTCCGGATAACGCGGAACATTTTGTAAACAAACCGCGTAAAAACTGCTCCAGTAGTTTTTGAGTCTATTATCTCATATAGACGGACATCCATTATTATATATATAGATAAAAGCCAAATACCCCCCCATTCACTGATCAAAGTCAATAATGAGATTAGCGAGATGAATAAAAAAAACGCGATAGGACCGATAAAAGGGTTGAGGGGTTAAATCCCGGGGTAATTCCAATTTTTTATATTACCATGCGAGACAGCTGCGGATTGTACAAATTAGATGCGCCCGGAGATACAGGCAAAACATTTCTCATTTCGAACAACGATATCAATGCCATCAATTTCAAAATTCAAAACGGAATACCAGGCGATAAGGCAACGTTTCGCCTGGTAAGTCCATCGATACTATGATGAATCAAAGCGAAGTTGTCAATTACCCAACGGAATTCTAGAATTCACTCGAATTGCCAGGTACAGCACATTTTAACATTGAAAATTGGCGTGCCTGTCATTCCTTTCTGAAACATCAATCCACCCCTGCTTTGCAATGGTACAAGACTTTTTGTGGAAAAAATGATGAACAATGTCATTGAAGCGACAATTTTGAATCGAAAATTCAGAGGAAGATGTACTGACACGTATTCCAATGATCCCACAGATATGCAATTTAAATTCAAACGTTTGCAGTTTCCGGTGCGACTAGCTTTAGCAATTACCAACAATAAAGCACAAGGACAATCGTTGCAAGTGTGTGGGCTAGATTTGTAGAATCCGTGCTTCTCACATGGACAACCGTACGTGGCCAGCTCACGCGTCGGAAAACCTAATTTATTCGTGTACGAACTAGGGAGAAAAACAAAAAATATCGTGTATATATTCGAATAAATAAATAAAAATACATTTTTTTTTCTTTTTTAAAATAAGTTTCAATAAAAAACAACAATGTATATTGAGTTTCCTTCATAGTAGATCGCGGCAACGTGCGACGGGTCACCTAGTTTATTATAAATAAAACAAATTTGTGTTTTCAGTAGACCACTGTCGAGTAGAAAATATTATGTTGTAGAATTGAAGATAAAAACAATTGCACATACATTTTTAGATTCTGAGTGAAGCAAGGCTTATACAATGATGTGTTAAGAGTAAAATAAGCATAGTTGGAAATATGTATAGTTAATTATTATACATATTCTTTTTTCAATTTTACAATCTCGATTAGGTTGTAATTTATTTATACTTACTTTTAAGTTCCTGATAATTTTTTAATACACACTTGCTAGCTATAGCAGCCCATTTGTTTGATAACTGTGGTACTTGCAGACAAATACTTACCTTGCATAACTTAACCTTTATATATTTTAAAGTCTTTGTTACAGCACAACTACTATAATAATAGACATTGGAATGTACTCAGATTCCTATTTCTGAATTCTTGAGTATACCCATTGCCACTAAAATTAGAGTGGTGTTTATGGTTAAACCACAAAATTATATATATTTAATTTCTTCTTTTTTTTTCTTGCCTGTATTATATAGATAGCTCGCAAAAAAATTAAAGACAATTTTGAATGTTGGTTTGAATTTCAGAGGTTTTATTTAACATTTGATCATAATGGGAATAAATTAGTTTTCAAAATAACCCAGTGAAAGACAACAGCTGAATCAGTGTATCGTCGATACACAGATATATGTAAGTAGGTACTTATGTATTTTAATTTGACAAACATCAGTCCTTCAAGAGCTTGAATTGGGGAAACGGTTATTTGTTTAATTGTTTTCATTGGTATCTTATACTCTATTTACTAATACACTACTTTGTGGTATAGACTTTGGCCGATCTGGATAATATACAAATAACACTTAATTATTAAATCGCCAATGTAGCAACTAACTAGAACATAAATTCAATTAAACTTTTGTACAATTACATGTTATCAAATATTAATTTTAACTATGTGATCTCATCAATATTAACCCCCGTCAGCCTAATTGGTGAAATAGATGAATATTATACGTGGATTTTTTTATTTTTTATTTTTGATGAATAGTAAATCAAAATGCTGTTTGTTAGTTTCTAAAGTTAAACATTTTTTTTTATCCATTAATTATTCCGGAATGGTGAGGAATATTGTAGAAACATATTATTTACTAGAAGTTATGAGACTAATCAATTGGGTAGTTGCTAACAATAAATTATAAAAAAGAAAAACTATATATAAATTTATATTATTGTGTAAATTTAATAATATTATAATATTAATGGTGTAGCATAAAAAAAAAAAAATGTAGATTTTTCTAGGTGCATCAACAAGGTCACCATGTATGTTTACGAGCTATTTTTGAGAGTTTCCAATTCATTCTGAAAAAATACAATAATAATTATTTAGGAGCTTACAATAAATTAATATTTTAATGAGATTAATACTCAATAAAATAACAACAAAACAAATGTAAAAATATGTTTATTGAAAAAAATTAGCCCAAAAGTATATATTGTACGGGTTATTGTGTGCATTGTATTTATGGCTAATTTATGATTTAAAAAAACGTTAATATTTTAAATTTATTTTTATGTTATTTTTACTTAATTAGTACGTGCAATTATGGTGTTTATCGTAATATACATAAATACGCGTACAAATGGTCGACTGTGATTAAAATAATTTCAGAAAACAAGAGTACCTACCAGAGTATCAATTATTATATATAGGTACTTACACCATATTGGATAAACAAATTTTTATTGGTAATGACCGTGTAATAATAAACATATATTTATTATCGTCGATTAGGTATAAGTATAACAAAGTGGGTATTTATATATAAATCTATAATGAACACTCCGGGTATTTCGGAAGCAATTCGAGTAACCCTAAATATACGTATACTCGAATTGCCTCCCATAGCATATTCAATCAAACATTGATATCGATATTTGTCGATATTGGAAATTATAGTGACTATTCGATAATAAGCAATAATCTAAAAAGACAAGCTTTTAGAACGGCTTTCCGGACGACTAACAAAATTACTTGATTAAATAATATATCAATAATGTTCTTATGCGATAAAAATATACAGTTTTAAAGTAAATTAATTACTTTGCACGTGAATGAAACTGTAAATACCTTAAAATTTCATCTATTCTGTACTTTTTTTTTTTCATACGTGACGAATCCTTATCGATTAATCTGGCCTTGTATCGGGGGAAATTCTAGTCAATTTTAAATCGGGAGACAACTCGAGTAACCATTTTTTTTTTTAAAAATAATGTACGGGGGGGGGAGGAAATTCAAGGGATTATCAAGGGGAAATTCGAGTGTGCTTCAGGCATATTGGTCTCACCTTAACGTTTCCCAGAGTATCAATCAGACTTTGAACGATACTAGTTTTTATGTAGTCCGACACTTGTTTTTTGAACTCGACATCGTCACCGCCCTTGTCCGCCAGAGTTGTGCCGCAAATTATTATGTACTTGATAGAGCTCTGGTAGCCCCAACGAAGCCCTTGAGCGGTCGGACCGTCACCGGCATAGTGGTACTTGCACTGCACTTGGTATTTGACGGCTTCGGCCCATTCGTCCACAAACGTTTTGGCCGCCTCGTTCGAACCGGCTATCTCTCTGACCTGTGTGCGCGGCGCGCGGGTACAATTAACTTATCTCTTTGATTTAATATGTAAAATAAATATTTTACTAACCTTTTCTACTAAAACGTCCATTTTTTTTTCCAAGTTCACTTGGAACTCGTCGAAACCCTTGAGCACCACGTTTAGCTGGTCTCCGCCGTTCACCCCCACGGTGTCGAACACATCCGCGGCTAATTGTTTGATAGTGTCTTCGAACCCGGACACCCATTCGAAATGAGCGTTGTTCTACGTACATATATAAAAAGAAAAACAATAAAAGCTAATCGGTTAGATTATGGTTAATACAATAAAAAATAATGATACTGACGGATACGTGGAAAAAATAACAGACTGCCTACCAAAAAAACAAAATTAGAAACGAAACGTTACTAAACTAACTGTGGGACGCTGAGCTCTAAAACAATATTAGCATTATCTTTGATTTGTAACGTATATTTTGTTCATTTTACTATAGTTGGAAATATAGGTAATCATCATCATTTACTTATAAACCGTGTAAAAGTATAAAAATATTAATATATAATAAAATAACAGGAGTTAAACATTTTAAAAATTAGTATCTAAGATAATCCTTAGTCCGTGGAATTTGATTTAAAAAAAAAAAATGTAAAAGCTACCTAATAAATATAACGAATTAACCCGACAGATATAGCGTAATGTTATGCAATCTATCGCACGTACCTATAAAAATATTGTTAGCATTGGTTTGAAAATTCTATAAAAACAATATTACGCATAAAGGCAAAATGCTTGCAATTATTATTTTACGGCTTATCTGTTGTTTTAATATGCGATGATTAAAATAACGTATCTGGGGACCTAATAGGTATCATTGATTACCTATATTATGATAATTATTATATACTGCTGACTCGACGGTAGGAATATTGGATTACGTAACAACGTTGGGTAATTAAATTTATTCAATAAATGTAAAAGGTATTAAAAATGAACACACCTAGTTATGAGAAATAATACGGGTGGGATGTCGTAATTTTCCAGAAAATAATTGGTCAGAACGTTAGAGTAAAGTGTACAGACAAAAAATGTACAGAAAACAATATTAACAAAAAATAAATATACAAATAGTTATTTGCCAAAAATTTAAATAGCTAGAAAATAGTATTACGGAACAAAGTTTTCCAGAAAGCGATATCAATTATTTCTCGCAGCGAGCTACATTTTCTGTGAATATACTTTCTGGTAATTTTATTTTCTATATTTTTACTTTCTATTTAAATATTCTATGGAATTTTTATATTCTGGTTATTTTGATTTCTGGATTCTTAATTTTTAGCCGTTTATTTTCTGAAACATTATGTGTGTCCAAATAATAATATTCCGGGGATAATAAGTGGGATGGCCGGTATGGGGACAGCAAAAGTGACTTTTATTATTTATGTGCAGTATAACCAGCGCAGCACACCCCCTTAATTAGCAGCTTGGATCGGGGTCTCTTTGGGACCTTTTTATGGGTATTTTTTTTTTTTCATAAGTATAACTCCAAAACGTTTTAAATAGTTAATGGACGGATACATTCTACACGAATGGTAGGTTACACGAATAGTAACCTACCTACCTGGTACCTACCTAATAATAGATATTACACCCTTACTTGTCTATAATTATTGTATTATAAATTCATTTATAATATATTGCACAACATGGCGAAATAAAAATAATAGTTTCCCATTTAAAAAAAAATACCAATGTATAACCTTATATAATGTACAAATTTCCTGTTAAGCTTAATTACCACTGTAGTTGATGCTATAAACAATAAAAACAAAACAAATAAAAAAATAAAAAAAATAATAGGTACGGTCAAGGTGGTTATGTAATATGGAAATCGACAGAAAAATTATTTTTAAACGGACCACATTTGTCCAACGCTTACGAGACCATAGGTTTTAAGAAAAAATGTCGAGGTGGGGGGGAGGTCCAACATTATTTTTTCGATCATTAATCACTTCTTTTTTTTTAGAATTTTCCTGAAAATTGTATATTTTTCAAAATTTCGAGTGTCCCCTGAATTGAATACCTCCTATAGAAACAAATTCAAAACATTTATTTTATACCGTTATCGAGTTCATTTGGGACGGATACTATATAAACATTACGTCTTATATTAGAAATCATAATTCAGCCCAATGAGCCAGGCCACCGGGGTTTCTCCTATATCCCGGTGGACCAGACATATAAAACGTTACCCACGAGTAATAATAATTTTTTAATAATAATAATCGTAATGATTATAAATTAATTTCTAAAGCGGCATTGTTTCTTGTTATGTTCCGGGATCGTTTTCATTGGTGAGATTTTAGTGCAATACAAAATATTATTATAAATATTTCGATACAATACAAATGTATAATATAAGAAAAGTCATTCTCTCTCTCTCTCTCTCTCTCTTTCTGTAGCTCTTATTATTATACATATTTATTATTTAACTACTAAGAATATAATTTGTTACTCGTAATGGTATAATTTTATATAACATGAATAATTTAGTTTAAGAAATTCCCTGTAGAATTACAATTGCTCTCAAAAATTAAAAATAACACTACAATATACAATATATTATAATCAGACAATCTAGTTATCTGTTAGTTGTCTGCCAAGATGAATAGTTGAAATTTAAGGATAATTAGTTGTTATTTATTAATATTGGTTTTTTTTTCCGTATACCATCCATAAATTGTATTAATTTTTTTATTCTTTTAATTTTCAGAAGTATTTTTTGAGGCATAGGATACCTACCTACCTTTTATATGTATATTTTCGTAGGATCAACAGTCCCTCGAGAATCGGTGTACAAGTTTTAACTAGTTATAATGTGCTGTAAACCCAAAACGGATCACGCAAAAATACATTAAACATATTTCCTGAACACTCATGGGTCATTAATTAGAAAATCAACGTTTTTTTCCAATTATTAAAAAAAAACTACAAAAAAAATCAAAAATTACCCATCCAATTTACTGGCTAAACAAATTTGTTACCGGAAACTACTCCCGATGTTGATGATCAGAGCAAGACTTTTAGTAGAAAAGTTACTTACAGAAAAAAAAAATACATAGTAAAACTTTTTTTCATCATTAACTCAAGAATGTTTGTACGTTGAGCACATTTTGTATAATTCACTGCATCCGATATACACATTTTGAAAAAAGAAAAACTTCTAACCATATTACATTTTTTTTTTAGATATATTATACTAAAACTAATATACCACCGATCGGTGACGGATCCAGGATTAAGGACCTGTGGGTCAGCTATTTCCGAGAAATCGAAAAAAAAATTAAAAATATTTATTCGTCATTATTATTGATAACGTCGATTGATTTTTCTATTTTCATTATACACAGTGCATTAGCAACTGCATACTTCGAACAAATGGGTAAGTCCGGGGCTTAATAAGAAGGCAATTTTACCGGCAAAAATGACACTCTGAACCCAACCATCCCAACAGTTAGTCCGCCGACACGCGCGGAAAATCGGTATTACCGCTCTTAAGTTTTGTCAGAATGCACACTTACCTTTACGACATCGTAGTCCACTCCATCCAGACACTTGATGTTGTCCGACAAGACGTGAGTCATTTTTCTTTTTTAATATCGGAATATAACGTTCGTAGGTATTATGAATATTTAGGTATGTATGAAAATAATAACGGTACCGTCGGACAAGCGATCAGTTGGTCTTGTATGCGTGCGACTGAAACTATGATCGAGCGGCGAGTATCACGGCCGCCGACAAAATCGTGCACAAAGTTATGTAATAGTAGGATGAGTTATATGCATTGTAGACGGAAACATGCGCAGTCGGTCGTCCGCGTGAGTCATTCGGTTATTTTACAGAATTCAACAATGTTAATAACAATTGTCGAGTAGCGGCCGATAATAAGCGATAACCTGATATATAAAAACGCACTTCCGCAGGCTGATATAATCAACACTATTTATTGTCTAATAAAAACAAATTATAATTTAGTTGTAAAACAGAAACTATTATAAATATTATAACAGCGTAAACCGCCGGGGAAATCACATAGACAAATGTTCGCCCAGAAAAAAGAGCCCACCAGTGAAATAAAATTCAAGAACAAAAAAAAAATTTGTTTTAATAAAGTTTAAATAAAAAATAAATAAATAAAAAATTTTAAGGTATAAGACACGAGTGCGCATGCTCAGAACATATTGGTGATGAGATTTATGTCAATAAATCCGGATTATCCGAAAATCCAATAAATTCCTATTTCGGATTTAGAAATCCGAAATTTTGTATTTCTTATTCTAAAATCCAAAATTTGGGTTTGACCGTACAGATATCTGTTTAAAAAAATCTTAAAATAAAATCATTAGGTAATTTTTTTTACATTATAAAATTAGTTAAATAATTTTAATAATTTCAAGGCGTTCTATCATAAACAATTTGTATGAGTCAAACAACGTTTGCTCGGATCATCTGGTAATATATTATTTAAATAAGTGTAATATGTATGATATTTTTTTAATTATAGTAATTTATTTTATGTTTTACATCTTTAATGCTATTAACAATAAGCTAATAATAATAGTTTTATGAGAAATAGATTTAAGAATATAAAATCGCAATTTTAAAAACCGAAAATTGGATTCAAATCTAGATTTTCAAATCCGGAATCCGGATTTACAATAAATGTCTGATTCTCGAACTTCGCAAATCCGAATCTTTTCTCCCATCACTAAAATATTTATGTAAATGTACAGTTTCTATATATAAAATCGCGGTAAAGTTATTATTTATATATATTTTATATGATCTAAGCCGGTCGTAAACCACCGGCTGTTTCTGGGCATGCGCATTTGACGTGTCGTGTGCCGAGAAATTTTGAACGTGGTGGGAATAAGGTTGCATCAACAATCCGGAATACGAGCAAATATAATTATATATATATATATATATAATTACTACATCGTCAAATATCCTTCGTAGTATGTGATCCAAGGGTCGGACATTCACACCACGGGTAAGGCAACTGTTGAAGGTCGAAAGTTTGGAAGGTATAGGATATAGGATATTATAAGCGGATAAATAATTGCGATCAAAAAGCGATTTTAATTGGAGCTCGATTAACCGGTAAGGTTATATTTAGTGCCAGGAAGATGATGCATTAAAAACCTACAGAATAAAGTTACCGATAACGCTAATGAATAATGTTTTTTTAAACGTGAAAATGCTTATTAAAAATGTAAATATTTAAGTCAACAATTATTTTTAATACCGTAAAATAACTTGCTAGTGAACACATTTTCATATGTTCAAAACAAATTAATTCTTAGAATACCTATACTCCATTTCCAAAGAGAACATACCGGCGGCGGACCAGTTTACATTCGGCTGCGCGCATCCCCCACCGATTACGAGCTCGCTCGCTAGCGACGACTGCTCGTTGTCAACCGATTTACACGTGGTGTCAAATGTCACAGCCACCTTTGTTGTAAATTATTAAGTTGATGCTCCATTTAAATAATAATAATATCAATAAAAAACAATTTACAAATGTACGCGATGATTCGTAGGTAACCATTCATTAAATACAATTTAATATCTATGTGAAACAATAAATTAAAAATTGTTTTATAAAATTGATAATATTTCCCCATGTACACGAAATTCCATTAAATATCTGTCTATAATAACGTAATTTATGAAGATAATAATTTTACTTTAATAAATCAATAAAAGTATATAGGGTAAGTTGTAATTCATTAAAAAAAATGTAAATATAAATATTTGTTTATACAATTTTAAAATGTCGAATATGCATATAATTAACAATAACGAATAAAAAACTAGCTAATAAACCGACACTAAAGTACCACAAATGCATTAATTCATATTTGAACAGTGGTGCATGAATCGAATTTTGTTTTTATTAAGATAAAAATTGCAAATACTACAAATTCCTAGCCTTAGTGATAGTATTATAGTCGTGTGCTTTTCCTGTGTACCCGAGATAACGTAAAAATGAATACAAATAAAACCAATATATATTATCGTCATTTGTTGTCAGTTTTTTTTCAGATTTGTTCAGTTTTATTTGGGTACTTAAAGTTAAAGGAGATCACAATATCACAATATTAATAAAACGGTTGCGTATAGACAATTTTAACGAAATTAAAATGTACGACTGAATAATGTTAAAATTCACTTTCGTATAGATTTAAAAAATGTTTTTTTTTTTTTTTATTCATTAATAAGAAAATTATACAATCTGTACGCGTATGGTACAATAAGCATAAGTGAATGTAATAAGAATAAATCAATAGTATAAGTGATTAGTATTAAAAGTATTTACAAAGTAGTCCCTACTTACATAATAACCTAATATTATTTTACATGAAATGCGTGAATTGAAGAGGCTGTTCAGCAACAGTACTTCGGAGGAAATTTTTTTTATTATTATTTAAAGAAAAAAAAAGTACCCTTCAAATTGATATCACTCATTTTTACTCTGTATGATAATTAAAGAGAACAAAATTATCCGTATCCAGGATACGGATGTATTGGTTTAACATTTACTGGAATTAGATATTAATTCAAGATATAAAAACATTTTACAATTATAAAAAATTCGTAGCTTTTTTTTACTATAAATTTGATTTAGAATTAGATAAATGCGTGTGTTGTTTAATTTCACCATAGTCTGTTTAATGTTAAATTATACACGTTTCCAGATAAAACTACGATTTTTTGACCCAAAGGTGTTTTATGTTCAAAAACGCTCATGATGACATCCTCATAATACTTAATAGTAGTAGTAAAAACTCAAAAGAAAACAAATTCACCGTTTCCACTAATGACGTTTTTATTTATTTTATAGTAAAATTAGTATATTTAAACCATGAAATAAACATTATTTTTTCCAAATAACAACTAATTTGTACTCTTGGATGCTTAATTAAATTTTTATTATTAAAGCTTTGAGTCATTATTTTTGTTCTCTTCGACTTATTTTTGACATGCCAATGACTTATTTTTAATATTATGAAAACTTATTAGTTTGGAGATGATGGAATGGCTGAGTGGATCTAACTCAGAACAGCAAACCCAGAAAAGGTAAATATTATAGTCATAGAATCTAAAATTAATGTTCACTCTTCGGATAAGCCACTAATCAGTAATATATAAATATAATTCTATGCATAAATTCGTTTTGTGTAATCATTAAGCGTTTGGACGCCTTTTTTTAAATTATTGATTCTTTAATCACTATTGAAATTTTTTTTTTAAAATTATGTTCCTATAATTATTACGTCACTATCAAAATGATAAATATTAATAAAAACAAGGCGTACATACTTCGCACCATGAGTGGATCACTGTTGTAGGTGGGAAAGTAGTATATAGATATGAATTTAATTTATATCTGTATGTAACGATAAACGATTCTGAGCGAAGTAGTATTGGTTGTGTTTTTCTATTGTTGCCATGGTAACCCAGAAATCAACATAAATAGAAAAGAAATAATAAAAACTCGAGTTTGATGAAAGTGTTTTTCCGTCATATTTTTAGTAGTTTTTTCGCTGTGTTAAAACAAACTAATAGGTATATTGAAAAAATGATCTGTCTAAAGTACCAACTAACACAATTTACTACCGGAAACAGTCAGGAGTGTATAGATCGGATGGAGTTTACTAATAGGAAAAGTGTAAACAGAAAAAAAAATAATGAACATTATTGTAAAACCACAAGACCTCACTCCGCTCAGAATTTAAAATACACCTACATAATTAAAAAAAAGAAAGCGACAATAGTTTACGGCATATCCATTGGAAATTAATGATGAAATGTTTCGAGAAAAATAAAAATTAAATGGCGAGTATAATTTATACGGGTACGACGAAAATCGTGTTTGCTATATGCACTGCTCCGAGAAAATTAATTATTTTATACGCAAGCGCTGCTAACATTCTGATTTTAGTCTTTTAAACTGGATGTTAAGACGTATTGTCACTATTTCACCACTCTATACTTGGTATAGATTTATTCCTTCGAACAAATATTACATAATTTGTAATTTTGTAAAATATATTCGTTTATTCACGTTTAAAGACTTGTATAATAAAAAGGTAAAGAACCGAATCATCTAGGTTTTTTGCAGTTTCGTCGAGCCATAGGGCAATAGTAATTGGCACATACATATAATATGACGACCAACAATGATAAGCTTGAGTAAGATTTCAGTAATACTTTGATCCGGAGGACCTACAAACACTGAAAATATCATAGCACGAGCGCTTAAATCCGTGATTAATTTTAAGAATTTAAATTTAAAAAAAAAATTGCATAACTATAGCTCAATCATCATATCTGATAAATATATTTTAAGTATATACAAACATAAATCTACATCAAATAAAATATATATTAATTAAAAATACATTAACACAATTATATTGGATAAACTAATCTGGATAATATTGTCCGGATTATTAATTTTAATAATATTGAATATAAATTAAATCCTACCTAACAAATGGCATACAATTAAATAATTTGAATAATTATTATTAATGGAAATCTTAACAAATATTGGTATGTTATTCCCAATTATACCATTTAAAATATTTATTTGCATAACCATAATGCCAATGAGCAACATTTATTATAGTGTTTTTAGCCAATATTATAACAATTCAAACAATTATAACCATTAGTTAAAAATAATTAAAAGTAAACTAAAAATCAATAATTAGAATATAAATTAGTGTTACATTTCTGAATCTGACTTATCTATTACTTCTTAATTTGACAATATAACTTTAACTATAATGTCGCTGAACAGATAGGAAAGGTAACAATAAGTAGTTCATAGTAGTCATAGAAGCCAAAATTAGTACTATAGGTATTTTCAAAGTCACATATTATAAAGACTCCAAAATTATACCATAATATAATCAAAAACATTTTACAAACAAAGGAGATCGAAAATTAAATATATAACTAAACTTAGAATCTAAATATTTAATTTTGATTTATTACATAGTTAAACCAATTTCTAAAATCAATTAATGGACTATTAATTGAGCATAAGCAGTTCTAATAGTTATAATTATTTAATATTTTGTTTTAAAATTTATTAATATTAACCTATTAATATGAAAACCTAAATGTTTATGAATGGCGTATTATATGTGTACAACATTATTTTCATTTTTTTTAACCAAATCGTCATCTTCAGCTTTAAAATACAAGCACGTAGTACCAGTTCTGGAATTGGAAGGTTGGAATTTTACTGGATGAACAGTCAAATTATCTAACTCCTGGTCTGTTGATTGATTTACAATAGTAGTGCTTATACATGATATTGTTGACTCTGATGCAACATTAGAAAATGGAGAAGCATGTCTTGAGCAACGTTTATGCTTTGTATTTACATTAGTGTTTTGTAATTTTCTACAACAAAAATAAGAGTATGGCCCGTGATCATAACTTGAACCAAATACCGACAACAATGATACCAAAAAAAATGTTGAGTAAAACCAACTTATAAACATTATGATGATTAGAAATATGCCTAGCTGAGCATAAGGTAAAACGTCTGAAGGCAACATAAATGCACCGCTCGCACCTGTTGTTATTGCACCCATCAGCGATGGACAAGCCATTAAAGATAAAGCTTTGGATATTGCTGTTACTCTCGGTGAATTTTCACAAGCTAATTGATACTCAATTGTATAATGCAGACTGAAATCCACAGATAAACCAATAGCTACAGATGTAGCAATTGATTCTAAGACGTTGAGACGCCAACCCATCAGAACCAAGATGGCGATTGTAGTGGAAATTATAAAAAATATGGTGACCACTGTTATGACAGTTAATGATATACTTGTTGTTACAATAAACATTATAATAAAAGCTAGAAAAAGTGCAATAAAAGCTGACATAATCGTGTCTTCGATCAACATTTTTTGAAGATCGTAAAAACCAAGATGGCTATAAAACCAACCGTTTCTAAGGCCAGATGGAGCTTTATCCATCATTTTAGATGACCATGACTCAACCTAAACAAAGAATAAACAACATATTTTTTAATCAAGTAAACAAATATTCTGTTAGTAAAACAAAACTTACTTGTTTATAAAATGTTTCCATATCAATATAGTTTGTAGTAAAAGCGAAGTTACTTTCGAACTCCACAACAACAGCTTTTATGATTGGCACCAGTGTTTGATTAAGCTGATGAAATAATGGATTAGAAAACTTAGGTCCAGCTGCAGATGGAACAAATATGGTACTTGGTGTACTGTACACAATGTACATTGCTTTTAAAATACAAAAATGAAATATATTTCTTGGATATGGAAACGTATAGGTATTACAGCATGGCCATCGGTTTTGTTCAAGACTATTAATACAGTTATGATCCATCCATTTTATAAAAGTTTCTATAAAGCAGTTTGTCATTTGAGGTCCTCCGACAGCTCGATAAAAGGGTTGTCGACGTAATTTCTCACAAAATTCCAACAGCCAAATTTGTGATTTAGGGTGAGCCATATCAAAATCTGGATCATATACTAGATTCCCATGATCTTCTGGATTCAAATGATTTCCATTATCCTTAGGAAGTAAACCCCAAACAAAGCGCAATGGAACACGATTTTCTGGATTATTATCAATCTAGACAATTTAAATTAAATTTCTCAGTTACCATAATCATATTTTATACCATTATAATTATTCTAGCCAGCGCTTACTCTTAAAATTCTTTCAAACCAGAATTGGTTTTTATATATTAAGTCATATTGTTCAAAAGGATGAGACTCTCTAAACAACTGAAATTCCACAGATTCTGGTAATTTTATGCCAGGCCATATCCATAATACAGTTGCACTCAAAAGACCCAGAGTAAAAAAAAGTATTATCCAGATCCAGCGAAAACGAAACACAACTTTTAATAACCATGCATTAAATTTGTTTTGAATTTGATGTAGCATTCGTTCCACTGAGAGCAATTTATCAACTGATCCAAAATCAAATAATACAATATTTTGTCTATGCTGTGAACTCAAGAGCACAATACATGATGGCAAAAGACTTGCAGTTATTAACAAATTCACAAAAACTGCCATGGCTGAAAAAATGCTAATAACAAAAATGATTAGAATAATACATTTTTTAAAAATAATACTTATAGTTTAATAAAACATACCTAAAGCAACTAATCCCATTGATGGCACTGAGGAATGATGATGCAAAAGCACAAAACGTTGTTGTTGTTGATAACGATATGGATAGTAATGAATGTTTTAATGTTTTAGAAATAACATCCACCAAAGAATCAGCTTGATCATTGGTCTTGATTACTTTCCACACATCACACATGATGAATGAAGAATCAGCACTAACCCCAATTAGGACAATAACGGCAAGAACATTCATGAACGGAAAAAAATGTATTTGAAATACAAAAGTGTAAATAAAATAGGAAACGGATAAAGAAAATATTATGTTCAATAAGGTTACAAATGTAATTATTAGTGACCAAGTATAGAATAATACACATAACATAATGAAAAAAGTACTTAAAAAAATTAAATATATGTCTCTGACGATTTCAAGATCAAACAACTTTTCTTTAATACCTAAAAATTATACACAATTCATTAGAAACAAAAATAATATAATTTATTTGTATCCATGCATATTTTCAATCAAGAATTCTTTCAAAACTTATTTCTTACCAAAATCAATTGCTGAAATCTGAACTAATGGTGTTGATAAATTAGCGTCTTTCATTGCTTTATATACATGAACAATAGATCCTTTTCCAAATGGTAAAAACATCATTGAACTTGTCAAAACCTTAGTAGGGGCCTATAAAATGTATTGTAAAATATGATTGTTAAGCATTTTTAATTTACACTAAAAATATGAGTATTTACATGTGGTGGCATGAAATTAATATCTAAATGATAATGCATCAAGTTATAAACTGCATTAAATTGATTACATTGACGGGGTATTGTTCCACGTCTCCCCATTTTCCATTCGTGCAACTCATTATCGTGGTAAAAATGAGCACACCCTTCTAGTATTGTCGTTGTTGAATTAATATCTTTAGGCTAAACACAATAATATGTAATAAAAAAGGTATTTAAAACATTGTAAGTGTTGTTTAAATTACTATTATATCTGAACAAGACTTGTGTTTTTTCAATAATGTAATGTAGTTAACCAAAGACCACGGTGGACAACATGACTCTTCTTGTGTATCACAAACATCTTTATATTCAATCAAGTTTTCTAAACGTTCCTGTATAAGACACATGTCCTTGACTGCTTGGAATGTAAGAAGATTTTCGCCATTATTGAGTGTAAATACCACTCTTGCGTGATCATATGCTATAAAATTATAATACACTATAATATAATAATAAATACACAATAATAACAAATTATAGTCTTTTGCGTTTGATAAATATAGTAAAATTTAGTAATGAAATGAGACTTTCAGAAATTCAACTAATTTGGCAATTTACTTTAAATATTTGAATATTAGTTAAAGAATCTAAATATAGTTTTTATTGACAATATAACAGAAATACATTTTGTTTTAAACTAAAGAATTTTATTAAAATAATCTCTAAGGCGCTTAAAAATATACTATTAAAGTATCAAATGTCCAAATTTTAAATAACTATATAAAGTTGTATTGCACCAAAATGTATTTCCAATAACAAATATATATCATAATACTATAAGTTTGTTTTATTTTACTCAAGTCATAACATATTATATTATAAAATTCAATTACAACTAATATATTATACTTGGTTTAGAACAAAAGAAATCCAATCTATTCTTCCGTCTTTTTTTATCATTTCTTAAATTCATCATTTCAGTTTCTTCAAATGTTTCATCTTCTAATTCAGTAGTATGTGATAGTAATATGTTTTTATCCACATTTACGGGCTTCAGAATAGAATTCAAATTTGCCTTTAAATAAAAATAAACAAAAATTATTACTTTAAACAACAATTAAATATTTAACATTAAAGTAATTTTATTTGAAAATTAGACAAGATAAATAATTATTATTTTAACTAACTATTTCAAATTCAATATTTTTGGAACATTACAAATTGTAACATCCTGAATACAAGTAAAATAGCAATACAATGAAATTATTAAATACTAATATAATAATAATTATAGTATTATATACTTACAATTTGATTAATAAAATCTATTTTCCGTAAGGACATTTCTGAATAATGTTGAGGTAACATGTTAGTAGGTATTCTGGTAATATCATCTATCAACTCAGTGCCTTTTTCTAATGCTTTTATTAAATTGTCCCAAGTTACCTGACGATTACCGATTTCAGTACCCCGTGTTTCAAAACCCTATTTATAATATAGTTAATACATTATTAACTAAATTTAAAAATATTAAGTATGAATTTAAAGTTAGAATTAAGACTCCGATGTTCACGTCATATCATGGTCAAGCTATCAATGCTTTTATGTCAAGTCTTTGAATATGTGGAACAAACTCAATACAAAATATACAATAAATACCCATTATAATAGGTTTAGTATGAAGTTAAAATTACAAAGATATGCTGATATCCTTTATATCTCAAAATCCAAAAATATACAAAAATATGAAAAATAAAAATTGCATACATTCAATAGAATATTAATCCGATTTCTACCTAGGTAAGCATTAAATTAGTTAAGTAGCAAAATAAATGATATTTCATCGACATCCCGGTCATAATTATAACTCATAATTTATTAATATAAGAATAATACATATGACGCGCATATTGGAATATTTTAATAATTATTATAAACTCTAATTGTATTAATGAGAGAATAGCTCATGCAATAACTTTTTATTTTTAAAAAAATAATTTAGTAAATTGTTTAATATTTAATACCTAACTGAATAAAGAAATTGAACATACACCAAACTTATAATTTATTAAACCATGTTTAGCTAAAATAACACTTTTCTCACAAAACAAAATTACATCCTATATATATCTTATATATTAAACTTATAATACTCTGCTTTTGATATGTTTATTTTATCAATTTAATATTTATCGTGGCTATATATAAGTGTGATATTTATTTACACATAAATAAGTTGAATTTAAAAATATAATGATAATTAAAATAAAACTTACAAGTTCGGGATGTGAAAACTGTGGTAAGCGCCCCATAAAATATGGTATTAAAATGGTACTGCTACATAACAACACTACAGTTGTTATAACTCTACATGGATGATTTACTAAAACTTTCACATACCTATATTGTTTGAAAAAATATAAATAAAACAATTTAGAAGAAATATATAAATTTAATGCTGATCAATAACAGCAAACTTAAATAATAATTTGTTATAATTATATTATGTAGATAATAACTAACACACAGTTGTAATGACAAACTCTGTACAGTAATAGATACATATTAAAAATTAAATATTTATTTAAAACCATAACAAAATTAAATATTTAAGTTGTATAAGCAATTATATACAATTATTTATAATCAAACTAATTCTCTAAACATCAAATATAATAAAAGATAAACTCAATTGCAAATAATTCCATTAGACCCTCATAATATCTTTTCACTTAATTTCCATTAACAAAATTAACTTAAATTTAAACTCATATTTAAATTTCTTCACAATATTTTCAGCTTTAAACAATTTAGGTAAGTCTTACAGTTTGATCTGTATTCAAAGGTCTACCTTTAACGTTGCTGCATACATTATGTTTATAATACCCAAGTACTTAGCATAAATAAAAACATCTATTTTGTAAAAAAAAATATCTAAATAGATCAACTTGGAATTTTAAAACTTAAAAAACTCGTAAAAAATCCAAACTAACCCTTTTTTGATGCATTAATTAAATTAATGTTAATATATTATAATTATTTATTCTTATATCTATACCTACTTAAATAAATTATGTTTAACGTAAATCTATTTGCTATAGGTACCTACTAAATATACCTATCTATTTTAGCACCGGTAAGTTATTATTTAATTATAGAAAGTATTTTTTTTAACAGTGTAAATATTTGTACAAATAATTAAAATTAATACTTACCAGTTAAACATTTTAACGAAAATTAAGTATTCACTTAATTAAAAAAATTCAAACAATATAACTGATTATATACAACACTTCATTATCTCGAATGTTGTCCAAGTGTCAAATTGTTAATCCTGAAACATAATTAATTAATATTAAATCGGTTGTGTATAAAATGAAATAAATTGTTTAGGCTATTTTGTATTGAATCTAAACCTAGTGTAACTTTAGCTATTATATCTTATCGGTCTAAAATAAATCTTTATGAACATTTTTAATTTTGTTCCGAATATAAAATGTAGATACAGTGTTTGAAATGTTTAATATGCAATGTGAAATATTTTGAAGGCAAGTTAAAATCACATGTTGGTATAATATACTCTCGAGGAATAGGTATATAATTTATTTGAATAAAAAATGGAAACGTTCTGACAAAATTATATAAGGTAATGATTTATATAATTTATTTAAACATCAATTAGGTATGTATGTGCCAAACGCGTATAAAAACAAAAATTGCGATACTCAGAATGAAAATATGGCAACTTAAAGTTCCTAGACTTCCTGGACTTTTACTGAAAACACGATGTGTGCGGGTAATACTAATAAGTATTAGAGTTCCTTTTTTCTATCATAGATTTAAAAACTGAAACTAATTATTTTTCCGTGTAGACGACAATATGTTAATATCATTATTCTTTAATCACGTTTTAATATCTTATATTATAAATTTAGAAATAAAACGCCAGAAATCCTCGACAAAACGACAATAAAACAATAACGATCATTCAACGGGTAGCGTGTAGATAGACGACAATAATATTGCGATTCGGGAATGAAAATGACAAAAATGACAACAAAAAAACGCTGTGAGAATAACACCTACTCACCTGGACGGATTTTGTGGAAAAACCGGCCGAAATAACGAGCGTTCCGTCCGTAGACATCGCGGACACTGACTGCGCGGCACTTTGACAGATCGTTAAAGCTCTGGTGGAAAAAAAAAAAACGCTGCGTTCGGCCGCCGCCTACGACCGCAACGAAAATCGACAACGGTTACCATGGTAATTACATCTATACCGCGGTGATCCTGTGCGCTACCGCTGCGGCTGTCCGGCGTCTACTACTGCCGCGGTTACGCGACTACTCGGCGCGCTGTCTGAACACCTGTTGGTTGGCGACCGCCGGTGCAGCTAATATCTCCACCGGCCGACCGAACGGTGGGGAAAAATTTTAAATCATAACCCATTGTAAACACACAATCTGGGGAAAAACGCTCTACCCGATCGTACCGGTACTAGGTATCGATGGTGTGAATTTAAAAAAAAAAAAAAAAAACAGCATTCATATTTATTTACCGAAGAAAATTACCGTCGAGAACTTTATAATCCGCGGTACGCCAGTATCACAAACGATATATATGAACGCGGCGAACGATTAATTTTCGTGCGTCGTAGCCCATGCGTCTTTGACGAACCGTAGACTACGATCTTTTCCTCACTCTACAAATCACATACCGTAAACAACCTCCCACTACTGTCCTCCAGTCACGCCGTTACCAAAAAAAAAATAATAATAATTCTGGTAATATTTATATGTATTTACGAAATTATCCCGGGTAAAATAGATATTGGCGGTTGGACAATTTTACGTTTATTAAAACAATCAGACGGATTCTACAAATTAATATAAATTTAATACTAACAAATATCAAATTCAATACCATAAAATTTCATTATTTGTGGCGATTTCAATCTTCCGGATATTTCAGAAGCCAATGAAGATCATGGCCTTATCCAAAGTCGTCCTCTGGTTCTTAGAGTCCGGTGTGTTCCAGATATTATCGTGTTCAATAACTTTTTTCAGCTAAATAACCGGTGTCCAAATTTTCGAGTGGGTTTCGTGACTTTACGTTTTACATCAGCATCAGTCTGCGTGAAAATTACGATTGATACGTTTGCTTTATGGGGTTGGTGCCCGTTAAACGAATAATAAAAATTGACTTCAATTGATTACAATTAAAATTCAAGGGCATAAAATAATAAAATAATATATTTAGATAATGTAAACATTTATGTCAAAACTGTATAGTATTCATTAGTATTTGAACATTATACATTTCAACAAGTATAACCACCGGGTTAGGGACATACAATTATTTCTATACCAATTTTCCCTTAGGAATTAAGGTTAGGATCAGATGAGTTTTCATTCCATCACAAACTCCATGATCTTTACTACAATATTATATAACCAGGCGTGACTGTGGCTGGGATACAGAGGTACCCCCATGACCTTGTTATACTTTGCTCTTATACTTGAATACTTTCCCGTATTTAATATTTATACGATCTTGGATAAATTTTAATGTTGTCATAGCATTATTTTAGTTTAGTATTTTTTTTTTTTTCTAACCCCAAAAGTATAAAAAACCAAATTTGTAATTATAATACTACAAGTAGAGTTGTGCAGTTTCTTTGTGGACAAATATGGTAAAATTATTACTCAACACATTACATTTGATAAGAAATAAAATCATCATTTAAACGTTTTACCATATATTATAAATTATGATTAATAGTTTTACTAAAGTGTATAAAGTATAACTGTTTTTGTGCACAATTGTAAGCGTGCATGTGCGCACAGAGGATGCAGAGGAAGAAGCTGCCTTCTCCACAAGATTTTCAGTCAAAGTAATTTTTAAAAATATTCTCAATATTTGTTTTAGATGCCATTTTTAAAATATATTGTACAACAAAAGACCCAGGGAACTTAAATTTAATGTATTTTAAAGTTTGCAGTGTTTAGTATTATTTAAAGGCATTCATTTTTTGTCATCATAAAAGTAAAAATGTTAAAATTATGTTTTCTTCTTTTATTTGTAATATAATATGAAAATATTTTAGTGGTTTATCTTCACACTATTATTGAAATGGACTTATTTATAATGATTATAGTACACTGGTACCAATTTTATTGATTTATAATAAACTATATAGATCAAAAACTTTTTAAAGACATTCACAAAAAGATTGTTCAGTACTGTTACCTTCTATTATTAATAAAACCAACAATTTTAAAATACACGTGTACACTAGTGTTTGTCTAGATCATAATATATAATTTGTATTCTAAATAAAAGTAAATTTTCAAATATCTGTAAGTATTATTATTAAATTGTTTTTAGAGTTATAACATACTATCCTCATATATTATTCTATTACATATGTAGTTAGGTTAGGTTTCCTAACACAAATTAATACACGTGTAATATGGACCATAATTATAACCTACTCAATGATCCAGTTCAATAGTAATAGTTTCATATTCAAGAAGTCTGAGAAATAAATACATAAAATATCAATCAATTTTAAAAGGGGTTTTTTCAATTAAAACAAAATGGTATTGTTTAATTTGTATTTAAAAATCTCCAATATAAAATAAAATCAAAAACATTTAACGAATGTAATAATAATGATGAACTATAATAAAATAAAATTACATTTTAATAATAACAATAATAAAATGATTAATTAGAGTTCATTATAAAGACTCTATTTTATATTTTATTTCAGTAAAATATTCTCAATGATACATGAATTTTACAAATAAAAATAATTTTAAGAATAGGCTTGTAATTTTTAATTTGATCAAAGATTAGAAAAATAAATTACTTGGTTGCAGAGTTTTTCTTATTTTTTGTACTTTTTTTGTTCTTTACTTGAGACTTAATCTCTGGCTCTGATGAATTAAACACAAGCGGAGTAGATACTCTGAATATGGTAGGAACCATTGTTGCTAATATTCCAAATACTTCTTCAGATATTCCCTAAACATAGAATTTAGTTTATTAATATATTTTATTATATTATACATAAAATACAAACTCCAAACTTACTTTTGGTACTAAGAACTGAATAGTCTTAAGCTCTGATCCACCCAGTGATACAGACTCGATCATAAATCCTTTAACACACTTTAAAACTAATTCTGCTCTTTTTTGACACCAAGGAACAGTCATATCCTAAGAAAATAAAATAATTAAACTAAATTTTGTAGGCATAGGTAGGTGGAGAAGGACCATACATCACAATTTAAATATATTTTACATTTTAAATTGTAGACCTATATTTTCTTATATTACTTTATAAAACACATTTTATCCATTTATAATAGTTTTAATAAATTATCTATATACAAATAAATGTTAAACACAAATTACAATACAATTTATATTAAGTATTATTATACATTATCTAAAAGTGTTTGTAGTTACTTCAGTCATTTCATGAGTCAAAAATAATGGAATAGTTATCATTGTAATATCATAAGAACAAGCAGTTTTCAACATATTCCGCAATCCCAAGATTACAGGATGTCTTGAATTGATATCACCTAAAACATTCAATTATTATAAATATTATACAATTTTTTATCTTATCGCCAATCTACACAGCTAACCTGATTTTAATGAGTCATCAATAACCATGTGAAATACCAGATGAACTGAAGCGAGATTTGAATGTTTTGTAATGTAAACATCACCACATTGTAAAAGTTTTGATTTGTTTCTACGAGCCTATGGTTTCATTAATAAAATAATTTAAATGTGTGAATTTTAACATTATATTAAACTTAATTTTACTAACCTGTAATTCCGGAGACAAAAAATTACTGACTGGCCCCTTGCACTTGCGATTCTCTACAGCTACTTTGAGGTCTGATTTAATAATTTCTAACTGATCTTGTAAAGAGTCAAAATGAAATTCTGTGCTACCTTCACAAATGTCAAAAAACTCTACAACAAAAGCTCATTAATTCATATCAAATAAGTTGAACGAATCTCATTAAAACATTACCTTTTCCTAGTCCAGAATAGAAATCTAAATTATTTGTATCAATAAATAAAACAAGACCTTTAAGATCTTGAGAATATAATTCAAGTACTGTTTGCAATCTTTGAGGATGATGTACAGCTGTTCTAAAACAATCAAATTATTCTGTTTTAGTCTCAAATTGTGTACATTTGTTAATTTATTTTTTTATAAATTACATAAAATTAAATACCCGTTTTCATCCAATGTTAATTTTAAAAGATTTAAAGTATCAGCTGACATAATGCGAATATTATGTGTAGATTTCATTTGTGATCCAAGATGTATGGTGAAACTTTCTTCCATATCATATAATGACATGTTTGAAATAGTGAATCCATTTGATAAATTACCAATGGGAGAATTCCTGTTTATTATTAATATTTATTACAAAGTAAAAAAATTGTGTTTGGTGATGTTTACCCAATCGGAGAATATAGCCCATCAACTCCTTGCATTTCTTCTACAGTTTTCATGACCCATTCTCTATATCCGATACGCTGTTCTTGTTTTAATGTATCAAGTCTACTATTCCATTTACCCTAAAAAATATCACAATAAATTAGTTAGTAATCACTAACTTAATACATTCTTGTGATTTTTTTTTTTTTTCTATAAATATACATTTTAACATATTATATTACTTTATTGAGATATATATTAAATTTATAAAATAAACAATTTTATTTATGTGCATACACAGATTTAAAAATAAGTGCACTATTGTATTTATGTAACTTTGACAAAAAAATCATATTAGGAAAGGCACAATAAAATATATACTCTATACAGAATGTTAATAATAATAATAAAAACATATTCTAAATAATTGTTGTTTTACGTGAATTAGTGTTTGATCATCAAAGTGTTTGAGTGCTAAAGCATTAATATCATCTTCTGTACTATAATTGTTTAATCCATCCATAGCATAGTTCATTTCTTCTGTTTGACTATACAAAATTGAACAAAAAAATTATTATATTTGTTATTTAATCTAAATTACAGACATACACTTTTGTCACAGATATGACTTGTCTAGATTTTCTACTCATAATATCTTGGACTGCTTGGGCATAGCCATATTCTATATGGAGAATTGCGTCCAAAGAAGGTCCTGAATGAGCTAACTTATGAAATGCAGTGGCAAATAATTGATTATTACTCGGTCCTTTATTATCAGCAAAGGAAAAAGTTTCCTGAAGAACATTAACAACTGATAATATAATATAATATTTCTCTAAAACATAAAAGTATAATAAAAACTTACATCTTTAAACGCTTTTTCCCAATACTTCACAATATCTTCTATTTCTATAGTTTCATTTTTTATGCTATCTATTGCATCAACGGTTTGTCGATCATAATAATCAATTGAACATTTATCTATAAACTTCTGCAATTCATCACAAAGTTCTAGAAACAGAACATAATTAATATTTGTACAATAAAATGAAATTCAATAGTTATTACCTTCGATGACGTATAATGGTAAGTTAAACCCATTTATAATTCTATGGCCGAATTCGTTTATACAGCCTTCAAATGGTATATCTATAGGAACTTCAATTTTATAAGTTTCGGGAATATTAAGCGCATCAAATTTATAACGAAAAGTCTCTTGATGTTTTTTCTCATAATCATTAATCCCATTCATTATTTTAATTACCGAATAATTAATCGAATTTCAAAATTTCATTTTTGAACTATTGTTATGAATTAATTAATAATATATAGTATTTAAAGTCAAGTTAAAAACTTAAGATGAATCTGAAGTTTTAAAACTGTTATCATAGGAAAATTGATTGTTTATTGCCTTTATCACCAATATCATTTATCACAACCAGGTAGTTTTTTCTTATAAAAAAATACAAGAACATTTAAATGTAAGGAAGGTAACACTGCGCAATTATTTTGCACAGATCCAACCACCAATCTAATCAATTTTTTATTTGTAATAACATAATATTTACCTCACTTACTTTACTTTTTGTAAATGATTACGGTATTAAATTAGATTTTTGACATAAGGTAACAAATAAGTAAATACCTATAATATTGGTCCAACAGTTATATATATGTATATGGTTATAATAATATGGTTTATATTCAAAAATAGATGTAAGTTTTCAAGTTAGATATTATACACATATTCCACAACCTTCTCTATTTTAGCAAATTGTTTTACTACATTTATACACAGCAACTGATATAATAATAGTATACTGATATTACACATGCTTACATCAAGACTATAACTTTAGTATCTTCTTCCTAACAAATGTAATATAAAAAAGCAGGCCTTTTTTTTTATTGTATTTATTTGTTGACTTAAAACCATTCAGATAAACACAGAATAAAAAAAATAAATATTAAAATGAAATAGTTATTTTGTTTATTTAAAAAAAAATATCAATTTTACAAGAAACTTGTTGTTGGCCGACGAACAGAGAAGGTGTTATAACGACGACGTTTACCCTCAACACGGTGAGGAAGTGGGAAACGAATGTCACTATCGTGGAATTGTTTCACGTGTGGTCTTCTGGTGTTCTTAGCCTTCACAACTTCAACTTTGATGATCTGAAAAAATAAATAAATACACATTTAATTAAATATTTTAATATACGTTTTGATAAACAATTTATATATAGTTAGCATAAAAATACCATAAGCAATAAATATGACAATTGATTATCTACAAAATTAGGATATTCGACAAATTTAAAAACTTTCACACAATCTGTCATAATTATTATAAATAAAATGTGATATTAAAACAGATGAGAGTTAAAGCACAAAGTCCGAAAATTTCACTTTTACATAATGTAATAAAACAATAAAAATGAAATGACCCTACACTTACTTGTCATAAATGTCACATAAGCTTTTAGGACTCTTAATATTGTTTATAATAGTAAATGTAACTAAGCTCAAAAAGGTAATTAAAAGTTAAAATATGATATATGTCCTCATTTCCTTAAAAATATTAATACAATTGTAATTAATAATACTAAGATTTATATAAATCAAAGTGGCAAGTAACAGGTAGGGTTGATGGGCAATATGCGACGCTTAACCTGTTACTTAACTCTTGGCAACACAAATAGACACGTGAAAATGACCTCGGAGTTGAACAAACGAACAAAATTAAATAATTTAGTAGCCAATTGAAATCATGTTTATTATTAATGAAATATTTCATAGCATTAAATGGTTATCCTTAATTTTACCACTTTTGATGAAAAACCCAGCTCTATTAACCACTACCAAGGAATAAACTAAAAAAAGATGTTGATCAAAATAGCAAAGAGTTAAACTATACTAAATAACTATTAATTAACAGATTTTTACTGAACTTACAATTCAAACAAATAATTTATTTAAAAAAAATTTATTTCTAATATTAATGTAAATTTGAATTAATTTTTGTTTTAAAAATTTGTGAACATTAAAAAGTTTAAAATAAATATAGTATTTACTAGAAACAGTTGATACAAGATAGGTTGTTTGCGTTAGTTTTTGAATTACAACAATTTAAAGTTTGCATAATATTTTTTTTTTATTTAAGTGTTTAGTTTAACGAGTTTAAGGTTTATGATTATAGCTTATTGAGTTGAATCACTTATCTTTTAAAATAACTATATAGAAATATAATATAATATTAAAAGCATTAAAAATGTATGTGAAAAGTGAGTATGACTAGAGAAGAGTTGTTTATACTCCGATCCAACAATGCTGACATTTAAAATTTAAAAGCTCACAAGTTATTACTTATAATAATTTACTATCAGTTTGTTTGTTGGTTTAATATTTTACATAAAAACTTATTTAAAAATTAATATCTATACATTTTTACTTTTTATTTTGTAAAATTGTTTTATTATTCATTATTGTTCCCTTATATTCGGTTTAAAAAATTCATAATACAATAAATTAATTAGATTGATTACAATAGCAATTCTCAACCTTTTTATATCCACGTACCACATACATATCTTTAAATTATCCCAAAATAATACACCTATATATTATTTTGTATAATAGTTAATTACATATTGATATAAATATATGAGCCAATAAGAATTTGTTAAATTGAATCGGTAAGCCTGTAGCGTCCACTAAAGCTAATTGTGTCGTTTTTGGAAAATATGGGTCCAAATAAAAAAGAAGGTTAATACAAACTAACTAATTATTTTAAATTGTGTGGTAATACATTAAATATTCAATAAAAAATAATCATACTTGAATAGCATGAGCTCTGGCTCTATGTCTAGCACCCATGTCTCTGTAACATTTTGTGACAGCACTGGCAACAGTTGTGTCTCTGTATTCACGGTACATGTTATGTGTACCTGATCGCGAGTCATAACGTAACCATACTCCAAAATTCTTTATTTTTGTTGGAGATTTATCCAAGATCTACAAGTAAAAAAAAAAAAACATTGTATTTACATTAAAAAAAAATTTCTCAATTCGAGCAGGTACATACTTGTTTCAACGATACGATTTCTCCAGTACTTTTCTTGAACTTCTTCAGTTGCCTTAAGAAGTACCAAAAACGAGACTTGGCAACAATGCGATCAGGAGCGAAAATCCTCATTTTGTACAAGGGTGTAGTCTTTTCCTTTTCAGTCGGCAATTTGCGACCGATGACTTCATATTCTTTCAACTATAATTTAATAAATACAATTATAACATATTAAAATAATTTACTGGGGGTTTTGATTTCCACAGTGCCACATGTTATGTGAACTTTTAGAAACTTATAAACATTTAACTGATAAAGTTCTATGTTCTTACTAAATTGTATACAATTAAAGTAAGTAATTATATAAAATGTTAAACTTACATCTCCCTTGGCTTTCATTTTGAATTTGGAAAATTCTTTTGAGATGAAACCGAAAAATAACTACGGTGAAATTTATCGAAATGAAAGATTACCAAACATAACCTCGAGAAATTGACAATACTTTTCAATCCATATTAAATTATTTCATGGAGTAATAAAAGAAAACATCTCCACATGCTGACGTAAATACAATCATTAATTTTTTATTTTTATATATTAAAAGGCTACACTGCGTATTCTTGTGGAACATGTTTTAACAATATTATTGTTAATCAGTTTTAAAGATAAGAGCTTTATGAATAAATTTATACAAGTTTTTACGTTTCTACTAAATATATATTTACCAAAACAATCGTTATGTGTTGGCAGATAATGATTGAAAAAAAAAATCACAGTCGAAGGTCGTGACGTTAACCATTTCATACGTAGGTATGTGTTTCGTCGAAATGAATTATGTCAGTTTAGTTTTTAAAAAATAAACTAAATTTTATTTCAAGATGGCTAATTGGACTGCTTTCACTTCTGAAAATTGTATGTATTGGATATATTATTGTTTTTATATTTATTTTATAAAGTAATTTATATTTTAGCACCGAACGTGCCAAATCGTCCTGCTCCTCCGCCCCCTAAAGTGGTCAAACTTGTGTAAGTAGTTAATTTGATAGGTATATATTGTAGTATATAAAAAACTTTATATATTTATGTAAAACAATTTTAGAGCTAAATCAAGATTAGCAAAAGTACTTTCATTAAAACAGTCAAAATCTCTAAATGGTTTTCAACAACCAGTAAAAAAGAAACCTCCACCTCGACCACCACCTCCTAAATTTGTACAACCGCCTAAAAGTCAAGTAATATATATTATTTATTTTGATTTACAAAATATATGTGTAATTATGTACTATTGTAGTAATTTTTTGTTAGGTCTAACCTTTAGTTATAAAAAAAGTCATCAAAAACATTTCAGGTAATACAGAAAGTAGTAAAATATTTGAAACTAGGACATTTTCCCTTACAATCGAATTTTTAGTAATGATTTTTCTTTTTTTTCTCTTGTAGAATAAAATAGTACCTATAGTACATTAGTAATTGAGCTTGCCAACGGTTAATAATAAAGGCCATTATTTTTAAATATATACTTTAAAAGTTTTAAGAGAGTTCATCTATTTTCATATTTTTAATATTTTTAAAAATGTAATACAATTACCAATTAAAGAACTGTCATTTTGAATGATCAATTTTTTTATGGGAAAATGTCCTCATCCCAATATATAAATCTGTTAAGTAAAATAACCAAGTTAAATTTGTACTATTTTTAAATTAGCAAACTAATCTATGTTCTTGCTAATTTAAAATTAATCAACTTATAGATTTTTTTTTTTACTCAATTTTCAGTTTTGTATTAGTTTTAATCATAACTTTCATCAACAATTATTTAGATAAATAATCTAAAACTATTTTAGGGAAAGTCTGGTTTGTCTTCTTTAATTGGACTTAAAACAAAACATACAGTTCCAACACCTTCTTGGGTAGGAAAAACAAATGAAATTTATAAATCTGCAAGTACTTCTCAAGTGGGATGTCTTATAGACCTCAGTTCACCTCAAACATCACCTACATCAACTCATAAGTTAGTATTTTATGAAATAAAACAAATTTTTTTTTTAAATTGTAAACAATTACTTCTGTTTAGATCCAGTAGTGATGGAAATAGTGTAGATAGCTTCAACAGTGATTTTAGTCCATGGAAAGAATCTCAAGCTGAAAGCAGTGGTTTTGAAGATGATTTTGATTTATTATGTTCAAATGCAGATTTGGATTATTTTAAAAAACCAGTTTCTCAATTGAAACTGGAAAATTCTTTACCACCACCATCATTACCTCCTCCGATGTTACCACCAGATGCCTTAAATGTATTATTAAATGGTCCTAAATTGCCACCACGACCTAATGATATGGTAAGTTAAGTTTTTGAGCAATATTACATCAAATGTTTTTTGGGTAATTGAGATGTTTCCATTAAGTTCACCAATTTTAAAATATTTGATATTAATTTAAATGTGTTATATAACTTTCTTAAATTAATAACAATTTATTAGTTGTTAAATCACATTTATATATGTCATTATAATATTAAGGAATTATAATTTTTTTTAAAACGTACTTATATATATATATATCAATTGTGTAGTTATATAAAACAAAAAGTAGTCTATTACTTATAAATCATAATAATTTAAAATATAGTTTGGAAATTATAAGAAAATAATATCATACCCTGAAAATTGTAATGCAACACTCGAGTTATATATGAAGAATAAGGGCCATTCTCACTAATATAAACATTGATTTTTTTTTATTAGGAAAATAACATTTATAATCTGTACAATATTGGCACATTAAGCAAATTTGCAAAAATAATATAAATATTAACATGAAAACGGAGATAAGGGAGGGCATTCAGTGATAGGACCCTTAAGACATTGATTTTTAAAAAGTTTATATGATTACTAGCCATTCACCATCTGTTATTGCCCATAAACTCAGTTAAAAATCAAATAACCACCTTGGTAAACATTGGCGAGAACAGTCCTTAATATATTTTATTTATGAATAAAAAACGAATGGTTTCAGAATATGAAACATAAAATAGATGTAACTGTTTAAAAAAAATAAAATTATTAATAATAAATATTCTATCAAAATTACTACAAATTATTTTAAACAAACTGAAAAAATAATACTAATTGAGTTTAAAAAAAATTATATAAATTACGAGAACCAAATTTTGGCCTGCTATAGTACCGGGTCACTATGATGCTATAAGATATGATAGAGGGAACACTACATTGTAGTTATTTATTTGACTTTTAATTTGTTTTTCTTTTTATTAACAATCTCAATTTTAAAGAAATTTATTATTTATTTTGTTATTATTATAGCAAAGTCAATTATCGAAGTCACAACCAAAGTGTGTGGCTCAGTTTGATTATATGTCAGATCATGTTGATGATCTTGTTTTTAAGGTGATATTTTCATCAAATCTACTAAAATTGACTCTTACTTATAAATAAAATTTATATGTACATCAGAAAGGTGATCATATTTCTATTACAAGACGTGTAAATGATGAATGGTTAAAAGGTACACTGAATGGGCATACTGGAATGTTTCCCATTAGTTATGTTGAATTTACTGATCCATTACCCGAGATATCTTCATTTGATCAAGACATACGGAGAGTAATAGCTGTATTTTCATTTAAACCAGAATGCTGGGAAGATCTAAGTATTCAAGTAATTAGCAGCAACTTATTTATACCCAGGATTGAGCAATAAAGTTAATTTCATACTTTTTTTTTTTTAGGAAGGTGATGAAATTCAAGTATTAAGAAGAATTAATGAAGATTGGTTATATGGAGAATGTAATGGGTGTAAAGGTCAATTTCCATCAAATTTTGTTACTGAACTACCTGATGATTTATAAAAAGTAAATTGTGATATTAAAATTTAAAAAAAATAACATGTACCAAATTGATTAATTAAAATTACTTATGTTTTATGTATTATGTAATAACATGTGATTATTGAAAAATTGTATAAATTAAATATTGAGCTTGTTTTAAATCAAAAAGAACTTATAATAACTAATAATTTAAACGAACAATTCTTAATGCTCAATTTATTAAAGAAACGAGAGTATAATAGTTCAATAAAAATACAATTTGTTTAATTTTATTTATGTCAATATTTTTATGATTATGTATTGTACGAATTAATATCTTACCTATGATAATTTATCTGAATGCCATTATTTATACCTAAATATTATTTTTATAAATATATTATATTATTATTCTTTTAATTTATGTCAAGTCTATATTTTATTTTTTTTATAACCTATTTAAATAAATAATAAAGCATTTATTAAAATTAATGCTTACATTATGAATATTGTATTATAACAATATTATTAATATTATTCCTTCATCTTTGGATTCTTTGTTACCATCAGTTTTTCCGTTTAGTTTATTCAGACTTTCTATCAATTAACAAAACTATCCATAATTCCACATGACAGATGTTTTTTTTTTAATTTTATTGATGTCATACATTTATCACCTTAAAATTAACAATATGTATATAGATAATTAATGCTAAAACTAATAATTTTATAAGCTCGTTTACAAACATTTATTGAAAAAAAAATATTTACACAACAATTTGATTATACATATTAACATATAATGTTTATTTATGCACAAAATAATTACTTGGATCTAACATACTCGATCCTTTGGAAGCACGTATATTAAACGGTACTTAAACAAGAAAACAGATAATAATATAAAAAAAATAATATATATCTTAAACAATTTATACCAAACAAAAATTAATTTTTATTCAAATTATGAAATGTGGCACCTCTAAAAAAATTAATGTGATGTCATGAAGTTTCCTTATGTATAAATATTAATTTAAGTACTAAATTTAAAGTCAATACATACACATATATTTGATAATACATTTTTGTTCGGTTAATTGACTTACAATTCTAATTATAAAACTATGAGTTATTAAAAAATCACATTAATTAAAATAAACAGGTCTGATTCTTCTAAGGATAAGAAAGACAAAACTTTCAATATTAAGTACCGCTCAGGTATCACACAGATAAATATCACATAAACGCATTATTTGTAAATTAAGTAAAAGGGGGAAAATAGGCCTAAACCTAAATCTTCCTTGATCAATTTTATTTGTTTTGAAATAAAGACTTATAAATTTCAAATTTATAAAATTCACATAAAATTAATCATTGTTCACATGGTCATATACAAATTAGATTATTTATTTTATTATATTGAGCAAGTTTGAATGACTGAAGTAACGCTCCAAAAATAATATTGCTATTATTTTAAAGAAGTTAAAAATACAAATTAAGTGCCCTAAATATTTCCTGGTAAAATAGATAAATTTGAATTAATATATCAACAAACATCCTCTCTTGGAACAGTCAGGGACAAACAATTTGTAAATATTCATGTAATTTATCTAATCTGGTTTATAAATTGGTATTTTTGGAATAAACTCCACCAAAAGTACCTGTAAAAAATTGTATATATTTACATATAATTAGTATAAACATTATTAATTAATAATAAGAATTTATAGAAGAAAAAAAAGCATTAACCCTCCCTGGCGTTACACTTGGGATAATGAAATTGTTTATATGTCAAAATGAAAAAAAATAAAAACTTTAATATATCTAATTATTTTTAGAAATATTTCAAAATGTGTGAGTTACGGAGTATACATTTTAAAAATATTTGGGATGTGTTAATTCTACTAAAAGTGTAAAGAAATGCAAATTAACATAGCACAAACCACAATCGTTTTGGTTATAATAGAATGACTAATCTTTAAATGCAATAGACTTCAATGTCAGAATTATAAAATGTTGAGGCACCTAAAACTCAGAATTAAGTTAAATCTCCTAACCAATCTGTAACTGCAATCCATTAACATACATTCAAAATAAAAGTAAATCATAATTTTTTCTTGAAATAACTATAACCTAGCACAAAAATTATAACAGCCAAGAACTAAGATACATTTTGTTTAAATTAATTTTCTTGTGATATTTAATATTTTGCTATATATAAAATACTTACACTAAATAATGTTTCTATGCTAAAAAAAAATGTATACATTATACTTTTTTTCTACATTTATTTATATAACTATAAAATAGAAATATTAAACAATTTAACCTAGAAATTAAGTTGATAAATAATAGTTTTAAGGAACTTACATATTCAGTAATAGAAGACGTATCTACTCTTTGTTTGTTTAATCTCCAATGCAAACCAATTTTATGATAAAGATGATTATTTTCCCAATCAAGTAATTTATTCAAACTGTGCTGAGTCTAAAATATAATTAATTATCATAATAAGGAGTTATATTAAATTAATAGTTATAATTACATTAGACAAAATCAATTACCCTTTTGCTAAGACAAATAACAGGCCAAAGTGAACAACCAAGAGTACAGCAACAACACATACATCCACAAAATAACCATTTAGCATTCATTGGTAGGCTTTTCTTTAAAACAGAATTTATCCGTCCCATTGATTCTTCAAATTCTTCAGGTGCCACTCGTGACACAAGTGCACTAGGGAATTCTGATTGAAATCTGCTACTTAATCCAAAACTATAAAATTAATAAATACAAATGATAAAACAACAGATCTCAAACTTTAGTATATTTGATGATGATTTTTACTAATCACATAATAATTGTTTAAAATATTTAATAGTAGTTTCTTATTTCCTTAAAAAAATAATCTTATGTAATAAAAATTGCAAATTAACACCAGTCTATCTAAGTATTTATTATTACAATAGTAAAATATTTTAGACAAATTAAACTGGATTAACTTAAAATATGAGTATACTCAATTATATACAATAAGATTCCGAGGACCTTTTTTAGTTGGTAAAAATGTTCCAAAAATTGTTATTATTTTTACACTGTACCTTATTAAACAAGTGTTTTACCACCCAGTACTTTTTTTAAAAAATTATTATTTTTTTTATCTAGGCCTACTACCTATTGCGCAAAGTAAGTCTGTCATTTTATTTCTAATCCTTTACTATATCAAAAATATTTATAAAAACAGAATTTTTCATTTTAGTTACAAATGAAACGTATATATGAATATATGCATGCTCAAGTTTATTCTAATATAATATCAAATATGTTAAATCACATCCATTGCATATGGTTTGTGTATCTTACATTACTAAGATAAAATTAATTTGCTATCTAATA
Source organism: Tuberolachnus salignus (assembly GCA_956483605.1). Taxonomy (NCBI): domain Eukaryota; kingdom Metazoa; phylum Arthropoda; class Insecta; order Hemiptera; family Aphididae; genus Tuberolachnus; species Tuberolachnus salignus. The sequence goes on along the minus strand of OY101429.1, from coordinate 47,040,151 downwards.
TTATTATTAATTTTTATACCACTTTACTTTTATTAAAAACAAATTGCAACAGTAACCAAATCACAATGTTAAAATAGGTTCCTATACATCATTGTAAACTTGTGACTCATTTTATCTACATTTTGTCAAAGATTATTTTATTATTCATACATTTTTATTAAAAATGTGATAATTTATATTTTTTTTAAAGAAATAGATAAATATTTTGAGAAAGGTATATAACAAAATGTATAATGAAAAAAATTACAAAAAACTATACTAGTTAAAGTTATTTCTTTTTACATATAAATGACTAATTTAAAGAGTAGCGATTGATCATGTAAACATATTTATGATTTTTTCACTAACAAAAATGATATTTATATGAGAACACTTGAGATTTTTTAAATAAGTATCTATTGAAACATGAATTGATTGTTATTATTCTATTCTATACCTCTATTTTTAAATATTTCATCATAATTGCTTATTTAAAGATTATTTTACTGAGTCCTCTTAAAAAATGTTTAGTTATTCAGTAGATATAAGTTAAAAAATTGAATCAAAATCACCATTAAGTACAACAGATGGACTATCTACTAGAATTTTTATATAAAGCATAAAATTTATATATGTATTTTAAGTCAAACATAAATTAATCCCATTGCATTAATCATTAAAGTGATGTCCAAATATAAACAATATTACGTAAAAATAAAGTTGTTTATATTTATTTAATAATACATTTGCCATAATATGCTGTTGTTTATTTTTGATTATCTATGCCAGTAATAGTATTAGTACAAATTGCTGTATAGGATAAGATCTAATAAACTTACTGTAAAAATTAAATTATGTATTGTTTACAAGTATAATTTGGTTGACAAATGATAATTTGTTAACTATTTTATCATTCAAATAATAATTATTATATCATTCTTCTTTCCATTAATTGTGAATAACACAAATATGTATTTATTGGCAATGTTACGAACGTGCTGTTTTCAATGCCTGATGTATAATAAACACAGATTGAAATGTAATTTAATCTTAATCAGATAGAACAGTAGAATATTTATATCTAGAATAAATATATAATGATTAGGATTGAAATATCACAAATTATGTAAAATTGAATAGATAAATTTATATTTTGTTATACAAAATTAAATAAATAGAAGAAATAATGAACAAGTTTTTATTGTAATGTCCAACTTACATATAATGTTTTATCAAAATTAAAATATACATCCAATTCAACATTCATTCAATAGAAATATTATTAAAAACCATATTAGTAACGATTTTAAAATATACATATTGACAAATCTCTATTTAACATTCTAAAATATTTCAATCTGTTTTTAAACTTTGCAACTGTATAATTAATTCAATCTTTTATGATGTATATTTGAGGATATATATGAGAATGTTTGAAAAAGGTATGCAGAAAAACAAACAATTTTAAAGTACGAGTATGTGCAACCAGAATTTGGCTCATAGCTAGTAGAATTAAAATAGAAGATATTTACGATGTATAAACCAAATTGTCTAATTATTATCAGATCAGAATATCAATTCAATTTCTTGGATATATAAAATTAAGATAAACACAAAACCTGTAATGTTTTGCAATTAATTTTCTTAAAATCATTTGTGTTTAAATTTAAAATAACTAATAATTATATGTACAATACACTACTACATTTTGACTTTTAAATTACCTGATACCAATTGTTTTGTATATATAAAAAAAAGGTTTATGTGCAAGTAATTTTTTTCCTGTTTTACGTTGCCTGGCAACACTTGTATTTTCAATAATCATTTGGTGTTACCCGAACATTGATATTAACATCCTTACAATTTATGTAATTATAATACACACAAAATGGCATGCAGTGCGAGAAGTATTAAATTTTAATGACCTACCTACGAAATACAATAATAATTTAATCTTGAATACATTTTATCAAGGGATACCCTAACCTAAACATATTAAAGTTGTATCTTGTATAATAATATGTTTAACTCGTGCAATACATTTCATAAGGAATACATAGTTAAACATATCATATAAATCAATTACATTTATTAAATTTAATATATTTAAAAAAAATAAAATGTAAACCAACAAACTTAGAAATATTGTTTACACATTACTTACAGCAAAAAAAAAATTAGTTTAATTTTACAGTAATATTATTAATGTTTATGAGATAGAAATAAAGCAAAGATTTCTGCTAGTGCCTACCTATTGAACATTATTATAGAATATCCTTAGGTATTAAAAAATTACATTATATTATGCTAAATATTAAGCATTATAATAGTGATTTTTAAAGACATGGTTAGGTTGTATAATAAATAGATATTTAACAGTAAACACAATTTACAATTCAAACCAATTTTGTGGTTTTACCATACACAGAACAAAATACAAGACCTAAATCCTGAATAATTTGAAATTGTAGTATGACAAAAGTTCCATAACCCGCAATTGTGCAATAGAATATTTTTATATTAAAACGATTAAAACACCTATACATTAAATTTATAAGGTGTAATATAGTAAGAAAATAGATTACTTACACAGTAAGGTTTCCAATGCCTCTAATGAGTATCGGATCCTGGACGTGTGTTAGATATGCTTCGTCCATGGACGAGCAAGCGATCTCTTCGTCGTACCGCTGTATATCGTCGAACACAGCCATGACATTTGTGATGCACAAACAATAGTGAGTCCGTGCAGTGGTTTAGCTAATTTAACAATAACAATAACAATAACAATGACGATGGTTTACGGTTATGAGTGATTTCAATCGGCGGCCAATTGACGAACATGACACGAGTAAAAATACGGGGGGGTTACCTATGGAGACAAGGAAAACTAGTCTGTCGTCACTACACCGCGCGGCGACGTGCGCGGACGCACGGATTGTGCGGTAACAAAAGCCTTTTCCCGATTACATTTTCCCGATGCGGAAAACTTGGCCTAGATACGGGTGCTGCCTGCCAGTGGTATCAACGTATACCGCCGATTGTAAAATACGATCACACGACATAATTTCAATTGTGTACTTACCCCGAGCGCCGGCGTCCGGTCCCCGGTAGAGTAAAAATACGGGTACGGAATACACAAAAAGCCACTGAACACAGAATTACAAAGACGGACGACCGCGACACAACCAAGTACAACGGAGTTTGGATGTTATTCGACGTGAGAAAAAATGTTCTTTGTTGTCGTTTCGACTCCGTAGTCCTACGGATTTTAAGCGCAATAACAATAAGATGGTTTTTGTACCTTGTTCGTTCTGTTGTGTTGGCAACTCGCGCGCGTATTATCTAATACCCTTATTTTATCACTATCACACAATATTTGGACAAGCATTATGAAAATATTGAAAATGTAAATATTATTATGTAGACGGTATGCTTCGTTTTGTAATCCGTTTTGTAATTATTATTATTTCGACTGTGCGGTCAAAATCAAAATATTGTTGTATTGATTAAATGTATTAGGGTATTAAGGTTTACGTCGTAGGGTAATAATACACGTACCTACATGTATAAACGTACGATGGAAGAAGACAAAGATAAGTCTCCGGAGGATAGTATCCCTCTAGCGGACGACGATCCTCAAGGTATACGAATTCCAATCGGTCAACCTATCATACGATTGATTATTTACTTTTTAATTATTATTACAGCCATTATCCACGATGACCAAGACATATCTCAGTGTTCTGATGTTATAGTGCGCAATCAAAGTATGGATTCATTACAATCGTCTTTCACAAACGGCAGTATTAGTCCGAGCAGAAATAGTGAGTATTTTTTTGTTGGTAAGAATTATATTGAATATTCACCCTATAAAATTAAGTTATACACGGTCACAGTGTTGTACAGATATAATATTTTATTACCCATTTAATTTATCCACAGGTCTGGACCCTGATATAAGTCCTGACGAGTTGGAAGAAAAAGCAAGACTTATCACCCAAGTTTTAGAATTACAAAATACATTGGACGGTAAATTTGTTAAATAAACAATAATCATATAATAAATGCAAATTTAATACTGTATGCGTTATATAGATTTATCTCAACGTGTGGATAGTGTAAAAGAAGAAAACCTGAAATTACGATCTGAAAACCAAGTACTCGGTCAATACATTGAAAATCTAATGTCTGCGTCTAGTGTATTTCAGACAACATCTCCAAGAGTGAAAAAGAAATGAGTACATTAATTTTTCGTACTACACGGAATTTTTGTTTATTTGTTGCCATAAACATTGAAAATTAGTTTAACTTAAATGGTTTCAATCTGCACAAAGCTTTAATTGTCTTTTATCACTAACTAAATTATCATCTATAACCACAGTAATTTTAAAATTTACTATTATAAATAAGAAAATATTTATTAATAGAAAATTAAAAGTTAAATTCCAGTATTAGTCTATTGGTTAAAGATAATTATTTGTTTAATGTTTTTATTTCTTATATTTGTTCGATGTTCTTAAAAAGTATAATTATAAATTTATAACCTATTATTGTTTAATTTTTTATTTATGTCAAACAATGTTTTATTTTATTTGGAATTAGATTTACTTGAGTTCATATTACATATTTTACAGATATACTATTATTTATATTCAATGATACATTCCATTAGAACTGCAGTATACTATTGAGACGAGAAATAAAACATTGTAATAATGTATTGTTATTAATATACAAAATTGTGTATCTCATTATTTGTATTAAATTTAATTGAGACACATAAAATTTATTTGTTAAAAATGTTAGGTGATTGCTCTAGTTTTTTAAATATGAATATATTCTGATTTTTGTTTATTTTATTTATACTTGTTTAAACTATGTTATTCTAAAAAGAAGTGAAGCATAATATACCTGTGCATAGAATTTTAGTTTGCAAAAAATATTATCTTAGCTTTAATTGCTTAAGATTTATATAATTTATATGCATTTTGTATCAATCCTTCACAATAAATAACTATTACAATTTTGATTTTGTTAATGTTTTAAATCTATAATAATGTTAAAACACAATGTCATTTTTAAGATATCAAAAATATAGTACCTGCTTATTTTAATATAGTTGCATACATTATTATTTTTTAAATAAATAATGTATTAATATGATAATCAAATTAAGAACATTTAAAAATATAATGTGTATACATCAAAATATATTGAAATAATTGATTGTATAGATTTCAAAGTTATACTAAAATCGATAAAAAATGTGTAGCATGCTGTCCTCTTTTAGTGTCTGGGCCAGTTTTGATTTTACCATTTTTTTTTATGGCTATATACCATTTTTTTCTTCTGTATTTTAAAGATAAATATGCACTATAAGGACCTTCTGGTTGTTCAATGAAAATTGTAGACATGTTGGTAGGGTCGGGCTAAAAATGATTGAATTAATTAGTTTAAACACACTGATAGTATAATATTAAATTTTTACCTCTCCGTAAAGCAGTCCATTGTTATCCATAGCTAAAAACAAATTAGCTTCAACACCTCTAATACGTACATGTCCAGGAGACATAGATGTAAACTCCATTATACAATGACCATCAATGTCATCGTCAGAAGTTGACACAGTTCCATTGGAAAACATTAAAATATTATACCCATGCCTACAATTTAATTTCATCCTGCGGCCATAATGTTTTAGCATCCCTGATGTTGTCGTATTTGGTTTATGATTCTTCTGATGATAATTTTCATTTGACATTGACATTTTTGCATTTGTTAACAACTGACTACATCACACAATTAAAATAATATATTTAGTTGAATTTGTTTTTATTACCTATACATAAATATATACCTTTCAACTTCCTCCAGTGCAATGCATAATGGTACTTCACCAATTGGTGTCTGTAATACATCCTGTTTTTCCATGAAAAATGTGTAAACAAAAATTAAATTGTTATATCGCCCAAAAACTGTTGTTATTTGATTGATATATTATAGAAATAATAGTTTCTGTGTTCATCTGACTAGAAAAAAATAAATACATTATAATATTATTATGAATATATTAATAGGTGTGTGTGGGTTGGTGTGGGCAGAACACCAACGTTCTAAAATTAAGTACCTATATATATATTACCCCTCCACAGCTTTAAATTTAAATGCTATACAGTAATGTAAATCCAAATGCGGCAGTATAAACTAGTTATATTTCATTAATGAACAGCGAATTGGCCATCTCAATCGCACTATAGCCAATACTATGTCACAGATGTATTAAACAATATACATGTATTTCTGTGACTTATATAAGTATATGATATTATAAACATGGTATCAACCCAAAAGTCCCTATCAGAACGTTCTCGAATACACCAAAAGTCTTAGTGGACAAAAGTTCCTTAAAATTATTTGTCCTTAATTTTGTTTTTACAATATACTGTGATTTTGAACAAAATAATTTTTAACATAGGTACCTACCGATTTTGTTTTTATATATTACCTATATACAGCCACACAAGGATTATTTTATGTTTTTCATGATCCAATTATCTATGAAGATTTTTAATAAAATTGGTTTTGGTGTTTTTTTGTTATATAGTACACGTTAACTTTTAACAAAAATAATTATACTAATAAAAATTGTCTATTTAATACTTCAACTGCCTGTTACATTGTTCATTAATTCGATACACACACACAAAAAGGAAAAATATTGTTACTTTCAAGTACACTAATTCAACTGATGTAAAAATAAAATTTTGTTAATAAGTAAGTGTTTGCTTTATGGATTTAATATATTAAACGGAAATATTTTGCAAAAAAATGTAATTGTTATTAATGTAATTATAAAAATTTTATATCGTTTTTCTAGTATAGATATTTTTTCAAAATTTAGTTCTAATCCTAAATTAAATTAAGAATGCTTAATGTTTTTAAATAATTTTTCAGTCACTATAATAATTGTTTATGTGTCATTAATTAAATGCAAGGAAAACTAGTTTAAAGATTGCATGTTAGTTCAATCTTTTGGCTTTTTTGTATATTCAAATCGTTTATTTTTATTTTTTGACAGTCATTCAAATTTGTTCAAAACCTTTTATTTTTTGTAACACCAAGAGGTTCTCTAAGAAATTCATATTTTCTTCGTATTTGTTGTTTTAACACGCTAGCTGTTAATTTTATTTTTGAGTTCAAATTTTGAAAGCGATTGTTTTAAATAGAGATATTTTATGACATTCAAATGGAGCGAGGAGTTATGAGTTATTGTTCTATATCTGTATAATGACTTTCAGAATACACATTTATTTTCAGGGCAAAATTTAATGGTTCATTTTGAATTGATGAAGAAAATTGATAATTATTTTCATGAATTTTTGATTCTGAAATATTGGTTAAATTTGTTCTAGCAGATCATGGCAAAACTACTTTTTCTCTAGGTAGTAAACATTTTTTAAACAGTATCGTCAAGCTACATTTAGCTTAACATCAACTGAGGTTTAAAAAGAGTAATCTCAAATGTCAAGGTGGGGTAGAAATCCCCACAATGCTACGCAAAGTAATGGTCAGTAATAGTAAAATTTGTAATTTCTAACAATAAAAACATAATTATGTCTAAAATCGTGATCACGAAGGGGACGCGTAAAATATCAGAAACAATTTTTTCCGTCGATATATCGACAATAATTTAGTCGAAAAATATATCGTGAGCAAAGTCAATCACAATATCGCTAAAATGGTTTAATATACTTATCATGGAGGGGAAATACATTTCGGATAAAACGTTTTACGTATAGTATCTTTCCGTATTTGATATTCTTCGGATAAAATACGTTTCCAAAAAAATATTTTCGGATTTTTTAAGTCACCATCATGAACACTCGATACTATATAGTATCTATAATCTCAGAAGATCTAACATATGTTAGATATCTTCTAAGACTGTGGTCGTGATCATGAGTCAATATTTTAAATGATTAAGCTGCTAATGGTTATTATCATACACTTGATTTGATAACAAAACTTTAAAAAAATTGTAATTATTATTAAAAGTTTTACTATACATCAATAGGTTGAATTATAACTAATAAAGTCATTAGTAACTTATTTTGGATTAGAGCATTTATCTGTGTCATTGTCTATTTGATTACATTTTTTGCTTTTATTAAACTACTCTTCTATTTATTAATTACATAATTATTACTGTTCAATTTAAACAATTATTACTTATAATGAAAGTACTTTTAATTGGTTGTGGATTGACTTCTACAGCTACTGCATACTTGTTACGTGCTCATATTCCAAACATTCATTTAACTCTATGGGACAAAGCCAGAGGTCCTGGTGGTCGCGTTTCAGTCCGCCGTGGCCCTAAAGGTACATCCGTTGATCTTGGAGCTCAATTTATAACCACTGATTCTTCTACATTATCAAAATACTCAGAGATATATGAACAATTAATTTCTACAAAAACCTTGACTCCCATGAGTTGCAAAATTGAAGGGTTGTCTGAATCAAATAATCAAACACATCACTTTATTGCGCCCAATGGTACCAGCTCTTTAGTTAAATATTTTTTGAATAACGCAAATGTAGATTGTATTGAGTATGAAAGAAGAGTTTGTGCAATTACATCTACAGGTAAAGTGACGAGTATATGTGGAAGTGAAGAGTCATTCGATTTAATTATAATAACAGCACCGGCACCACAAATTCTACAAATGGATTGTCCAATACCTCAGTCAGTTCGCAGTGAACTAGAAAAAGTTACCTACAGCACTCGTTTTACATTTAACATGTTCTTTGAGAAACCTACACTAAATGTAGAATGGGATGTGAAATTTATTGACAATGAAACATTCAGGTTCGTTTCTATAGATAATCGAAAACGGGGTCAATATGATACACCAGATAGTGTTATTTTCCATACAACTAAGGAATTTGGACAAACACATATAAAAGAAACAAAAGAAGGTATGTTTCAGATGTTATCTGATAAAGTAAAAGAATTGTTTCCAGACTGGCCATCCCCTGAATTATGTAATGTTCATAAATGGTTATACTCACAAGTTGTTACTGCTTATAACAATACTCCAGGTTGTGTTATACTTAATGAATCCATTCCAATTATAGCTGGTGGAGATTGTTTTACACAATCAACTTTTAATGGTTGTATAGAATCAGCATACAAAATTTATGAAACCATAGACAATTTTAAAACATAGACAGGTACAATTTTTTTTTTTGTATTTAAATTTTATAATAACAAGGGCAATCAATCAATTATTTATGAATTAATATTAAAAAAATAATTATTTGTTATAGATGTGTTTATTTGTTAAATCTAATTTTAAGAATCATTTTCTAAATTCAATTCATCTAATTCATCATCTAGTTCAGCCAGATATTCATCCTCTAAAAACAGGTTTTCGTTGATTGGGATAGAAGCAACATCAGGACCATTAAATCGATCTTGAGGTATCCGAGTTCCAGTATCATCTACTTCACTGGCTTCCAATTCTAATGATTCTATTTGAATTTCTCTTACCTATAATACATTTATAATAAATAATATAATATTAAAAATTATGTTAAAAGTTAAATTAAATAGTTAAACATTTTGCAACTGACTATAGTTATTTTAGTAAAAGTAAAAAACTACAGACATTATTTTAATAAAATTCTAAATATGTTAAAATAATTTACAATAAAGTTAAGTGAACAATTTTTTTAATAACTAATAATGGTATGAACATATAATTCAAAACAACTTGCTTTCATATTTTCGTTATCTTCTTCTTCATCTCTTAAATAAGAATCAAACGCTTCTTCTCCATCATCCATTGAATCCCCAACTGCCATCTCAGGATTAAAGGAGAACATTTCACGACCAGAAAGCTGAACAATTACATATATACTAAGTTAGAACCATTTCAAAAAATATAAGAATAGAAAAATTAAAAGTACCAACCCCAATTTGGCGTCCAGCTTTATAATCAGTTCGCTTTTTCTCTTCATCTTTAATAATAGCTTCTTTTTTTTCCTTAACTTTACGTTGTTTCCAAGCTAAAAAGCTCTCTAAAGTGACTCTAGTGAATTTTACAGAATTCAATGCAGCACGTTCTCTTTCTATTAAGTCTTCTAATTGAATTTCATCTTTCTTATCAATTGATTTCTTATCCTAAACATAAAAATAATTTCCAATATTTATGTATGTGCATACAACATCAAGTCTCTGTTACATGGAGCTACTCAAAAGAAACAGAACCAATTTATGATTTAAATAACTAATCGGTTACAAACGCATTGGTGACTCAAATCGGCACACAAGGCCTACCTAAAATTGATTAAAATCAGTAGTTTATCATGTTTGGTCATGGACCATCAGAGATGTATTGGGCCATCGGACAATTAGAGAATTCCCAATGAGTTGACACAATTGCAACTAACGAGTCCCAATGTCACATTGCACTACATTATTAGATATAGATGTTTGCTTTCTTATAGAAAGCATTACAAAGCAAGATAGCCAATAGCCTAATAATAATAATAATACACAACATTAATATAACAGAAACTGAATAACAACTGTGTTCATAAAATTAATCTCCATAGACAATAAATTGAATGATATAATATAATCTAATCGCATGGATTTTAAAAATTGTATTATATATGGGTGTATCTATAAAAAAGTAATAACTAACCTTTTTAAGAACAAATCCTGATGGTAAGGCATGTCTATAAATACAAGAAGTTCCATTAGGACAAGACCAGAACCATCCATATTTACTTTTTTCAACAGCTTCCAAGAAAAATTTGCAAATCTAAAAGATAATTAATGAATAATAATAGTTAACGATAGATTCAAAAAAAAATTGTATTTACAATGTCAGTTGTCGGATGAATTTTATCATTTTCACCATGTTTTTTGTTTACTACTTCTTTTAGCTTTTCATCATCCCAGGTGTCCATAGTATCGTTTTCATCTCCATCACGCATATCTACATACATACTTCTTTTCTCTGCTTTTTTTTCAGTAGCCAAATCATGTGAAAATTTGCATTTTATACCTTTTCCACAATGGCCTTGTTTGTAAAATGCGCATAAGATGGATTTCGGATCGGCGCCTAATTTAAGATAAAAATTATTTTACAGATGTGTTAATAAATAAATGATTTATATAATTAAGAGCAACAGTTAAACTTACATCCTTTCTGTTACATATCTAGTTTAATAGCATAAATGGTATGTACTATGGTTGTAATCATACATTTAAAATAAATCTGTGAGATTTAATTAAAATTTCTTTGTTTTAGTTTATCCTACCACTATTTACCACTAAATTGTTCAGGCAATTGGTGGCAGATTCTGTTAAATTGTCATTTCAAATTACCAAATTATTTAATATGTTAACTGATTATTACAGATCATATTATATTAATATTATATAAACTATTAATTATACATATATATATATATATATATATCTCAGAATGATACAAATATATTATCTCACAGATTTCCTAGGATAAAAATCAGATAAGGGAAACTTTGACTTTTACCTTTTTCAATTTTTTGGACAGGTTTAAATAATAATCCCAAATCATTAGATTTGTCATCTTTTTTCTTGTCGTCTACTTTACGTGCTGGTATACCACCAGATTTAACTTGTTTTTCGACTTGTTGAATGAATCTTTGTTGTTTGGCTCCCTTTTTATTCTTTAAACCGAACGTTTTATCCTATAAAATGTATAATTATGTATGAATCAGTTGTATTTTAACTAATTACCACCCCGTAATAATAATAAATTAAATAAATTCATTTTCTTCGACTCACTTCAATAACTCTTTCTTTTTTCTTTTGGTCAGCCTTCTTGCTGGTTCCTTGTGCCTTCGGCTTAGGAGGCATTTTGCTCCTTTTTTTTTTTATCGACTAAGTAGAAATTAATTTGGATAAATGTTTTATTTCAACTTTATAAAACATCCAAAAAGATGGAAATTAAATCTACGAAAAATATAAAAACAGAAATAGGTTTAACGAAAAAGGTACAATTGGTACCATATTAACTATCAAGTTTTATGTACAATAACCTCAAAATCTTAACACTTTCGGATGTTCAGTGTAAGTAACCAATACCACCGGATATACCATAGAAGAAGTGTTTAGTTTACATTTATTCATAAACGATAAGGATAAATAATGATAACGGTCCGAAATCATAACTTGTGTACCTAAAAATCAATTTGTAATTATTGAATACTATAGGTATTACTATATTTAATTTTAAAATAGGTTCGTCTTGGGGAGTTCAGCCAAGGTTAGGCTAACCAGCTTTTATTGGGCTCTCTTCGCGAACTCGTCGGATTTTTAATCGAAAATAAACCCCTAAATATTAGTTGTGTAAAACCACGTCGGGTAGGCTTTTATTTCGCGAGCAGTATTGTAATATGCGACCGGATCGCGTTACCAAAAACGGTTCTTATTTTCGAATAACTGTACCGTGTTACCGTACTTGCCAGTAAAATATGAACACGGAATCATATTAAACATAAAATATGGTAGAAAACCACAATGAAGGGACTGTGTTATCACCGAATAGATTTAATTTATTTTGTGGTATTTCGCTAGAAAATAAAAATGTAAAAATATTACTTCATATAAAATAAATCACACATAGATATAAATTGAAAAGTGTTATAATTTGAAAATTACTGTAATGTAATATTTATTGATAGTTATATATGATTTGTTTTAAATATTTTCCAGCAAAATACCTGTCCTTACAAATACGGTTAACAGCATTTATTTTACTGATTTAGGGATTTATATATTATTGAGTTATAGTATAAAAATCCACAGAATTATCTTTCCAATAAAATATGATTACCGAGTATATTATATTATTAGTTTTCAAGTGCAGCTAACCTATCTTAACCTTGTCTGTGTAGATTGTCTAGACAGGATAATTTGAATCGTACATTTAATATATTGAAACATAGTGAATAGTTATACCAAAATCAAAATTATACATGAAATATATCCAATATATAGGTACTTAGATTTTTAAGAAATAAGTCAAAATGGAAATATATAAATTAACAATTATTTTAATCTTAGTTTACACAAATTAAATTAAATAAATCCACTTCATAACTAAAATATTACTTAAGAGTTTGAATACACTAAAAATTGAATTGAATTTATACTTTAAAACATATTTTATATAAGAATTAAGCATTAACTTCAAAACACATATTTATTGAGTTCTTTACATAATATGTAACATACTTAAAAACTTATAACTACATTGTAAATTGTAATCAATTCAGTCACCATTCTTTTTCTCTCTTTTGCTGCACACCAGTGAGAATATAGTAAGCCTTGTCTGTGTGTCTGATACTCATTTGTTTGTGCTTTTGATGACTTTTACATAAATTGTACACTCTTTGATCTCTGGTGACTATGTAACAATTCTTACAACGCCTTCTCACTTTACCAAAAACTTTAAATCCTCTTGAAGGGATTAGAAATAATCCAGTGAATGATGGTAAATTAATGATTGATATTATTTTAGGAGTATTATTCATCATTGGTGGCCGAATTGCCTTTGTGAATAAACTACTTAAAAAATTCATTCTGAAAAATAAATTCAATTAGTACAAATTTATAAGCTTTAATGTACACATACTACTAAATAAGAATACAATTAGAATACAAATAGTTAAGTTTATCATATGTATAAAAGCCGAGATCTGTTTGTAATGCCATGGTTTCCGTGGTTACAAAAAATAAACATAAATAGCACCTAGAAAATTTGTTATGAATGACATACAACTAGTATATAATTAAATATGTTTTAAGGTGATCAAGTTCAATATTTAGTATTTTGTATGTATGAACGTACATTCCAAGAATATCTCAAGAAATAATAATTAAGCTTAATTGATTGTTTTGAAATTTTACTACTACATTGTACATTATGCTGCCTAGTCTTACCAAATATAGGTAAAAGCCTGTTTATAATGGTAAAAGAAGCTATTTATCAGAAATTATGGACCAACAAAAATCATATTATGGTTTTTGTTTAAATGTTTGAACTGATATTAATTGTATAGATTACACTACCTATCATTATTTAAACAATGCAATTAAAAACTTCTGCTCAGTTGGACAGTTTAAAAATTGTATGTTAAAAAGCAATACAAATAATTTTATGATAATAATATAGTAATGGTTTATGTTTGACAATAATAAAAACGAAATTTAATACAGGAATGAACCAAAATTATTCAATTAAAGCTAAAATGTTTAATACATTTATTATTTCAATTTAGGAACTTCTTTCTGAAAAAAGGTAGGTTAATATACACTTATATATTTAAAAAAGTTTAAGTGGTGATACAAATACAAAATAATTGGTTAAATTCATTATTAAAATAAAATAAATACAATCTCATAGTACCTACACTACCAATTAACCTTAAACAATAAAATAATTTAACACTTTTAAATAAAACTGAAATTAACAGGTTATACGTACTTATTTACTTTGAATATTTTCTTCTAAATTTGTATAAGTAAAATAGATCGAAAAAGTAAAATGTTAAACTAATCTAAAAACAAAAATTCTCATTATCTATAAAAAATCATTTTCTTTATCTATTTATCTATTTATCATTTTTCGGACGTATATCTTAAATCGTGATAACAACCACGGTAATAATATACATTATCATTGAGATTATTTTTATCAAGTATCAACTATAACCAAAACAAACCAATTATTTAAAAACCTTGTTCAACTACCATTTAAATTCTTAATTGATTTGATTGTTAAACAATTAACAAATTTGTTATTATATTTAATAAATTAAATGCATCTTAATTTTTTGTAATAATTCAATTAAATAAAATGATAATTGCTATTGAGGGTTGTGCTCATGGTGAGCTACAACAAATTTATAACACTTTAGTTCTAATTGAAAAACGTGACAACATAAAAATTGATTTGCTTATATGCTGTGGAGATTTTCAGGCAACCAGAAATATGGACGATTTATCATCAATGGCAGTTCCTCCAAAATATAGACAATTGTGCACTTTTTACAAGTATTTTAATATTTTTTTTTGTTTTTAAAAATATAAAATATATATTTATTTGTTTTTAGGTATTATACTGGACAATTAGCTGCTCCTATACTGACAATATTTATCGGTGGAAATCACGAAGCTTCTTATCATTTGCAGGAATTAAGTTATGGTGGCTGGGCAGCACCCAATATATACTATATGGGTTTGGCGGGTGTCATTAACGTTGGAGGTATTCGTATTGGAGGAATCTCTGGTATTTATAAACCCAACGATTATATGCGAGGTAGACATGAAAAGCCACCATATGACGAACAAACAAAAAGAAGTGTTTACCATGTGCGACAGTTAGAAGTTTTTCGATTAAAACAAGTAAATATATATTTTATTTAGTTTTAAAAATATGATATTATTAATAAAAGCAAACATTTTATGTAATTTGAAATAAGTAATAGTTAATGATTATTTGTAATGGCATACAATATTTTAATTTTTACTAATTAGTTATTATATTAATAAATTAAAGCATGTTACTGCAAAAAAAAAGAAAAGATTTGAATGAAAACCACCTATTTCTGTAGTATAAGAGCAAAACATCATTTAGATTTTTAAATTAATTTGTTTTATACTTAAATAATTTGTAAATGTAATTATTTGTCAGTTATAATTCTACCAAAAAAATGTATAGACCTAATATTATTATGAAAAGCGTAGAAGAAAACATATACTTCATTAAAAATGAATTCTTACTGTTATATAATGTAATATTTATTATTTATTATAGTTAAAAGAGCCTATTGACATTATGATTTCACATGATTGGCCTCAAGGAATTGAGAAGTATGGAAATGTCAAGCAACTACTTAAACATAAACCTTTCTTAGAGTAAGGTTTTAACATAATTATTGCTAAATCGAAGTATGAAAAAATAGTAATAATTTATAAATCATTTAATTGTTTTAGATCGGATATTATTGATGGTAAATTAGGTAGTATGCCTAACAGGGAATTATTACATGAATTAAAACCAAAATATTGGTTTGCTGCTCACCTTCATTGTAAATTTGCGGCCATAGTCAATCATACACCAAATGAAACTGTAATTAGTTTTGTAGTGATATTAATTTTTTGATTTTCCTTATTCAACAATAAAATAAGAACAATTTACTGAAATTATCTTTGCTAATGAATTATTATTATAAAGCATTTCAAAATTAATAAAACTATGTTCTATAAAACAGTTGTGAAAGGAAAAGGAACAAATTAATATCCTATTTTTTAATAATTGATGGTTATAGACAGTAAATTAATATATATTATACCTTATATTTACATATAATTGTTATCTTAATAAATGTTAACAGGATGAAAAGAAAAAAAAAAGTACAAAGTTCTTATCGCTTGACAAGTGCTTGCCGCAAAGAAGATTTTTACAGATTTTGGATATTCCTCATGATAATTCTAAACCAATTGATTTAGCATATGATCTTGAATGGCTTTCAGTTTTGCATCTTACCAATCATTTAATTAATATAAATTCAAACATATATTTCCTACCAGGACCTTCTACTCTAGAAAGGTACTTACATAATATATCATTTAAACTTCTATTAACTTTTATTATATAAATAACTTATTTTTATTTAGGTATAATTTTACTCCAACCGAAGAAGAAAAGACGACTGTTCTTAAGATGTTCTCAAATAATTTAATAATTTCAAAAAATTTTATTACACTTGAAAATTATAAAACTAAAACCAATCCTCAAACAACTAATTTATGTCACACTCTTAGAGTGGATGATCCTTTTGCTATGGTATTCGGTCAATGGACTCGTTTTAGTCTTTCCTGTGATAAACAAGACATGGATTCTACATTTTCATCTTTTATAAATTCTACTGTATGTTCGAATAATGAAGATGAATTAATAAATGAGACATCGGAAACAACACCCAAATCTCCATTTATATTACCAGAGCCAAAAAATGATACAACTTATACAAATACAGATGAAGATTCACTTTTAAATAATTCAAACTCAACAACAATGTCAAATATATCAACAGAAGAATCAAAATATGATGAGTCGAATGACAAAAATAATCATACATCACAAGGTATTTTTATTCAAAATGTTTAAAACTAGTTTAAAGGGCACTCTTTATTCAAATGAATAGTACTTTTAATGATGATTACGAATCTGCAAAAATATTGCTCCACTTCCACTTAGTTTTGAAGTTACATTAATTTAAAGATTGTGTGTAATACTGATTATGAGCAAGTACTTACTACACATTACGATTACTGCCCATGCAACTACATAACTCCGCCTCTCATGATCCTTTTTTTTGTGCATTATAGTTGATAATGCACAGACTAAGTTATGGTATTTACATTGTGGTGATTTTTACCACTTTACTTTACTTACATGTTACGTTAATAATGTAATAAAAAGGTGCTATTTTGGGATCTTGCTGCTGGTAATATTATTGTATTACACGCGACCTTTAAATGTCTAACCTTTTAGAAAAATGTTTATATATATGTAATTAGCAGGAAACCTACTATTTATTAAAATAAATTGTACACGGTAAAGTAGATTTGTTTCCTATTTTATTATAACTGATTGATATTATTTTTAGATATTTTAGACAATTCTATAGATCATGAAACAATTGACCCTGCATCAAATAAGATATATTTGAAAAGAAGAAATTACTATAATATTAATGATAATGATAGTGAATAATAAATATATTAAATCAAATATATATTTAACAATTTTTAATATAAAACCTTAACAACTTTTAAACAATATACTTATTATTTTTTTATTTAATATATTTATATTTTTTGAGTGATTTAATTGCATTAACCCTAAATACTTACCATTTGTATGAACTGTAATTCAGTGGATATATTTTTTATATTAAATTTATAATCTTGTTATATATTTATATTATTATTATTGTGTACACACTATTATAATTGCAAACAACAATATAGGTACTATTATTTTTCAATATTATTTTCATACAAAATTTGTTATTTTATTGATCTGCCTAATTATCTTAAACTTAAAATGTATTAGGGTTTTAACTTTTAGTTGTTACTGTGTACCATTGTTTATATACATATATATATATATATATATATATAATCAATGTGTGTACTGTATTTTTGCTATAATTTTTTTTATATTAATACAAACTTTTTACTTCTGGTCTATAAAACAAATGTTATTTGCAACTTATTTATAATTATTTGTTAAATTCAACACAAATTTTCAAGTTTTAAAAAATAATTAATAATCTATCATGCCCTAGAATAAGGTCTACTGTGTGTTCCCCAAGAGAAAAGATGTGTGACACTTATGCAACTGACAGAATTATCGGATGCTCTATTATCCCATCCCTTCAATCAAATTACTTGGTGTACAGAATTCACTAAATAACATTTTGATCAAAACACGTATAATATAAAACACAAAACCAAATATTTTTTTTTTTTTTTTAAATCAATACAATTTATTATTAGCATCAACATTTTTTACAGAAAAATATAACCTCTTTTTAAACCATTATCAGACTTTTTAATTATTTACATTAAAAATACAAAAAAATAATAAAATAAAATGTAATAAATATTACAAATTGCAATAAATTGTGACGATGTATCACCAGTTTTGACGGTAAAATTGCACAAGTAATTTACTACTAAATCAATCAATTTCTCAAAAATATTTTAATCTTTCAATACCTTCAATTAGTAACCATTTGCCAATGATGGGTCATAAAACTATATTATTTGCTGCCTTGGTGACTTTGTCAACAACATTTTTCTTATACGCTGGTTTATGTTGTTTTACTAGTTTTAATAGCTGTTTTAACATAAGAATCGTCTACTAGTAAATTATTTTCTTGGAGCTATTTAATTTATTTTTCTGTCATGATATTGGTGAAATCATAATTGGGACACACAATTAATATGAAAATTTAAATTTAAAAAAATACAAATTGTTAGTAAACTAAAACAAACAAATTAACTAAATTATAACAAATAAATATGTTTCCTTTTTGTATGTACACAATTTAAATCTTTAAGAACATGGTGCATGGTTATTCGTAGCAAGACGTCATAGACGGACATGCTTCGCACCATGGCTGGGACACTTGTAGGTGGGATTTTGGAAAAGTAGGATATAGAGAGGAATTTAATTTATATTTGTACGCAACAATTAATCATTGCTAATGATATACGATTCCGAGCGAAGTTCAGTAAAAGTATATTAAAATTGAAAATTGTATTAGTCTGTTACAATAAAATAAATTACAATTTTATCATCAATCGTTACAGTATAGACATCAAGTATCGGAGATGTATTCATGACCATCATAATTGATAAATAATAAATATTAAATATATCTTGATAAACATATATTATATATTATGGTTTATTGAATATTGCTTATCATTTTTCTGACAAGTATTATCACAGAAGAGATATTATCTTAAACCGTGGTAAACTCTGATTGTATTCTCTCGGTGTTTTTATTATTTACTTGGTTTTTGTATAAAAGGATTTTAGGATTTCCTTTTTTTTTTTTTTGTATGAATATGATTGACATCACAACACCTTTGTATACCATTTATAATTCATATCAAATGAAAATTAACACATTTACAGTTAATTTATTTAAAAAACAAAATACTAATGAAAAACCTGTTAATTATAGTAATCTACAATTGATTGAAAAATCCCAAATTGAACCATGCCGTTCATGCACAGATTTTCAAACTTTTAACCGTATGAGACGTCAAGAATATACTCAAACTCAGGTTAAAATTTATTTATGTTTTTTCTGATAAAATAAAGTAACTGACATTTTTATACTTAGAAAACTTGAAACGTCTTCAATAAAATGCTCAAATGATTTATAACATTTTTTACAATTTTAAAAACTACCATCTAACATAATTTACTTTCTGTTTTATACAATACAATTATAAGTTTACCATGTTTTATACTATAAAATCATGTACTGTTTAATTTGTTCTTGTAAGGTTCCTCAGGGTACACTTGGAAAAAGTGTAGATGAAACCAAAACGTCTGAAAACCAAAGAGAAGATTGTCCATTAGATAAAGATGAATTAGGTTTGTTACTTAATTTATAGACATTATTTTACACTATTCTATAGTTATTGATTATTATTTTTAATTGAATAGGTCGCAGTACTTGGAAATTACTTCATACAATAGCTGCTACATATTCAGACGAACCATCTGATGAAGAGCAGTCTAATATTCAACAATTTATTAAATTACTACCAAAAGTCTATCCTTGTGAAATTTGTGCTAATGATTTTTCTGAAATGTTAGTAGAGTTATTTTGCTTTGGTTTAATGTGTGCAATTATTTTGTTGCATATGTTTTAAAAAAAAAAAAAATGTATATTGAAAATTCTATTTTATCAACTATAGTATTTATTTAAATAATTAAAAACTATTATACACGTAGGTGTTAGCCGGTCAAGTTATAACCAATTTGACATAATTTAACATTGGCCAAAAATCTCTTGTATTTAATTTTTTTATGTACCCACACTAATTAAAGGGGCAAGAAAATATTTTGAAATTGAAAATAAAAAAACTACTGTTGATATGTAAAAAAAAAAAAATGTTGAAGAGCACACTATCCATGTATACGGGCATTAATTATCACAGGCTTGACTTGAAACTGGAATCTGCGCACATCTATGTAGTCTATATGAATCAAATTAAATAGTATGTTTAATATTTTCAGATTAAAATATCATCAACCAGATGTAAGCTCTCAAAAATCATTTGCACATTGGATGTGTGAAGTACACAATATGATAAATAAGAAGTTAGAGAAGCCATTATTTGATTGCTCCAAAGTAAATGAAAGATGGCGTGACGGTTGGACTGATGGACATTGCGATTAATATCAAAATAAAATTAAATAAATATTAGACATGAAATAACTATAATTAATTGTGAAATTGTTTTAAGTGCAAATTGTATTTCCTCTTTGAACTAACCTTTATTGAGTTTGCATAGTTTAGCCTTTAATGTTAAACTGAAGGTCGTTAAAACAAAATTAATAATTTATTATTAATTCATAATTAATAATGCAGCAATTGTACAACAGTGATTATACCACGGTTTACCTATCTTAGATAACCATGGACTAATTATTTATATTCAATAAAAAAAAAAACATAATTTTGAATAATAAATTATTTTGACTGGAATAATATAAATATGTATAAAATGACTTGACATCTTGACTTACCCTAGATCACAATATAAAATATCTTAACCTGTGACTTAGATGAAATTTTTGGTAATCTTAATTAGATTTATATAATATAATGATATTTTGCATCTAGTATGATGGTTACTAATATAATGGTGTTCATTATATATTCAACCTGGACAATGTTCAATATAAATTCATTATTATAAAAATGGTACAGGTATAATTTATGTTGATTGATGAGCAATATAATTTTTAATAATAAATCAGTTAATTATTTCTTAATTTTAATATATTAAAAATTATATCATTATATATAATTATAATTAAATTATTTTAAGTTTTTTGTTTTATTAAACAATAATAATAATGGCAAATATTAATTATACTATCTAATTCTGTATCTTAAAATGCCATGTGAAGTATCAGTTAAAGTTAACCTATGGTTTACAGCAAAACTAACCCACATTTTACGGGATGTTGTAAGAACCGGCCTAAATCTAGTTAATTGTTATAATAAATAATAAGTTAATCATTCTATAGATACAGTAATATAAATTAACCGAATTTTTTATTTTGTACCTGATGTAATGATGTACATAATATCTACCATCGTGTTCTGTACATAGATAACGCTAGATACAGCTCTTGTATTTATGAAAACATTAGAGGTCTACTGATAAGGTCTTCGTTATCATGTATTATTATTTCGTTCTAAAAAAATTAATAAAAACATTTGCATACATCATCAGAAATTATATTAGTTATTTAAATTGTATTTACTATCTATTGTAATATGGTTGTAAGTTGTTAAACTACCTTGTTAAATTCCAATTGATAATTGTATTTTAATTTGTAGAAAATTGCATTGCAGTTAAAGGCGAATTTAGAAAATGTGACTGAACTAAGACCCGATGGTGAAGACTTCAAATGGTATTTAAAAGTATGATACTCAAACATCATTTAATTTGTATTATAGTTAGTCTTTATAAGGATTATAAGATTGAAAAGATAATTAATTCTAATAGTTTAATCATCAATAATAATTGTGTTCTTATGTTGTCAGTAGATTGTATAGTTATACTCACAGTATTGACATTAGACTAAATACATTTTCTTCATTGAATATAGTTTCACATATGAGTGAGAACTTCTGTATTTAAAATTTAATGGTAAAGACAACAATACTGTAACTAGAATGACTAAATGAGTTTGTGAAAAATAATCCTTAAGGCTTTCAGAAGTACACCCTTTAACATTATGTTACACATTTAATACATCTGGTTTTGTAACAATGTATTAAATTGACTTTTAGAGGAAAACACCATTGAATTATTTAAAAGAAATATATTAAAAATTACTTACTTATTTTTAAAAAATTTCAAAATTGGTCAGATATCCAAAATCTAACAGATCATTTAAACACAAATTGTGTATTTAATATGTAGAGGTACACTATGTTCAACCTTGCATGCATATGAGTATGTTCACAAAGAATTTATTATGAATCCAATTTTAATTAAATACCTATTTACAGTTTCAGTTCACAAATTGTGGCGAAGAATCTAACAA
Source organism: Tuberolachnus salignus (assembly GCA_956483605.1). Classification (NCBI taxonomy): domain Eukaryota; kingdom Metazoa; phylum Arthropoda; class Insecta; order Hemiptera; family Aphididae; genus Tuberolachnus; species Tuberolachnus salignus. The sequence continues at coordinate 47,017,226 of OY101429.1, read as the reverse complement.
ATGGACATACTTATCTGAAAATGTTGGTATTATTAAATGTTTTTGAATATATTATGCAGTTCATTCAGTTCCTTAATTAATTTTTAGGAAAAAGTTTCAATGAAAGGAAGTAGAGGTGATGCAAATTTACTTATAAAATGTAAATTGTGTTCTAGAGACTGTTCAATTGGCAAGTTTGATATTGATAAATAAGAATTTTAAGTTAATCAAGTTTTAAGAATTGTTTTGTTTTATTTTCAGATATTTTACCTAACACTATTTCGAAATACACAATAGAAGATTCAAACGTATTTAAAAGTATTGTTACATTTGATTGTCGAGGTATATCTATCACTGACTTTTCACCTAGAAATGGATTTATATGTCGTGGAGTAGAAAGTAATACTTTATTCAAAGATGTTGATTTAGAAGAAAAAGAATGGGTTGATTATGATGAAAAAAAAAGTCAACCGGTTGGAATTTATGAAGTTCAACATCAGTTTGTAGTTGCTAAATGAATTGTTGATTGTGCTGAAAATTGTAATTTATATATAAAATTGAAATATATGTAATATTAACATCAACTGAAAGTGATTTGATCCATTTATTTAAGTCTAATTAATTAATCCAGGAACATAAAGAAATAATATTTAAATTATAAAACAATGACTATCGAAATATAAGTTTTAAATGTTTTAGTCTGATGATCAATCTTCATCTTCTTCATCACTTACTTCACTTACCTAAAACAAATTTTAAAAAAATCATAAAATTACAAAATCAAATTTACCTTTTGTTTACTAATAATAATAACTTACACGAATAAGACCAATTTTAAATGAATATATAACCATTGCAACGAGTGTGAATAGTCCAATACAAACATTTTTTATCTCATCTTTTTTATACCAAGGTATAATATTCATTTGTTTAGATTCTTCTAGTTTTTTTCTTTCATTACATTTATGCGCTTGCCAGTCGATTTTGAAATATTCTCTAGTAATCCTGTCTATCCACATGCACAAATTTTTACAAGTTGTCAAATGTGCTTGCAATTTATTTTCAATCAGAGGTGCTTTTAATAATGGCCCCAGATAGCTATATGCAACAGCATCTAATAATGTCGGATGTGACCCAAAGAAATAGAAATTGTTGCCCAAACGATTCTCTAAGACATTTATACACTTAATGGCTTCAGTGTATATCTAAATAAAACATTTTATTAGCAATCAAATAGGTATAATTAAAACTGTATTTTATTTATTTTACCTCAGTCATAATATCATTGTCTGAATCTAGGTGATTATACAATGTATATATCTTTTGCTTAGCTTCCTTTTCATAAACATTTGGGTAATACCAACTAAATGGAAAGTTTAAAGCATTTCTATACAATGGTTTTGTAAAATTGATGCAATTGGTTTCGTCCATCCACCTTTCATTAAAAAAAAATTATATATATATATATATATATATATATATATATAAGTACTTAAATGTTTAAAAATAATACAAATTAATTTAGTTACGTTACCAAGCAAACAATAATGCTGGTTCAAGTTGAGAATCTATCATGCTAACGGCTGCATGTTGTTCAGCTAATTGAAGATCAGTTAAGTCAAAATTGGGAGTAAGAAACTTAAAATAGAAAAACACCATATATTATTAGATAAAACTTGCTATATGTAGTTTTTTTTAAATAGTTGTAATAGTAAATACATTTACCTGTTTATCAAGACAATCAATTAGACTGCCACGATTTAATAATAATCTTTTCTTATAACTCACGACAGGTAAACGACCAGTCTTGGATTTGAATGGACTGTTTGAGTAGTTTATATTAATAGGTGCATTTGTAAATCTAGCAAAAGCCTAATACAGAACATATTCTAATGTTATAAATGCGTTTATCAAATTATAATGAATCGGGGAAAAAAGTAAAATACTGTACCAAGATTTCAATGCATTTATAATCAATTGACGGCAAGCCCCAATCGCCTTTCCAGCTTTCTACTTCCAACTGATGGGGTTTAAACATGATTGGAGTAGAAAATATAGTTTAAATATCAATTTGAAATTGAAACAAACAGTGAAAATTTAAAAAAAAAAAAAAATGAATTGAATGCTGTCGAATCAATAATATACAATAGACCATGTAAAAATTTGGCATTAAATATACTATTATTTAGATTTTAGATAATCACGTTTTGCCAAAGCATTAACAGTTATCGATGGAATTATTATTATCTATAGTATTCCAAAGATAATATGAACAAATTAGTAAATAGTTCATCTTACGCCATTGGCTACACTGTACAATAAACTCATAAACATGTTTTACGTATACTGAATATCTCTGTATTGTATTGGGTTCCTTTACGATTTTAATTTCCTTCGACAAGAAGTCACGTTTTTTTTTAAAATATTGTTTAGTGAAATTCAATAGAATCATCCACAGCATAATGGCCGATACTGCGGTAAGTTAATTTTTATTAAAGTAATAATTTATTCGTAACTTGAAACAGGCATTTCTGGACGTTCATCAAACAAAATCCGACTTACATTTAACCTATAATTCATAGCCGATAATAATTGTCGTACGATGGATTTTCGATACCTCGACATTCAATTAAGCCATTAAAATGGTTTTCGAATATTTTATCTGATCTAAACGTTGATTCTATATTTTTAGCGTTGATCATCGTTTCCCGTGCAACGAAGTCTGTACTTATTAATAAAAACATGTCTTGCAGCACATTGTTTTTAGTTTGCGCTCTATATATTACAGAGTGTAAATCACTGATGATCATTGTGTACACCAGATTCCAGAATACAATGATTTCCAACGATTACCGAACTTTGCTATATAATTTCTGTTATTACCAAACATTTTTACACTGATTTCTGTTAGTCGATATATTATCATTATAATGACAAAATACTACAAGTTTAACATTAGTGTAATTAATAGTTCTTGAATTGAACTACAATTTGAGAATGAACTCTTGTTTATGTTAAATATATCATATCACCGTACTATAGCATAGAGACAGTCGTTCTGATCGCCGCAAAACTTCAAATAAATCTTAAATCATTTATCGGAAATGTATTATTAAACTTTATTTATTTATTTACTATTTATTCAATTTGTAAGAACAATAGTAATAAAAATACTTAAATCAATAAATACCAACCTAAATTTATTGACATTTTAAAGTGTTATCAGTTGTTTAGTTACTAACTTGCCTATTATTTATTACTTTTACTTATGGTCTATGATAGCATTGAATGTAGGACAATTTCCCCCCATATTAAAAGAAAAATCTATTTGAATATTTTTGTCTTAATGTGTCTTGAAGTGTACTTTTATTGTGTAAATTGTTATTATCAATCATCATTAAATAAACACTGACCATAATATGTATAGTTTGTTGCATTCCATTTTTAATTAAATTGAATGTGTGCTATAAAATATTAATTATTATTTAATTGAAAAGTAACTGCTCCATAAAATCATATGTTTTTATTATGACAAACTTCTATTGTGGCAGCAACGGTAGTGAAAGCTTGTACTGTTTGTTAAAAATTGAGTAGGAATACACTAGTTGGCTGAGTATGTTTTTTTTTATATTAATCATACAATTTGTTATTTTTCAGACTGAAGTTGAGCACAAGGCAAAAAGGCCTTTCCGTAAATTCACCTACCGTGGTGTTGATTTGGACCAACTTTTAGACATCCAAGGGTAAATTAAACTTATATTCTATATTGCATAAAATATAATAATATTTTATACAAATCTATATTTATATATATATATATTTTATAATTTAATAAATATTTTAGAGAACAATTGATCGAACTATTGCACTCACGCGCTCGCAGGCGTTTCTCACGTGGCGGTCTTAAGCGTAAAGAATCTGCATTGGTAAAGAAATTGCGACGTGCAAAGAAAGATGCTCCTCCAATGGAAAAACCCGAAGCTGTAAAAACTCATCTCCGTAACATGATCATTGTTCCTGAAATGGTTGGAAGTATCATCGGTGTTTACAACGGAAAAGTATTCAACCAAATTGAAATTAAGGTTAGTACTTCTCAAATTTTATATTTCCAGAATTCATATTATTAAATAATGGATAATGATTGTAAATAATTGTTTACTTTTGTATGTTTCATAATATGTATATTTCATTTTCAGCCTGAAATGATTGGTCATTATTTGGGTGAATTCAGTGTCACATACAAACCAGTTAAACACGGAAGACCTGGTATTGGTGCCACTCACAGTTCTAGATTTATTCCATTGAAATAGATTATATTTATTTTCCTCAGAATATAATTTATGTGGTTCTAATTTAGTACATTTTTTTATTGTATTTTTCCTATTTTCTTTTTCCTAAGTCATTTTAAACTATAGATTCTCGACAATAGAAAACAAATTTGGTTAAATGCATTTTTATTTTTTATATATTAGTTACCATACAAATTCAGATGTATTGGTTCCTTAAAATGTTAGTAAGGTGTTATTGTAAATAATATTTCTCAAGAATGCCATAAACATAAGTAAGTTATTTAATGATAAACAATAACATTTATTATTAATATTATTATCTATGTCTAGAACAGAAATCTACCGCATCAGCGTGCAAATACCTCACAATAATAAAAAAAAAAAAAAAAACAATTGTTGAGCTATAACCAAAATAAATCATACATTTAATCTTTTATTTACATTAGAAATAATGTAAGTTCCCATTCGGTACTAGTATTGGGTCATCGTTTAGTAGAGAGGGAAATTTCAGATGGACCTACCTACCTCGAAATATCAGTCATTATTCACTATATATTTGTTACTATTGCACCGCTAATTGTTATAATGAGTAACGAGTGAACAATTTTTCTTTTAAAATTAATGTATAAGACATTAAGTACACTATCCTCAATAATTGCTTGAATCCATTGGATTTATTGTATTGCAATTACTATAATCTACCTTAATACCTAAGTTTTTGACTTGTAATTTTTTTTATTTTAACATTGTACAATAGTTTTTATTTTATAAAACTAACACACACCAAGAAATTGGAGTTTTCCTGGACCTACTTACTGTGTATATGACCTGTAAACAAAGGGTATAAGACTGATTGTCTATAAACATTATATTGTAAGTATAACCTATTATAATAAAAATATTTAGACCTATGTTTAATGTAATTACCTATTTAAATTAAGTTCCTACATTTTGGGGTGATATATTGCCCGGTATTTAACCGTTATCCATATCGCTTATGGTAATTACTAAGTAAATATACCTACCTATTGCTTGAAAAAAATGTATTATATATTTAATCTATAAAATTATATATTAATTTAATACACTAAATTATGTTTTAATACCTAATCAGTTTTTTCA